>CM052809.1:117968308-118103907 GCA_028533885.1 Nasua narica
TCCTAGAATTGTTCTTCTTCCTCTCTTCTCCCTCCTGTTGAGTATGCTGGCTTTTAGAATGATTTATTAACTATCTAGATGAACTTCTGGGATCCGACTCTATCTCAACCTCCTACTTCTCCGCCATCTTGCTCCTCCCCCCTAAATCTTTTTTAAATTAATTATATCAGAAATGTATGAAGAACATCAAATACTAAGCCAAACCTGTAAGCAGATTACTTTCTCCTTTACACAACTTAGTAGATACCATAGGCAAAATTCTAAAATGGCTCCCAAGATTCCTCACCCCCTGTGTCCACACCTGGTTCCCCATGTTGATGATTATGACAAATGTCACTGCCATTATTATTATATGTTATATGGCACAGTTGATGTTAAGGAAGGGAGATTATCAGGATGGGCCTGAACAGGAAATATTCTGAATTTCTATTGTCATTTTAAGTATGCCCAAGTTTTCTAATTATTCTTGAAACAATTTTGCTTAGTTTTCATTATCATAATTTTGCTTATTTTATTGATATTTCCTAACTTTTTACTAAGTTAAGTTTTTTATTTGCATCAACATTACTTAAACTGAGTGCATTCTCATAATGACTATAAAATGTTTTTAAATCATTTTATTACTCACATCTTGGGCAATTATAAGAAAATTTTCCATTTATGGATATCACTGTTTGATTTTTTAAAATTTCTTTAAAATTTAAAAATGTAGAAAAGCACAGAAATGAAATGAGACATATCTTTTTATATCTGGAATTGATATTTGTAAATACTTACTGATACTTATTTCATTGGTTTTCAATATAAGAAATACTGAAGTGCAGATACATTTGAAGTCCATGTTACACAACCTTCATTTCCCTCCCATGATCATATTCTTGCTGTGTGTTTTTCAGCCTGATTGTATGCATTTGAACTCATACATTACATATATAGTTTACTTTGTGCTTTTAATGTTATATCGTTTTATTCTTCACTTTGCTTTTTTCACTAAACATAATATCTTAAAGATTTAGCTTTGTTGGCAAATGTTAAGCTTTTTAATTCTTTCTATTAGATATTTTCCTTTGTATACATATACTGAATTTTGTTTAATTTCACTCTTTTAGGCTATTTATGTCAAGTCATGAATATCTTTATATTAGGCCTTGAGCATTAGACCTTATTATAAAAGGTCCCAGACACTGAGTGATGGGATTGTAGAATAGGCATATTATAAATTTCACCAGGTGTTTCTAAATTGCCATACAGTCTTGATATTTCAATATATTTTCCCTCCAAGAGTATGGGCTTTTCCTTCTATTTGTTCACTAAATAATACACATTTAATATTTTCCAGCTTTAATTTTATTGTCATTCTGAGGGAAGTGAACTAAAATCCCCTTTTTTGGTTTTAAATTTTATTTTTTTGTATTCAGGTGATGTGTTCAGCCATCTTCCTATATATATTGGCTATTTCTGTTACTTTATAAATTACTTATTTTGTGGGGTTTTTTTATTTTTAATTGACCATTTGTATTTTGTTTCCTTTTTTTATATTTTGGGCTACTTTATATATTCTGGGCTACTTTATATATTTTGGGCTACTTTATATATTCTGGGGAATGATGTTTATTTGATTAGATACATTTATAATCCCCTCTCTTTCTCTGTGCTTATGTTTTTATTGTTTTAAAACATTTTTAAGTTGTATTTAAAATACTAAATACTTAATCTCACTGTCTAACTTGTTTTCGCTAAATGATCACCAACTTATGCATTGCTTCTAATCATTATTATAAAAATTTTAAATACTAATTTTTGTTTAGTAATAATTTATTTCCTCAAACATATTTGAAACTTTATAAAGAAAAGTAAAATATATAAGCAATATGTTTTCTAACATTACCCTATGTTTTTATTTTTTTAGAGAGAGAGAGAGAGAGAGAGAGCGAGAGCACAGGACCATAAGTTGGGGGGAAGGGCAGAAGGAGAGAGAGAAAGAAAATCTTTTTTTTTTTAATTTTTTTTAGAGATTTTATTTATTTATTTATTTGACAGAGAGAGACATAGGGAGAGAGGAACCACAAGCAGGGGAAATGGGAGAGGGAGAAGCAGGCTCCCTGCTGAGCAGGGAGCCCAATGCAGGGCCTGATACTAGGACCCTGGGATCATGACCTGAGCCGAAGGCAGACACTTAAGGATTGAGCCACCCTGGCACCCAGAGAGAGAGAATCTTAAGCAGGCTCTGCACTTAGTGCAGAGCCTGATGCCGGCTCCATCTCATGACCCAAAGATCATGACCTGAGCCGAAATCAAGAGTCAGGCATTTAACAAATGAGACACCCAGGCGCAGTATATTTTTAAATTCTGTATTCGTGAGTATATTTCAAAATCTGTCATGCAATTTGGATCACTGGAATGATAAAATCTGTGTTTATCCATTTATTTCTCAAATAACATTTTGAGGAAAATGTTTCTTGAATACTATGCCTTGTGTTTGTTTTCTAAAATGTCTTATTTTTGTGTAAATTAAAAGTCATTTCAAACCACATGTGCAATGAAATGTAAATAGACAAGACAAGAGATCTTTTCCTCTCTGGAAAAATATTATTAATTTCTTCACAGTGTTTACTCTGCATACATTTTATTCCAACCAGCTGCTTTTCAAAGTCTTCATTTAAGCCTACTAATTTGGCAACTAATTTCACAGTTCTATTTCTTTCCTATCAGGCAATAGAAGTGGACTCTTTTTTTTAAATTCCAGGATAATTAATGTATAGCTTGATATTAGCTTCATATATACAATAAAATGATCCAACAATTCTATACATTAATCAGTGCTCATCACGATATGTGTACTCTTAATCCCCTTCACCTATTTTACCCATTCCTCCACTTACCTCCCCTCTGGTCAACACCAGTTTGTTCTCTATATTTAAAAGTTTGTTTTTCTGTTTGTCTTGTTTTTCTTTGTTTATTTTGTTTCTTAAATTCCATGTATGGGTGAAATCAAATGGTATTTGTCTTTCTCTGAATACTTTGTTTCACTTAGCATGATACTCTTTAGATCCATCCATATTGCAAATGGCATGAACACATTCTTTTTATGGCTGAGTAATAGTCCATTATATATATACCACTTCTTTATCCATTTATCTATGAATGAACACTTAGATTTCTTCCATATCTTGGGTATTGTAAATAATTTGCAATAAACGTAAGAGTGCACATGTGTCCTTGAATTAGTGTTTTATTTATTTTTTTTTAAAGATTATTTATTTATTTATTTATTAGAGAGAGAGACTGGGAATGAGAGGGGAGAAGGTCAGAGGGAGAAGCAGACTTCCCGCAGAGCCGGGAGTCCGATATGGGACTCCGGGATCATGACTCGAGCGGAAGGCAGTCACCCAACCAACTGAGCCACCCAGGCGCCCTGAATTAGTGTTTTAATTTTCTTTGAGTAAATACCCAGTAGTGGAATTACTGGGTCATATAGTAATTCTATTTTTAATTTTTTGAGGAACTTCCACACTTTTTCATAGTGACTACACCAGTTTGCATTCCTACCGACAATGCATGAGAGTTCCTTTTTCTCCATATCCTTGCCAACACTTGCTATTTCTTGTGTTTTTTCCTTTGTCTTTCTGACAGATGTGAGGTGATATCTCATTGTTGTTCAATTTACAAGATTGACAATTCCCTCATCATTCGTGGCGTTGAGCATCTTTTAATGTATCTGTTGGTCATCTTGAAAAACTGTTCATGTTCTCTGCTCATTTTAAATTGGTTTATATGGAGTTTTTGGTGTTGAGTTAAGTTCTTCAAATATTTTGGATGATAGCCCCTTACCAGATATTACTTGTAAATACCTTCTCCCATTCAGTAGGCTTTCTTTTTGTTTTGTTGATGGTTTCCTTTGCTATCCAAAGGACTTTGATGTTGGTGTAGTCCCAAGAGTTTAATTATGCTTTTGTTTCCCTTGCCAGAGGAGACATATCTAAATAAGTATTTCTATGGCCAATGTCAAAGGGATTAATGCCTATGTTTTCTTCTAGGACTTTTATGGTTTTCAGTCTCATATGTAGGACTTTAATACATTTGAGTTTATTTTTGTGTATGGTATAAGAATGTGATCCAGTTTACTTGGATTATTCACATGTCCATGTCTAGTTTTCCTAACACCATTTGTTGAAAAGGCTATCTCTTTCTCTTTGTATATTCTTGCCTCCTTTGTTGTAGATTATTTGACCATAAAATTGTGGTTTTATTTCTGGACACTACTCTGTTCTATTGATAAATATGTTATCTGTTTTTGTAACATTTGGTTTTGATTGCTATAGCTTTGTAATATATCTTGAAATGTGAGATTGTGATACCTTTGGTTTTATTATTCTTTTTCCTGATTACTTTGGATATTTGGAGTTCAAATTTTAGTATTTTACAAATTTTAGTATTATTTGTTTTAGTTTTGTGAATGCTATTGGTATTTTGACAGGGATTGCACTAAACCTATAGGTTGTTTTGAGTAATATGGATATTTTAACAATATTGGTTCTCCTAAGCAATAAGTAAGGAATATGTTTCCATTTGTTTGTGTCATCTTTAATTTCTTTTATCAGTGTTTCATACTTTCTATGGTACAGATCTTTTATCCCCTTGGGTAAGTTTATTCCTAGTAACTTTATTCTTTTTGGTGTAACTGTAAATGGAATTATTTTCTTAATTTCTCTTTCTGCTACTTCATTATTAGTGTATGGAAATGCAACAGATTTCTGTATATTCATTTTTGTATCTTGTGACTTTACTGAATTCATTTTGCAGTTCTAGTAGTTTTTTGGTAGAATCTTTCATGTTTTCCATATATAACATCACATGATCTGCATACAGTGAAAGTATTACTTCTTTCTTACCAGTTTGGATGCCTTTTCCCCCTCTTTCATGATTACCGTACTTCCAGTACTGTGTTGAATAAAACTGATGAAAGCGGGCCTCCTTTTCTTGTTCCTGATTTTTTGGGGGAAAATCTCAATTTTTCTCATTGAATGTGATGTTCAGCGTAGGTTTTTCATATAAGTACTTCATTATGTTGATGTATGTTCCCTGTATAAACCTGCTTTGTTGAGTTTTGTCATGAATGGATGTCATACTTTGTTAGATGCTTTTTCTACATCTATTAAGATAATTTTTTTTAAGATTTCATTTATTCATTTGAGAGAGAGAGAATGAGAGAGAGCAAGGGAGGGGAGAAACTCAGAGGGAGAAGCAGGTTCCCCATGAAGCTGGGATCCTGAGGTGGGACTCCGTCCAGGGATTCCGGGATCATGATCTGAGTTGAAGGCAGTCACTTAACCAACTGAGCCACCCAGGTGCCCTTATTAAGAGGATTTTACTGCTTTTATTCTTACACTTGTTAAAGTGATGTAATTGATTTGCAAATATTGAGCCACCCTAGCATCGCTAGGTGCTCATAAATCCCACTTGATCATAGTGGATGATTTTTTAAAAAATATTCTTGAATTTGGCTTGCTAATATTTTGTTGAAGATTTTTGCGTCTATGTTTATTAGAGATATTGGCCTGTAGTTTTGTTGTTGTTTAATCGTGTCTGGTATCAGATTTCTGGTTTGGTATCATGGTAAGGCTGGCCTCATAGAATGAATTTGAAAATTCTCACTACTCTTCTGTTTTTTGGAATAATTTGAGAAGAACAGGTATTAACTCTTAAATGTTTGGTAGAATTAACCCGTGAAGCCATTTGGTCCTGGACTTTTATTTCTTGGAAATTTTTGTCTACAAATTCAATTTCATGTTAGTAATTGGTCTGTTCAAATTTTCTATCTTGATTCAGTTTTGGAATTATTTATGTTTTGGATATGTTTCTAGGAATTTATCCATTTCTTCCAGTTTGTCCAATTTGTTAGCATAGAGTTTTCATCATATTCTATTATAATTCTCTGTATTTCTATGGTGCCAGTTGTTATTTCTCCTTCATTTTTGATTTTACTTATTTGAGTCCTCTCCCTTCCCCCTCACCTTTTTTATAAGTCTGGCTAAAGATTTATTAATTTTGTTGATCTTTTCAAAGATGCGGTTCCTAGTGTTATTGATCTGTAGTCTCTATTTCATTTTTTTCTGCTCTAATCTTTACCATTTCCTTCCTTCTACTGGTTTTAGGTTTTGTGCGTTCTTCTTTTTCTAGCTCCTTTAGCTTTTGGTTAGATTATTTGAGATTTTTCTTTCTTCTTGAAATATTGTTATAACCTTCTTTCTTAGAACAGCTTTTGCTGCATCCCACAAATTTTAGACTGATGTGCTTTCATTTTTATTTATTTCCATGTACTTTTTGATTTCCTGTTTGATTTCTTGGTTGGCCCATTCACTGTTTAGTAGCATGTTCTTTAGCTTCCATGTATTTATGTTCTGTCCAGGTGTGTTTTGTTTTGGTGTTTGTTTGTTTGTTTTTGATAATTGATTTCTGGTTTCATATTGCTGTGGTTGGAAAAGATAAATGATATAATTTCATTTTGTTGAATTTGTTGAGTCTTGTTTTGTAGCCTAACCTGTGATGTATTCTAGAGAATATTTGTAAAAAATGTGCATTCTACTGCCTTTGATGGGATGTTCTGAATATATCTGTTAGATCTCTCTGGCTCAATGTGTCATTCAAAGGCACTGTTTCCTTGTTTCCTTCTTGACTTTCTGTCTGGATGATCTGTCCATTGATGTAAGCAGGGTCTTGAAGTCCCTTACCGTTACTGTATTGCTATCAATTTCTTCCTTTATGTCTGTTAATAGTTGCTTTAAGTATTTGGGTGTACCCATGTTGGGGGCATAAATATTTACAATTCTATATCTTCTTGTCAGATTGTTCCCTTCGTTATTAGGTAGTGTCCCTTGTTACAATCTTTGTCTTAAGGACTATTTTGTCTGATATCAGTATTGCTATCCCAGCTTTCCTTTTGCTGCCGTTTGCATGATAAATGTTTTCCCATCTCTTCATTCTCAATCTACATGTCTTTCAGTCTGAAATGAGTCTCTTGTGGGCAGCATGTAGATGGTTCTCACTTTTTCAATATATTTAGTCATCCTATGTCTTTTGATTGAAGTATTTAGCTCATTTACATTCAAAGTAATTATTGATAGGTAAATACTTATCAACATTTCATTACCTGTTTCAGAGTTGTTTTTGTAGTTCTTCTCTGTTCCATTCTTCTCTTGCTCTCCCCCATTGTGGTTTGATGGCTTTGTTTTGTGATATGCTATGATTGCTTTCTCTTAATTTTTTACGTATCTATTACAGATTTTTGATTTGTGGTTACTACATAGGTAACATCCTATGCATATTACGGTCTATTTTAAGTTGCTGGTCCTTGAACTTTGAACCCATTCTAAAAGAAAAAACTTTTTACTACTCCTCCCCACATTTTAGGTATACAGTGTCATACTTTACATCATTTTATTTTGCCAGTCCCTTGAATGGTTTTTATAGTTACAATTGATTTTACTGCTTTTGTGTTTAACTTTCATACTGGTTTTATAAGTGGTTAATCTACTACTTTTATTATGTTTGCATTTACCTGTAAATTTTTTCCTTCCTAATTTTCTTATTTCTGATTATGACCCTTTCTTTGCACTCAAGCAATTCTCTTTAACATTTCTTATTAGCCTGGTCAGTGGTGAAGCTCTCCTTTAAAATTTGTTTTTCTAAAAGCTCTGGGGGCGCCTGAGTGGTTCAGTGGCTTAAAGCCTCTGTCTTTGGCTCAAGTCATGATCTCAGGGTCCTGGGATTGAGCTCCACATCAGGTTCTCTGCTCAGCAGGGAGCCTTTCCCCCTCTCTCTCTGCCTGCCTCTCTGCCTACTTGTGATAAATCTCTCTCTGTCAAATAAATACATAAAATAAAAAATCTTAAAAAAATAAAAAATAAAAATAAAAAGCTCTATATCTCCTTATATTCTGAATGATTGCCTTGCTGGATAGAATGAATAGTCTTAGTGATGGATTTTTTCCTGTCAGCCCTTTGAATACATCATGCTACACCATTCTGGCCTGCAAAGTTTCTGCTGATAAATCAGCCAGTAGCCTTATGAGGTTTCTATTTTCTTTATTCTCACTGCTTTTAATATTCTCTCTTTATCACTAACTTTTGCCATCTTTATTATGTGCCTTGATTGGACTTCCTTGGGTTGATTTTGTTGTGGACTTGTTATACTTCCTGGATTCAGATATCTGTTACTTTCCACATACTAGGGAAGTGTTCAGCTATTATTTCTTCAAATAAATTTTCTTCCTCTTCTCTCTCTCTTCTTCTGGGATCCCTATAATATGAATGTTAGTGGAGCTCCCTTAACTGATTCTATTTTTTTTTTCCTGAAAATCCACCTTATTTTCCATGTTTTGGATAGATCCAATTAGTATGATCAGTTTTCTTCATATGTAATAATTTATCAAAGTAAGTTTTCCACAAGACTCTCCCATCAATTCTGAAAGTCCTGGTCTAACAACACACCCAAATAAAGCTCTTGAAAAGCACCTCTTAAAATTTGGAAGAAAATGTGTCAAGTCTTTTCTGTATATATTCTCCTTTTTTTATTATTATTTTTTCTTTTTGTTGTTCAGCCTGTTTGCTTTCCACTACTTTGTCTTCTAGATCACTAATCCATTCCTTTACTTCCTCTAATCTACTGTTAATTCCCTCAAGCATATCCATAATTCCAACAATTGCATTCTTCATCTCTGATTTATTCTTTTTCATAATTTCTATCTCTTTATCAAAGGTCTCACTGAGATCCTCTGCTTTTTTCTCAATTCCAGTAATCTTTATGAACAATACTTTGAATTCTCTGTCAGGCTTCTTACTTGTCTGTTTTATTTACCTCTTTTGCTGTGATTTTGTTCTAATTTTTCACTTGGGACATATGCTCTGTCTCCTCATTTTGTCTAACTCTCCGTGTTTGTTTCTATGCATAGAAAGTCACCACATCTCTGCTCCTGAGAGTAATGTCCTTATGAAGAAGAGGTCCTATACTGTAATGGCCTTTATCAGAACTTTTTATGTGTGTTGCACATGCTCTTCTGTTGTGTGTTACTGAGCCATGTTTCTTTTCAGTACAGTCAGCTGTAATGGTCTACTTTGCTATTGTGGGCGGGATTTTGTCCCTGTGCTGTAAAGTCTTCAGTCTATGACTGCCTTGGGCTTGTAGTCCAGTCAGACCAGATGCCTGCCGTCATCCTGTTTACCAGAGCTGCAGTAATACCAAACTGAAGTTTGTTCTTCCTGTGTTGTCTCTGAGAAGCTTTTGTTGGTGGGCAGTTCCTGCAGTCAGGCCAGATATCTGCCCCCAGTTTGTCTGTTGGGGCTACAGTGATTCCAAACCATAAGACTCTCTCCTTCTGCTTTCCCCTGTGAGTTTTTTGTTGATTGGTAGAGCCGGTGGTCAGATTAGATGTCTGCCCTTAGGTGACTGTTGGGGCTGCAATCAAACTGGTGCATGTGGTTGTCTTTCTCCCCAGGGCAGGACTTAATTTTGAATGGCACTGGTTACTGTTATGGCTCCTTATAGAATGAGACATGCCAGAGCCATTTTGGAGAGAGTATTGCCAAGTGGTGTGGGTTGGTTGGGCCAAATCCTACAGAGAACGTGGAGGCAGGGCACTTGGTGTTAGCAAGCTAGTTGAAACACATTCCTGCTGGTTCCCTCAGGTGTCTGGCTACTTAGGCTGTGGGTCTATAGAGTTGGGGGATAAATGGCACCTGCCAGCTCTTTTATTTTTGGAGGTCTCTTTCAGATCCCTGCCTCTTCAGCACATGTTCGGAGATTAGTAAATAAATCTCCTTCCTATAACCCAGATTCAGATGGCTTTTCAAACCTCTGCTGCTACACTGTATCTCTGTGCAGTTGTTTGTTATGATATCTCTGTAAGGGGAGTGGGGACTCAGTTTCTTTATCAGCTTTCCCAGAGCTAAGCCCTAGTTTGTAAAGCACCCAGAATTAAGTCCAGTGGGTTGTACAAACTCTTACAGTTAAGTCCCACTGGATTTCAAAGCCAAATGTGTGAGGACTCATCTTCACAGTGGGTCCCTCATGTCTGGGATTCCTGATATGGAGTATGTTCCCCTCCCTTTCCTGTGCTTGGGAGATCCCTCCCATTTGTGGTTAGTTTCCACTGCAGTTTAGTTCTCTGCCCCTCCATCTCTTTTCTATGTAGCGACCTCTCTACAATTAATTGTAGAGTCTGTTCTACCAGTTTATAGGTCATTTTCTGGATTAGTTACACTTATGTGTTTATCATCTAGGTATATCCATGGGCCAAGGTGAGCTTAGAATCTTTATACTGTACCATTTTTCTAGTATCTGATAAAATGTATTCTTAATAAAAAAGTCAGTTTTGATATAAAATATGTAAAGTGCTAAATATTAGAGCTCTTCATTGCTTACTTTTGAATCAGTTTTTAACTTCCTGGTTTTAGACTCTAAAGCTGGATAGAGCTGAAAAGAACCCAAGAAATGAAATAATGCCATCAGTAATTGAATAAATTCTCATTTAATTACTAATTATATTAAAAAATACAGATACATTATAGCAGAGTGGTATAGTTTACAAGATTTTAAATCAAATGAAGAATATTATCTTCCAACCTGACTGTGATTTACTTTATTTTCCTAAGGGTGCAATCTGCCTTGGGTGTCAAACTAAATAGGAAAGTCTGTCTTTTGACTAAGTTAAGAGGAAAAAGTGTGGAGGTGTGTGTGTGGATGTGGTGGGGATAAGGTGCCATTAATTGCCTCACTTTACTTCTTCTGTCTTCTGTCTTTACTAATCTTTCTTGTTTCTAAACCTAGTATTTAAATTTGGATTTACTGTAAGAAGAAAATAATGCCCTTATCTCCAGAACATTTTTCCTCCATATTCTGACATTTTTTTTTCTTTTTATGAATCTCCTGAAAAATGGTCTATTTACACTCCCATTTGTGCCTTCAGTGGCTTTAAAAGTTCCCTATACCCATCCATAGATGAGAACTCCCATCATTGATTTAAAGGTGACTAATCTGTTAGGAGTGACCAATACTACTTTTTTGCCACCCTTTTGGTTAAAGTATTAAAGAACATAATAGTATCTGGTATCACAAATATTGAATAATCCATACCCCTTAATGAATATGTCTTTGTCCAGTAGTGCTATTATTTTAATATATTACCAAATATAGTATTTTTACCAAATAGTATTTGGTAAAATAATATTTAGGAATTTGACTTACTAATTATTGGTATAATTGGCATGAATTGCTCTTTTTCTGCATTATTTCTGACAGATTTAAATGTCTATTAATGATGAAAGCAAGAACACATACACAAGTTATTACATACCAAAAACATTTTTAGATTAATACCAATACAGACACAAAATTTTCTGGTCTCTAGAAAATTTTAATGTAATTCAAATAATTTTTACCTTGATGGACTCAGTGGATTGACCTTGACACTTCATTTCTTGATTGCCCTTTTGTAATTTTTTTGCCCACCTCTTTCAATCTAGCCTTTCTATTTTGCGTGGGTTTTCTTTTTTCATATGCTGAATTAACTATATATTCTATTGACATGATATTGTTTTATGTAATTATATACATATATAATTATATGTGTATATTTTATATATTAATAGATTTTTGGCGTTTTCAATAAAGAAGCTCTTAGATTTAGCAATTTTATGGTTATAATATTTTTTATATTTTATGATTATCTGATTCTATTTTTATTATTTAATTTTATTTTCTTATTGCATGGAACACTGGGTGTGGTGCATAAACAATGAATCTTGGAACACTAAAAAAATGAAATTAAATTTTAAAAATTTTAGTTATTGATTTATTTACTCAGTGAAGTGGTTTTTCAAAAATTCTTATGGTTAGAACTGAAAAGGAATTTTTTTGATAAAGACGATTTTAATGTTGTTTCCTTAAAATTATTTTAACTGTATTTAAAATATGTTACTGTATGTTTCCTGTGGCTGCCATGACAAATTTCCACAAACTTGGTCTCTTAAAACAACCACAACATATTCTCTTATAATTCTGGTGGGAGAAATAAAAAAATCATTATTAACTCTGATGAAATCAAGATCTCAGTGGGTTATGCTCTCTCCAGAAGCTCTGGGAGGGGGAGCCTCTTCCCTCACTCTTCCAGCTTCGGGTACAGAATATCTTGGTTTGTAGCAGCATTAGTTGACTCTTCAAAGCCACCATTCCAAATCTCTTTCTATTCCATCTTTATACTGTCTTCTCCTCTTTGTTAAATCTCCTCTGTCTCCCTGTATACATGTGATGGGATTTAGGATCCACCAAAATAATCTAGGATAAACTCCCATTTCAACATCCTTAAATTAATCACCTCCCTCCTTCTTTATTTTATTTAATTTTTTTGAAGATTTTGTTTATTTCTTTGACAGTTATTTCTTTCTCTCGAAAGAGAGAGAGAGAGAGAGAGAGAGAGAACACGAGCAGGGACAGCGGCAAGCAGAGGGAAAAGGAGAAGCAGACTCCAGTTTCCTTTGTAATTTTGCTGAAATTAAGTACCAGAATCTATTAATATATATTCAAGCTTGATATTTTGTTTTCCTCATTGGTTTTGATCTTTAGAACATAAATTATCAGGAAATTTAAAAATAGCATTGTATATATTTTAACATAGAAATGCAATAGGAACAGAATAGTAAAAATAAAAAAGATCACCATAAAATTATTTATAAAAGCCAAGAACGGTAATGTGTATTTTAAACTATAGAAATTGCTTAATATGTTATATTAACTCCATATGATAGATAATTCTATGCTTCTAAAAGTGTGTTTTGTAGAAAAATATTTAATTGAATTTAATTGCAAAAGTGTTAACGATGTGGTGACAAAGAATAAACCAAGCTATAAAGGAGCAAGAACAAAATAATTTAGTTTTTAAAAATATGTATTTTAAGATAATTGTAGATTTACAGAAGAGTTGAAAAATAGCCAAAAGAATTTCTTATGCTCTTCCCAAAGCTTTTACTGACTCTTACATAACCATGCTCCAAAATTAACAAAACTAAAAAAATGCTAATTTACACATTCTATGGCATAAAGAAAAAAGACAATTTTTATTTCACTGGTTTTCCACACTAATATTCATTTTCTTCTTCTAGATCCAGTCCAGGAGACCATATTGCATTTAGCCATTATGCCCCCTTAATTTTCTCTAATACACTATAATTTCTCATGTTTCTTTGTTTATCACAACATTGACATTTAGCAAAACATTACTATTTTGGATAGTAACAGATTTTTTTTAAAGATTTTATTTATTTATTTGACAGAGAGAAAGAGATCACAAGTAGGCAGAGAGGCAGGCAGAAGGAGAGGGGGAAGCAGGCTCCCTGCTGAGCAGAGAGCTCCATGTGGGGCTTGATCCTAGGACCCTGAGATCATGACCTGAGCCAAAGGCAGAGACTTAACCCACTGAGGCATCCAGGTGCCCCAGTAATAGGTATTTTATAGACTGTTTCATGACTTGGGTGTGTTTGATGCTTTCTCATGAGCAGTGAGCCTATGGTTCTTTGGGAATAATATCACAGAAGTGACTACCCTGATCATTGCATCATATTGGGGGCTATGACATCAGTATGGTTTACTGGTGATCTTAACTTTAAAAACTTGGTTAGAGTGGTGTCTCCCAGATTTCTAAATTCCAAAGTTATTTTTACCTTTCCATTCATTTTGTTCAGGCTTAGTTATGTTACATTTTAAGAATGGACATTGTGCAATTTACATTATTTTGAAAAGGTTAAAGTTGTGTCTCAGCATATGGTCTTTCTTTGTGAATGCTCCATGTACAATGTATATTCTTTTGTTTGGGGTGGAATGTTCCACAAATGTTATTTAGATCAAGTTGGTTGGTAGTGTTTTCCTGGTCAACTATCTCTGAAGTCATTTTCTGTCTAATTGGTCTATTAATAATTGAGAGAGGCATGTTGAAGTCTCTAATTATATTTGTGGATTTATCTATTTATTTCTTCATTATCTATCTGGTTTTATCTGATGTATTTTAAAATTCTATTATGTATTACATACATAATTATGGTTGTTATGTTCTTGAGAATTGACTAACATGCAATCTTTAACTCTGACAATATATCCATTTTTATTTCTTGGATTTAAAACATATATTTTGAAATAATCTGGATTTCTCTTAAGTAATATATGTCTTTGCTTATTTTATAACATCATATTCCCAATTAATACCTCTCATCTTTGTGCCATTATAGTCAAACCTTGCACTTTTTCAAGTGTTACAACTTTTGCTTAAAAAGCCAGTTTTCTTTTAGAGCAATTAAAAGTCAAAGATTATATTTTATCTTCATTGATTCCATTTCTGAGACTTACCATCTCTTTGTAGAGATCCAAATTTGGACTAAATTTTACTTTATCCGACTAAATAAGTTATTGTCCTTTCTTCTTTATCAGCACCTGATGGTAATCATGTAGGGAAAACACATAAGAAGTTGTACCCCCATATGTCTGCAGACCTCAGAGTTTTCACACCATTATGCTAACACTTGGTCTTTAGCAATTTGTCAAACATTTTTAGCTTAATCATTTTACTGGCTTATATGGCATTCCACAGCATCTGCCCCAAGAAAGCAAATGCTGGGATTTTGTTTCTCCCAGAAAATTCCTGCCTCTTCCCAGGTTTAGAGTTAGTTATTTGCCCTATGATGTCATTTTTCTTAAATCTCTAATAAAAGGTAATTCACAATTTCCCCAACACTTACAAGGATGGGAGCAACACTCATTCCATCTTTACATTTCTTTTTTTTTCTTTTTTTTTTTAATTTTTTTTTTTAAAGATTTTATTTATTTGAGAGACAGAGAAAGTGAGAGCATGAGAGGAGAGAAGGCCAGAGGCAGAAGCAGACTCCCCGTGGAGCTGGGAGCCTGATGTGGGACTCGATCCTGGAACTCAAGGATCATGACCTGAGCCGGAGGCAGTTGCTCAACCAACTGAGCCACCCAGGCGCCCTCATCTTTACATTTCTTATCTGAAAGTCCAATAATTTAGTTTTGTAAGAAAATACCCAGCTAGATTAAAAAAAGTCAGTGCACTTCAAAGGCAACAATGTCTCTTTGCAAGATGTAGGGTCACATTTTGAGCCATTTTACATTTCCCAACATAGTCAAATCCCCCTGTAATTATTACATAATCAGAAAAATATTAAGATTATAGAATTATGAACATAGTATAGTGAATGTACAAGAAGAATTAGAATGGATTTGTGAGGGAAAATAATATAATTGAGAAATAGTAGTTAAAACATGATTACATAGAAACTATTTTTGAATATTATTTCTAGTTCTTGATATTTCAAAATATTACTAGTATAAACGGAAAATGGTATATTTTTAGTAAGTCGTATCTGCTGTTTTTTTTTTTCTTTTTCCTGACAGAAGAATGAGAGAAATTTGGACTACATTGACAGCTGATTTGAATTCTGTTTATGTTGTTATCCCACAGTCCCGTCTCATACTTGTGGATATGGGTTTCAAGAGACCTTAAAGCCCTTCTGGATTTTGCCAGGGACTTCATGCAGTGATCTAGGGGGAAAATCACTTAGCTGTCCCTGCAATTTTCTTTTCTATCGCAAAAAGGGAAGGACAATAACTTTTTGTGCCTTCAAAGTCTATTTTGATGACTGATGATATGATATTCTATATTTTTTGGAACAAAAGTGATAGATAAAGATGCACAAGTAATAGAGTAAGATTATAAGTAAAGTTTAGAAAGAAACAAAACTGGAAATGTATAAATAGATTTCAATATGAGCGCCTCAGTCCACTATTTGAATTCACTTTGATACCATTCTGTAATTGGCTTTTATCTTTCTCACCTATGACAATTACAGTTCTTACAATCACAGCTTGTCTCACATTAAATATATCTCAGAAGAGCAGCTTCCGTTGTTCTATCCACTGTCACAAGCTGACTGAGCATTAAAATTCCCACCTGCTGTGGAATAACATACTCCCAAGTCCAACTGCCAGAGTGAAAAAAAACCTAGTGACACTGGATTACACCAAGGAGACTCTTTCTCTACCTAATTGCCTCCCAAAACTGTTGAGGAGGTCTGGGTTTGAACCTCTTCAGAAAGATAAATAAAAAATTAGGCAGGTTTATTTTAATTTAATCAATTCTATCTTCCCGATGTTATAGAGATAAACTACATTTTATAATTTATTGACCTTATAATTTATAAAATTATAAATTTTATAATTTATTGACGTTTTATAATTTATTGGTGATCTAGACACTAACAATACTTTGTGCTGTGTGAAACCCCACTTTCTCTTTATTACATAGGGGTAGTTCTATTTCTACTGTGTAGCAATTTGGGAAATTTCCAAATATATATATATATTTAATATTTATTTATTTATTTGTTTCTTTGTTTGTTTATTAATAAATAAATAAAAAGAAGGCAGCCTGGGCCCAGAAAGTGAACAGAAGAGATATGTGACAACAATAGCTTTTTTTTTTTTAAAGATTTATTATTGATTTTAGTGGGGGGAGGGGAGGTGCAGAGAGTGAAGGAGAGAGAGAGAAACTTGAGTAAGTTTCGTGTCCAGCATGGAGCCAGGAGCAGGGCTGGATCTCACAAACCCAAAATCATGATCGGAGCTGAAATCAAGAGTCAGACTGTCAACTGATTGAGCCAACCAAGTGCCCTAACAGCTAGGTTTTTTTTTTTTTTTTTTTTTTTTTTTTTAAGATTTTATTTATTAATTTAACAGAGAGAGAACACAAGCAGGCAGAGAGGCAGGCAGAAGCAGAGAGAGGAGCAGGCTCCCCACGGAGCAAGGAGCCCGATGCGGGACTCGATCCCAAGACGCTGGGATCATGACCTGAGCCAAAGGCAGCCGCCCAACCAACTGCGCCACCCAGGCGTCCCAACAGCTAGGTTTTTTAAAAAATATTTTATTTTCTTTATCTTTGTGTTGAGTATAGTTGGTAGGACCACCTCACTTTTTAATGTTGACATCTCATAGGGAATATAAGCGTAAATCCAAAACAATGCAATGTAAGGAGAAATGGAAAGCAAGGCTAAGGTCTCACATTAGGGAAATATGTATACAAATAAAAGCCATATAATAAAATTATCTTTGTGATAGAGGACAAATAAGAAGATTATTTTAAATATAATCATGTTATTTAGTGTATATTAATTAGTGTATGTTTGTGAATAGCCAAAATTTATTTTAAGCCAGATATGCCAGTATCAAATGTAGGAAAACTATATTTTCATATGGATCCTTTTAGGCAATGTGGATTATACATTTTATCAGCAAATACATTTTTTTTATAGAAAATAGCAAGAAAAGAGTGGGAGAGGGAGAAGCGGACTCCTTGCTGAGCAGGAAGCCCAATGCGGGGCTCCATCCCAGCACCCTGGGATCATGACGTGAGCCAAAGGCAGACAGTTAACCGACTGAGCCACCCAGACCCTACAAATATATATTTGAAAAGTGAATTTGTAAAAAATATTTTTTAAAGGAAAGTAAACATTTACATAATTTTTAAATAAAGCATTAAGAATACACTGCTTAAACCATAAAAAATCAATCCTATGTGTAATGTTTCCACCTCCCTTCAAGTCTCTTTCCCCAACAAGGACTTGCAGTTTTTTAGTTGTTTCTTCTAACAGAACACATACCAATTTTCGCTCTACTATTCTATGTCCCTTCTCAAGTACTTTGCTGCCTTCAACTCCTTTTAATGGCTTTTCAATGTTAGGAAGCTCTTGAGTTACTTTAATATATCCGTTTTAAGATGGCCTTGAAAAGCCCTGTGTATTTGTCAGGATTCTCCAGAAAAAGAGAGCCAATGAGATACATAATAGAATATAATATACACAATAAATATACATAATATATATCATATATAATATAAAGGGGATTTCTTAGAGGAACTGGCTCACATGATTATGGCAACCGTGTCCCACAGTCTGGTATCTGCAAGCTGAGAACCAAGAAGTGGTGTCAAAAGCCTGAGAATGAGAGGAACCAGTGGTATAAGTTTCAGTCCGAGTACAAAAGCCCAAGAACCAGGAAAAGATGGATGTCCTAGCTCAGGCAAAAAGGGCAAATTCTTCCTTCCTTTACATTTTTGTTCCATGCAAGCTTTCAACAGATTGGATGATGTCCATCACATTAGTCAAGGTGATCTTCATTAGTCTGCTGATTTAAATGTTAATCTCTTCTGGAGATTAACAGACATGCTCAGAAATAATGTCTTACCAGATATCTGGGCATTTTTTATCCCAGAGAAGTTGACCCATAAAATTTACCATTCACACTCTGCCCTATGGAACCAAACTCTAGGTCATTTGCCATATAACGATGATTCCTTGGTCTGGTAAAAGTGGTTCATGATATACTGTAACCTGTGTTTCTGGATCATGGGATTCCAAGGACTTGGACTTTCTTTTCCATCCCTCAACATCCAATATGCAATGTGAAGTTATTTGTACACAACATCACTATCACTTATATTAACACAAAACGAAGAAATAAAATTACTTATCCTTCAATCAGCTCATATGGATATTCCATGGTAGTAATTTGTAATTTTGGTTTTCCCTCATTTCCTAGATCCAGGGAATATATAATGTTACTATTGTTCTTAAAAGGTCATCAGGATAATATAAGATTAGAAACTGACCTCTCTTTGTAGCACTTTTATTTTGGGGGGGGGGGGGCATTGATTCCATAATTAAATGTGTCTTAGAAAACTCAATTATGTAGGACACATATAACTCAACTTTGGTTGGGGCACTCTGAAATCCTATTGCTTGACTTGTTTTGTGCTTTTGTATCAAATTATACAATCTGAATCTTTATTTCACTGACAGATAATGAGATAAACAATATAGACATAAAATATTGTCTACCTTCTTTCAGCTACTTAATGACCAAAGAGAATCAAAATGAAAGGAGTAGGAAAAGAAAATAGATGAAGGCCCTCTGGACTGATTTCATTAGACAAAGCAACTTAACAGGGAGAAAAGGAATCACATTAAGGTGAAGATGAACTTCTTGTAGTGAGTTTGATAAATTATTATTATTCCAGACAATTTGAGATAATGCAATCTCCATGTTTGAATGACATAATTACTAGATATGTTGTGAGTTGTCAGGAAATCCAAAGATCAATCACCCGAAGACTTGACTGGATCTGCATCTATTTATTTGCAACCCAGGGTAAAAATCACTGCAACAGTACAAACAACAAAGATTAAAAAAAAAAAAAAAAGAAAAGAAAGAAATTTAAGTAATGAATACAGATGCTCAGTTTGTGGCTTTTAACCAGCAGAAATGTTCTAATCCATACATATAAGTAAAAACCATTGTGAAGTTTACCTTTACATAACCCTAGGGTATAAAATCAGAAGGTAAAAAACATATGAATGTTATTTTTATAACTTAAAATACAGATTAACTTCAAAGTTTTTATAATTTTTATGCAAGTTAACTTGAATACATACACCCAAATTTAGGAAGTTCCTTAATAGGGTATGTCAAAATTAAGAATCAAGAGACGAGAACATGGAATTTATGGCTAAGCTATATATTTTTCTAGTCCTAATAGGTCAATAGATGAGGATAAGGTGTAAAGGATCTAGTCATCCCTGGGTACAGAAACTATATGAAAGAGTGGTGTGAATCACTGTATTACTTAGTTTATAATGGTTAAACTAGAAAATTTACAAAAAACACACAAAGAAATATCATTTCACTACAAAGTGATATTTTCCATATGCAGTAAATGAAAAACAAAAACAAAACAAAAACCATCATCCATTACAAATGGAAACCCTAAATACGGCATTATGGCTTTATTTCATATGCATAACTTTCTCTAATGGTTTAGGAAATTTTTAGAAGAAAGATACTATGCTCATAAAGAATCTGTTTCACTTGCTGAACAGACTCAATCTTCCCCTTACATGGGGCAACCAAGTTTAAATGTTTCATCAGCAATTCAATCTAATTCAACAAAAACTAAATTCATCATCATCCTCCCAGTAGTCCTGAACCATCTTCATGCTCTCTGTTTTGTTTAATGATATCATCATTCACCCAATCAACAATTTCAAGATCTTGAACTCTTCATTAATTTTCCTTCTTTCTCATCATGTCAGCAATCTATTGATTTCATCTTGACCAAATATTTAACTTTCCTTCTTTTCCATCAAAACAGCAATGTCTCTGCCAATGTGAAAACTTGTTTGTATCGTCATGGTGTTTTCTTATAGAACAATTTATTTTAAAATACTCCCTTTCTTAATCTATCTGAAGCATTGCTGCCTCGGCAAAAACTTTCTGTTTCATCTCTCCAAATATAATTATATTAGTAAAGATAGAAATTCAGCTGTGTACTGTGCTATAGAACCCTATAACAACATTTGTTGAATGGGTATAGAACATTCAAAGGACAAGCACTGCACACTTTAGCTTACATGCCATTAATTAAATTTTAGTTATATGGACATATTTACATTCACAGATGACTGGGTAGTTGTACCAGCCTTGAAAATGTACCACTTGAAATTCCCTTTGAGAGAGAGATAGTTACTGATAGCCTCCACCTGCTACACATTTGGGACCCAGCAGTGTTCGAACTGAGCCCATGCTGTTCTTCTGCTATTTCCAGCTAATGACTTAGAAGAGAGTGTCCTAGAGCCAGGCCATTCTTTCCCGACATTGAACTTCTCTAACAGTCTTTCTTCTGGATCTCTCTGTAACCCTAGATAAATATTTCTTAGAAACTGTGCTGGAGTCTGAAGTTCTTACTCAATCCTCCTCCCTTCCTTCTCTCAGATCACAAATGTCAAATCTAAATCTCCATCTTAAGGCCATCTCTGTCTGCTCATATTTCTTTCCTCCTTTATCCCTCACAGGCATTTCCTTCAATAAATGTTTTGCATGGAAAATTCATCTTGTCATCTGCCTTTCAGAGGATCAAACTTGGCCACCAAGAGCCCAACTTAAATCAAGAGTTGTAATATGATAATGAAGGAGGGATCCATACTGGGGAGCCATCAGCCGTCTCTGATGTAAATACGATGTCTCCAGTAGTTTTTTAGAACATATAATAAAGTTTTAAAAAGCAGCTTCAGATAAATACTAATTATTAGAGCTGTAGTAGTTCATATGCAACAAAAAAAACCCTTATTCTTGTTAGCTATAAAATATTAGCACATAAAAGCTCTGTTTGGGAACCTCTTGAGTATGTATGGTACAAAAAAATTTTTAAAGTGTTCTATTGGATTTCGATACTAAATAAGTTATCAGTTGAAAAGTCAGTTCTGTAATTGACAACATGCAAGATATTGAACGAGTCACTAAATCTACCTAAACTTCTGGATCCATTAAAAGTGGGTATGAATTATTTTCCATTAATGTTATTATAACATACAGTGAGACACTGAAGAATATAAAAGGCTTAGCAAAGTGCCTACACAAATGGAAAATTTCTCCCTCTTCCTTTTCCTCTTCGCTATTGCTATAATATTATTATTGCTGCTATTATTATTATTATTATTATTATTATTATTATATTATTATTTTGCCTGCAGCATCCTGAGCTATTTCTTTATTTTGAAAATCCCAGTGTCTGGGGGAAATTGTCTCTCATACATTTGGCCTCTGTATAATTAGTGCTTGCAGCATGGTGGAATGAAATTATGTTTGAACCTTTGTGAGATGTTATGAGACTTTCCAGATATACCTGGAAACACTGTTTTATGAAGGTGCCTGAAGTTGTTCATTATGAGGTGTGAAGAACTGACAAAATGTGGATTGTCATTTTTCATGTACAATCACCTCCAATTTGTTTTATAGATTGTTGCAGTCTTTGAGTGCTAAATTACTTTTTTGATGTTCTACATTAGACTGCTGTGAATTTGGTTGAAACTTGGTTTTTTATCTCATTATTGGCATTCTTGAATAAAACCAAGAGGGCACTCTCAAAAGAGTAACTACTAGTTGGATGAGACCACAGGTGGGCAGAGCTGATCTTTGTAATGGCAACATGAAATAAGAGATAAGACATTATTGAGTCTTTGAGAAGTAACCTAATATCTTTGTGCCTCAGTCCTCTTCTACTAAATGAGGCTAATACTAATTCATAGACTTGATGTGATGATTAAATTATACATATAAACTGCTTGTCACTATGCCTATTACATAGTAAGGTGCGTCTAAGTGTCTGCTCCCGGGGCAACATTCTGGGCAAAATTGGAAAATGAGTTCTGTGCAATTTTATGTGTTGTTTAAGCTAATAAGATGATCAGAAACTCTCCTGACAATTTCTAGACAAGGAAGTGCTCTATAACTTATCATTTAGGAATAAACCTCCCCTTCTCTCTAACCTGTGAGGGGACTAACTATGCTTGGATTGATTAGTTCTTGTCTTGTTAGAGAGAGCTGCTTAGAAATGCCTCAACAACTAAGCTGATGCTCTGGCAAAGGCAGTTCACCAGCAATAAAACTAATGAGAGAAGCCACATAACGTCAATAATTTCAGTTGTTTTCTAAATGCGTGTTACTAAACTCTGGAGAGGAGGGTTCTCATTGGGGGCTAGACCAATGCGCCAAGATGTTACAACGGTGGCAGTTCCTTGAAGCAGCAAGAGAGGACAAATAAAAGCAATTTTCCAGGGCCTTGAACTCTCAATCCACCTGTGTCTTCAAAGTGAAAATAAAGGAAGCCTCTTTAAAAATGGAGTTAGAAAGCTCTGGAGTGGGAGCGTTCATGCTCTGCCCCTCATTGTAAGAAGCATCCTTCGCCATCCCCAACAGGAAGAAGTTTACTTTATAAACCCCAGCAGAAGGAAGGAAGAATTTCTCCTATCCCAACAACAGCCCTGCCAATGAGAAACCTTGACACTCCACCAATTGAAAAGCCATAACAGCACCTTCCAGTGTCCGCTTTTCCCTTATAAAAGCAAGCCCCTCTCAGCTGTCCCCCAGACTTGCCTATGGTTAGGTGTAGTTTGCTTGTTCTGAATTGCTGTTTTCTATTATTCCTGAATAAGCTCATCTTGTTGGCAAATTAGCTGGCTCTTATTTTTTAAGGGCCAACATTATGTGGTAATCAAAGAGGGATCTGAAAAGGATGAACCCCTGAGGAACTAACCCCAGAACTGTGTGAAGTACCTACATGAGTCCTTTGCACTCTCTGCTTTTGTGAGTTGTCTGTCCTTTAGGCTTGGTAAGTCTCCTCTCAGATTTAAGCTCCCTCCTTTTGGTTGAACTCTCTGACTTTATTTGGAATCTGTTTAAAGGCTTTGTATTTCCTGGGGAGTACATTTTTGTTTTGTTTTGTTTCGAATGTCTGATTTTGAATAATCGGATCTCAATCTGCTAAATCCCCTTCCAGGACCCCAGCCAGTTTTATGTTCAAAAACTAAGGTCCCTCCTCCTGTGCCTTTTTAACTAATTGATCAACTTAATGGAAAGTAATTTTATAGCTCCAGTGGCCATTATGGGGAAAGAGAATCAGGGTAGAATAAAAAAGCAAAAAAACTATGTCCACTCCTCTTTTAGTTAACTTAATAAATCAGTTCGCCCATAACATAGATGATTTAACTAAAAAGACTGCTAAAATCCCTAATTCTTACTCCAGCAAAAGGAGGCCTGAACAAAACTCTCCTACCCCACGGCCCACCTCTGCCATCATCACAAGCCAGGAGATTGGATAATAGACGATTGCAAACTTAGTGATCTCGTCAGCTTCAGCCTTCTAGTCAGCCTTTGCTTAGTCACTGGCTCCAAGAACTACAGAGGTTTTTTTTTTTTTTTTTTTTTTTTCACCCCTTCTTCTTCTTAACTGGCTCACAAAAGGAATTCTCCAGTTTGGGAATGAATAACTCAACAGCCTCTGCCTCACAGTACTACAAGTCTCCTTAATTCCTCCACCTCAGTTTGTTTCCTGGTTGGAGATTTCTTAGAGAAATATGGCAGAATTTCTTTCTCCCAAAAGGGAGTGATAACTCTGGAAGTTAATAGAAGGAACCCAAATAGCCAACCGGATGAATCAAATGACCCTTCAATATCTTTTATTTGTTTCATCTCTGATGATATTTGAGCTAATTTTAAGGATGTTGACCATTTGTCCCTATTGGATCAGCTGTAAGGCATCCAGCCATAATACAAGATCCTAAGGCTTGGGGCCTCACTATCCCCTGGACTAGTATCCTTCATCACCCATGGTTTCTTTGTCCCCAGTTACCTAAAGCTTATTGATAAAGAGCAATTAGACAACTATTTGATAACATGGAAAACTAACAGAAGCACATGCTTTGAAAAACACATCAGAAGAAATGATTAACACTTATTTTTTGTTAGTAAAATTAATGGAAGTGTAAAAATTGTCAGCTCAATGAATTTTCACACAATGAATAATTAAACACTATTCAGATGAAGAAATAGAACATTAATAAAACCCCAGAAATACTGTCTCCTTTGCAATCACTGTCTCTGATAGGTAATGCTATCCTGACTGTAATTCTAGAATTATCTCAAAAAGTTAAAGTTGTACTGGCAGAATCTTTAAAAAGAAGAAAATGTCTACTAATATTATATAAATATAAGAAGCAACCTCAAACCTAAAGTCAGATATTAGTGATGAAACAGATGATGACCTAAAAAAAAGAGCAATTTATCAGAACAATAAAATCTGTAATCTGCATATGCCTAACCATGTAGCCTCAAAATAAAGAACAAAGATTGGGCTCCTGGGTGGCTCAGTGGGTTAAAGCCTCTGCCTTCCGCTCAGGTCATGATCTCAGGGTCCTGGGATGGAGCCCCGCATTGGGCTCTCTGATCAGCAGGGAGCCTGCTTCCCCCCCACCCCGCCTGCCTCTCTGCCTACTTGTGCTCTCTCTCCTCTATGTCAAATAAATAAAAATAAAATCTTTAAAAAAAAATAACAAAGATTGATGTAATTATCAATAAATTTATAAGCCACAACTATATAGTTTCTTGTATTTAACTTCTTATTTTGGAAATAAGTGTTTGTTCATTTATTTCACACACACATATACTTTTTTTTTTTTTTTGGTGAGGGGAAACATGCTGTCTCCTAAACTACAAACATAAAATTGATATGATTTGAAGATAGACAATATAAATGTAAAAGTTCTCATTTTATTTTTTATGGTGCATTTTAAATAAACTTTGCTAATATTAATTCATTATGAGGACAAATAAGCTATATTCTATATTAACTATTGCCTATAGTTATCGTTTCAGAACAGATTATTCTGTAATGTTATGGAAGTTGAAATAATATGTATACAGATACAATTCAGTAAGACTGTTACTCAGCAAATGTTTGATGTATTCAATTCTTATGATTTTTCTTAACACCCTTTGAAGATATTCCTGTAATGTGGAACTTTATAAAAAACTGCATATAAATTGAGAATTTGGAACATGCATTAACTAAATTATCTTGTCCTATATCTATCATCAATCTATCTTTAATTTATCATTTAGATTTTTCATTAATCTCCTAAAGCCTCAACAAATGCAACTATAGCTATGGTTTGGTTTTTATTTATTCATTCATCAAATATTTATTGATGTTACTATGGCCAAATAGAATTCCAGGCACTGATGAGAAAACAGTGGGTTTATATTTCCATGTTATGACTTTCTGATAAACTATAAAACTTTGAGTTTATTGTGGTTCATGTATAGATTCTTTTGGTTCGGAGTATGTTTTATGATTTCTTCATGTTCTTTCATGTGCCTTGCTGACCTGTAGCCAAGTATGGCCTAGGTTTTCTTGATGCACTTAGGCCTGTAAAATTTCCTTTGAGTGTAGTATGTTAAATAATTTTAAGAAACTTTAAAAGCCAAAAAAGAAATAAAAAGGAAAAGAAAAGAAACTTTATAAGGCATTTGGAAAAAAAATAACACCAATATATACAAAGTGAAAATTGGGCCTGAACCATAACATGTTTGTTATTCCTTTTTTTTATATTGTTGTATTTATCATTGCTATAAGGTAATTGATTTCTTCACTATCAAATGCCTTTTATTGGGTCCATTGCTATATCTAAAATTGAAAGCTCAGGATATTGCTGTTAAACTGTTTCATGTCTGTGTATAAACACCACATTTATTCAATTAGAACACTTGGGATTCGGTGTCATAATTAAGATATATATATATATATATACACATGTATATACATATATATGTATATACATATTTTTTTTTAAAGATTTTATCCATCCATTTGAGAGAGAGTGAGAGATCACAAATAGGCAGAGAGGCAGGCAGAGAGAGGGGGAAGCAGGCTCCCCGCTGAGCAGAGAGCCCGATGCGGGGCTTGGTCTCAGGACCCCGAGATCATGACCTGAGCCGAAGGCAGAGGCTCAACCCACTGAGCCACCCAGGCACCCCAACATAAGATATTTTTAGAAATTTAGTAATTACCAAATATATTGAAAGAAAAAAAGGCAAAAATTATTAAATTGTATCTATTTAGAAATTACTTTGATTAAAACATTATATTTTAGGGATGCCTGGGAGGCTTATTTGGTTAAGCCTTTGCCTTTGGCTCAGGTCAGGATTTCATGTCCTGGGATCAAGCCCCGCATTGGGCTCCCTACTCAGCGGAAAGCCTTCTTCCCCCTCTTCCTCAGCTGCTCCCCCTGCTTGTGCTCTCTCTCTCTCTCTCTGTCAAATAAATTTTAAAAAATATTTTAAAAACCCATTATCTTTTAAATATTTTCCATTTTAAATGAGCATATTTTTATTTTTTTAATTTAATGTAATTTTTTTTAAAGATTTTATTCATTTATTTGTCATAGCACAAGCAGGCAGAGTGGAAGGCAGAGACAGAGAGAGAAGCAGGCTCCACGCTGAGCAAGAGTCTGATGTAGGACTTGATCCCAGGATCCTGGGATCATGACCTGAACTGAAGGCAGCCGCTTAACCAACTGAGCCACCCAGGTGTCCCTATTTTTTTTTTTTAAGATTTTATTTATTTATTTGACAGAGAGAGAGAGAGAGAGATCACAAGTAGGCAGAGAGGCGGGCAGAGAGAGAGGGAAATAGGCTCTCCGCTGAGCAGAGAGCCCGATATGGGGCTCGATCCCAGGACCCTGGGATCATGACCTGAGCCGAAGGCAGAGGCTTTAACCCATTGAGCCATCCAGGCGCCCCCCTATTTTTTTTTAAATGAGCATTTTTTATTCTAATTTTTAAAAGATTGATTATTTATTTATTTATTTGACAGAGAGAGAGAGTTCACAAGTAGGCAGAGAGGCAGGCAGAGAGAGAGAGGGAAGCAGGCTCCCCGCCGAGCAGAGGGCCCGATGCGGGACTCGATCTGAGGACCCTGAGATCATAACCTGAGCTGAAGGCAGAGGCGTTAGCCCACCGAGCCACCTAGGCAACCCTAAATGAGCATTTTTTAAAGAAGTAAGCTATATCTTATTTAATAAAACTTAGAACTTAAGTCAAATATATATTTAAAAATGTGTCTGGCCTATTATGTCTCCTTGAGGAATAATTTTATTGCTTTGTACAATTTCTAGTTTTAGTAAATATTGTCAAGACATGTAGATTTTACAAATCTAGCTACATATAGGCTTTTATAAATAAAATTATGTTAATAAAACTAATTTTTAAAGGGGTTTTACAATAATGGAGGCTAGATTTTAATTCTTACATAATGGAGACAGAGGAAGCAAATATTTTCATTAGAATAGGAGAACATAATTTGATCTATATACATAGTTTCTAAAATATGAATATATTTTAAATAAAATTACTTATAAAATAAGTACTGAGTGAAGATAGTTATTATTTTTTTAATTGTATTTATTTTTCCATTTTCCTGTCTTTCCGTTCCAAATTATGTACACTAACTTACACACTTTCACAAATTAGGAAGATATAATGAATATGTAATAAATGTGGAATGAATAGAATTCCGAATGGATTATTGAAACAGTTCCAGAATATAGGGCTGAACTTTAAAAGTCTAAAAAGAAGTGATAACTCCAGGAGAAAAAAGGACAAACAGTATACAAAATAAAAGTAAATCAAATGAATTGGAAAACAGTTTTGCTATATACATCTAAAATATATAAAATAAAACAAACTCACAAACATAATCAAAAAAGAAAAAAAAAGCGGGGAGCACAGAAAGAAGAAATGAATTTAAGAAAGGTAAAGCATTCAGGTTACCTGGGTGGCTCAGTCTGGGAGTCTGCCTTTGGCTTGGGTCATGATCCCAGGGTCCTGGGACAGAGGCCTGGATTGGACTCCCTGCTCAGCGGGAAACTGGCTTCTCCCTCTCCTACTCCCCCTGCTTGTGTTCCCTCTCTCGCTGTATCTCTCTCTGTCAAATAGCTAAATAAAATCATTAAAAAAAAAAAAGGAAAGAAAAGAAAGAGTTCAAGAGAATACATTTTTCACAATCTCACACTCAAAACCCTTGGGTCCAGATGTATATCAATATCAGAACATTTGAGAATTTAGAAATGTAAGGAAGATATATATTGTTACTACATTTCTAGCCAGAATCAAATGATTTGGGTTATAAAATATTAGCCATACTCCTCTATTTCAAGAACCTATTCTTACTTTGATACAAATGTTGCATAAAAAAAATTCTTGCCAAATCCCACTGCCAAAACTAAAATTCAGAATAACAATCAATTTCAGTTCCATATAATGTAATTATACTCATAGTCAAGTAAATATATTTCAGGAATGCAAATACAAGTCAATACTAGAACATACCACAGATTCAGTAAGAAAATAAAATTTGCCTGTCTATGGCAAAATATTTTTTGATGAATTTACTAAGTTTGTAAATAAAAATCTTGTTAATGATATCTTTGGCATGGTGTAGAGTATAAAATTTCAGTTTCTATAATAGAGGGATAGGAGAGGCTCTCTCTTTAGAATTAAGAACAAATCAGTATGATCAGTGATTGTTCTGCTTTCATTAAACTTGGTTTGAATATTTAAGCCACGGTAATAACGGGAATAGAATTAGAAGTGCTAAGGAAAGAGAAGTCAAATATTACTTTCTAAATTTTTTGGTGATATCTTTTAAAACTTAAGGTGATCAGTTAGGAGAAAATAATGCAGTTATTCTTAACAAATAAGATTTGAGTGAATTGCTTATTATAATCATCAAGGGCTTCTTTAATAACACTGTGACCAGTTAAAGAATATATCAGACAAACATAATCCATTTAAAGCTCAACAAAATATAAAACCCTAGGAATTAGCAATAGGCATGAAGGATATTTGCTGCTTTCTCACCAAATTAATTGATATTTTAAAGCTTACTTTTTAAACTCCATGAAGATATATTTAAAATTATTCACATTGTAGCCTTACTGGATAGAGTGAAAAATCCAATTCAATTTAAATACACAATAACTTAGGGAATTACACCAAACTATAATAGTAAAAATATATATAAATGGAAACAAGAAAAAAGTTAATTGCAATGTGGAAAAATAAAAGCTCAAGGTATACAACAAAAATATATGTAAGAAAATGTGTATGTTTTTATGACTCATATGTGCATATTATATGTGAATGTGGAATTTTTGTAGGCTTGTGACTGTACACATTTAATATTAAATATAGACTACCAAAATTAAAGGCAAATAAAACATACTAATATATCAATATACTTGCCTTTGTTAGGATTATACATTTCAAACTTTTTTCCTACTCTTGATAGAATACAAGTTAGTCTACAATAATCATAACCGCTCATGTAATTAAAAATATATAAAAAATATAAAGTTAATGAACGTTCAAAGTCATGGACATGAAAAAATCCATACTAAAATATGTTTCATCTTATTAAATATTATTCTTATACATAGGCCTAAATTTATAAAAATTGTTATGAATAAGTAATAAGAAGTTTTTAGTAACCACATCTGAAAGGTTTTATTCAGGAGAAACACATCTATCAGTGATGTTCAAATTAGAAAAATATTTTTGTGACGCCTGGGTGGCTCAGTCGTTAAGTGTCTGCCTTTGGCTCAGGTCATGATCCCAGGGTTCTGGGATCGAGTCCCATGTTGGGCCCCCTGCTCAGCAGGAAATCTGCTTCTCCATTTGCCCGTCCCTGTGCTTGTGTTCTCTCTCTCTCTCTCTCTCGCTTGTGCTGTCTCTCAAATAAATAAAATCTTTAAAAAAAAAAAAGAAAAATATTTCCTCTAAAGAATCTCCTAGAAAGATATCCAATTAATTTCATTGATTGCAAAAAAATCAAATGCATTAATTGCATTTTTGCAAATGTTTACATTAAAAAGTGACAATTTCCATATGACTTTTTAAAATATTGTTCAAATTTTAAAAAATATTGTTCAAAATAGGGCACTTCATTTTCCAATATTAATTTAAGAAGATTGACCAATCTACAAAGGTCCAAATCCTAGTTAACTGCTGGTTAGAGGTAATCCAAGGATAGATTCGTAACAAAATCCAGACTCATAGACACAAAGAATAGAGTGGTAGTTGTTAGACAGGAAGGAGGTTAGAGGTGGGCAAAATGAGTGAAGGGGATCAAGAAATACACACTCCCAGTAATAAAATAAATAAACCATGAGGATGTAATGTAAAGCATGGGGAATACAGTCAATGTATTCACTTTGTACAGTGACCCATGGCAACTACACTCATTGTGGTGAGCAGTTCTCAATGTACACAAATGTTGAATCACTACATGGTACATTATCTGTTGATAATCAGGTAAACAGATAACATTATCTGTTGATAATTCACTTTTATATTCTGCTTTATCCCAATTCCCTTGGGGAAAATTATTTTTATTTACTATGCATTTATTTTGACCTTATCATTTGCCCATGGTAATTGAGTAGTTTGATTTTTTGGTATTAACTTTCTAAAATATCTTACTCTAATTTTGAAGATTATGCCCATTTTCTAATGTCTTGTCTGTTTTTAAAACTTAATAGTATCATATATGTTTATTAATAACTTGTGGATTTTCTATTTTTCATTGGAAGGACTTCCTCAACCTGACTCAAAATGTATTTTCTATTTTTCATTGGAAGGACTTCCTCAACCTGACTCAAAATGTAACCAACTAATTGATGGTTATTTTTATATAGATGCTATTTATTTTTATTATATTATCCATGTGAAATTATTTTTTCTGATTCTTATTAACATATTACATTGATAGTTATTTCTGTCTGTTTTGTTTTCTTAATGGCTAGCCATTGTTTAAAAATATTTCATTGACTATTACATTTTTCTCCATCTATCTGCATTCCCAGGATGCAAGTGTCTAGACTTTATTCTGTTACAACTACTGTGTGTATTCCCATAAATTTACCTTATACCTTATTTTCATCTAACTTTGAAATTTTCAAAAAAAAAGGAAATTTTCCACATTTACTTTTATGTTTGCCATGCTTTTAGTTTTATTTATTTATTTTTGGGTTTTTTTGTTGTTTTTTTACTTAGGTTCTATGCCCAAGGTGGGCCTTGAAGTCATGATCCTGAGGTCAAGAGTTGCTAGATCACCAACTGAGCCAGCCAGGTACTGATTTTTGTCATATTATTTTGTCCTTTTTGTCATATATATTTTTTAAGATTTTGTTTATTTGTCCGAGAGATAGAGGGAGAGAGAGAACAAGCAGGGGAGTGGCAGGAAGAGAGAAGCAGGCTCCCAGCTGAGCAAGGAGCCTGATGTGGGACTGGCTCATGGGACCCTAGGATTATGACCTGAACTGAAGGAAGGCAGACACTTAACTGACTGAGCCACCAGGTGTCCCTCTTGTTGTCATAGTTTTAATGAAGAATATTTTTTCATCATTTTGCCTCTAAGTGAAATTTATTATCAACTGGATGAATTTCAAAAAAAATCCTTTAAAAATTTCAATTATATTGAATAATATTTTTCTAAAACTTTTTATTTGTTTAATTTGTATATTATTTGTTTAATATTGAGTTGTTCAATTCAGGGACATTATATGTATCTTTGTATATTTTAATGTATGTCAGGAATTTTTGTAGTTGTCTTTTGGTATTTAATGCACCCATGCTATTATATTATTCCTATTTTATACTCATTGATAACATGCAATATGCTATTTTTATAATATTTAAGGTTTCACTGGAATAGATTTTGCTCATATATAAGCAAAGTAAGAATTTTTAAACTTTGATCTTGAATGTGCTATCATGCTGAACTTTAATTCTTATTTGGTGTAGTTTTTGCTTCTTCTTCTCCTTATTTATTTAATTATTTAGTATTTGATGAGTCTGGTGTCCCCCCAAAAAAATCTTTTGGTAACATGGATATTGCAAGCATGACTCTGCAAGTAATTTCATTAAATATATCTCTTTATTATACTTTTTTTGTTTTTGTTTTTGTTTTTCTTATTCTTTTAACTAGGAACTTAAAATTTTCAACTTTTAAGTATAAAGTTTCTATTGGAAGTAATAGTTACATTTCATTAAAATTAATATTTACATCAAACCCTATTTACTGGTTTTCTTTTGGAGAGAATTGTTATATTTTGCAAATACTTTTGCATTATCTATTAAGGTTGCTTGGTGATTTTACTTTTTAATCTGTTAATCTGTGGAATTGTATTGATGCATTTACTAATTAACCTTAAAATCCTAGGATTAACTCTACTCAGTTATATTGAATTGATTTTTTAGTTCTTCTGCTGGAATTTATTTTTTAATATTTTGTTTACACTCTTTTAATCAGTTTTTAGAAGAGAAATTGGCTTGCAATGTGTGTGTGTGTTGGTAATTTTATTCTGTTTGGGCATCATGCAGATGATATCCTCATAAGATGAGCTGGCAAACATTTTTTATTTCTCATGTTCTCAAATAGTTTATATGATATGGAATTATTTTTTCCTCTAAAAATTTGTTAAAAACTATTTCACATAAATTTTTAAAGGGTGATAATTTTATTAATATTTATCACAATTATTATAATGTAAGCAAAAAAGAGTCTTTTGGTCTTGAAATGATTTTCTTTAATTTTTTTCTGCCTCATGCATACAAGCCATTCTGATAAAAAGCAGAATATAATGAAATATGTTTAATTATATATTATAATTTAAATTATACAGCAAGGAATGGTAATATTTACCTGAGGATTACATTATATTTAAAAGTAAACTAAAGTAGGGGTGTCTGGGTGACTAAGTCAGTTAAGCATCTGCCTTCAGCTCAGGTCATGATCCCAGGATTTTGGGATCAAGTGCTGCATCTGGCTCCTTGGTTAGCAGGGAGCCTGCTTCTCCCTCTAACTACTCTACCTGTTCTCCCTGCTTGTGTTCTCTCTCTCTCTCTCTCTCTGATAAATAAATAAAAAAAATTTAAAAAAAAGTACTAATTGCCTATGATGTTATTAATAATGTTGTGGCATAACTTGATGATGCTTGAATAACATTAAATTTATAATCGAATTTTTTTGTTTGTTTTATAAGCAAAAACAATGACTCAATTGATTTTAGAACATTTCTCTATATTTGGTATGTTGCTTAGTGGTTAATGGAAAATATGCTTGGGTAATTCTTCATTTGAAAGATATACTTTTTTTAAATACTTGGACAATAAGACATTTCTTTGAAATTAGAAAAAATATAAATTCAGTATTAATAATCTGGTAGCTCATAGAAATGTAGAAAGCTTTGGATATAGCAGATTTCAGACTTCTAGAGTAACACACAAAACTGAATTTGTACTGTAATATGTTATGAGCATTCATATTCCAAAACCCATGCTGAAGCTGCGGAAATGATATGTTGGCCTTAAAACTTCATTTCAGAGATTTCTGAGGGTTGCCAGTCAGGTACTCCTTCATATTCTTTTATTTTTCCTCCAAAACTTATTTAAATTCAAATTAGTTAACATATAGTGAATATTCATTTCAGGAGTAAAATGTAGTAATTTATCCCTTACATATAACACCCAGTGCTCATCACAAGTACCCTTCTTATGCCCATCACCCTTTGAGCCCATCTGCCCACCGACCTGCCCTTCAGCAACCCCCAGTTTCTTCTCTTAATTGTAGAGTATCTTATAGTTTGCCTCCCTATCTGGTTTTTATTTTTCCTTCCCTTCCCCTATGTTCATGTATTTTGTTTGTTAAGTTCCATATGTGAGTAAAATCATATGTTATTTGTCTTTTTCTGACTGACTTATTTCACTTAGCACGCTGTAGTTCCATCCATGTCATTGCAAATGGCAAGATTTCATTCTTTACAGTGGATAAGTAATATTCAATTGTATATGTATATACTATTCTTTAACCATACATCAGCTGATGGACATTTGGGTCCTTTCCATAGTTTGGCTATTGTTGATAGTGTTGCTATAAACATTGGGGTGCATGTGCCCCTTCAAGTCACTATTTTTGTATCCTTTGGGTAAATACTTAGTAGTGCAATTGCTGGGTTGTAGGATAGTTCTGTTTTTAACTTTTTGAGTTAAAAGTTGAGTCTGGTTTCCAGAGTGGCTGTACCAGTTTACATACCCACCTAACAGTGAAAGAGCATTCCCCTTTTTCTGCATCTTTGCCAACATCTGTCATTTCCCAATGTGTTAATTTTAGCCATTCCGACCAATGTGAGGTGTTATCTCATTGTGGTTTTAATTTGTATTTCCCTTATGATGAGTAATGTTGAGTGTTTTTTCATGTGTCTGTTAGCCATCTGTATGTCTTCTTTGGAGAAATGTCTGTTCATGTCTTGTGGCCATTTCTTAAGTGGATTATTTGTTCTTTGAGTGTTGAATTTGGTTAAGTTCTTTAATAGGTTTTGGATACCAGCCCTTTATCAGATATGTCATTTCAAATATCTTCTCCCATTCTATCATTTTCCTTTTAGTTTTGTTGATTGTTTGCTTCACTGTACAGAAGCTTTTTATCTCAACGAAATCCCAACACTTAGTTTTTACTTTTATTTCCCTTGCCTCCAGATAAGTGTCTAGTAAGAAGTTGCTATGGCTGGGGTCAAGGAGGCCATTGCCTGTGTTATCCTCTAGGATTTTGATGGATTCTTGTCTCACATTTTGGTCTTTGATCCATTTTGAATTTATTTTTGTGTATAGTGTGAGGAAGTGGTTTAGTTTCATTCTTCTGCATGTGGCTGTCCAATTTCCCAACACCATTTGCTGAAGAGACGGTCTTTTTTCCATTGGATATTCTCTCATGCTTTGTCAAAGATTAGCTGCCCATATAGTTGTGGGTTCATTTCTGGGTTCTCTATTCTGTTCCATTGATCTATGTTTCTGCTTTTGTGCCAGTACCATACTGTCTGGATGATTACAGCTTTGTAATACAGCTTGGAGTTCAGAATTATGATGCCTCCAGCTTTGGTTTTCTTTTTCAATGTTCTTTTGACCATTTGGGGTCTTTTCTGGTTCCATATAATTTTTCTTTGCTCTAGCTCTGTAAAAAATGCTGGTATTATTTTGATAAGGATTGCATTGAATGTGTAGATTGCTTCGGATAGTATAGACATTTTAATGATATTTGTTTTTCTAATCCATGATCATGGAATGTTTTCCATTTCTTTGTGTCTCCTTCAATTTCTTTCATAAGTGTTCTATAGTTTTAGGAGTACAGTTCTTTTAATTCTTTGGTTATGTTTATTCCTAGATATCTTATGGGTTTTGGTGCAATTATAAATGAGATTGATTCCTTCCTGCTGCCTCATTTTTGATATACAAAAATGCAACAGATTTCTGCACATCGATTTTATATCCTGCCACTTTGCTGAATTCAGGTATCAGTTCAAGCAATTTTTTGGTGGGGTCTTTCAGGTGTTCTACATAAACTATCATGTCATCTGCGAAAAGTGAAAGTTTGACTTCTTGCAGATTTGGATACCTACCTTTTATTTCTTTTTTTTTTTTTCTTTTTTCTTTTTCTTTTTCTTTTTTTGGTCTGATTGCTGAGGCTAGGACTTCTAGTACTATGTTGAACGCAGTGGTGAGAGTGGACATCCTTGTCATGTTACTGACCTTAGGAGACAAGCCCTCATTTTTTTCCCATTGAGGATGATATTTGCTGTGGGTATTTAGTATACAGTCTTTATAGTGTTGAGATATGTCCCTTCAATCACTACTTCCTTGGTTTTTTTTTTTTATCAAGAAAGGATGTCATATTTTGTCAAATGCCTATTTTGCCTCTATTGAGAGGATGAGATGGTTCTGATCCTTTCTTTTATTAATGTGATGTATCATGTTGATTAATTTTTGGATATTGAACCCCTGCAGCCCAGTAATAAATCCCACATGGTTGTGGTGAATAATTCTTTTAACGTACTGTTGGATCCTATTAGCTAGTATCTTGTTGAGAGTTTTATCCTGATGTTCATCAGGGATATTAGTCTGTAATTCTCCTGTTAATGATAGACTCATAGAGTAAATTAATAGGTTTTCCTTGCATTTATATTTTTTGAAACAGTTTCAGAAGAATAGATATCAATTCTATCAGTGTTTAATAGAATTCCCCTGAGAAGCCATCCAACCCCAGACTCTTATTTGTTGAGAGACTTTTGATTACTGATTCAATTTCTTTGCTGGCTATGGGTCTGGTCAAATTTTCTATTTTTTCCTGTCTCACTTTTGGTAGTTTGTTTCTAGGATTTTATTCATTTCTTCCAGATTGTCTAATTTGTTGACATATAGTTTTTCTAATATTCTCTTATAGTTTTTTATTTTTGTGGTATTCTTTGTCATTTCTCCTCTTCCATTTGTGATTTTATCTATTTGGATCCTTTCTCTTTTCTTTTTGATATATCTGGCTAGGGGTTTATCAATTTTAACACTTTTTTCCAAAGAACCAGTGGCTAGTTTCATCAGTCTGTTTTACACTTTTTCTGTTTCTGTATCATTTATTACTGCTCTAATATTTATTATTTCCCTTCTTCTGCTGGATTTAGGCTTTACTTGCTGTTCTTTTTTCCAGCTCCTTTAGGTGTGAGGTAAAGGTTGTTTATTTGAGATTTTTCTTGTTTATTGAGAAAGGCCTGTAATGCTATATACTTCCCTCTTATGACCACCTTTGCTGCATCTCAAAGGTTTTGGCCTGTCGTGTTTTCATGTAGTTTATTATGATATAGTGCCTTTCTTCATTTCTTATTACAGTTTTAGTTTAAAATCTAATTTGTCTGATATAAGGATGGCTACTCCAGCTTTATTTTGATGTCCATTAGTATGATAAATGGTTCTCCACTCCCTCCCTTTCAATCTGGAGGTGTCTTCAGGTCGAAAATGAGTCTTTTTTTTTTTTTTAAAGATTTTATTATTCATTTGACAGAGAGAGATAACAAGTAGGCAGAGAGGGAGGCAGAGAGAGAGAGAGAAGCAGGCTCCCTGCTGAGCAGAGAGCCCATGCAGGGCTTTATCCCAGGACCCTGAGATCATGACCTGAGCCAAAGGCAGAGGCTTTAACCCACTGAGCCACTCAGATGCCCCTAAATGAGTCTCTTGAAAGCAGCATATTGATGGGTCCTGTTTTGTTTTTTCTTTGTTTGCTTGTTTATCCATTCTGATACCCTGTGTCTTTTGACTAGAGCATTTAGTCCATTTATGTTCAGAGTAATTATTGATAGATATGAATTTAATGCAATTGTATTACCTATGAAGTCACTGTTCCTGTAGATTGTCTCTGTTCCTTTGTAGTTTTTGTTGCTTTTGGTCTCTCTTTCCTGCTCAAAGGGCTCCCTTTAATATTTCTTGCAGAACTGGTTTAATGTTCATGAACTCCTTTAGTTTTTGCTTGTCTTGGAACCTCTTTATCTCTCCTTCTATTCTGAATAATAGCCTTGCTGGATATAGTATTCTTAACTGCATATTTTTCCCCTTTAACATGTTGAATATATCATGCCACTCTCTTTTGGCCTACTAGGTTTCTGTGGACAGATCTTCTACTAATTTTATGTGTTTACCCTTATAGGTCAAAGACCTTTTCTTTCTAGCTGCTTTCAGAATTCTTTATCTTTATATATTGTAAGTTTCATTATGATATGTATTGGTGTTGATCTGTTTTTGTTGATTTTGAGGGGATTTCTCTGTGCTTCTTATACTTGAATGACTGTTTCCTTCCCTGGGTTAGGGAAGTTCTTAGCTATAATTTGTTCAAATCAACCTTCTGCCCTTTTTTCCAACTTTTCTTCTTCTGAGACTCCTACAATACCAATATTTTTGCACTTTGTGGAATATCTTAGTTCCCCAAGCCTATATTCATGATCTAATAGTTTTCTTCCCCCCTTCTTTTCAGCTTCATTGTCTTCCATAATTTTATCTTCTATATCACCTGTGCATTCCTCTGCTTTTTTCACCCTAGTTGTCATTATGTCCAGTTGCTTTTGTATCTTAGTTAGAGCAGTTTTTATTTCAGCCTGATTAGTTTTTAAGTCTTTTATATCTGCAGCAAGTGTTTCTCTGTTATCTTCTATGTTTTTTTCCAAGCCTAGCTAGTATTCTTATGACGCTCATTCTAAATTTTTATTCAGCTACATTACTTATATCTGTTTTAATCAAGTCCCTGTGATTTCTTCTTGATTTTTCTTTTGGGGAGAATTTATCCATCTTGTCATTTTGACTAAGTTTCTGTCTTTTGCTTATTGTGAGAGCATGTTATGTTTCCTGTTCCTGAGAGTAATGCTGTATTAAAAAGGAAGCATACACTGTCCAGTGTCTGACATTCAGGAAGTGTTTCTGTTGTATGCTGTGTACACTTTGCTGTTGTATTTTGGCTGATATTTTCCATATTTCAATCATCTACAGAGTTCTTCCTTGCTCGCAGTGGGGAGTGTTCAGGCCTTTAACTAGATGTGCTTTGATTTGTTTGTTAAGATAAACATGATAAAAGGAAAAAAAAAGAAAGGAAAAGGAGCAAAAAAGCAAACAGACAAATAAAAAACTATAAGCTTGATTCCAAAGAAAAAGAACTGCAGTACGAAAAAAGAAGTGTGATCCAAAAAATGAGAAAGGGAATAAACAAACAAATGAACAAAAAACTGTCAGCCTGATTCCAGTGAAAAAAGGGGAAATAAATACATGCAGTGGGTCTATGTTGGTCCCATGGGGAAGAGGCCCACTGCACTGACTCAGTCATACCTGCCTTAGTAAAGGTGCCCCTACAGGGTGTAGGAGGGCAGGGTTTGGTGTAAGCAGCTCCAGTCTCCACTGAAGATGTGGTGTTTCTCTCTGAAGTCTGACCACGCTGGTGGTGGGTGGGGTGTGGTGGAAGATGACATCAACTTGCCCTCTTGTCCCTGGGGGAGAGGAAATCTCCACCGTCACTGTTCAGGAGGCCCTTACAGAAAAGCAAACAATCTCCCCTCCTGTGGCCAAGCCTTTGTCATATCCCTGCCCTTAACCTGTCCATGCTGTCATGGGCATGTCTGTTGCCACAGTTTTCCTGTGTTTTATCTCTGGTACACATCTGGGAATCAAAACTCCAAATCTGAAAGGATGCAACAAGGCATAGACCTTTTCTCCCCTGGAGGAGAGCCTCATAAAGCTGCGCTGGGGGCCACTTTGATCCAGAAAAGCTATTGCATGGCTGTGAAGGTGGTTGGAGTCTATAGTGCAGTACAGTGAAAAGCTGCAAGCATGGTATCTGCCCTTTGTGTATGCCTCTGTCCCTTGCCTTTGAGTGGCCACTTGGTGGTGTCCACTGGGTTCCTTGTCCTTAGAGAGGCAATATACCCTCTTCCAAATGTACTCCAGGAAGCTAGACATTCTCTCCCAGTGTGACATTCATTGTCTCCTCCTGGGCCTCCAACCTCCCTCTCCTCGGGAACACCACTGCCCACCCAGCTTTAGTCTGGTAAATGGTGCAGACTTCTAAAATCCCAGTTTGGTCTCCACAGTTTGCGAAACAAAATAAAACAAAAAACTTACCATAATCAGTTCCTCTTGATTCCCCAGTCAGTGGTCCTGGGAGAGTGTTTTTCTTGCTAGAACCCAACATGTTACTGTCTCTCCCCTGCACTCTGTCCTCTCTCTGGGAGAAGGGATCCCACCCCCTCCAAGACACTGTGGCTTTTCTTTCCTCCAACTCATGATTCTGAGCCTTGCAACCACCACATTTTCCCCACATTTCTCTAATTGTGCAGATTGTTCTCTTAATTTCTTAGTTGTTCAAAATGTCTGATGCTGATCTAGCTGTGTTCAAGGGATGAGACAAGCCCATGTTCCCTCACTATTCCCCCATCTTAATTCCTCCCTCACTCCTTCATATTCTCAATAGAATTATTCATTTACCTCATCTAAATAAGTTATCAAATAATAAGAGAAAGAGCAAATACAGCCCGACAGGAAATTGTGTTCTGAATAGTATAAACATAATTCTAACTAACTTCTATCTTAATATAGGAGTAAATATTGTTAAATAGCATTCTATTTTATAATTGTCAATTTAGGGTTGTTTGTACAACAATGAAAGTGAAATTCAGTGAGGTAGACAGTTAATTTAAGACACCCAGACTTCCAAATATAAACATAGGACAATGCTGAAGAACTTGAATTTTCTTAAGATTTAGTAGCATTGTTGATAGTATGAAATTAGTAATAATTGGTTATTAACCTTGAAGACTGGGCGGATAGAGGCCTAACTACCAAAGCACATTGCCACTGAGCTGCAAAGTGTTACTGATGACCTTTGTGCTTCTTAGAGAAATTTAAAGTATAGATTTCTATTTCCAAACTCTGATATGGTTTGGGATTTAGTTACCTTGGAGACTGCCTCTCTACCCTTGCTGGAAAAAGGATCATTTGAAGGTTCCTGTTGTTTCCAGCTCAGAACAATTGAGAAAATAATAGTTTCTTTTGAAATATATTTGTAGTTCAAAATCTCTACTGTAAAATGCATCAGGAATATAAATTTTACATCACCAATAGCTGTATACCACTGTTAATATAATAGCCTACATTTATTGAATGCACATTTTGTGATCAGTACTATCATAAGGCTTTACAGATAATATCACCTAAAATTCATAAGAAAAACAAACCTGTATGTCAAACTATGGACCTCCCTTTTAAATGACATTGAGCTTGTTGAATATATATTTTCAGGGTGGAGCTTCCAGTCTATTCCAGAGCATGTGTTTTTATCACTCTCTTTCCTGACTCTGCTGTCTGTGTGCTTCAGAAAGAGTTTACCTTAGTTGTTATAAAATAGTGTGATTAAGTGCATGTGTAACATGGACACTATTTCTACAATCACCTGAACTCATGGGGGAATTTTCAAATGGCTCTGTTTAGTCTCATCTTGATCAAGAATGAAGTTTTGCATGTCATTACCATTTAAACACACATACCTAGAGATTTCCAAATATTTTACTCAGTTCAGAGTCTTAGGGCCATCCAGAACTGTTAAGTAAGTACATTAATAGTTAATTGTGAAGTGGGAGATATGAATGACACTTCAGGAATACTGAATGTTCAAGAAAGTTGATATTTTATCCACTAGATGTTGATAGTGTTAACGGGAAAAAAAGTTCTATAGCATTAATAGCACTTGTCCATTGTATTAAAAAATAAGTTTTATATTATATTTAACTCACACATTTCTTCACATTGTTTTGAAATTACCCAGGGTGAGTCATTTAAGCAAAAAGTATTCCATTAAGTGAATATGAGATGAAGTATTGTAGATTGTGAATATGTATAATTAGGATACTCAGGAAGAGATGTTCAATAGTAAATTTCTTTCCTTTTCTTTCCCTTTCTTTGCTGCCTTTCTTCCATTCTTCCTTTCTTCCTAGCTTGCTTTCTTTGTACCTTCTTTTCTTAGCTTTTTCCTTCCTCCTCCCTCATCCCACTCCTTTTTCCTTAACTTTTCCTCCTTCTTCTCTCCCTCTCTTTTTCTTCCTTTTTTATCATTCTTTTCTCCCTCCCTGCATCCATCTCTCCCCTCCTTTTATCCTTTCTTCTTTTTCCCCATGTATTTTTCTTTTTCTATCATCTCTCTGTAACCACTCTCCTTCTATTCAAGCACAAGCTGGAATTGTGATTTGAAATATAGTCTTTAAAAACGAGCTAAACCAGCATCAGAAAAAAAAAAAAAAGTTCCCTAAGTTTGTTGTGTAACTCTCCTACTTTACCCCTAGACATAGACTTTTAGGTCTTATGAAAAATATGTAAACTCAAATTTACATCATTTATTGATGAATGATTACACTGTCATTCTGCCTTCAAAAGAAAGATGCTTGGGAACCTTGGATGGCTCAGTTGGTTAAGCATCTTCAACTTTGCTATTTCTCAAAATTGCTTTGACTCCTCAGGGCCTTTTGTGGTTACATACAGATTTTAGAACTTTTTTTTCATATTTCTGCAAAAAAATGCCATTGGAATTTTGATAGGGATTGCATTGAATCTACAGAAGGCTTTGGTAGTACGAGAGTTTTAACAGTATTAGCTCTTCTGATTTATGTACATGACTATCAGCATCCTAAAGGAATCAGATATTTGTAACATATATGAGAAACTGAAAATAACATTGTGAAATATAGAATTGTTTGAGTAAAATTGACACAAGGCAATAAGATCTATTTTTCTTTCACAGGAGTCTGAGAATACTAGCATTCTATAGAAAACCTTTAACTCTTGGCTATTCTGAGACTTGTATCAACTTCTAATGATGGCTGAGTCATCAGGTATCTTAGTAGGAAAAGTTTATGACAATGGATTACATTCAATATTTTCTATGGCATTACGTAGCATGTTAAAATATGGGGAAAACTTTTGTCATAGGTAACCCATTTGAAATTGGAGAGAGAAAATATATGTCTCTGCTAAGAGAGGCCATCTTCACTTAGGGACTATAATCAGAATGAGTGAAAGTTAAGTACTCATGGGAATTTAGAAAAGCTAAGGCTCGTAAAAACAACAACATAAAAATTTTGCAATTGGGGAGAAAATAAGATTGGAACAAATAATACTACTGATTCCAAACCTCTCCAAGCACCATCTGTGAAGCATTATGTGACTGATAAAAGGGACAACCTGGTTCTTGTGAAATAGAGCCGTCTAAACCATGGATGTACCTACCAGAGACAATTGGTTAAATTATCTGTTAGCTGAGACCGAAAGGGAAAGAAGTAATGTATTAAATTAAGGTGTTATGGCACAAACAGAGAGTTTATTATGATGAACCAGAAACTTCCAGATCCACAGCCCCAAACAATTCCTGATTGTGTATATCTGGTTATAAATTTGAATGAAAACAAGTAGAATAAACAACTAGTTTTTAAAGAGCAGTATTAACAAAGTGACCTCAAGGCAGGCCAAGTATACGTCTGCTAAACTTCCTAAAGCAAACGCAGGGCTCAGGAACTTTTATCTACAGAAAGTACATTGTTAAAGTGGTGCAGCACCCAGGAAAGAAGTTTTCTAGAACATCTACTTTACAGAATCACAGAGACAAAGGCATGGCTATACTCCGAGAGGGGAGAACAAAAGGTCTCTGATTCACAGGTTATGAAAATCACTTCTGTGACAGAGGAGGAATTTTTCTGCACACCCACCCAACAAGTAAAGTATATTATGGACAACTGTAAGGTTTCCATTGCCCAACTTTACAAAAGGCAGATTTTTGTTTTAATCCCAATATAGTTAACGTAGAGGGTTATATTAGTTTCAAGTATACAATATAGTGATTTAACAATTCTGTACATTACTCAGTGCTCATCCAGATGAGTGTATTCTTAATCCTCACCATCTCTTTCACCCATCTTCCCACCTGCCTCCCCTCTGGTAACCATCAGTTTGTTCTCTCTAGTTAAGAGTCTGGTTTTTTGTTTCTTTTTCCCTTTTCTTCATTTGTTTTGTTTCTTAAATTCCACATATGAGTGAAATCAAATGGGATTAGTTTTTCTTTGACTTACTTATTTTGCTTTGCATTAAACTTTCTAGCTCCACCCTTGTTGTTGCAAATGACAAGATTTCCTTTTTTTTTTTTTTAACAAGGCTGAATAATATACCATCCTATATATGTAGTACATCTTCTTATCCAGTCATCTATCAATGGGCACTTGAGCTGCTTCCATAATTTGGCTATGGTAAATAATATTGCAAAAAACATAGGGGTGCATGTAATCCTTTGGAATTTGTGTCTTCATATTTTTGGGTAAATACCCAAAAGTTCAGTCACTAACTTATTTGGGAATTCATTTTAATCTTTTGAAGAACATCCATACTGTTTTTCACAGTGACTGCACCAGTTTGCATTCCGACCAACAGTGCGTGAGGGTTCTTTTTTCTCCATATCCTCACCAACACGACACTGTTTTCTTGGTTTTGATTTTAGCCATTCTAACAAGTGTGAGGTGATATCTCACTGTAGTTTTTATTTGCATTTATTTAATGATGAATGATATTCAGAATATTTTCATGTGTCTTTTGGCCATCTGTATATCTTCTTTGGAGAAGTGTCTGTCCATGTCTTCTGCCTATTTTTCAGTTGAATTATTTGTTTTTTGGTTATCAAGTCATACCAATTCTTTATATATTTTGGATGCTAACCCTTTGTCTGATATGACATTTATAAGTATCTTCACCCATTCAATAGGTTGTTTTTTTAGTTTTGTTGATTGTTTGCTTTGCTTTTTATTTTGATGTAGTCCCAATAGTTTATTTTTGCCTTTATTTCTCTTGCCTCAGGGGACATATCTAGAAAATGTTATGACCAGTGTCAGAGAAATTACTGCCTATGCTCTCTTCAAGGATCTTCATTGTTTCTGAACTTACATTTGGATCCTTAATCCATTTTTAGTTTATTTTTGTGTCTGGTGTAGGAAAATGGTCCAGTTTCATTACTATGCACATAGCTATCCAGTTTTCCTAATACAATTTGTTGAAGAGACCGTCCTTTCCCATTGTGTATTCTTGCCTCTTATACTGAATATTAATAGATCATATGATTGTGGGTTTGTTTCTGGGCTTTCTATCCTGTTCCATATATCCCTGAGTCTGTATTTGTGCCAATGCCATACTATTTTGATTACAACAGCTTTGTAGTATAACTTGAAACCTGGAATTGCATTGTCTCCAGCTTTTTATTTCTTTTTCAAGATTGTTTTCGCTATTCAGGGTCTTCTGTGGTTCCACATAAGTTTTAGGATTGTTTGTTCTAGTTCTTCATTTTGACAGGAACTGTGTTAAATCTGTATATTGCTTTAGATAATATGAATATTTTAACAATATTTGTTTTTCCAATGCATGAGCATGGAATATCTTTCCTTTTTTTGTGTGTGTCATCTTCAATTTCGTTCAGTAGTGTTTTATAGCTTTCTGAGTGCAGGTCTTTCACCTCCTTGATTAAGGTTATTCCTAGGTATTTTATTATTTTTGGTGTGATTATAAATGGGATTGGTTTCTTGGTTTTTCTTTCTGTTGCTTCATATTGGTATATAGATATTCAATGGATTTCTTTACACTGATTTATTATCCTGTAACCTTTCTGAGTTCATTTATCAGTTCTAATAGTTGTTTGATGGAGTCTTTGGGGTTTTCTATGTATAGTGTTATGTTACCTGCAAATAGTGAAAGTTTTACTTTTTCCTTACCAATTTGGATGACTTTTATTTCTTTTCATTTTCTGATAACTGTGCCTAAGACTTCTCGTACTATGCTGAATAAAAGTGAGGTGGACATCCTTGTCTTTTTCTTGATGTTAGTGGGAAAGTTCTCACATTTTCCCCATTGAATATGATATTTGCAGTGGGTTTTTCATACACGGCTTGTACTATGTTGAAGTATGTTCCCTATAAACATTGAGAGTTTTTATCATGAATGGATGTTGGACTTTGTCAAATGTCTTTTCTGCATCTCTTGAAATAATCATATGGTTTTTATCCTTTATTGGTGTGATGTTATTATGTTGATTGATTTGCAAATATTGAGCCACGCTTGCATCCCAGGAATAAATCTCACATGATCTTGAATGATTTTTTTATGGTATTGTTAGATTCAGTTTACTAATATTTTGGGAGGATTCTTACATCTATTTATATTAGCAATATTGGCCTGTAGTTTTGTTTTGTTTTTGCTTTTTTGGTCATGTCTTTATCTGGTTTTGGTATAAGGGTCATACTGGCCTCATAGAATGACTATGGAAGTTTTCTTTTCTCTTCTATTTTTTTGGAATAGTTTGAAAAGTATAGGTATGAACTCTTCTTTAAATTTTTGGTAGAATTCACCTGTGAAGCCATCTGGTCCTGAACTTTTATTTTTTGGGATGTTGTGAGTTTTTTTGTTTTGTTTTGTTTTGTTTTTAATTACTGATACAATTAAAATGAACTCATTTTAATTACTGATACTGGTAATTGGTCTGTTCAAATTTTCTATTTCTTCCTGATTCAATTTTGGAAGGTTATATGTTTCTAGGAATTTATCCATTTCTTTTAGGTAGTCCAATTTGTTGGCATATAATTTTTCATAATAGTCTCTTACAATTTTTTCTATCGCTATGCTGTTGTTTGTTATTTCTCCTTGTTCGTTTCTGATTTTGAGTCCTCTCGCTCTCTCTTTCTCTATCCCTCTTTCTCTCTCCCTCTCCTGTTCTCCCTCCTTCTTTAGATGAGTTTGGCTAAAGATTTATTAATTTTGTTGATCTTTTCAAAGAACCAGCTCCTGGTTTCATTGATCAGTTCTGATGTGTTTTAGTTTCTATTTTATTTATTTATTTGAGAGAGAACAGAGCAGGAGGGCAGAAGGAGAGGGAGAGAGAATCCCAAGCAGACTTGCCCTGAGCGTAGAGCTTGACATGGGGCTCCATCTCACAACCCTGAGATCATGACCTCAGCTGAAACCAAGCCATATGCTCAACTGACTGTGCCACCCAGCTGCCCCTCTATTTTATTTCTGCTCCAATCTTTATTATTTTTTTTCCTTCGGCTGGACTTGGGTTTTGTTTTTTCCTTTTTTCTAGCTCCTTTAGGTGTAATGTTAGGTTGTATATTTAAGATTATTTCTTTGCTTTCTGAAGTAGACCTTTATTGCTATAAACTTCTGTCTTAGAACAGCTTGTTCTTACATCCCAAAGATTTTGGCCATTTTGTTTTCATTTTCATTTGCCTCTCTGTGTTTCTTTTTTTTAATTACCTTTTTTATTTCCTGGCTGACCTATTCATTCTTTAGTAGCATGCTATTTAACCTTCATGTGTTTATGCTTTCCAGATTTTTTTTCTTTTGGTTGATTTCCAGTTTCATAACATTGTGGTCATAGAAGATGTGTAGTATGACTTCAATCTTTTAAAATTTGTTAAGACTTATTTTGTGGACTAGTATGTGATCTGTTCTTGAGAATCTTCTATTTGGACTTGAAAAGAATGTGTATTCTGCTGTTTTAATATGGAATATTCTGAATATATATGTTAAATCCATCTGGTTCAGCATGTCATTTAAAGTCATTATTTCATTGTTGATTTTCCGTTTGGATGATCTGTCCATTGATGTAAATGAGGTGTTAAATTCTCCTACTATTATTGTGTTGCTATTGATCACTTCCTTTGTGTTTTATTATTAAATGCTTTAAGTATTTTGGTGCTCCCATGTTGGGTGCATAAATATTTATAATCATTATACTTTCTTGTTGGGTTGTTCGCCTTTAATTATATAGGGTCCTTTGTCTCTAGTTACCATCTTTGTTTTAACATCTATTCTGTGTGATGTGAGTATTGCTACCCTGGCTTTCTTTTTACATCCATTGCATGATAAATATTCTCCATTCCTTCACTTTTAATCTGTATCCTTCTTTAGGTCTGAAACGAATCTCTTGTAGGCAGCATATAGATAGGCCTTGCTTTTTAATCCATTCTATCACCCTATGTCTTTTGATTGGAGCATTTAGTCCATTTACATTAAAAATAATTATTGATATAGATGTATTTATTGCCATTTTGTTACCTGGTTTATGGTTGTTATTGTAGTTTTTCTTTGTTTCTTCTCTTGCTCTCTTCTCTCATGACTAGTTGGCTTTGCTTAGTACTATAGTTGGATTCCTTTCTTAAATTATATTTGTCTGCTACTGGTTTTTGATTTGTGGTTACCAGTCAGTTTGTATGTAACATCTTCGGCATAGAGAAGTCTACATTAAGTTGATGGTTGCTTAAGTTTGAATTCGTATTTTACTTCTCTTGCTTCCACATTTTAGGTATACTTTGTATCCTTTATTTTGTGAGTTTGTTGACTTATTTTTACAGATATACTTATTTTTACTGCTTTTGTACTTCCTACTTTCCTTACTCTTGCTTATAGTCTTTCCTTTCCACTCAGAGTCTCCTACAAAAAGCAGTTTTTATTATAATTATCATTCTTTATGCCACTTTGTATTTCTGTGAATATAAGGAAAATAATTCATCCTTTAGCAAGATATCACCAAACCATTAGGAGCTACATCTAAATATGATGAAGAGGACTGAACACTAACCACAGATCTTGTACTTAAGGTTAAACACAGTAATTAACTTTGGATTCTCTCTATTTGAGCAGCAATTGAGACATATTTTATGTGGGCATGAATATTTTAAAAAATATATTTGTAGAGGGAAGCCTGGGTGGCTTAGTCATTAAGCATCAGCCTTTGGCTCAGGTCATGATCCCAGGGTCCTGGGGCAGAGGCCTGCAGCAGACTCCCTGGTCAGTAGGAAGCCTGCTTTGCCCTCTCTGACTTCCTCTGCTTGTGTTCCATCTCTCACTGTGTCTCTCTCTCTGTAAAACAAATGAATAAAATATTTAAAAAAAAAAAATATATATATATATATACATATATATATTCTTGGATAGCCAAAGAACTTTTAATGTTGGTTTTTGATTGTTGTTCATCCATCCATATTCCATATCCCTCCTTTCCATTTTCCTACTAAAAACTGAACCATTTTCCTCAAATATCCACCCCTTTCTATGAAGCTTATATAACTTAGTAGAGACTTACTAGGCTATGTTTAACCTAAATTAGTCACAATATTTATGTTCCCACCTGTCAGTGATTGGTTCGAATAAAGACATAGAATTTATTCAGAATAAAAAGAATTGAGAAGTCTGCTGAGGGCTTCTGAAAAAGTTCTTCCTTGCTCTTCAGCAAAGAATCTAGAAATAGGAGGAAACCTCTAACACTGATTGCTGCTCTCAGCCACCTTGTGACCCCAAAGGTAACCAATCTTAGCATGAAACCAACCCTGAGGACAAGAGTCAAAAGGCATATAATATTAATGACTCCGATGACCTTATTAAGTCATGTATTCAATAAGTTTAGAAATCTGCTGTAACTTTCAATTCTATGAGACAATAAATGTTCTCATTATTTTAGCAAGTTTATACAAGACTTCTATTAATTAAGCCTAACACCCCCAAATAATGTAATCATATTTCCCAATTATTCCTTCAGGAAACCTAGAGGGTACGTGTAGGTAGATTCTATATAGAATGATTTTTCCAGAGTATTCACAGTTGTCCGACATGTCAAGCATCTGTGTGGTCTATTCTTCCAGAAAACTAAGTGTTTTTTACTTTATTCTGTCCCCTTTGCTTATGGCCCCCTATAAGCAGGATGGTATGTACATGTCTAAACCTCATTTCTAAACTATTCAAAATCTTAGCCATATGACTTTAGGTTTCCTTGGAGAGTAAAACATTAGATGAAGAATTTATTTCATTGATTGGACAGCTTATGAGAGAATATTCTACTTTATTTTGGTTTTGTCAATAGGGAGGGCTCTGTGCCCAGAGAAAAATAACCAAAATAGTATAATGTTTTCACATGGTTGAAATAGTAATGCTGTTAAATATCTCTTCTAAAACATTATGTATAATGAATAACTACAATTCAGCTATGTGTTAACTTTATATTTCCCTAATTTTTTTACTTAGATTTTTAAGTTGTCTTTTGCTATAGTAAGTGATGCCTCTGTTAATATTTTTACACAAAATCAGTATCATTTAATGAAAATATTATTCAAATGCCTATTTTGAGCAAGATGCTTATGTATTTCAGATCTAGTATTGAGTATTAATTAAGGAATTTGTCTCATGTTATCATGGAGCATACATAATAGTGAAGAGAGAAACATGAAATAAAATCTCACAATGACATGTTTTGTGATAAAAAACAGCATTTTGTAAGAGAATAAAAACTAAGGAGCAAATGTATTTTGCATTAAGACAAACAAGTCAGTTCTGATGAAATCATGCTTATACTGAAGTTTGACTGAATTGTAGAGGAGACTGAGCCTTTCAGGGAGAAGATACATCTTACATGAATGTCTAAATGTGGGAAAGAACTTTCTGTACTAGAGAAACTGAAAGAAAGGTACTGTGGTTAGAGGCAAGAAACGAGATATTACCTCATACCTGTTAGAATGACTCTGAAAAAAAAGGCAAAAGATAACAACTGTGAACAGGGTTATGAAGAAAAAGGAATCTTTGAATACTATCGATAGGAATGTAAATTTATATAGCTCTCATGGAAAAGAGTATGTAGTTTTCTCAAAAATTAAAAATAGAAGTAGCAGGGCACCTGGGTGGCTCAGTGGGTTAAAGCCTCTGCCTTCGGCTCAGGTCATGATCTCAGGGTCCTGGGATCAAGCCCTGCATCAGGCTCTCTGCTCAGCAGGGAGCCTGCTTCCCCTCTCTCTCTGCCTGCTTCTTTGCCTGCTTGTGATCTCTCTCTCTATCAAATAAATGAATGGAATCTTGTAGAAAAAAATAGAAGTATCTTATGAAACAGCAATCCCACTTTTGAATATATATCCAAAAGAAATGATATCAGTATTTTTTTAAAGATTTTATTTATTTATTTGACAGAGGGAGAGAGACCACAAGTAGGCAGAGAGAGAGGAGGAAGCAGGCTCCCTGCTGAGCAGAGAGCCCGATGTGGGACTCGATCCCAGGACCCTGATTTCATGACCTGAGCCGAAGGCAGAGGCTTTAACCCACTGAGCCACTCAGGGACCCCTGATATCAGTATCTTAAAGAGCTATCTTCACTTTTATGTTCATTACAGTATTGTTTATAATATTCAGTAATGGAAAAAATCTATATGTCCATCAACAGATGAATGGATAAATAAAATGTGTGTTTATGGAATGGAATATTATTCAGCTTTAAAAAAGAAAGGAATCCTGATGTTTGTGACAACATAGATAAACCAAGAGGACATTATGCTATGTGAACAAAGCCAGACATAGAAAGACACAGGAAGTATGATCTCACATATGTATGAAATCTAAAATAGTCAAACTCATAGAAGTAGAGAGTAGAATGGTGGTTTTGAGGGGTGGATCTGGAGAAGGAAGCAGGGAGATGTTGTTCAAAGAACATAATTTCAGTTTTGCAAGATGAAATAATTTTTGGAGATCTAATATATAGCAGAGAAAGTATACTGTACTATATGCTTGAAATTTGCTGACAGACTAAATCTTAAATGTTCTTACCATCAACACTCATGTACAAAAGCAAATGGTACCTGTGTGAGGTGGTAGATCCATTAATTAGATGGATTGTGGTGATTATTTCACAAAGTTTGTATACATCAAAATATCAAGTTGTATGTCTTTAAGTATATATAATTTTTATTTGTCAGTTATGCCTCAATAAATAAAAGCAAAAACAAAACATAGGTAAAGGTATTTGTATAGTTAATTTCCTTATAAGCTTTAAATAATAAGTAATATTAATGATCTTTAACCTAGTCCAACCTTGGAGTAAACTATAAAACTTCTTGATTTATTTTGCAGAATAAAAATATAGCAAAGTGAAAAGGTTATGGTTAAAGCCCAGTTCTATATCATATATAACTGATATGTCTGTATATATTATACCGTGCCATAATTGCATTGAGAGCATAGTGTGTTATGGCAAAGTAGGATTTATTGCAAAATTGTAAAGTTAGCTCAATAACATGAATACTATCAATAAATCTCATTATATCCATAAAATAATATATCAATACCTTTCCCTAATATTTAGGTAAACTTTTGGTAGCATTTAAAAATATTTTGTAATAAAGTATCTAAGCAAAGTGGTAATTATAATCAAAATAATTTATCAGATTTTAATAGCAAGTACCATTTTAGATAATGGAACCTTAAAGTGTTCACCAAGGAAAAATCAAGATTAGACAGAGAGGAATGACATCCACATTATTATGCATTATCATTATAAGTTTTGTTATAATTAATATGGTAAGATGAAATAATCTTTATAAATGTAAAAAATGAATAGATAAAATATAAATCCCTTTCATGACTTGATTCTTATTTTTTTAATTAAAAAAAATTTTAAAGACTTTATTTATTTATTTATTTATTTATTTATTTATTTATTTGAGAGAGAGAAAGAGAGAGCATGAGAGGGGAGAAGGTCAGTGGGAGAAGCAAGACTCCCCGTGGAGCTGGGAGCCCAATGCAGGACTCGATCCCGGGACTCTGGGATCCTAACCTGAGCTGAAGGCAGTCGCTCAACCAACTGAGCCACCCAGGTGTCCAATGACATGATTTTTACACCTCAAAAGCTAAAAGACTCAGACAAATTTTTAGAAAATATATGAAGGATCTGGAGAAATTGAACAGATGCAAAAATAATTTATTACTCGGTCTTTCCTATTAGAACTAGTAATAGAATTTTTAAAAGTCCATTAACACAGTAGAAAAGCTATAAGATTCTTTGGAATAAACCTAAAGAAAAAGTACCTGACTTTTATGAATAAACCAATACAGTTTTATTGAAGAATATGAAACAAGACAAGATTGAAAGGAAGGAATATGCCATAGTATTTGATGGAAACATACACGTTTATAAAAATGTTAATATTTTCCATAATTGTATTAAAAATCAATGTGATTCCAACTTGAAATCAATGTTTGGAGTTATGCTATAACCTTAAGCAAATGGAAAAGTTTTTCTTTGCTTATTTTGTTTGTTTGTTTACAACCTGGGACCTGTTTATTTTCTGTGATGAGATGCCTATGTACAAAAAGGTATGAGGAGAGGAAAGGAACTACCCAGTGCCAACACAGGTAGTGGGAGGCAGGAGAGTGAGCCTGGTAATAGTCAAGAGAAGTTCTTCGAAAACTGGCTGAACTTCTACAACATGCTTAGTGGAAATTAGCTTCTGGGACACATGGGTAAAGCTGCAGGATAGATTGACTATAAAAGTCAAGAACTTTATCTGCACACTCCCTTCCTTTAGCCCTTTCATTGGAGTCTGACCAAATTTGCTAGGGACCTATCTATCGCCTGTGACCTATATTCAAGCATTGCTCTCTCTGTGATTTTGTGTGGGTCCTGCAGTTCCTTGTTTGAGACCTAGATGTTGGTGGTGGGTCAGAGTGCCTACCTGGCCACAAAATTATTCTAAAAGAATGGTTAGTTGGGAATTTTCTAGATTTTAACATGTAATCTGGCTTAAAACAATTAAAAAACCTCAGAAAGCTGTAGACTGAGAAAGTGTCCAGTCATAATGAGCATAAATTAGAAACACATTCAGAATAATAGAAACTGAGAGGCTTTCTTGCCAGTGGAACTGTATTAAAGAAAATACTAAAGATTATTCTTCAGATGGATGAGAAACACCACCCATTGGCACTCACATGTAAAGGAAGGAATGAGAGAAATAGAAATTGTAATTATTTAAGTAAACGTGCAAAAAGAAAAAACTCACTATTTTTTCCTGCTCTTATTTTTTTAAAGATTTTTATTTATTTATTTGACAGAGAGAGAGATCACAAGTAGGCAGAGAGGCAGGCAGAGAGAGAGGGGACAGCAGGCTCCCCACTAACCCTAACCCTAACCCTAACCTTAACCCTAACCCTAACCCTAAGGCTTTAACCCACTGAGCCACCCAGGCATCCCATTCCTGCTCTTAGTTTAGATGAAAATGGCTGTCTTGTATTAAGCCAGAATAATTGAAGTATGCTGTATAACTGTCCCCAGACAATAAAAAATAATAAACAGTAGGAATAGAAATAAATGAAATGCAAATATTCAATATAAATATAATTTACAAAGACATGCTTTTTTTGTGAAAAAAGTTAACAAAATTGGTAGACTTTTAACATAAGTGTTTAAGAAAAGGGAAGGAGGAGGCACCTGGGTGGCTCAGTCTGTTAAGCCTCTGATTCTTAATTTTGGCTCAGGTCATGATCTCAGAGTCATGAGATCAAACACAGTGTCAGGCTCCGCTGTGGAGCCTGCTCAGTCTTCTCTCTCTCCCTGTTGCACTGCCCCTCCACACTTCTCTATCACCAAAAAAAAGAGGGGCGCCTGGGTGGCTCAGTGGGCTGGAGCCTCTGCCTTTGGCTCAGGTCATGATCGCGGGGTCTTGGGATCGAGTCCCGCATCGGGTTCTCTGCTCAGCAGGGAGCCTGCTTCCCCCCCATCTCTGCCTGCCTTTCTGCTTACTTGTGATCTCTCTCTCTCTCTCTGTCAAATAAATAAATAAAATCTTTAAAAAAAAAGGAAAGAAGATTGAGAGTGTGAGTATGAGGACACCATAACTAGGTAGTAAAAGTATTTATTACTACAATTCTTCAGATTGTTAGAGGGAAGGGTAATGTCATTTGAGAAAGGTCAAGCAGTGAGATTTCTGGAAAGATATCTTTAATGACATACCTGATCCTTAGATTTGGCAATGCAAGGTTTGTTGGGGTCCCAAACTTTTAGGAAAACAAGAGGAGCGATGGCAGATTAGTTAGTTAAATTAACTGTAGTGTTGGGATGATGGTTTGAAAAAATTTATATGCAGGTAGCTTATTCAAGAACTTTGGCTATGGAATAGAAGAGTACAATCTACCAGGAAAGGGATATATCTGGTCAATATGGATTGTTTATCTCTTCCTTTTTAAAATTATTTTTTAATTGTAAAGTAGAGTATGTTTACACTTCTGCAAAAAAATTGACTGGCCCATAGGACAATAGAACATTATTTCCCAGCTCTGTAAAAAATACATGGGATAAATGACATCAGTTGTTTTTATCATCTGAAAACCTTGCTGCAAAAAACCAATAATCTTGGTTAAATGTAAAATATAATGTTATTTTATTTGTTTATATTCACTTCCTTTCAATAATACGAGCTCTCTTAAGGATTTATAATTGTGGTTTATTGAATATAGCATTCACAATGAAACTGACAGCCAATTAGTCAAGGATCTGTCGAATTAAGTAAAACTGCAATTTCCATGCTATAAACAAAATGAAAGGGGAAAAACAGCATTAGTTAAGAGATAAAAAGATTAGAAAATCTTGTAGGCTACTGACCTTTGTTTCAGATGAATGCATTTATGTACATACAGATACATTTAAGAGTAGTAAATGTATCTCGAATTCAATGGATAAAATGGCCAAAAGTCTATAATTATGTTGTTCATTGTGTTTGGCAATTATTGTCAGTTTTAATGCTTTGCCACTGTATCATGCCTTAGGCAAATACTCTCCGTGTTCATGAATATTGGAGAGAGCAAGTCATAAATCTGTAAACCGAACATAAGCATCTTTCAAGCTGTCTAGCTTCTTGCAGTGTTTGCAAAGCTTAACATATATTTTAATCTGTGCACTGCTGTTTTTATTTGCTGCCTTCCATCTTTCTGTCCATCTTCTTGCCTCCTGTCTTTCCATCGATCCATCATTTTTTCCAATTAAGGGAAAGCTAGATGACAGACGTGACAGGCACTCACTGTCCAATGCCACACGCTCTAAGTAGAAGTAATGACCGTATATGAGGCGGGAGCAGTGCACGGTGCTGCCATCCCGGGTCCCCATGACAGTGGCTTACTTCCTTCTTTGAGTAATAGGCTTGCTGATGGAGTGAAGGGTGGGCAATACTGAACACAATCTCAGAAGTGATCCTGTAAGATTAATTCCTTTTGATTTGACCAACTGAACATAAAATTTAGGTTTCACTGAATTTATAATTAAGGAAATCATTTAATAATGGATGCGGATATACTCTGAACAATTTAGCCCTGGAGGGAAAGATTTTTGGAAAAATGCTACAGGCATTACGTGCAGAAATATCCTCGATTTTCTCTTGTTATAGGACTTGTCATTAGAAATAAGGAAACAGTAACTTGCAGCTGGGCCATAACAATGATATCTATTTATTCAGCCATGAGTACAGAGTGAATTGTGTATAAAATATTAGCTAGAGACACATGCACAACATATGCATATATCACCATGTACGATTTATATATATTTAGTAAGCTTAGAAGATTTTTTCAGTTTGTAACCCTATTATAAAAGATGATCAGTTTTTGAACCAGTGTATTAATCCATGGTTCTTTTAAATGAAAATAGTGAGTTAAGTATCCAGTTAGAAATACAAGATTTGTGAGATTCAGAAGAAAAACACATCCAAATTGTATTTAATTAAATAATATTTGAGTAGACTGTAAGCAATCATTATATTTGTTATGGTATGATATAATTTGAGATGCAATTTTTATAAAGAAGCAGGAGATGCCACTTTCTTTCTACAATGATATAAAAACTGTTTCAATGCCAAAATGGTTGTCTTTAATACAATTTACCCAATTAAGGGGGCCTGACTTTGCCTTGGAGGAACAACTGGTTCTGTGTTTGGAGTAAGAAAGGTACAAGATGAATCTGGCACATACTATAACTACAGAGGTGGGGGGAGAATTTTTTGCTCAAAACTAACAGTCATGTCAAGAGGATCCAGGAGTCAGCTTTAACAGAATTTTATAGGCCAATATAAGAGAGTTTGAAAAAAAATTCTTAAATGACTATACAGTTGATTAAATTTCTTCAAATGTAGAAAACGAGTTCATAAAGACTTTCATGAAGAGAAATAAGTAACATCAAAATGAGAGAAATCATTAGCATTTGCTAAAGCATCAACTCATTACTCTGAAAATAGATAATGATAAAGAAACACACATTTTACTATCTTTCTGGTAGAAGCTGCATTTTAGGATTACCAAAAAGCCATGAGAGTCACTGTCCTTAAAAATGAAATCTACCTCTAAAATGAAGAAGCAATGATCAAATTTAAATAATTTTTTCTGTGTTTTATGTTGAAATAACTGAGTTAAGCAACAGCTATGATGGCCGATACCATTGTGTTAAGGTACAGTGTTCATGAGAAGTATTAAAATAGAGGAGCTATGTCTGTATGGGAAAGCATTAATTAATCTTAGTATCAGAAACAGGTTACCATGAAGGTGACAACCTTAGCTTCAAGTTCCCTTATTTGCATTTGCCGCTTCCAAGCCCTAGGAGGGACCAGAGAGATGTGTGATGTTTGAAGTAGTTAGGTTTTTTTGAATTTTAATTGTTGTGTGTGTGATTTCTTTACTATTTCTAATTGAATACTTATGCTTGTAGCTATTTTTTTTTGTAATTTTTATTTTTTTTATTTGTTAAAGAGGAGACTTCAAAGGACGCCTGGGTAGCTCAGTCGGTTATGTGTTGGCCTTCCATTCCTGTCATGGTCTTAGGGTCTGAGTCCTGGGATAGAGTCCCTGCTCAGAAGGAAGTCTGCTTCTCCCTCTCTCTCTGCCCCTCCCTCCACTCATGGGCTCTCTCTCTCTCTCTCTCTCTCAAATAAATAAATAAAATGTTAAAGAAAAAAAAGAGGAAACTTCAAGTTGTAAAAGCCTCAGGCCTCACATCATCTGGACTTATTCTTGCTTAGAATCACTAGAATTATTATTTTTTTTTTATAAATTTAAGTTGAAATTATTTGTAATTCAGAGGAAATTATCTGTACAGTTTCTGGTTATGAAGCTAAGAGTATCTGATAGAATCACTAGAATTAAAACAAACGTGATTTCCTATGTCATGCAATGAAACCATCCAAACCTCCAAAATTCTTGCCAATGTTTTGAAGCTCAATATGTTGAAACCCTTTATATCTAACTGATGTTCAGAAACATTCAGAAAATATGGAGAACAAAAGAAAAAGTTAAACCATCCCATAAGGAAGCGATCCCTAAAGTTAAAAATGTGGAGTATGCTATAAAATAGCTGAATACATTTAAAAAATATTCATGAGATAGAATAACAAAAAAATTAGAATGGAGGATTTTTCATGTTTGGTTTTTTTTTTTTATTCTGATGTAACCAAAAAAAAAAAAAAAAGCCCACAATTTTTTTTTTAAGATTTTATTTATTTATTTGACAAAGAGAGAGATCACAAGTAGGCAGAGAGGCAGGCAGAGAGAGAGGGGGAAGCAGGCTCCCTGCTGAGCAGAGAGCCCGATGCGGAGCTCGATCCCAGGACCCCGAGATCATGACCTGAGCCGAAGGCAGAGGCTTAATCCACTGAGCCATTCAGGTGCCCCAAAAGCCCACAAATTTTTTAAGGAAATTGGGTAAATTGGTTATAGATTAAGTATTACATAATATCAATAAATCATTAAGTGTATAACATGATCATATGATTGTGTTTATGTAAGAAATGCTTTTATTATTATTTTTGAGATTCATCCTAATTTTAAAATTTTTTGGTTTGAAGAACAACTATTTGGGGATAGATTTAAAATGTATAGAAAAATGTGTTTGTTAAGGCTGGATGACAAATTCCTAAGAGTTACTGATCATTCTTCTTTTGTGAATATTTGGAAATTTTTGTAATTTAAAAATATTTAAAAGTTTTCCCACAAACATCCTATCTACTTTACACCATTACTGAGTGGTATTTACTTCTGGTGTACAAGGATGGTTCTGGATACTAAAAAAATGCAGGCGACAAGAGAAAACATAGATAAATCAGACTGCATCAACATTAAAAGCTTTGGTGCATCTAAGGACACTATTAGAGTGAAAATGCAATCCACGGATTGGAAGAAATATTTTTGCAAATTGTATAACCAATAAGGGATCGATATCCATGATACATAAAGATCTTCTACACCTCAATAATAAAAATACAGGAAGCCAAATTAAAGTATAAAGGACTCTAGTGGACATTTCTGAGGGAGGATATACAGGTAACCCATGAGCGCATGAGAAGATGTTACACATCACTTACCTTGGGGGAAATTTGGGTCAAGACCGTGATGGCATGCCACTTCAAGCTCTGGAATGGCTGTTAGCATGCACACACACACACACACACATACACACACACAAACAACCAAAACAAAACAAAGTGAGAAAAAACAAAACAAAACAGCAGGTGTAGGCAAAGATATGGAGAGGTTGGAATGTGCTTTGCTGATGGGAACATGAAGTTATGCAGTGGCTCTAGAGGAAAGTATGGCTGTCCCTTAGAAATTGTACATTATATTATGTACAATTTTATACATATATACAATATTATATAACGGAATATATATTATATTCCGTTATAGGAACGGAATTGCCATGTGATCCAGCAATTCAACTCCTATGTATGTACCCAAAAGAGGTGGGAGTAATGACTTGAAAAGATGCTTGGACAACCATGTTCCCAGCAGCATTTTTTTATAATGGTAAATTTTTTACATTTTACATTTTTAACCAGGGGATAGAAGCAACCCAGACATGCATCCAAGGATAAGATAAACAAAATGCAGTCTACACATACTGCAGACTATGGATGAACCTTATAGATGTTATGCTGAATGAAGTAGGCCAGTCACAGAAGAAGGATTGTATGATTCCACTTGTGTGCAACTGCCCGGGATGATTAGTTTCATAGAGACAGACTGGCAGATGGTGTAACAGTAGTGACTAGGGGCTGCAGGAAGGGGGGTATGAGTTTAATTTAATGGGTACAGAATCTCAATTAGGAGAATGGACAGGTTCTAGAGATAGATGGTGGTAATAGTTACACTGCAGTATGGGTGTGCCTGATGCCACAAAGCTGTACACTTAGAAATGGTAAGAGAGGTGGATTTTACATCATGCATATTTTGTCACAATAGAAAAAAATTTAAAAGTCTAATAAAATAAATCCTAAAAAATTTAAGATATACCATGTATATATAAAAATGCTATGTTTCCAAGAAAAACACATTGGCATACATGGCTTCATATTTATCTTTTCACAGGAATTTTTGGTGATAAATATGTAAATATGGATTGCTGCTTTTCACACTCATTAGTCAATAACACGGACTTTTTTGGACCTTTCTGAATTTTCACCTGCCCAGTACTACATCAAAACATCAATACAATACATCAAAAACAAGCAATACTAAAAGAAAAAATATTTAAAAAAAAGAAACAAAAATAAAATTTATATCATCTGTCATGTATGCCCTTATATCAATAGTCACCGAACTTTTTCTTTAAAATGCTAAAGTAAGTATTTTAGACTTCTCAGGCCATATGGACTTTGTTGCAACTATATAACTCTTCTATTGTAGTATGACAGCAACCATAAACAACACGTCAATGGATAGGCATAGCTAATCCCAATAAAACTTTATTTATAGGAACAGTCACTGGCCAGCCCTGGATAATTTGCTGACCATAATCTTTACCATCTGATACATTTGATTTTCAAGAGTTTCAGCTTTCCTTTTGACACTTAGTTGAAGCTAATGGCTTGACTACATTTAACATAAGTGGGCCTATGAAGTACACTCGGGTAGACTCCTCAGTGACTGGAGCAGTCACAATTGATGTTGTAAATCATTCCAAGTCTATTCCTCTTCCATTCTCTTATCTTTAAATTGAGCATTGTCAGGGCACCTGACTGGCTCATTCAGAAGAGCAATTGACTCTTGGTCTCGGGGTCATGAGTTTCAGCCCAGTGTTGGGTGCAGAGATTACTTAAATAAATAAAACTTTAAATTAAACATTGCCATGTGACTTGCTTTGGCCAGTAAAATGTGATCAGAGGTAGTATATGGATTTCCACCTGGAAATTTTTGAAATCCAGGTACAACCTGCCATTTAGCCTTCTCCCTACTGCAATGATTGTGGAAACATATGCCATGATTGGGTCTCTATCACCTGAGATATCTGAATGACAGTTATAAACATTAAGTCCCTACAATACCACAATAGACATGTTTAATTGGCAAGAAGGAAATTTCATTTGTGTTAAACCAATGAGATTTTGTGATTGTAAATTATCACAACATAATTTAATCCATCCTATTTGACATTACACTATTAGATTAATAATTATGTAATTTTAAATTTTTCATTAATCATTCATCATAATTTGCCAAAATCTGAAGCACTGATTAAAGGACTTATCAAAGGGTTGCATCTGTTTAGCCTCAGTGATGAAACATTTCTGAAATGTACAAAGTCTTTAGGAAGCAGACGGTAAGATGGTAAGCATTATGGCATAGGCTTTCTTCGTTCACACAGCCCAAACTTGATTTTTATTTGGAGTACCATAATCTATATCAATGTAATTCCTGTAACTCCTATTTCAATCTCAAACCATCTACTGTGAAAATTATGGATTTCAATGTATATTTTATAAGGCTGATTTTGATATAGAGGCATGTAAAAACAAAGTGATTTTCTTACATGCAAGAAAATGAAATATTAAACAAAACAGAGGATCATAGGGGACTGTTTAATTTTAACTTTATTCTGATAGAAAAGACCCCAAACTAATGTATAAATCTATAAACATAACATGAATTCTAAAAAAAGTAAGGATAAAAAAATAAATTGCGTGATGCACATTGCTTATTCATGTAGTTCATTTCATTATACCGCATACTTGACTTTATAATATTTACCTTAAAACTCTTTACCATTAACATTCTTTTAAAATAAAATCCAAACCTACTATTGAATATCCACAGCATGTCAGTTGGGTCTCTGAATTTTGTGAACCTGATCATTCTGTGAAACACAGCATCCATCATTTTAGTGTATGTGTGAAAAGTGCTGAGAGTATCTTATTACGCATTCCCTGCCACCGGTGTAGACAAATGACAATGACAAGCTGTGAACCCAAAAACTGTATTTAATGGTCTATTAGAATAGGTTGAACATTGACAGTGAAAATATTTATTGATAAAATTTCTAACTCATGCTGTGTGGGGAATGGATGACAGAGGGAAGGGAGTCCTGATAATCAGCACACACCAGGGAAAACATAAGCGATGAATGTCTCTGCAATCTCCATCCCCTTCCACATGCTTTACATCTGCCGGTGGTTTTAATGAATAGGAACTGGGGTCCCACAAACCTCTTCAGGGTTCTTCGACTTCTCCCCGCTCTACATTTCTGCAGCTCCTGCATCTGCTGGAACCCATCAGCTATGATAATTGTACGTTTAGAGTCTTAGGATCTGCCGCTTGGGCACAGGCAACACTAAAAGGGGGGAACTTCCACAGTTTAAGACACTTTTCAAATCCCATCTTAGGAAAATCTGTTCTTGAAAGCAGTGGAAGCAGAGTCTTTAGAAAAGCCTGAAATATCTGCTTGAAGCACTGGTAATTCACAGACTTCAAAGGCGCAGATGTGACAATGCAGGGGGAGCCATGAGCCTTCCCTTAGTGAGAAGCCAGGAATGTGGATGGATAGTGCTGTGCCTTAGGTCAAGCAGATATATTATATGAGTTATTTTTCTCAGTGAAGTATCTGCTTATTAATTTTTACCGTGCTCATTAGAGTTTATTTTGGCTTTCATTTTATAGCATCCTCTCATTTCCTACTGAGGGCAACACCTTTTCCTCCCTGGACCCTTGTGAGGTTGTTTTATACATTTGTAGTATGGCTAGATTGGTCACATTCTGTATTCCATTGTGGGATTCGCCTGACATTCTAGATGATTTTTTTAATTTGCGTATGTTAAGGTTCACCCTTTATGCTATAAATTTCTATAGGTTTTTAAAAATGAATAGTATCAGATGTCCACCAGTATAATATTATACAGAAGAGTTTCACTGCCCTAAAAAAATTCCCGGAACTTCTATTTAATGCGTGTCTGTCTTCAAATGCCTGGCAAACACTCCTTTTTTTTTTAAATCATTTTTAAAGTTTTGCCTTTTCCAGAATGTCATACAATTTTTCATTATTTATTCTTTTCAGACCAGTTTCTCTAACTTAACAATATATATTTACAATTCATCCATATATTTTTGTGGCTTGCTATTTCATTCATTTTTATCACTGAATAACATCCTATTGTTTGGATATACCACAGCTGGCTATTCTCACCTACTGAAGGAGATCTTGGTTACTTCTGGTTTTTGACAATTGCGAGTAAGGCTGGTATGTTTATTTGCATATAGTTTATTTTTTTTTTTAGAATTGCTTCTTTATCTTTGATATTCTGTAGTTTCTATGACATGCCCACACAAAGTCTTTTAGCATTTATCCTGCTTCATGTTCCCTGAGCTTCTTGCATCTGTGATTTAGTGTCTGACATTAATTTGGGGGAAATTCTCAGTAATTATTGTTTCAAATATTTCTTCTGTTCCTTTCTCTCTTCTCCTGGTATTCTCATACCTATGTTACTTTTGTGCTTGTCCCACAGTCTTGAGACATTCCTTTTTTTCTTTTCTTTTTTTTTTTTTTTACTTTGCTTTCCCATCTTGAAGATCGTTATTGAGAGAACTCAAGCTCAGAGATTCTTTCCTCAGCTGCGCCTTGTCTACTCATTATTCCATCAACGCAATAAGGCAATCTTCATTTTTGTTAGTGCTTTTGAGCTCTAGAATTTCTTTTTGGTTCTTTCTTAGGATTTCTCTCTCTCTGCTTCCATTGCCCATCTGTTTCTGCATGCTAACTACTCTACCATTATGGCCCTTAGCATATTAATGTTCCTTAAAATTCTGGTATGATAATTCTCACTCCCTTGTTGTGTCTGGTTTTGATGCTTCCTCCGTCTCTTCAAAATTTGTTGTTTTTTTTTTTCAGCATTTTAGTATGCCTTGGAATTTATTTTTATTTATTTTTTGCTAGCCAGACATGAACCAGGGACTGCTGTAAGTTGGTTTTTAGTATTTTGATGGTAAGGTGTTGGGTGAATGGAAGTATTCTCTGGTTCAATGGTTAGATCACAGTTTTTTAGTGAGCCTGAACTGTGACCTTCACAAGTATTTCTCTTTTTTTCTCCTCTCCGTGGATAAGGATGGCTAAATGAGCTGGAGTGATACTTCCCTTTTTCCTCATGGAAAGCTACACCTGACTGAGGATAGGCTGTTCCCTTCTCCCAGGTGAGTTAGGGGTTGATAACAACCAACAAAATAATCCATGGTTAATTTGTTTCTTCTGAGGGCAGGCCTCATTAAGAACAGAATGCGCTGGCGTTTTTCAAAATGGTTGTCTCCCTCCCGCTGCTGGAAGCGTGAGGGGATTTTTCTCTCATATTTACTGTGAGAACTTTGTTGAGCTCCTAGAGGTAAAATTCTCAAAACTGTGGAAACCCCTGTGACAAGATTCCCCTGGAGTTTTTAACTGTTCATGTCCACACTGAGTCTCCAGCACTTCATCAGCTATAGTTCATGTTTTACGGATCTAGTACGGGTTCCCTTGGCATGTTCTGCTCCTGAGTCTCTGCTCAGGTAAGTCCTGACTCCCTGTATTCACTTGTCTGACTCTCCAACCTGGGCGGGGGTGGTGGTGGGGTGTTGGTTTTTGCTATGTTCTCTACATTTTTATGGATTCAAGAAGCGTAGTTGGTTATTGGTTTTGTGTTTGCAGTTTTTTTGTTTGTTGGTTTTGTTTTAATTTTATTTTTTCAATGTTTCAAGATTCATTGTTCATGCACCACACCCAGTGTTCCATGCAATATGTGCCTGTGCCTTCCTCAATACCCACCACCAGGCTCGCCTGTCCCCCAACACCCCTCCCTTCCCAAACCCTCAGTTTGTTTGCCTCTCATCGTTCCCCTCCCCCTCCAATTTCCCCCAATTCACTTTTCCTTTCCTTCTCCTAATGTCCTCCATATTATTCCTTATGCTCCACAAGTAAGTGTTTTGTTTTTTAAAATTCTGTTCAGGTTTTTTTCTTGTTAGGATGGAACAGTGATTTCCAAACTCCTTACGTGTAGAACCAGAAACCTAAAGCCTACAGGGTTTTTGTGAATATAAGTTTTTAGAAAGTTGGGTAAATACCTAAGAGTATGACTGCTAGATTGTATGGTTAAGAGTATATATAGCTTGGTGAGAAATTGCCAAACTATCCTCCAAAATGGCTGAAATACTTTGCATTCCTATAATCAGTGAATGAGAGTTCCTGGTTCTCTGCATCCATGCCAGCAAGTAGTATTAAATTTCTGGATTTTAGCCATCCTAGTGGTACACAGCATTATTCTTACTTGTTTTAGTTTTCAACTTCCAAATGATAAATGACTTTCAGCATATTTTCATATACTTATTTGCCATCTGTATGTCCTTTTTGGTAAGGTATTCAGACATTTTACCATTAAAAGTTTTTTGTTGTTGTTGAATTTTTAAATTCCTCCCTATATTTTGCATATAAAATATGTTGAGTATGTTTTTTAAAATAGTTTATCCCAGTCTATGGCTTGTCTTTCTGTTCTCCTAAAAGTTTCATGTAAATTTTTAGTTTTAATAAAGCCCAACTTAACTTTTTCTCTCATCAAAAGTGCCTTCAATGTTGTATCTCAATACTTATCACTGAATTCAAGGTCACCTGGATTTTCCCTTTCTTTACTTTTGTAGTGATATATTTCAGCGTCCTCTTTTTGCCCAATTTCTTTCTAATGATTGTAATTTACTAAATCTCCATAATCTGAATCTTTAGCTTCCTAATTTATTCTTCAGTTATTGATTTATCAGTCTGAACAAGATACAATCTAAATTTAAAGAACTTTCTAACAACAAATTCCATGTATTTTAAAACACTTAAGTTGTTTTACAGAGGTTTTCTTCAAGACTATACTTTCAGGGATCATTTCCATAGTTTGTTACAGAGGTTTTCTTCAAAGGCTTAAATATTTGATCAGCGATAACAAATTCATACACACATGTGGAGCTCTTTCATTCTTTTTTCTTCTGTTGTTTTATTTTCACATTATTTTTGTTGCAAAATTTTATAGTCCGTTGTAGTATATGTATAAAATATTTGTAAATTTTAAGAACTCCATTTATTTTTTCCACTTTTATTGAGAAATAATTGGCACACCTCACTGTATATATTTAAGGTGTACAGCATGATGGCTTGATTTACATACATTATGAAACAATCACAATAGGGTCAGCAAACATCATTCTTCTCATATAGATACAATAAAAAGAAAAGAAAAGAAAAGAAAATCTTTGTCTTCTGTGATAAGAGCTTAGTACTTACTCTCTTAATTTCCTATATATCATACAGCAGTGTTAACCTTTATTATTTATTATGCATTTCTGTCAATAGAGATAAAATTTAACAATTTCCTGGGCACAAGGTTTTGATATAACTTGGAATCCAGGTATATTTTACATGACCTCTCATTTACAAAGGGTTGTAGGATATGAACACACTCATACTTTTTGGTTTTGATAGATATTTCTTTCAACGTAGGTGACACACAATGTCACATTAGTTTCAAGAGTACAACACAGTGATTCAACAACTATATACATTATGCTATGCTCACAAGTGTAGCTACCATCTACCACCATGCATCCCTGTTGAATACCAGTGAGTATATTCCCTATGCTGTACTTTTTACTCTCCTGACTTAATCATTTTATACTGGAAAACCGTATCTCCCAGTTCCCTTCACACATTTTGTCCATTCCTTTACTTCCTCCTCTCTGGCAACCATCAGTTTGTTGTCTGTAGTTATAGGTTTGATTCTACGTCTTGTTTATTTATTCATTTGTATGTTGTGTTTTTTGAGTCTGCATATAATTGAAACCCTATAATATTTGGGTTTTTCTGTTTGGCTTGTTTCACTTAGCATAATACCCTTTAGGTCCGTCCATGTTGTCTCAGATGGCAGGATCTCATTCTTTTTTATGGCTGAGTAATATTCTGTTAGGGGGTGTGTGTATAAAAATATAAAATATTTGTTTTTATTCATCTTTATGCATCTTCTTTATTCATCTATTGATGGTCACTTAGGTTGCTTCCATATCTTGGTTATTTTAAATAATGCTGTAATAAACATAGAGGTACATGTATCTCTTTGCATTAGTGTTTCCATTTTCTTTGAGTAACCCATAGTGGAATTATTGAATCCTATGGTATTTCTATTTTGAAGAACCTCCATACTGTTTCCACAGTGGTTGTACAAATTAACATTCCCACTAACTGTGTATGAGAGTTCCTTTTCTCCGACATCCCTGCCAATACTTCTATCTCATGTTTTTTTATTTTAGCCATTCTGACAGATGTGAGGTGATATTTTGTTGTGGTTTTGATTTGTATTTCCAATGATTTCTGATGTTGAGCACCTTTTCATGTGCCTGTTGGCCATTTATATGTCTTCTTTGGAAAAGGCCTATTTCTCTGCCCATTTTAATCCAATCATTTGTGGGTTTTTGCTTTCGTTTTTGGTATTGTTTTTGGTGTTGAGTTGGATAAGTTCTTGTGTTTTGGTTATTAACCCCCTATTGAATGGTTTTGATATTTTTAATACATAAATTACAAATAAATAGATGTAGGATATTTTTGATAAAAATTGAAGAATCAAAGAAACCAGTTTGTTCAGTATGTTAGAAATCTCAAGCTAAAAGGAAATAGTGAACATGATCGAGGGAAGTTAATATGGAAGGAAAACAGACATTTGTTAACAGTCATAGAATCATCTCGTATACCTTTAATGATTTTAATATCATTTATATATATCAGTTTTTTTCAGGGATTATATAAAAATGCCATAAGTGATTTAGAATTCAAATTTACTAATCTGGATAAGAGTTTTCCTTATATAATAGGAAGGTTCCATGTGAAACATTCTATTTAAGTTAAGAGGAGCAATGTGGAAAGATCCTACCATGTAGAAACCTGGCACAATGAAGGTATTCCAAATGTTTGCTGAATAAGTCATAAAATGATTATGAAAAGTTGGCACAGCAAAAGATGAATAAATAAGATTAATATTTTGGAGTCTAGTTTGCCTAGGATATTGATATTTGCTAAATATCATTACTTGCTATGTTTGAAGATTTATTCTACTTATTTTACTTACATTAATTTATTTATTCCTCCTGATTGTCTTGTGAGATGGCTGTACTCTTTAAGAGATTTGCCACTTCTGGGTTACCTGGCTGTCTCAGTTGGTTAAGTATCTGACTTCATCTCAGGTCATGATCTCAGGGTTTTGGGATTGAGCCCCACATTGGGCTCTGTACTCAGTAGAGAGTCTGCTTGTCCCTTTTCCTATCCCTCTCCCCTGCTCAAACTCTCTCTGTATCTTTCTCAAATAAATAAAATCTTAAAAAGAGAGATTTGCCATTTCTAATTCATTTTTGGTTTATATAAAATAGGTATCTCTGTCTAAGTTCGATTACAAGCCTATATGTAATTATACCCATTGCATTGAATTGAAGGATTTGGAGGGCTGATCAAGGCAAGACATATGTCACCAGGTGGCAATAGCATACAGAGAGCTGCCTTTAGGCAGCCCTTGAGCAGGTTGCCTGTGAGGGGGGAAATCCCTCTCAGCAAGAGACTTTGAGACATCCCAGGAGGATCACCATCCAGAAAGCGAAGAGGACAAAGGAATTACTTGGAAGGAGAATTGAAGAGGAGACTTAGTGTCTACAGGATATCACTCAGCACCAAGATAGAGAATTTCTGGGTTCCAGAGCAGTGGCTTGGGATCATTCATGGCCCCAGGTTTATCTTACTTACTACTAGCAGATGTTGGGTACAGTTTCACGGGGTATTCAGAGGAGGCCAACTTCGAAATAGCTAAATATATGCTTATTTGGGTTATATTGAAAGAATTGGGTGTGTTAGAACTGGATTTTTTGCACTAGCAGGCTTTTGAGCTAATAGTCTTAGACTGCTGTAAAGAAGTAAACCATCCAGGGGCCTCATTTGGCTTATTTGTATAACATCTGTCAAGTAATCTCTATTAGTTCTTGACTAATTCTTGACTAAACATAATAAATAAGAATACATTTTACTGATTTTAAGCTACTTGGCATACATATATGTATTATTACATGAGCTTACCCTTACAGACACACGTGTTCCTAAATACTAGGAAAAAAAATCTTTCACATATGCTATCATTCAACAAGCTTTGCTTAGAGGATTTCTTTTTTATGCTTTTTAGGTTTAGACAATTGTATTAGCTAGGTCTGCTATAACAAAATGCCACACCTTGGCTGATTTAAACAATAGAAATTTATTTCCTCATAGTTTTAAAGATTTATGTATTTTGAGAGAGAGAGAACGCTTGAGTGCACATGGGAGGAAGGGGCAGAGGGAGAGGGAAAGAGAGTCTTAAGCAGACTCCGCACAGAGCCCAGAGCCCAACTCAGGGCTCAGTCTCATGACCCTGAGATCACTACCTGAGTTGAAACCAAGCTTCAGACCTTCAACCAACTGAGCCACTGAAGCGCCCCTATTTTCTCACAGTTTTAGAGGCTGGAAGTCCACACTAAAGGTGTTAGCAAGTTTTTTTCCTCTCTAAGACTTCTTTCCTTGGCTTGCTGTCTTCTTGCTGTGTCCTCATGACCTTTTCGTGCGTGGTGTCTCTTCTAATAAGAATACTAGTCCTATTGGATTGGGACACCACTCTTAATTACCTCATTTAATCTGAAGTACCTCCATAAGGGCCCTATTTTCTTTTGGGGGTTAGGACTTCAACATATGACTTCTGGGAGGCATAATAGAGGCTATAACATTTTACCTCTGGTTTATTTTTACACATATTATATATGTATATATTTATAATAAATGTTTCCATTTACATATAATATATGCCCCAAACTCTTTCACTATTTTAATTGTGGGTATGTATGTATGTGTGTGTATGTGTGTGTGCTGTATGCCACATATCTACTTGAACAAGAATTGCAGATTCATTTGGATTATAAAATTCAACTCATTTATAATCACAGTTTCACACAGCACTTCAGTAAGAACAGAAAATTAACTTTCCTAGCTGAATAAAACTGAGATGGAAACAAATTTTTAGTTCCTAAAAGAGCTTTGTAAATGATTTTGTATCACACATTTCATTGAATTTATTCCACCAGACATTAAAATATCTGTTAAATATTCTTTTTTCATGAAGATGTTTACAACTACCAAATGGAGTTGCCATCATATTCTTAAGAGCTCAACATAATTATTAAGACTACTGTATTAAGATCAACCAATTCCATTAAAATGTGATTAAAATGAACAAATCAAAGATTCTCAGAGAAATGAAAAGGAATGGTTGTAAGTTACTGAAATTTGAGCTCTATGAAGGTAGTATTTTGTTGCCATGGTTTTTGTTTATATATATAAATAGGTTTTGGCTGATACATGTGTCTGTTCAATCAAAGCTATTAGCATTGCATTTGAAAGTGTTTTTATATTGTATGTATGCTTTCCCACAAATATTTGGCAATTCTCAAAATTATATCTCTATCCAAGACACTTTTCTGGGATTTAGGACTAGACCTCAGAATAAAACAAACTCTCTGCCCTCGTAGAACTTCATTCTGGTATAGAGATGACAATAATCAAACATTTTCTTTGATTTGGTTTTCCCCTTCAGGACTAGCCATTAACCTTAACAGAGTTTATTGGTGTTCAACACATAGAAGTATATATATATGATCTCTAAATGATAAAGTATACATATAATTATATATATATGTATATGTATATAAATAATACATATAATTGTACCTGTAACTATTTCAGGGTGCTATCATGGCTTCCTAATCTGTATGTCTGAAATAATCAGCAGAGACAATTCAGCTTTAATTTCTAAATTTCTTAATGAATAGTGGGCCAAAATGCAAGAGGCCATATAAAGGGATGGTTAAGAAATTGTTTTTTTGCTCTTCTTGACTCAGTTCTCTGCTACTTAATTTCTCTGTGATATGAGGTACTATATTCTATCTCCATAAAAATTAGATGTCTTCTGTGTAAAATGAAGGAAATAGTAAATATATTAAAGGATATCTCTGAGTATTATAGAAGATAATATGTATATCATATTTAGCATGATGCCTAATACGTAAGATTCATTCAGATTTGTGGTAGCTATTATTACTGCTGAAATATAGATGGCGAGAAGGCATCTTATTAAGGAGGGCAAGAAGTTTCTATCTAGAGCAAATGTCTTAAAGTTCATATAGATTTTTTTAAATAAAACTCATGCCATAATGTATGGAAAATATTCCATGGATTCCTATTTTAATAGCATTGCCCTAGAAAACTGAAAATTATTTAACTGTGTATGTGCAGATAAAATTCAAGAACATTTTCATGTGTTGTTTGTGAGAAGATTTTCAGCAATTTCAACTTTCTTTTTGATATATTTGTATTCTCCAGGCTTTGTATGTATTATTTTTGAAAAGTAAAAAATATAATCAGAATTTCTCACTGTTGCAGTGGCAATTTATAGATAAGCAATGAGAAGAGGCACAGAGTAAGCCATACGGTAATATTGAGCCATATACATCCATATATATATATGGATATATACATATAAATGATTATATATAAATTTTTTATAGATATGTGTATATACGCATGCTGATATACACACATATTTTACCTTGTATTTCATCTGAGAGGGCCTAGAAGTAACAACTCTCCAGTAGCAATGTATACATTTAGTGGACTTATTTTGGTTTCTAATTTCATTCTTTAGTAAAAGGAGCCAATGCTCCCTGCATAAAAGGCTGCATCTAGCATCAAAGGAGGACATATACCATATGAGCCCAGGGGATCATGTAGTGCCAGAAAGAAAGGAAGTGCATGAGAACAAAACAGAACACACATATAATGACAGAAGTATGTTGAAGAGACAGAGGAACCAACTGAAAGAGGTCCCAGTGACCAAGGTTGGAACAATTTGAGCATCAGGATAAATTAAGTGTATCAAGTTATAACATAAAGTATAAAATTAACATCAATGAGGCCATATTGATATAAGTAAATGATGGTTGAATTGCAAATAATATAAATACTCCACACTAAAGGATATGGAGCATTTCTTAAGTGTGGACTGTGCATGGTGACTTCCTTCTAATGAATGAAGTATAGAGGGAGGGTACAAGAAAAATAATAAAACTTTATAGTGGAAGAAAAAGACAAACACTACTTCAGCTAGGTGGTCAAGGTCAACAAAAACATTGCTAAATCACATTGATAATATGCACCCTTGATACGATGAAATGAAAATGTTACATCACTTCTATGATCTTCCTTCTCCAAATACCAGCCTCCTATGTAAAAAATAAAATATCATGCAACTCTCAACTTAGGGAAATTTTAAAAAGATACTTGAACATTTCTCAAACTGTCCAAATCATCAAAATCAATAAAGGTATTAGAATCTGTCAACAGCCAGAAGAGCCTACGGTGACATGACAACTAAACGTCATGTGGTATCCTTGATGAGTTTCTGGGAAAAAGACATGAGATAAAAATTAAATCTGAATGAAGTATAGACTTTCGCTGATAGTTAATAATAGAGCAGTTAGGGTTCATTAACTGTGACAAATGTACCACACTAATGCATGATGTTATGATGGAGGCTAGTAGATATAAAATATATGAAAATATATAAATATATTTATATATATAAATTTAAATATATAAATTATATATAATTTATAAAAATATATGTTTATATTAAAATTATAAATTTTTAACTTATATAAATTATATATTAAATTTATATAAATTATATTTATATTATATGTTAACACATATTAATATATATTAATTATATATAAAATATAGAAATATATTTATATATAAATATATAATATATAAAATATATATAAAATTCTGTATTGTCTTCACATTTTTTGTAAGTCTAAAACTCTTCTAAAATCTAAGTTTACTAATAAATATATAATCAGCAATTTTTAAAATTCATCTGGTTTGGATGGTTTGATAATAGAATGGTGGTGTTCAAAGGACAAGTCCTGGAAATAAACACACCCAAAATTGAAAGTCTATGTACAGAGTCAGTATGACTATGTTGGTTTTTAATTTTTCTTTTTAAAACTACCTAATTTTTGAAATATTTACATCATGAGTCAAAGACAAAAAATAAAGGTAAAGCAGAGTCTTTTAAAAAGTGATTCATTTGACTCATATCAAATTCCTATCAAGAGAATACTCTTGTTTACACTTGGCCAAAATTTTGCAAGAAAATGGATTTCTTTATTTTCTTTGTGAATTTTAAAAGAAGTAATGGCTGGTAGAGTATAGAATTGACAAATCAGAGCAGATATTGGTAGTAAATAGCATTCATACCTATATAACATCTAAATATTAGGCCGGTATTCCTAAAATGTAGAATGTCAACCCAGCCCAAAGACAAAATGTTTAGATTGAGTATCTGAAGTTTTGTTCTGTTTTACAGTGGAAGAAAATGATATTACAGAAACAGGTATAATTACAAGTTTCCCAAACCAGAACACCCAAGCCCAAAAACTGTAATAGGCACCCACCTAAAGGAAAGGAGGAGGAAGTGTTACTGCTCTTCCTGACCTCACTGTTCCACTTCTTGTTACTTGGGAGCCCCATTGCTCTTTGACTATAAAATTTGGTACATATCTTCTCTTTTGGACAGATCCCTATGCATCCTTCAAGAACTGGCTCAAAAATCACTTTCTTCATGACGTCTTCCACGAAACCTCCAGAAAGAGTTTCATCTGTGACCCTATATAGTATTGTGCTTATTCTTTTCATTTCTTTAAATATTTACCAAGTAACTATTCTAGGTCCATATTTGTATCTCTGTACCATCATTCCTTGAATTATATATGCCATATCTGATAACCCTACTAGACTCAGACTCCTGCTTGGTGATCTTGTAAAGTGAAGGAGAGAAAGGAGTCAGCACCTACTCACAGCCTGTACATCCTTTCTGAACCACATTTTACAAATGTGAAAAATGAAACCCCAGAATGGAGGTAACATGTCTGAGGTAAAGTTTTCTTCTTTATCTTTTCCGTGCAATTGAACACATTGATTACTGAATGTGTAGCTAATTTTGAATAATTGGGATAAATCTGCCGATCTAGTATATAATTCTTATACATTTTTGGCTTGATGTGCTATGGCTTTGTTTAGGATTTTTGCATCTACTTAGATGGCTTGTATTTTTCTTGTATCTGGTTTTGGTATTAGGGTAATTCTGATATCATAGAATGAGTGAGGAAGCATTCCCTCTGCTTCTATTTTATGGAGACGATTAAAAAGATTTAGAGTTATTTCTTTCTTAAATACTTGGTAGAGTTTATCAGAGAAAAAAATCTGGGCCTGGTGCTTTCTCTTTTGGAAGGATACTTCTTGTTTGAATTTAACAGATAGGAATAGATTCCTATTCAGATTACTATTACAATACTACGTTACAGTAGCGTAAATTTTGGTGTGTTGTGTCTTTCCAGTATTAGTTCATTTCATTCAAAGTGTCAAATTTGTGATCATAAAATTTTACGTAATGTGCTATCTTTTAAGATGGTACTCTTTCATTTCTGATGTTGGTAACTATGTCTTCCCTCCATTTTTGTTCATAGCCTGGCTAGAAGTTTATCAGTTATATTACTGTTTTCAAAGGACCCGATTTTTGGTTTCACAGATCTTCTTTTATCTATTGATTTTTCACTACTTCTTATTTTAAACTTCATTGATTTCTACTTGTAGAAAGCTTGTTATTTCTTCTCTGCTTTTTCTGTTTAGGTTTATATTGCTCTTCTTTCTCTAGTATCCTAAGATGAAAACTTACAGGTTTTGTTGTTGTTGTTTTAAAGATTTTATTTATTTATTTGACAGAGAGATTACAAGTAGGCAGAGAAGCAGGCAGGGAGAGGGGGAAGCAGGCTCCCCGCTGAGCAGGGAGCCCAAATGCGGGGCTAGATTCCAGGACGCTGAGATCATGATCTGAGCTGAAGGCAGAGGCTTTAACCCACTGAGCCACCCAGGCGCCCTACAGTTTTTGTTTTTAGAGATTTCTTCCTCTATACTATAGGCAATCAGTGCTATACATTTCCCTTTAAGTGCTGTTTTCACTACATACCGCAAATTTTGATAAGTTGTATTTTCATTAAATGTAGATTATTCTTAAATATCTTTTGGCATTTGCTCTCTTCTGTTATTGATTCTTGGTTTAGTTCCATTGTTTTCTGAGATCATGCTTTGGATGACTTCAACTCTTGTAAATTTGCTGAAATGTGTTCCTTGTACTTGAATATGATAGGTCTTGGTGAATACTCCACGTGAGCTTGAAAATTATGTATATTCTCTGTTGTTGGGTAATTATTCTGTAAATGTCAGTTAGAGCCATTTGATGGATGGTGCTTCAGTTCAACTACATCCTAACTGATACCATCTTGTCAGCAGGATCTGTCAGCAGGATCTGTCAATTATTGATAGAGGTCTGTTGAAGTCTCCAGATCTCGTAATAGAGTTATGTACTTCATCTTGCTGTTCTATCAGTTTTTGCCTTATTTATTTTGGAGTGTTACTGTTAAGCACATACACATTAAGAATTTCTAAATCTTAGAAAATTGACCCCTTTATCACCATGTAATGCCTCTCTTTGTCCCTGATAATTTTCCTTGCCTAATGTCTGCTTTCTCTAGCACTAATATAGTTACTCTAGTTTTCTCTTCATTAGTATTAGCATGGTATATTTTTCTTCATCCCTTTCCTTATAATCTGTGTATATTTCTAGTTAAAGTGGGTTTCTTAGAGGCAACATATTTTCTGTTCTTTTTTTATTCCACTCTGTTATTGTTTTTGAATAGTTACATTTAATTCATTAATATTTAAAGCAATTTTCTATATAGTTGTGTAATTCTCTCCTTTTTCTGTTCTATTCTCTTTTCATTGCCTTTTTTTTAATCTTCCACACTTTTTCTGCCTTCTCTAATTTAATTAGTCATTTTTTTATGAATCTGTTTTCTCTCATTTTTTTAGTCAAATTATTTGCACCTTTAAAAAATGATTTTAGTGGTTGCCTGGAAGTTTGCAACATACATGATTCAAGTCCACCTTCAAATAAGACTGCACAATTTTATGAGGATGGCAGGTACTTTAGAACAGAACTTTTCAAATTTATCCCTTCATCTGTTATAACATTGCTGTCATTTATTTCACTTTTTAAAAAGCCATGATCATCCAACACATCTTGCAATTTTTAAACTGTTATCAAATCATCTTTGAATAAGAAAAAAAAATAGAGTTTTGTTGATTTATTTGACAGCAAGAAAGAGTGAGCACAAGTAGGTGGAGCAGCAGGTAGAGGAAAAGGGAGAGACAGGCTCCCTGTTGAACAGAGACCCAGCATGGGGCTGGATCCAAGAGCCCTGGGATCATGACCTGAACCAAAGGCAGTTGCTTAACCAACTGAGCCACTCAGGTGTCCTAATAAGAAAAATGTTTTCAATTAGCTTTATTTATTCCCATTCTAGGGCCCTTTCTTTGTGTAGCTTTGTTTCTGATCTTCATCATTTTCTTTCTGTAAATCTTCTTGTTAAACATTAAACTTCTTTCAGCTTTTTTTTTAAGGTTAGTCTACTGGTGACAAATACTCTCCTTTTTTTTATTAGTTTCATAAAGTCTTTATTCAACACTTTTGAAGAATAATTTCCTTTGATACATAATTCTAAGTTGGTGAGTTCTTTCAACATTTTAAACATTTCACCCCTTTCTCTTGTTGCTTGCATTGTTTATGACTGTAGTCTGTTATAAATCTTACTGTCCTTTCTTCCTAGATAAGATGTTTTTCTGGCTGTCCATATTTTAAGATTTTTCTCTTTGTCTTTAGTTTTTTGCCATTTAAACATGATATGCATAGGTAAAGGTTGTTACTTATTCTGCTTGGAATTCTCTGGATCCTTGATTTCTGGTTTGCTATTTGACATTTTGGGAGATTCTTAGCCACTTTTACTTCCTATATTTCTATTCCTTTTTCTTCTTCTTCTTCTTCTGGTATTCCAAGTACACATATATTATGCCTTTTGTTCTTGCCCCCCAGTTATTATATATTTTGTATAGCTTTTTTCATATTTGTTTTTCTCTGTGCATTTCATCTTGGAAAATTTCTGTTAAGATATCTTCAAACTCAGTGATTCTTTACTGTATCCAGTCTGTTGATGAGCACATGAAAGGCAGGCAGTTTTCATTTCTGTTACAGTGATTTTTATTTCTGACATTTACTTTCGATTTTTAGAGTTTCTATCTATCTGCTTATATTACCTATTTGTTGTTGCATACTGTCCACTTTTGCCATTAGTCCCTTTCACACATTAATCATAGTCATTATTCATTTTCAACCTGAAAACTTCAAAATGTCTGCCATTTTTGAGTTTGGTTCTGTTACCTGGTTTGGCTCAGACTATAGTTTTTCTTTCCTGTTAGTATTCCTTGCGATCTTTGTTACATGTTAGACATTATATTTGGAATAAAAACTAGGGTAAAGACCCTTTTAGTGTGAAGTTTTATGTTTATCTAGCTGTGAGTTAAGCTGTGTTTACTGTCTGGTGTAACTATAGGTGTCAAAGGCTTCACTTTCCTCTAGTGTACTTGATTTTTTGTTTGTTTCCTGTGTTGTCTTTTGATTTTGTATGTTAAGGTTCTCCAGAGAAAAACAACCAATGGGTTGGAGATATACGTATACATACATATATCAAGAGAGAGAAAGAAAAAGACAACAGAGACAGAGAAACAGAAAAGAGAGAAAGTGATGTTTAAGGAATTTACTTCAGAGATTTTTTTGTTTGTTTTAAGGAATTGGCTTATGCAGTTGTAGGAATTAGCAGATCCTAAATCTGTAGGGAATGCCTCCAGCAAGAAGAGAACTTTGCAGCCTGAGTGCAAAGGCTGGTTACTAAGGTAGAATTTCTAAGCTGCAGTCTGGAGGCAGAATCTCCTCGCCTTTTTTTTTAAGACACATTCTTAGCATCTTCTTAAGTCTTTTAGCTGACTGTATAATATCATTGTCATTATGAGGGTGGGTAATTTGCTTTTTTAAAAGTCTACTAATTTAAATGTTAATCATCTAAAGTACACCCTTAGACCAGTATCTAGACCAGTGTTTGACCAAGCAGCTGGTTGTCATAGCCTAGCCTAGTTGACACAAATATGAAACATCACAGATTTCCCTACAAATTTCTTCTTAATTTAGAGTCTTAGGCATGCAGTACTGCCTGCTGTAATATCCTGTCATTTTTAATGAACCCCTAGGCCATAGTTTTCACAAGTGTTTCTCCGTGTACTCCCATTCTTCAACACTGCCACTTAGGAATTGTAGATGTGTATATACATATATATATATACACATATACTTGTGGGATAGAGTTGAGTATTTCTCTTCCTGCATGTAGGTTAGGTTCCAGCGAAGTAGTTCTCCTGAGGTGTTACGGAAAACAGGATGCTGAGAGCATTTTGATATGGTTACTTTTCTCTTACCTATATTTCAAGATTTCAAAGTGCACCAGCAAATTAAGGTTTCTCATTAAATTTGACAAGTTTTTGGACATTATTTCTTTGAATATTCTATTTATCATCTTTTCTGATTTTCTCATTATGTGTATGGTATAACAGGTGGTAACCCACATCTATATGACACTGTTATTTTTCTTTTCATTTTTTTTCTTGTTCCTCAGACTGGTGATTGCTGTTCATCTGTCTTCAAATCCATTGTTTCTTTCTTCTGCCAGCTTATGTCTGATGTTGAACCTCTCTAGTAAAACTTTTATTTTAGTTATTGAATTTTTCAAGTTCAGGATGTATTTTTCATTGTTTTTTTAATTTTATGTATTTTTATAATCTGTATTTGGTGATATATCTGTCTTGTATTTCCTTTTGGTTCTTTAGTCATAATTTCTGTTGATTTTTGAACATATCTAAAATAACTGATTAAAGGTTGTTTTCCTAGTAAATCCAATGCCTGACTTTCCTTATGAACAGTTTCCATTGACTGCTTTTTGCCGTGTATGGTCCAAAAATTGTTTCATTGTGTGTTTTATATATTTTTTTATTGTGGAAAACAGTATAAACAGTATATAGATTACAGTATAAATCTGTGGAAAACAGTATAAAAACTATATAACATGTCAACTCTGGAAATTACATTCTTTATCCATTTCTGTTATTATTGCTATCTGCTGTTTGTCTTATTTTTTAAAGATTTTAGTTGAAATATAATTGACATACAATATTAGTTTCATGTGTACAACATACTGATTTGCCAATTATATACATTATGAAATGTTCACTGTGGTAAATGTAGTTACTATCTGTCACCATATAAAATTATTACAATATCATTGACTATATTCCCTATGCTGTCCTTTTCATCAACATGACTTATTTGTGAACATCAGTTTCCTATAGCCCTTCAACTCTACTGACGGTTAAACTCTACTGATTTTTGAAGCTCGACATTATGATGGCTCATTTTCCCCATGCCAGTCTCTAGGGCCAAAGATACCCAATGTGGGACCTGATCCCTCTTTCCTCAGGGAGAATCTCTGCCTATGATATCCTTCCCACTGTGGGTTGCTGCACCAGGAGTTTGGTTCCTGTGTCTTTACCCCTTCTCAATGTGGGGCAAATTGATCCCCCCTTCAATTTGCCTTGATTGAAGGCAATCCTTCTCAATGTGGCTTTTTCTTTATACCCCTTGCTGTGGAAGAGTTGTTTGGCTGGTCTTCAGGTTGTTTTCAGAGTGAATTGGATTTTATAGTTGCATCCTTGGTGTGTACATGGAAGGAAATGATCTCAGTATCTACCCTGCCATTATCCCTACAATGCTTTTTTGTTGCTGTTTGTTTAGGACTTTTCTGGACTAATTCTATGATGTCTGTATTCTTTGTTGTGTATATCTGCTGGTCTCTACTTGGTTAATTTCATAGAAGGGAGACAAACGTAAACTCCTTTAACTCATGGGTTTCTAGGACCTTGTTGAGTGATTCTTGGTGTGGGTGTGTGTTGGTGTACATATTCAGTGCTTTAGCCAATTGATTAAAACTGTGTTATAACCTTCACTTATTAGTGTTAAGCCTAAAAGTTAAATTAAGCAGAGGTTAGAGCACTTTTCATGTCTCTTCTGAGTATGTGCACAGTCCTACACACGAATACAGCCTCCTAGAGTCCCAGAAATATTATGGTTTTTTTCAAAGTATTGTAGTACCATCCTCCTCCCCTTTCACTTTCTGGAGCATCCACTAAACCAATGACACATTTTATTAATGATTCTGTTTGATTCCATAGCCTCTGACAATTTTTTTCTAAGTTTTTAAAAAAAACTTTTAAACTTCATTTCTATTAATAGAATATGTGATGTTTCTACTTTTCTAATAATGGTATAGATAGCTATGTACCTAAATTCCAATGCTCCTCATTAATTGAATTATTAATTAATAAATAGAATATAATTATATATCAATTATTAATACATTTTGAAAGTCCTTATGTTCTTGAGCTTGTTTTTAATCATAGTAGTAATATTCTTTTTAATCTACTTAAATTTGGCTTTCTGTAATGATTTAAATTTTTATTAGCTTTAGTAGAAAGTTTTGTTTTAAATAATGACAATTTAAACAATTTTCTAATACTTCACCAATTTAGCTATAGGCATCTTGTTTTGTTATAAAATTAAGATTTTAAGTGTCATGCACAATGCCCAAGGAAAAAGTAATGAATATGTTTGAATATTTTTCCTGATTAAATTTGTATTTTTTATTAGATTAGAAACAAAACTTTGCCAGTGGGAGTATATCACTACATGGGAGCATAGAATGGCCGTCATTTGAAAACTAGTTTTGTGTTGAAGTTGCATTTCTTTTTCTTTAGATCACTCTTTTCCTCTATCTTTTGGAAAATTTTTAGCAATTATGGGTCACTGAATAAAGTGTTCAACATATGAGAAATAATTAAACACAATAAATTTGTTTAACCCTTCATACTCATGTTATCTAGATCTCTTGTTAAGTAATACAGCATTCATAAAAAAAGTTTCTCACATAAACCTACCTATATTATGATCCTCTTATAATAAGTGGCAAATTGATAATTTTCCAGATCTTCTGTTTTTACTTATAAATATGGGCTTAAAATAGGTTTAATAAGTAATCTAAAATAAAACATTGGGGTATTGATTCTGCAGTATATTAATAGGTGTTATGATAGAAAAGAAATTCCTGGTAGTCAAATGCATCTTAGAAATTTTGGATTAAAAAATGTTGATGTTTATGGCAGAAGTTCTCGTTGCATTTGCAAAGTTTAAAAAAATGTTATTTTATCAACCTGCCAATTTTCATCTTGACCAAAATAACATCATAAAATATTTTTATTAGTGTTCTGGAATATTGTTAATTATTAGAAGCCCTAAGAAGAACCACTTTCAGTGTTTACCCAGCCCGTTCACAGAAACTACTTAAATCAACAATTATAAAATATATTTAAAAATAAACCATTTAAGAATAACAAAGAATGCAGTGGTATATACTGAATATTACCAGTTTCCCATTTTACCTCACCAACTTGTCAAGGGCAGAAAACAGCTTTCTTTACCCTGGGCCAACATAGTAAAATATTTTGAACAATTTAACTCTACTGAGTTTTTTATTTGATTTGACTGTACTGAGTTTCTTCCAAGGCTTTTAATATTATTTCAAGGTTATCAAGTTATGTTCCTGGGCCTTACGTGTTTTTATTTTTTTTTAAGATTTTATTTATTTATTTGTCAGAGAGAGAGAGAGAGAGAGAACACAAGCAGGCAGAGAGGCAGGCAGAGGCAGAGAGAGAAGCAGACTCCCCGCCGAGCAAGGAGCACTATGCGGGACTCGATCCAGTGTCTCTGGGATCATGACCTGAGCCGAAGGCAGCTGCTCAACCAACTGAGCCACCCAGGCATCCCTTGGGCCTTATGTAAATGTAGCTTTTGATCACCTTTGTCTCATCTTGTCAGCTAAACCAGTATTTTTTGTTTTTGCTTGTTTTTTAAATAATTCCATACTCTTCTAATAACCTATTCATTATCATAGACCAGCCACCTTATAACTTCCCTAGATCTACTCCTGCTGAGGCCATTACATCAAAGTGGGAACTAGTCTCAAAATGTTTTTTCCTATTTTTTTTCTTTGCAAAGTGCTGAGTAGTGAGAACTTTAGTTGTAATTGGATCAACTGTGTCTTTCATATAGCATGCAAAATATTTAATTGCCAAAGCACATGTATATGATGACTATATATACTATATATATAGGATGAGGGGAGAATGAGGCAGTTTTCCTTTTACTACCACTTTTTTCTTTCCTTTTCTTTTTTGCCATTCTAAGTTATTTAAGTCATCTCTGGTCACAAGCAAAGCAGTACAAGATCAGTCTAAAGGTCATCATTTAGTTTAAGTAAAGAAATAAGGCTCAAGTCCCATACACTTGACTGGTCCATATACAGAGTAATGGTCCAAACTGGTGCTGTGGTCCTCAGTGTCAGGGAGGAGGTCCAGATTTTCTTTATTCATATCATTGTAGGTTGGAAGTGGCTTTGCCTGAAGGTTATAGAATAAAGTATTGTTGCCATCTTTATGGAGAAAGAGCTTAGACCTCATGCGGGGATGAGCGTAGGTAGAAAGCATGTACTCTGCCTGGTGTGACATCAGGAAAGCAGTCAGCATATTGACTTCAACCCCAGGGAAAGTATGTTGAAGTAGATGAGGAACTTCCATGTATGAGCTGAGCCCTCTGCACTTGGGGTGTCTCAACATAGGCCTCCCCAGTTGTGACTGGAACCTACTAGTAGCCCAGAAACCAGGAACTCAGACACCACCTCCATTTTTTACCTAAGGCTATCATTACCTCTTAGTTCTTATATTTATTCCAAAAATTAGAAATAAAATATGTATTCTTGATTAAAAGAATTATAAAATTTAAAATTGTGATGGCAGTAAATAACAAGTTATAGTCCTTAGAAAATCTGTGCAATGAAATACATTCAATTTGTTCAGAATTCAGAAGAAAATCATAGAAACTAGATATGAGAGAAACATAGAAGTGGAGGGTAGACTCAAATCCACATAAAATGGCAATGTCATGATATTGACATGACATTGAATGACATGAATGGCAACTAATATAAAATTTTGAATGAAAAAACTACCATGTTAACGTGAAAGAAGAGTCTTGTTGACAAATCTATTTTTTTCATTTAAAGGTGTCTGTTTATAAAGCTCCAAAAACAACAAGCAAAATTAGTGAGTCATCACATTAGATACTTTTCCAAATTACAGAGAGGTGTTTTTCTTTAATTTTATTTATTTATTTTGGTTTGTTTTATTTTTGGTGGAGAGGGGAGATTAAAAAATGGTTTTTGTGTCAAGGAGCTTTCCTAAAGAATGGCAATTCATTCATTATACACTCCTATAGATGAACACTGTTTTCTTGGCTTTCATGACAGTTTGAATTCAAGGTAATGTGCATAGAATGTATTTTCTGAAATTTAGTGTATATAGTTGGGCCCACATGGGGTGACTTGTTTTCTCATTCCCATACGAAAGGTATTGGCACTTTGGCTTCAAGAACAAAAATAAAGTGTTATAAATACAACTTGTGTTTTGGATCTGGATTAATGACTGAGGAACTATTCAGCTGTAATGGTCTCAGGTATTATAAGGCCCGTGAACTTCAAATTAATAGAGACTTCTGATTCTAAGAACTATGACACCAACAAGAGAATGAAGAAAGAGTTGTAAATCTGATGTAAAGTTCAGAGCAAAACAGCAATCAATATTTCACTTTTGTGATATCTATAATTAGAGAATGAGGATAAGAATTATATGAATAATGATAAAAAGTGTCTACAGAAATGGGAAAATATTTTTCATTAAACTTGCCACTTATTCTAGTTCAGTAAGATGCTTGTGAGGGAAAGAACTAAGGCAAGAAACTGGTTATGTTGTTTAGAACTTCTTAAAAAGCTTTAAAAAATGAATACCACTCAACTTAGTTTAATATTGTTTTAAAACATGTTATTTTGTAACTTGAACATCTGTGTCATGCCTTGAAAATTCAAAGCAACAAATAAAATCACATGGAAAGCCAGAAGCATCATCAATACATCTACACAGATGTTTGCTTATATTTTTTGGTACCCAAAACCTTTTTTTCCACACATTGCACAGATGCCCTTTTTGTAGGCATAGCCCTGGCAGTAATGAGAACCTGGTTGGTGCACAAACCTTTCACAAATTCTCCAAGTGAAGAACTTATTCTTTCCATATGGATTAAATATAGGGTTTTTTTTTTAAGTCAAAGCTTTACTTTCATCCAGCTTTCTTCTGCCACTTTCTGTGATATTCCTTGTGCCATCTTTCCGTGTGTCTGGAGTGATAGCAGCGCCAGGTTTCTTTTCACCCAGGGAAGTCCAGCTAGCTTCTCCTAGCCTCCTTCTCCCAAATGTGTGGCCCCTTAACTCACATTTTTCGCTCACTATCATTCTGGGGCGGTTCCCTTGGCCGCAGAAACAACAGCTGCTTGAAAATAACAACACAACAGCCAGAAAGGATCTTTTCCTTTTTCTTAAAATCCAAAACGTGATATAATGATTTATCAGTTACTAGGTTCAGCATCCTTCCAGCATTTCCGAAGACACCAGTCAAAATGAAACTGATAGTTAACAAACTTTCGATCTGAGAGTAACATAGTGCTACTAATGGAGGAGGAGTTTCCCCTGCTGAATGAGTAGATAGAGGTGGACTGAATGGGAGTAAAGAAATTAAAAAAAGAAAGTAAGTTTTCACTTCAAGAAACTGAGAATGCATGAAACAAGGATTATAATTCTAATTAACCATGGATGGTGGCAAATTGAGTTTTAAATAAATATTTATGGTTTTCCAAAGCTACCAAAGCAGCAGCTCATCTTCAAGAGGCTAGTAGTGAGTACTAAAACCCCTTAATATGCCCCATCCCCTACTGCTATGATAAATTATACATGCAAGTGCTTGACATTCTTAAGAATATTGGTTAAAGAGAAAGACTAGAAAGTAGAAATGTGTTTTCTTTTGCTTAGCAAGTTAATATCTTCTGTTAGGTTTCTGTTTCCTCTCCGAGGACCTATTTGATGGTAGGCTATTTCCTTTAAGAGACAGCCCTACCCCCCACTCATTACAATAGTATAGTTTATTCTATGATTTCTGTAGGGCACAAATATCATAGTATGATAATGTAAAATATATAGGTACACTTTTTTGTTTCAAGGTTTTTTATTATAGTTAGCATATACTGTAATATTGGATCTAGTAAAATTTAGTGATTCATCACTTACATACAACACCCAGTGCTCATCACAAGTGCCCTCCTTAATACTCATCACCCATTTAACCCATCAGTCTGCCCACCCCCCTTCCCACAACCCTCAGATTGTTCTCTGTAATGAACATCTCTGATTACAACACTATTGACAATATACCCTATGTTGTACTTTTCATCTCCATGACAGTTGTTTTATAACTAGAAGTTCAAATTTTTTAATTCTTTGTATCTATTTTGCCCACCTCTCATCCACTTCCCCTCTGACAACCACCAGTTCTCCATATTTATAGGTCTGATTCTACTTTTTGTTTATTTTTTAAGATTCTGCATATAAGTGAAATCATGTGGTTTATGGCTTTATCCATCTGACTTATTTCACTTAACATAATACCCTCTAGCTCCATCTGTGTTGCTGCAAATGGCAAGATCTCATTCTTTTGTGGCTGAGTAAAATTTCAGTGTGTGTATGTGTGTGTGCATACACCATATCTTCTTTATTGATTCATCCATCAATGAGCATGCGGGTTACTTCAGTATCTTGGCTAGTGTAACTAAAGCTACAGTCAACATGAGGATACATATTTCTTTTCAAATTAGTGTTTTTGTTTACTGTGGGTAGATCAACAGTAGTGGAATTACTAGATTGTATGATATTATTATTTTTAACTTTTTGAGGAAACTCCATACTATTTTGAGTGGCTACATCGCTCACAGTGGTGTACTACCCTTTGTACAGTGGCTACACCAATTTACATTTCTACCCAAAGTGCACAAGGGTTTCCTTTTCTCCACATTTTTGTGAATACTTGTTACTTCTTGTCTTTTTTTTTTAAGATTTACTTACTCTAGAAAATGAATGCACAAGAGCAAGCTGGAGAGGGACAGAAGGAAGGGGAAAGAGAGTCTCAAGCAGATTCTGTGCTTCAGGGTTCTATCTCACAACCAGGAGGTCATGATCTGAGCCAAAACCAAAAGTCAGACTCTTAACCGACTAAGCCTCCTGGACTCTCTGTCTTTTTGTTACTACTTATTCTGACTAGTGTAAGATGATAATACATCGTGGTTTTAATATTTCTCTAATAATATTTCTCTAATAATTAGATGATAATTAGATGATGTTGAGCATCTTGTCATGTATCTGTAGGCCATGTCTTCTTTGATAAAATACCTATTCAGATCCTCTGCTCATTTTCAAATCAGATTTTTTTTTGGTGTTAAGTTGTTAAGTTCTTTATGTATTTTGGATATTAACCCTTTATAGGACCTTTATAGGATATATAATTTACAAATATCTTCTCCTATTCAGTAGGTTGCCTTTTTTGTTTTGTTAATTGTTTTCTTTGCTGTGTAAAAGATTTCTGTTTTAGTGTAGTTCCAACAGTTTGTTTTTACTTTTGTTTTCCTTGCTTGAGGGAACTATCTATAAATATGTTGCTAAGGGCAATGTACAAGATGTTTCCTTTTTAGGAGTTTTGTGGTTTCAGGTATCACATTTAGGTCTTTAATCCATTTTGAATTTATTTTTGTGTATTATGTGAAAAAGTGATCTGGTTTCTCTCCCTTCTCTTTCCCTCCCTTCCTCTCTTCTCCCCTCCCCTCCCTTTCTCTTCCTTTTCCTCTCCCTTTTTCTCTTTTTTTTTCTCTTTTTTTTCTTTCGTATAGCTGTTTATTTTCCCCAAAACCATTATTGAAAAGACTGTCTTTTTCCAATTGCATATTCTTACCTTCTTTATCATAGATTAATCGACTATGTCGCTGCATGTTTATTTTGGGCTGTCTATCATGTTCCATTGACCTGCGTGTTTATTTTTGAACCAGTACCATACTGTTTTGAATACTATAGCTCTATAGTATATTTTGAAATCTAGGATTGAGAAACCTCCAGCTTTGCTCTTCTTTCTCAAGATTGCTTTGTTATTCAGGATCTTTTGTGGTTCTATACAAATTTTAGGATTATTCTAGTTCTGTGAAAAATACTATTGGTATTTTGATAGGGATGCAGTGAGTTCGTGGATTGCTTTTGGTATTATGGACATTTCAATAATATTCTTCCAATTCAAGGATGTGGTATATCTTTCAGTTTGTGTTGTCTTTAATTTCTTTCAATAATGTCATAGTTTTCAAAATAAAAGTCTTTCACTTCTTTGGTTAAATTTATTGCTAGGTATTCTCATTGGTTATTTGTAAATGGGATTGTTTATTTCTATTCTGTTCTTTATTTGTGTATAGAAATGCAATAGATTTCTGTACATCAATTTTATATTTTGTAACTTTACTAAATTTATCAATTCTATTTTTGGGTGGTAGAGTCTTTAGGGCTTTCTATAAGTCATCTGCAAATAATGACAGGTTTACTTTACCATTTGAGATGCCTTTTATTTCTGTTTTGTATCTGATTGATGAGGCTAGGACCCCCCAATATTATGTTGAATGAAAGTTGTGAAAGTGGATTTTCTTGTCTTATTCTTGGTCTGAGCTTTAAACTTTTCCTTATTAGCATGTTGTTAGCCTTGGCTTTGTCATATATGTCCTTTATTATTTTGTAGTAGTTTCCCGTGAACTTTTTGTGCTGAGAGTTTTTGATTATGAATAAACATTGAATTTTGTTAGATGCTTCTTCATCTATTGAGATGATCATATAATTTCATCCTTTATTTTGTGAATATGGTATATCATGATTAATTTGCAAATATTGAAACTTAGATCTCTGAAATAAATTCCACTTGCTGGTGGTGAATTTTATTTTTTTTAAATGTATTGTTGATTCAATTTGCTAATATTTTGTTGAGGATTTTTGCATCTTTGTTCATCAGAGATATCGGCCTGTAGTTTTCTTTTTTGATATTGTCTTTGTCTGTTTTTGGTATCACTGTGATGCTAGGCTTATAAAATGAATTTAGAAGTTTGCCTTCTTTTATTTTTTGGATTAGTTTGAAAGGAATGGTTATTAATCATCCTTTAAGTTGTTTGGTAGAGGGGTGCTTGGGTGGCTCAGTCAGTTAAGCATCCAACTCTTGATTTCCATTCCGGTCGTGATCTCAGGGTTGTGAGGTGGAGCCTTACATTGGGCTCCGTATCCTGCTTAAGATTTTCTCTCTGCCTCTCCCCCTGCCTTCTCTTCCTCTCCCAGTCTCTTAAAAAAAAAAAAAAGGTAGAATTCACCTGTGAAGCCAGCCAGTTCTAGACTTTTGCTTATTAGAGGTTCTTTGATTACTGATTCAATTTCATTGCTAGTAATTGATCTGTTAAATTTTCTGTTTCTTCCTGATTCAGTTTTACAAGGTTATGTGTTTCTAGGAATTTACCTACTTCTTGCAGGTTATCCAATTTGTTGGCTTATAATTTTTTTTTTAAAGATTTTATTTATTCATTTAACAGAGTGAGAACACAAGCAGGCAGAGAGGCAGGCAGAGGCAGAAAGAGGATCAGGCTTCCTGCAGAGCAAGGAGCCCGATGCGGTACTCGATTCCACGACGCCAGGACCACGACCTGAGCTGCCGCTCAACCAACTGAGCCACCCAGGCGTCCCTGGCTTATAATTTTTCATAATCTCTCATAATCCTTTGTATTTCTCTGGCATTGGTTGTTATTTCTCCTCCTTCATTTCTGATGTTGAGTCCTCTGTTTTTTGTTTTGATTGGTCTAGCTAAAGGTTTATTAATTTCGTTTATATTGTCAAAGAACCAGATCTTGGTTTCATTGATATTTTCTATTCTTTTAATCTGTATTTATTTATGCTCTAATTTGTATTACTTCCTTCCTTTTAGCTTTGGGCTTTGTTCTTTTTTCTAGCTTTTTTTTTTTTTAAGATTTTTATTTGTTTATTTGGCAGAGACAGTGAGAGAGGGAACACAAGCAGGGGGAGCGGGAGAGGGAGAAGCAGGCTTCCCTCTCAGCAGGGAGCCAGATGTGGGTTCCTGGGATCATGACCTGAGCAGAAGGCAGTTGATTAAGGACTGAGCCACCCAGGCACCCCCTTTTTTTCTAGCTCTTGAAGGTATAAGGTCCTGTCGTTCATTTAGATTTAGATTTTTCTTGGTTTTCTTGCTTTTGCTACATCCCAAAGATTTTGGAACACTATATTTTCATTTTCATTTGTCTCCAAATGTTTAATTTCCTCTTTCCTTTCTTGGTTGATCCATTCATTGTTTAGTAACGCATGTGCTTTAGCCTCCATGTATTTGTGTTCTTTCCAGTTTTTTTTTCCTTCTAATTGATTTCTGGTTTCATACGGTTGTATTCAGAAAACATGGTAGTATTATTTCTACCCTCTTAAATTTATTGAGGCTTGTACTGTGGCTTAATGAGTAATCTATCTTGAAGAATATTCCATGTGGACTTGAAAAGAATGTATATTCTGCTGTTTTGGGGTGGAATGTTCTGTATATATCTGGTTAGATCCACCTGGTCTAATATATTGGTCAAAATCACTGTTCATTTTCTGTACGTTGATGTAAGTTGGGTGTCAGAGTCCCCTACTGTTATTCTGTCATTGTCAATTTCTCCCTTTATGTCTATTAATATTTGTTTTATGTATTTAGATGCTCCTATATTGGGTTCATAGATATTTTCAATTGTTCTATCCTCTAGTTGCATTAATCTCTTTGTCATTATGTAGTGCCCTTTGTCTCTTGCTATAGTCTTTGTTCTAAAGTCTATTTTATCTGATATAAATATTGGTAGCTTGGATTTTTTTTTCACTTCCATTTGCATGGTGTATGTTTTTCCATTGCTTCACTTTTAGTCTGTATCTATCTTTAGGTCTAAAGTGAATCTCTTATAGGCAGCATATAGATGGCACTTAAAAAAAAAAAAACATTCCATCAACCTATGTCTTTTGATTAAACATTGTTTACATTTAAAGTAATGGATTGGTATATACTTATTGCTATTTTGTTGTTTTCTGGTTGTTTTTATAGTCTCTTTTCCTTTTTTTCTTTCTTTCTTCCTTCCCCTGTGGTTTGTTGACTTCGTTTAGTGTTATGCTAAGATTTTTTTCTCTTTATTTTTTGTGTATCTATTTTAGATTTTTATTATAGGTTTTTTGTGGTTACCATTGGAATCATATACAACATCTTATGTGTATAGCAGTCTATATTATGTTGATGGTTGCTTAAGTTTGGACACATCCTAAAAGCACTAAATTTTTACCCCTAATCATTTTATGAATATGATGTCATATTTTACATCATTTTCTATATCCTTTGACTAATTTTTGTAGATAACTTGGTTTTATTATTTTTTTGTTTTCACCTCCTTACTGGGTTTATAAGGGATTAATATACTATATTGTAGTGTTAACATTGGCTCCTGTAAGTGTCTGGAAATCCAGGCTGGGCGAGGGAAAGGGAAATGGTGCTCACCGGTACTTTTGTTCTGGGAAAAAATCTCCTAAAGATCCTTGCCCCTCCATCACACGTTTTAAGATTATTCAGTGAATCTCCTTCACTTATATCCCAGGCACTTTTCAAACAGTTGTTCTTTGTGCAGAGTGAGTTACTTAATATGCAGGCTCTTTAAGGGCAGGGACTCAGTTTTCTCTTGCCCTTTGTCTTGCTTGGTTTTAAGCTCACTGATAGGTAGTAGGCAGAGAGGCAGGTAGAGAGAGAGAGGGAGAAGCAGACTCCCTACTGAGCAGAGAGCCCTATGCGGGGCTTGATCCCAGGACCCTCAGATTATGACCTGAGCGGAAGGCAGAGGCTTCCTGCCACCCAGGCCACCCAGGCGCCCCTTAAGCTCGCGGATTTTTAAAGCTCCTGAAGTTAAGCCCCACTGTTTTTCAAAGCCAGATGTTACTGGTACTTGTCCTCCAAGTGCAGTTCCCCAGGGCTGGGGCTGCCTGGTGTGGGGTCTGATACTTTCTCTTCTCTAAACTGGTGGTGCCCCTTTTTGGGGTGTCCTACAGGGCTTTAGTTCCCAACTTCACCTCTACCCTTCTTACCCTTCTTGATGTGGCCTCTTCTCCATGATTAACCATGAAAGGTCTGTTTTGCCAGTTTTTAGGTCATTTTCAGAGTTAGTTGTATAGATGTCCCATAGAGACACCAGGATAATAGCTACAAGGTGAGCTCACTATCCTTTTAGTCTGCTATCTTCCAAGAAATCCTATCTCTGGTACTTTTTGTTATAACATTACATGAAGAACATCTTCCATGCTACCAAATATTTTTTGGAAGTATGTTAGTATCTACAAAAATTCCATCTTATGACTACCACATTAACTTACTATGCTTTTATTCCTTGGCATTAGATGTGTTCCTAATTTTTCCTGTCCCAAAGCATTTTATAATAATCATTCTTATACATTAATTTTTGTCAGTTATTTTATTTCTTTAAAATGAGTAATCATTATAATGTCATATAAAGTATGTTCTGGTCTTTCAAAACCATAGAGGAAACAGTACATCTAAAAGTATTAGCGTTTAAAAATCATAGCATGTCTAGGGGAATTGTAAGTAAATGAACCTGGTAATCAAATTTAAGAACAAAACTTGACACAACCAGATATTATGTGCCACCTAATGTGAAGAAATAGGAAGTACAACACATCAACTTTGAAGTAAACTTACCAATCAAATCTAAATCTAATTGAATCCCTTTCTCAGTTACTAATTTATAGGAAACATAAAATTAAAGAAATATGTTATAAATTAAACCTATGGGAATACAAACAAAAAATCCAGAATTTGTTAATTGTATAAGGCAAGTGAATTCCTACAAGGAGAAAAGAGACAGGAAAAAAAAAACCCTATGAAGACAAGAAAATCATCATCCAGGCTATCAATATTTTGTGCCTTATTGGAATCCTGATTAAAATAAACCAAGTTTGAAAGAGACATCATGGAAATATGTCTACTAACTATGTTTTAATAATATTAAGGATTTATTATTAAATTTCCAGGCTAAAAGCTAAAGATGTTGTGTAGTTCTAATGCTGACATTTTTTTTTTATGAAATATTATGCTGCCTAGGATTTGCTTCTGTATTATTCAAGGGTTAAGGGAAATTGGAATAAACCAAAACAGGATTAGCCCTGTGCTGATAATTGCTGATGCTGTTTATCTTTCCTATATTTATATATTTTTTACTATTTAAAATGCCCTAAATGAGAGCAGTAGTAAATGAGCTTAATGTTTAAGCAGGTCACATATAATACAGTCTTGTACCATTTGTGTGTGTGTGTGTGTGTGTGTGTGTGTGTGTGTGTGTGTGTGTAATGAGAGAGATTTGGGGAAAGGAATAAAATGATCAGATTCACAAGTTAGAGCACAGTGTTTTGAATATAGACATGAATTGGCCCAGAAGTAAGGAGACCATTAAGACTTTCCTCATCTTCTACAATATCAGTTCTCATATTGGCAAATTCTTATGTGCTATGATTTCTCTACAGAATGATAAGGAAAATAATAATCTATTAAAAATGAAATTTGGCAGGCAAAGGGACTTAGTAGAGGTGAGGAAGCCCTCATGTCTTAAGTCGGAGTGCAGAGAAAGTCAAGCACGAAGCCTGAGATTTATTGTCTTGTATAATTAACTTCAAAGAGAGATAAACTCAAAGAATGCATATTTGTTATACCAAAAACATTGCCCCCATTAGGTAAATCTGGGGCATAGAATCTAGACATGCAGATGATTATTTCTGAAGACTTGACTCCTCTAATTCTGTGGAAACTTCCAAGCTTGAAGAAATGTTTTCCCTTCTTAAGAGCAAAAATCTCAATAATCCCGAAAGACAGCATACATACCACTTAATATGTGACCTTACTTTCCCTCCTGGTTATTTGGTTATTTGGCCTATACCTAGGTTTAAGTCACAAAAACTAGCTGAACACACACTGAGCTTGATAAAGAAAGTACTATAATTTAACAAAACTACAAACATATCTGACTTATGTTTGTAGCCACTCAGTATGAGTGGCTCTTGATTAGAAGACAATTTGTCAAAGGGCTGGAAGATGAAATAGGGAAGAGTTTATTTATTTGAAAATACTCTCTGGAGATAAAGGATTTAGCATCCTGGAAAGAAAATCAGGAGATTATGCAAATTAAACAATAAGATGGCTCTTGGTGGCATGGTACACATGATAGTCTAGCTGAGCAAAATCACAATGTGCAAATTGCCATGTCAGATGATGAATAAAGACATTAAAAAGTTTAAGCAAATGGACATGTCAGAATCGATATAATACATGCAGTCAGAAGATGAGCATGATGATTATGTTCTTTGGGAAAGTCCAAAGAATACAGGGAAGGCTACGTGAATAACTTGGTAAGAAAAGCAGGAGCATCAAAAATGTTCAGTGTGGCTCAACTTTTCAATCTAGAGCTAGAGATAAAAGGGCTGTTTTTGATCTTGTCTAGCTGAAAACAAGGGCCATGTATGGGTTTCAAAACTGTACAGTCCAGAGGCGGCACTTAACTGCCAGCAACAGGTGGTGCTTAACCATAGATATTATGATACCTGGTAGAACTGAAGTAGCAGTCCTGGGAACCCAATCCAAAGGGACTTATAGGGATCCTTAACAATGACTTCCCTGACGCAAAATAGACTGGTGGCAGACAAATGTATTACTCAGCTTAAACCAGCAGAATAAAGCAAGGTTGGATGTTTGGGAACCTGAAGGTGGCCACCCTAATAAAAATATCATCCCTTGTAGAGTTTCCAGACCTGAGCTCATTGTTCAGATTTAGAAGCCAGTGAATATTTGTTTTTAAAGTGGAACAACATGGGGCGCCTGGGTGGCTCAGTGGGTTAAAGCCTCTGCCTTCAGCTCAGGTCATGATCTCAAGGTCCTGGGATCGAGCCCCACATCAGGCTCTCTGCTCAGAGGGGAGCCTGCTTCTCCCTCTCTCTCTGCCTGCCTCTCTGCCTGCTTGTAATCTCTCTGTCAAATAAATAAATAAAATCTTTCAAAAAATAAAGTGGAACAACATAATAGCATGTACACATAGTAGTGATTTACTCAGTTTTCACCCAAAAGGAATTATACCATTTACTCAGTTGACTATAAATTAGGAAACGGGGGGCACACTCATATTTCTAGAACTAGTTAGTACTGAGTTTTAGTGACACTGAGCTATGGGTACTTTAAAACATTATTATGGCCTTTTTATTTTTATGGGGGGAATATGGAAGCCAGAAAATAAATGACTTACACTGACTCCTTGGTGGTCATTCCCTGGACCCTGAATGTTTAACTGGTATTACATACTTAGAAGTTACACAACTTCAAAATTGGGTCCTTGGTTGTGATAACTACCAAAATGGAGAAAGCCAAGTGGAAGCTTCTGAAACTGTCCTTCCATGACCAAGTTATTAAAAAGAAATATAATTTATATCTGTATGTATTACAGAATTTAGGCGATTCCTGCCAGCTTTATGTTTCTGATAGATGCAAGGGTGGTGATCTTCATCACATCCCCAGTTGTTAACATTGCCCCAGCAGAAACCAGGTGTGTCCTAGAGGATGACTAGACCAATGTAAACTCAATCCAGTAGTTACCCTGGTCAAAGCTTCCATGATAGATGTGGTGAGTTTGTTAGAATGGATAGGGCCTTGGATTCATAGAATGTGGATACTGATTTGGCATATACCTTCTTTTTGATTTCTTTTTTTTTTCTTTTTCTTTTTTTTTTTCTTTTTGATTTCTAATAAAAAAAAGGATCAGAAAAAGTTTTTGATCACTTAAAATGTACACTTTTGTACAAAATGTACAAATGTCTCATAGTTTGCCCTTGAATAGTAACTCCCTTTTCTTCTCTTATAATATAGTCAAAAAAGATCTGAACTATCTAAAGATTACAGAGAGCAGTACGTGAATCCATTGTTTTGAGGATAGTATATTATCTATTTAATTGGCTTGCACACTGAAAGCTTTTGTAAGACACATCTACTCTAGAAGATGGAGTAATCATGGTGGCAGAGATAGAGGCTGATAGCATGGATTCTCATTTACTAGAGCTAACCCTGCTATTGCTGCTGCCAGATGTCCAACCTATTAGCAACAAAGCCCAAACCAATCTTCTAAATGCTATAATTTCTCGAGATATACTATCTACTTGATAGAAATTTGATTATTTTGAATCTCTTTCATAACTGGAATAGATTCACATACTAGATAAGGGTTTTCCTTTTGGGGCACGTGGGTGGCTCAGTTGGTTAAGTGTCCATTTCCACTCAGATCATGATCTAGGGTCCTGGGATGGAGCCCTGCATCGGGCTGTCCATTCAGCAGGGATCCTGCTTCTCCCTCTCTGTCTACTTGCTGCTCCTCCTGCTTGTGCTCGCTCTCTCTCTCTCTCTCTGCCAAATAAAATCTTAAAAAAAAAATTCCGATTCTAATCTGATGAATCTCAGCAGAAAGACCTACTGTCTCATGGTTTTCCAAATATTTGATCCATCAGTGTTAGTGTCTGTAATTAATTGCACCAGATTTCATAGCGAAGGAAGTTTGAGTGTTAGCCCATGGCCAAAAGGTCCACTGTTCTTTCCACATACTGCATCTCCCATAGGTGATCAGATTGACAGAGCATCTGAACGTCCTACGGAGACAGATGAAGTTTTACCCTGATGGCTACAATCTACAAGCTCTAAGCAGATTTAGAGCTTCTGGACCCCAAGTAGGTTGTCTTAGCATCTTAGGCTATTGCGACAAAATACTGTAAACTCATAGACTCACTTGTGTAAAAGACACAAATTTATTTCTCATAATTCTGGAGACTAAGATGCCCAATATCAAGGGGCTAGCAGATTCAATTCCTGATGAGAATCTTTTTTCTTAGCTTGGAGACAAACACATTCTCTCTCTGTCCTCACATTGCTGGGAGAGAGAGGAAAAGGGAGAGGAAGAAAGAGAATACACTCTGGCTCTTCCTCTACTTATGTTGGCACTAATTCCATTATAGGGAGTCTACCCTTGTGATCTTACCTAAATCTAATTACCCCCCCCCCAAATCCCCAGCTCTAAATACCATCACATTTGAGGTTAAAGCTTCAACTTGTAAATTTGCAGGGTGAGGGGATACAAATACTTAGTCCATAATAGATGTATATTATTTCCCAAGGGATATACAAAAATGAATTTACTCTGAATCTGTTTACTTTTAGCATCATAACAATCTTTCTGTGCAATTTCTAGTGTTCCTATTTTCTTAGCACAAATTATGTTCTCAACAGTTTTCCTGCAATGTAGGTCTTTGCCTTTATGAAACATATTTGTGGCATGTACAGTGATGCCTGGCGATTTAGACCGTCATGGTGGATCATCTTCTTGCCCCCGGTGTATTTCCTTGGGTCTTTTTTGCCATGTCTCTGAAACCTGAAGCCTGCAGTTCTTACAGTATTTCAGATTGTTCTTACAGTATTTCAGATTGTTCTGGACACTTCTGCAATCAAGCGTTTGGGTCCCCATGACCTGTATGGTCCCTCGGTGTTTATCTGTCTCTTCTCATCTACCACTGAACAGCATCTGACCCTCAAGGGTCTGATGCTGTGAAGTTGTTTGGCCACACCACTCACCCTCAGAGGTTCTTAGAGGATTTCCTGCCATGTAGGTTCAATGAATATGTCATCTGTGAATTATTTAACTCGCTCTCTCTTATGGTCTGTGTGGTTTTTATGAGGCAGTTTGGGCAGATTTAAAGGAATTACTGTAGTTATGATCCTGTTGTTAGTGGCTTAAAAATAATGTTCATCTATATTTTATAATATTGAAGTTATTTACTCATCCTAAAGAATTAATTTAATCTATTAAGTACTTATACAATTTACAGACAAGCTCTTAGGTATATATCAAATGTTAACAAATTTGTCATATATAATAAATTCTGCTAATGTATTATGTAGTATGGATTGTTCATTATATAACATATCCACATACAACATATGCCAAATAATTTAAATATGATTATTTTACACAGTTTTATGTTGACCTTATGATAATGGGATATATTTAATTTATATACTCTCTTCTTCATTAGAATATAGCTGTTTGAGAATTGAAATTATATTTTATAAATATTTATAAGTAGCTAAAAACAATCCTTGTGTATTTTAGCAATAAACAATATAATTTAAAATTTACTACATTCATACTTGAAGCATTATGGTAGTTAAACATTGGGTATTTTCAACTCTCAACCTGAAACACAAGATATTCCACAAAAATCAAAAAATAATGTGCCAGAAAAATGAGAAGAAAAAAAATTATTGATAACCTTATTGCAGAAATATCTATTCAGATTTCATGTGGAAATCCTTATAGTCAAATTAATTTTATTTATATGCCCATAATACCTTAATCATTCTTATATATAAGGCTAAACTTTCCTGAAGAATTTCTAAAATTGACTTTCACAGACCTGTACCCCTGAAACAAATAATACATTATGTTAATTTAAAAGAATTAAAAAAAATAAAATTGAATGAGATCAATATCTAAACATTTATAATTTTTTGCAGATGCATTTACTTGCCAAAATATAGTAGCACAACAACTTTGACACCATTGTTCTTTTCAAAATTTTATTTTAAATTACTTTTGATAGGTGGTGGGAAGTATTTCATTTAGATATTGAAATATTTTTTATTGGGCATTATCCTACGTCCAATAAATTTATTACACATTAGCGAAACTTCCTTAATAGAATGCAGTTTGGGAAGATATTTTGGTAGAAAAATCATCCTTATGTTATACAAAAGTTTTTTCTTTTCTTCTTACCTATTTTAATATTCTTTTTTTCTCAATGTACAAGCAAATGTATGGTAAGTCAGTCCTTTAAATCCAACAATCCATAATAAATGTTTTTCCCTGTGGAAAATTATACTTTATGTCACTGTTTTAATGTGTTCTGTCACAGCTTTGGAAGTATATCAGACTTGACTTTGCAGTTTTATAGTTCCCCACCATCCTATGGCTATTTTTTCCCCAGCATCACATCATATTATTCTAATCCTGAATGTTTGAAAGAAACATTTATTAGAACTATCTTGAAAGCGTTTGTAAGTTTAGTACAGATACTTTTTGAAATTTACAGGTAAAAAGATCTGTAGTCAAGCCTTTCCCATTCTTGGAAGACAAACTCTGGCACATTTTCAACAGCTTTTTTGACTTTCACTGCCCATGTCTTCCAAGCAATCAATTTATCTTTCTCTGCAGAGTCTGTGAACAGGACTGCATTTCCAATTGACAGGTGCAGGGATTTCCCTGGTTAGCTGCCCCTTTGCTCTTTTTCCTGTGCTGTCACCAGAGAGAAATGACTATAGGCCTTGGCAATGAAAATATTTTCTGACAAATAGTGCTATGTAGAAAGAGGACAACATATGTCCAAATGCAAACCTCTGCTCAACTCCCTTCTTTCTAATAGGGTTTGTGCTTTCTATGACTGTGCAAATCATTCTAATATTCACAAAAAATTTAAAAAAGAATTTACAGAAGCAAAAGCAATGGCCATTGTGTTCTACTTGTGAAATTTCTTAGGTAGATGAAGATATTGTTTGGTACCCTGCTGTTCATTTTTCTCAAGTTATGCTTGTGGAACTTTTTTCTTCTTTTCCTTTGTATTTCATATCTAAATGTCTAAGTAATATGAAAAAGGTATCCTAATGAAAGAGAAGCAATAGTTACCTACTAGAGAGGCAAGAAGCCATATAGAGACTCCAGTTTGAAAGAAAGGGTGTAAGGTCTGTTTTGTTGAAAGCTAAGGTTTGATGTGTCTCTCTGTGTTTCTCTTGCTTTCTTTTCTCTCTTAGCTTCTCAAAGGTTACCTACCGTGAATGAGCACTGTGCATGCTTAGTGTGAACACATGGTACTGTGTAACCTCTCCTGGTGGATTTTTATTTCATATATCATTTTAAATGGGCAATAAAATATATTGCTACTTAAGACATTAAGAATAGTGACTTTACAATGTGGCACTTGCAAAAGAAGATGGTATTAATTTTCCAAACAGTTCTCTTAGTAAGGACAGCTTTGGTAATGGAAATAAATCAGAGGTTCTTGCTACTCAGGATCCTTGTTGAGCTGGTCTTTTTAGTAGAATCCCATGATCTTTGTTTCACATCAGTGTCTTACTTTTATCCCTTGATAGGTCACAAGAAAAATCATAAATTGTCTAAGGACCATGCCCTTGCTTCAAATTAATTTTGCCCAATTTTCCATTGCTAGAATTAAATTTTCTGTGGGCTTTATCCCATGGTTTAAGGTGGTCACTTCATGCCCTTAAATTCATAGAGAGCATCTAAAATGAATTCTTTTGATATTGTTGTCTGATTTTTGTACCGATCACTATCATAACATAAATAGCATGTTGTAACTATATAATAACTTACATGTGTTTTTGTCTTTCGGTGTTTGTTTTGCTATGTTGAGTTTTAAGATCTAAAATGCTTTGAGACAAGGGTAGATTTTCTTGTTTGATGGTTACCATTAAGGTTTGATGATTATCAACAGAGCAAGCTTCGTATTATAAGTGGTCTTGAAAATGACAAAAAAAATAAAGTTTGCTTACAAATTCAGTGTAATCAATTCTTGTCTTAAAGCAATACCACTATCAACTAGCTAACAAATATGCTAAACACCCTCAAAAAACTCCATTATTCCTCCCAGAAGTCACTTGGGTGATATTCACTTGGTGGATTTAAAAGTTTACTTTTATGATATTTTTTAAGTCAGACTTTTATTTTGTTAAAAAATGTTATGAATAGAATGATAAAAGTCATTCAGGACCTATAATGGTAAATGCAGATATCAAATAACGGTTTTACTGGAAAAAAAATCTATGTAGAATACCTGTGGGCCCAAGAATCTTATTCTTATGAGTCAAAAGAAGGCCTAATTACTTCTCATTATTTACTACAAGAGGCATGATACCTTACACATATGTCTGTATTAAGGATATCTACTTTGGGGAATAAATTAACAATCAGCCCATTTATCCAGTTTAAATTCTAAAAAAAGTGCCCTCATTGGACATTATTATAATAAGACCTAATTCAACTAATACAGCATGAACCTACATGTCCTTGATAGTTAATTCATATTCAATCTTTCTTATATCTTAAAAATATTAAAAGTGGCTGTAAATAAGACAGGTAAAAGTATTCATTAGTCCAGGAATACTCTTCGAGCAATCTAGACAGTGGCCCATGAACTTGAATCAGTCTACTGAGTTTAAATTTTGGTTTTATCTATTATTAGGCGTATCACCTTGTAAAAGTTATGACTCCTCAAAATATCAGCTTCCTCATCTATTAAATAACTCTAGCACTGAACTCCTAGGTTATTGTGAAGGCTAAATGATAGAGTATTTGAGATTAATTAGAACAAATCTAGGTACCCAGAAAACACAAATTAAATGGTAGTTAATTTGTGAGCTAGCCCAAAGTATTATTTGTGCTTTTCCTTCCAGGAGCAAGCCAGTCACTAAATAGCACTCAAAGTTCTGTTCTTTTTTAAAGCTTAAAAAAAAGAAAGTTGAGATTTGCTGAAGAGATAGCATCAGAATCTCTCATTTTACCATTTTGCATCATTTCTTTGGCACCGGGAAGTTGATTCTTTCCTAATGTGCCCCTAATATACCTTGTTTGCCTTTTGAAAATTTAAGCTGCTATTAAACATCAAAACTTATGTCACATGGAAATGCCTTCCTGGGAGGGTGTGCTGTTACTGTGGAATCATCTGTTCGTGCTATCATTAAGTACAAAAGCTTTGAAGTAAGACCTGAAGCCAAAATTCTCACAGATGTTGCATGGAAATAAACTTCAAAAAGGATGCACAGTTCTCATTCACAGACAGGTAAACATCTGTGGGAGAGAGAAAGGAAAGTGTGAGAGACAGAGAGGCTCACTTAAAGGCTTAGCTTTGAACAAAACAGGCCCCAGGCCTTTTCTTTCAAATTGATGTCTCTATTTATATGGCTTCCTGCCTTTCTACTAGGTAACTATTGAAGCCTCCCTTTTTGAACCAATTTACTTTGACCTCTTCCTTAACTCCCACTAGTTTCTTTTAAAGTAAGGTTTGTTTTCCCTAATGAGGATCGGCTGTGAGTAGGGGTGACCAAAAGAAAATAAATTCCCTTTTAACAAGCTCTGCCTCTACATAGGCTGATATTCGGAGAAGAGGAGAGGCCAAGAATACAGACAAGATCTTGAGTCTGCAGGTTTAAAATTGGAGATCCTATAGAGGCAATGTATGTAGGCTCGCCACATCTTTATTAAGAAATTATTATATTCCAGACACCAAAGCTATGAAATAAGGACAAGCAAAGCCATAAAAAGAATGACCATTTTTAATAACTCTTGGGCCATCAGTTAAACTCTATTTTTAATAAATGTACAAAATTTAGATTGTTTCACTTTAATAAAATTATTCTTTTTCTGTTCATCTTATTAACGGATGGCTTCGAAGTGCTGATGCCATCACAGAATGAACAAGAAAACAAAACTACCCATTAGAAAGGGTCAATCTATCAGGATGATAACTTGATCTCTCAAAGCCTACAGCTTATTCAAAACCCCAAAATAATTTTATCAAACAGTATCGTAACTAGAGATAAACAGCCCAGCTCCCTTTGAGTTTCCAGGTCTCTTGTCTTCTATTACTAGTTTATCTTATGATTTATTTTTCAAAAAACAAGGATCTGACAAATTTGTGCCACTAAATCTCTTCACTACTTTGATCTTCATTTATGCTGTAGGGCAAAACAGCTTATGTGATGCTCAGCTTTATGGAATGTTCATTCTTTGCCCTTCATGTACAAGCCAAGCTTCCTTCACCTCCAAGCATTCTGGAACTGATCGATGGCAAGCCTGCCTCTAAAAGTCTTTTCTCTTCTTATCCTTGGTAAGAATATATCAATAAATAGGAAGAGATGATGATGCTACCAAAGCCTGTGAGCACAACTTCTCATTTCATCAGCTCTGCTGATGTTACCTCTGGCTCAGAGGTTCCATTTCCTCTGCCTCTATGGGATGCATCTGGATTGCTTTGACAGCAAGCCCCAAAGGCATATGGCAGAAAGTTTCTTGCTTCTTAAGCCTGCTTTTACTGGCTCACCGATTCAATGCAGTAGCTGCTCTAATAATAAATAGGGAGCTGGTAAGATAATCCAAATAGTGCTGTCCTCAGATTCTGAATTGATAAAAAAGAAAGCAGATCCATTGGAGTAGATATATCTTATGAAGATAAAAAGAAAAAAAAGAATATTCATCTGGCTAATACTTAGTATGTTATTTTTATTAAAAAATTTTATATTTTTTCTTAAAAGCTCATAGGTTTTATGTCATAAAAATGTGGGTGGAAATCCTGACTTATCACTTGTGAGCATCATGACTGGAAAAATTAGATTAACCCTATAATCTCCTTGAAATTGTCCTCTCACCTATATATGAGTTTGAACTCAGCTATAAATCAATTGAGATAAAATACTGGTAGAGGTTTTGTGATGCCTTTTTTTTTTAAGATATTATTTATTTATTTGTCAGAAAGAGAGGGAGCAGCAGGCAGAGGGAGAGGGAGAAGCAGGCTCTCCAGTGAGCAGAGGGCCTGATGCCAGGCGTGATCCCAGAACTCTGGGATCATGACCTGAGAGAAGTCAGACACTTAACCAACTGAGCCCCTCAGGTGTCCTGGTTTTGTGATGTTTAAATAACATTATGTGTGTTCATATTTAGGATTATGATAGATACGGAAGTCATCACTTAGCATGGATTGTTTTTGTCTTAAAAAGACAAAAATAAAAACCAAAAACTTAAAACTCTTTCTCTGCCAGGTTAAATATACCTACTTCAGGAGCAAGAGTTCCTTGACTTCGTTCTCTATTCCTATAGCTTTTAGCGTTTCATTGGTCATAATGAATTAAATCACGGCCCCCAAAAGATATGTTCATGCCCAGTTACCCAGAATTCTATTGTATGGCATAAGATATGATTAAGTTAAGGATCTTGAGAGGAACAGTTTATCCTAGATTATCCAGGTTGGCTTTAAATGCAATCACATTTATCTTTGTGAGAGAAAAACAGAGAAGAGGAGAAGTCCCAGAGAAATTAGAGCAAGCCATCCACAAGCCAAAAATCACTTGAAGTCACCAGAAGCTGGAAGTGGCAAAAACCAATACTCCATCTAGATTTTGGAGGAAGTGTAGCCCTGCCAACACCTTGATTTAGCACGTTTGTCCTCTATAACCATGAGCGAAAAAATTTCTACAGATTTAAGCCACCTAGTTTGTGATAATTCTTTATAGCAACCATAGGAAGCTAATATATTGCCATTTTATCACTTAACATTCTCTGTGTGTTTGGGAAATCTTATCAGTAGAATGCTAAGACCTTCAAAGTAGAAATCACATCTCACTCTTCTTTATGTTGGACTCAGTACAAGTTTTTATACATAGCAGAGGCTAGAAGAAAATTCCTAAATGGATATTGAATGCTACATTAGTGAGAATTATTCTGGACACAGACCCTAAATAAAAAGATTAACTTGGTAAAAAGTCAGTAAGTTTGACCAATTAATTATTGGGGGACCTGGGTGGCTCAGTTGGTTAAGTGTCTGCCTTTGGCTCAGGTCATGATCTCAGGGTCTTGATATTGAGTCCCCCAGGTGGGGCTCTCTGGTGTGTGGGAGCCCACTTCACCCTCTCCCTGCTGCTCCCTTTGCTGGCTCTCTTTTTGTCAAATAAATAAATAAAATCTTAAAAAAAAAAGGTTGACCAGTTATTAAGAGAACTATCTTAAATAAGAAAATCTTAAAAAGATATATATCTTCAGGGGAAAGAATAAAATGAAACATTCACTTTTACACTGAACAAATTAAAAACGGCATAGTAAATAACTGTGATTGACAAATCTAAGTGATTGACAATCTAAGAGAATTATTAACAGAATTTTTATATATTTATTATACTTCTGGTATCCAGTTCAAATTGTAGGGAGCTTGGAAGGGGTCATTCTCTTTCTTACAATAAGAAAAAAGATGAATAAACTGAAAATCACTAACTGTGTTTAGTCATCAGAGAATCAAAGCCACAGGGCAAATTGTTTTCCCTGAAACTAGAGATATAAGTGAATACAGAGAATCACAGTTTATTGAGTGTATAAGTCCTGAAGTGGAACAGTCTTGTCACTACTAACAATGTTGGTAGGAAAACAAACTGCAACTGGCCAATTGCTAGAGGCCCAGTGTCCGCTAGCTTGAGAATTAAAATTGCCATGTGGGCACGGACTTTTATGAGTTTTATCTCCAGGAGCCCCATCAGGGTCTCACTGTGAAGATTCTAAAAAAAAATAATCTCCTCCTTCTAACAGGGGGAGGGGAAAAGTCAGTATTTTGAAGCCTTTGTTCTTCTTAACAAGGCCTGCCCTCAACGGAAACTATTTTAGCAGAGCCTGTTCGGAATTTATCGGAGCCCAACCTGCCTGGCAGAAGGGAAATTATCAATTCCAGCCTTCCAGCTCTTTGAAAGAGAAGAAAATAGCAGGTGATGTATTAGAATACATGTTTAGTTAGGAGAAGTGTAATGAAAGAGGAATAATTCTTTTAGTAGATCACAGTAGCTACCACCTAGAGTGACTGGTTAGGGCATCCTGGCCATTACCAAGTCAATTTGATAGAGAATCTAAGAAAGATTCAACACTGGATGCAAGACAATTACTGATGGATGGACTCTAGCAAAATTAATAAATTAATCAAAAATAGGAAAGCATGAAGATCAAAAAACAAGAGATCTTACATAGGAGAGGAAGTCCTAGGTTGAAGATGAATGAAAGTCCAAGGAGGAATACAGTGCAAGACTAGGAGCAACCAGTCCAAACTGGAATAGAAGAAACCACCTGCAAGAAAATATTATGGTTAGGAAAAAGTAGAATAGATCTGCAGGATCATTTGGGGAAAACTATCTTTAAATAGAGAAAACAAGGCAAAGGAAACACTGAAATAGTTATTATTTCCAGGAAAACACGAGAGTGTACAGAAAGGACATTTAATAATGTGAACAACTGGGTCATGCAGTGAACACACTTTACATATTTTTTCCCTCTATGTGTGTATTTGTCTATTTCATTTAAGTAAAGAGAACAAGAGAGAGGTCTGTGTTTCATATGGGTCAATTAGTTTTTTTAAAAGAATATTCATAAAAAATACATATAAATACATATTGCAGAGGTTTTAGCTTGATGGTGATCAGCAAATATATCACCAATCTACTGAACGGTCTCAGATTTCATAAAGTTCCACTTACTGAAAAACATTTTATGTAAAGTGGCACTTACGTAAATTTTGGCTTTAGTCGGTTTTTGGTTTCTGCAGCGAAATTACCTGGTTAACCTATTACAATACAATACAATTACAATACATTGTTTCCTCTTCATTTCTCTTTACCCAGTCTCATTTAACTTTTTTTTCCTTCAATTTTTCTTCTACCTCATTACACATTCCTTCTTTTATAATCTCATCCCTTCTTAGAATATAGAGCTAATTCTCTTCTAAGGGATACACAATGAATATGTGCATGGATGGAAATTAAGTGGGATTCTGTGCACCTAGATTTTATATCATTTCAAACCCTTTTTTTTGGGCACATTATGTTCCACCATATTGTCATTTTGTTGTTATTCAACTGATCGGTTATATCTCCTTGGGTCTCACTTTGTGTTTTTCCTTTGACAGGAAACAAAAACACTTCAAGAAATCTATCATTGTGCTCTTAGAATGGATTTCTTTAGGCATTGTTGGGAGTGCTCAGTTTAATATGGAAATAAATTATTCATATAAGTTATGCACTTTGTTTAAAAAATGCAAACTAAAGGTGGACTTAGTATATATCTTCTATTTTCAGAATTCTTAATCATATAACATTTATAAAGATCTTATATATCAATCTTTCTTATAAACTATATGGTATAAGAAGTTCAGTGTCAATAATACTTCATCACTAATTTATTGCTGACATAAAATGGCTCTTTAAGGCCTATATTATTTTTTTTAAAGATTTAATTTATTTATTTGACAGAGAGAGAGAGATCACAAGTAGGCAGAGAGGCAGGCAGAGAGAGGTCGAAGCACGCTTCCCGCTGAGCAGAGAGCCCAATGCGGGGCTCGATCCCAGGACCCTGAGATCATGACCTGAGCCGAAGGCAGAGGCCTTAACCCGCTGAGCCACCAGGTGCCCCTGAGGCCCATATTATTATATCTAATTTACATATAAGGAAATAGACTTACATGAGTAGTTGCTCAAGATGACATTGTTTATAAATAAGAGGTGATGCTAAAATATAAAAATATATGTATTTCAACCCGTACATTTAAATCCAAATTTGGTATATAAAATATTGATATTGTAAATATTGATATTGGTGGCACTCTATTTCATGATCATTTATATTGTATGATCTTTACTTGATTTTGACTATTTTTTAGCCTCAGTATAGTCTAGCCAAAAGGAAATAAGACAACTTTTCTGTAAGAATTAAGTTGTATTTTTTTTTAATCCATGATGTGGAATTAAAAACCAAAATTGAAAAGTTCAATAATGTATACATAATAATGGATGGTATTGACTTCTTAAATTGTCAGAAAGTAAATATGTTGGCATCAGCTTGTGCAAGATTTAATTATAGGCTTAAATAGACAGATCCATCCCTATAAGCAGTATAAAGCATTTTCACTGACAGGCCATGGAGTCCCTCTTATTGAATTCTGCTCAATAACTAAAGAACCAGTCATCAATTTGGTGACTTAAACATTTAATTTTCTAGAGACATCAGAGTAAACAGCCAGTGGAATGAGAATTATGCACACAATTGCAATTTGTATTACAAACAACAATCAACACAGCAAAGTGACATAAAATAGGTTTGCATAAACTGAGATACTTAACATACTTTTGGCTAGGAAAGCCCAACACTGTAAATATATTTTTCCCTTGTGAATGTATGCATATAGTAAAATTTAATAAAAAATCTCCTACTTAGTTTAAAATTAGTCTGGAAAAGAAATTGAGAATCATTTACTGCACTTTCTTTTGTACAAGTTTGTACTTCCTTTTGCTTTTTTTTTTTTCTTTTATAGCCTCTGTCTAATTACACCTACTTCTAGCCATAGTCTTTAACCTGCCATCTCCAGGCCTATGCCCCAGTTGGGGTTATGTAAAGAAAATCATAGATGCGGTCAGGCGGATGCCCTTGCCAATCAATGGCCTCCAACCACCTGGTAAACCAGCCTTCTCCCTCTGCACATTCATTTTCACAATCACTGGGGAAGATCTAAGGTTTTCACTATTTTCAGGCTTTCGACATCCTCATGTTTCTCTTTATTTCAAGGAGACAAGATTTTCCACCTATGGCAGAGAAAAATAGAACACATTAGGACATAACCTCTTTAAATTCATAACAGGGGTGCCTGAGTAGCTCAGTTGTTTAGCTTCCGACTCTTGATTTTTGTTCAGGTCATGATCTCAGTGTCGCGATATTGAGTCCCACATGGGGCTGCATGCTCAGTGGGGAATCTGCCAGAGATTCTTTTTCTCTTCCCCTCTGCCTCTGCCTCCCACTTGCACACACTCTCAAAAAAAAAAAAAAAAAGGTGAATAAAAAAGATAAATCTTCAAATTCATAACACCAATTCAGACATTTCTGTGTAGGAACACATTTTTTCCCCCCTCTCCCCCTATATTTATATATCCAGGGCCATCTTCTCTACTAGTACCCTGAATGCCATCTTCTCAACTAGTACCCTGAATGTGACTGTACTTGAATTCATCACCTACTATCTAATGATTCACATAACACCTATTTACTAAATATCTTCAACAGCTCATGTGGTTTTTCATGTATCTCTCATAAAGAACATATTAAAAAGTAACCTTCAAACTCTGTATGGGGAGCCTCTGTGCTAGCTTTGCAACTATTCTCTAAACGCCTAAATTATTTCAGAATAAAAACTTGAAGACTCTAGAATTCTACCTCCTTTTACCAACATTAGCATAAGTCCCCATTGTTTTTCATAAACATACTTTGTGAAAAAAAGTTTCTCAGCTCCTTTCATTTCCAAACCTTTTGGAGGTTATGGTTAATGCCCTAAAGGATCACACCAGTGATTTCCATCTAATAAATCTGATCAGCAACTTTAGACCCAACTTTTTTTATTTAGCAGCAGTTTCACACAGTCCAGCACACCTTCTTCCTGAAATATGACTACTGTCACTTTTTTTTGGTCATGCTCTAAGTAGAGATTTTAGCTCCATGAGTTCCTTTTCTTTGTGGACTCCTTCACATATAAATTCTATCATCTAGGACTCTCAACTAGGCCCTCCTTTCACCTGGCTTTTATTGCTATGTACATGAAATACTTCCCAATCAAAATCTCTAGTCTAGGCAACTCTATTGTTATTATAATGAACCCCATATTTAATAGTTCCCATTGGGTGTTTAAAAATATATTTCAAAGTTAATATATGATCAACTCTCATTTTATCAAATTTTCCTTCTTTCAGACTCTTCAATTTCAGTGAATGGGCAGTCATTCACCTGTATTCAAACTGTACATCTTTGAATCATCCCTAAATCACTCTGGCACATTCTCTTACCAATTTATCCCTAAGTCTTCTTTCTAAAAACTCCTTAGTCTTAATTTCTTTGTAATACTTCTTAAGCTACACTTACTACATTAACTTAATGAATACTTGCTGTACATTTGTTTTTGCTTCTGGAATCAGTTTCACACACCATCATGGAATTGATCTTTAGCAATACAAATCTAATCATGTGATTCCATGTTTATAATTTTACCTTATGGCATAAAATCTATAATTTATGGCATGGAAAAATACATATAACTTCTAGCACAGCTTCCCATCCTTCTTTAACCCTAGCTTCTATTGGCCCAATATTCCTGCCCTCCCCTTATTTCCTCAGGATAGGTATGCCTCCTTTTCCAAGAGATTTTTACACATGTTTTTCCCTCTGTTTGGAGGATTCTGTCGTCAACTTGTCCATGAAAGAATCCACCTCTTTATTTACATCTCGGTTTAAAAATCCTCTGATAGTCTTTACATTTTACCTGCTTCTTACTTTTCTTGATCTAAGTTTCCAGACAACCTAAGGGGTCTTCCTCCACGTCTCATGCGTAGTGACAGATTTCATAGCAGGACATAATAGACATGTACATACATACCATTCATTACATTTCCTTGTAGTAATGGTGGAAAGTATATTTAATTTTAATAATTTTCTCTATCACCTACGTATCTCTGAAGCATTGCACACAGAATAGAAGTTTCCCTTTTACCTCCACTCAATAACCATGAGCTTGTATTGTTCCCAAATGCAATTTTGGGTACACTAAATATTTATTGGCTTGGGCTGCCAAAAAGATCATAGTGTAGGTGGCTTAAACAACAAAAATTTATTTTCTCACTGTTCTGGAGACTGGAAAGATCAAGATCAATGTCTGGCAGAATTCATTTTTTGGTGAGAGCCTTCTTGGTTTGCAGATAGCAGTTTTCTTGCTATATCTTCACGTGGCAGGGAGAAAAAGAAATGAGAGAGAGAGAGAGAGAAACAGGCAGGCAGACAGAAGAGATGGGGAGAGATTGAGTGGGAGTGGAGGAGAAGAGGGAGAGAACAAAGTCTCCATGTTTCTCCTTTATAGGACACTAATCCTATCATATCAGGAAATTACTCTTATAACATCATTTAAACTTACTTATCTCTTTATAGGCCCTGTTTCCAAATATGGTAACACTAAGTGTTAGAGATTCAGCACATGAATTTTTGGGGATTACAGTTCAGTACACAGCACTAAATATGGACGAGATAGCTATATGGCTAAAGTACTGGCTTTTCTGTGTTATTCTAAGAGTATTACCTGTATTTAAGTTACTAACTGTTCATGAATCAAACAGATTTATGGTCTCCAGCAGACTCCTCTAAATTATGAATTTAAACAGCTCTCCTCTCCTATATTTAGGGAAATTCTCAAGAAATCCACCCTTAACTACCCAAGAAGCTGTATACTGCATATCTTATGGGCAGGGTTCTTGGTATTATGAAAGACTGGTAGAGAATGGATTGTATATATAACATATGTAAAATTATAGTTGATGTACAGTGTCACATTAGTTTCACATATACAGCATAGTGATTTATCAACTTTATACCTTATGCTAAGGTCATCACAAATGTGGCTATTATCTGTCAACATACAACACTATTACAATGTCATTAACTATATTCCCCATGTTGTGACTTTCGTCCCTATTCCGTAAATAGAAGCCTATATCTCCCACTCTTTTTCAACCCTTTTTGCTTAATCCCCATTCTTCCACCTCTCTGGTTACCAGCAGTTTTCTATATTTATGGGTCTGTTATGGTTTTTTGTTTGTTCATATGTTTTGATTTTTAGATTCCACGTAGAAGTAAAATCACATGGTATTTGTCTTTCTCCGACTTATTTCACTTAGCCCAATGCCCTCTAGGTCCAGCCATATTGTCACAAATGGCAAGATTTCAATCTCTTTTAATGACTGAGTAACGTTCTTGTGTGTGTGTGCGCGTGTCTCTGTATACATACAAATACATACACACACCACGTCTTTATCCATCTATCCATTGCTCTTGTAAATAAGTTATAAAATAATAAATTATAAAAATAATAAATATAGGGGTATATAAAAATAATGAATATCGGGATATATATAATAAATATAGGGATATAATAAATATAGGGATATATAATATTCAAATTAATGATTTCATTTTCTTTGTGGATATATCCAGTAGTGAAATTATTAGATCATATAGTATTTCTATTTTTAATTTTTTGAAGAAACTCAATATGGTTTTCCATAGTGGCTACACCATTTTGAATTCCCACCAACAATTTGTAAGGGTACTTTTCTCCACATTCTTTTTTTTTGAAGATTTTATTTATTTAACAGAGAGAGAACACAAGCAGGCAGAGAGGCAGGCAGAGGCAGAGAGAGGAGCAGGCTCCCTGTGGAGCAAGGAGCCCGATGTGGGACTCTATCCCAAGACACTGGGATCATGACCTGAGCCAAAGGCAGCTGCTTAACCAACTGAGCCACCCAGGCGTCCCTCTCCACATTCTTATCAGCACTTGTTATTTCTTGTCTTTTCGACTAGCTGTTCTGACTGGTGTAAGGTGAAATCTCATTATGGTTCTGATTTGCATTTCCTTGATGATTAGTGACATTGAACATCTTTTCATGAGTTTGTTGGTCATTGCTATGTGTCTTCTTAGAAAAAAATGTCTCTTCAGGTCCTCTGCCCAGAGAAGGAGTGTATTTATGAGGAAGCCTAGAACAATCAAAGAGGCAACAAGGAGTGGTTTGGAGGTCTTTAACATCTGCCCATCTCTATCATTCTTCTATATAATTTTTTTATATGGGCAGTGCATATTTGTGTATCTTATATGTGTGCTCTACAACCATAAGATCAAGACAAGTCCTAGAGCTCATATCCAGAATAAGTCTTAGTGCCAAAGTTCTACGTGTGTGTCTAATTTGGAAAAGACTATGAACATAGGGTTGTAAAATTGTCTAAAGGTCAAATATATTTTAGTGTTTTATTATATTTTAATGCAAAAACTGTATCTTTTGCATTTTTCCCTCTAGGAGCAGATAAAAACGTTTTTTTAACATTTAATTTTAAAAATTTTTGTAGGAAATTTATATATGTGGAAGTTAACCTATTTTTACTAACACATGTTGTCTTATTGTCTTATGTGTATTTAAATATTGGTGATTGTAGTGTTTGGTAACACTTTCTTATGTCAATCTTAAGCTCACTTGTAAATATTGAATGAAATTATAAAGTAAAAGACTCGACACATTTATTTTAATATTATATATATTTCTGATGATGGACATGATATAACATGGTTACATTTTAAAGAATATATTGTTGTTGTTTTGTTTTTTCCTCCCTTTCTGGTCTGTGATTGGTACCTTGTCAGAAAATTTTTCTCTTATCTCAATAGCACCCAAAAAGACACACTCTACGAAAACGTTGATTTATAGGCAACACATGCTTTCTCTAAAAGCTAAGTCTTGTAGTTTCTGAAGGCCAGACAATAATAACACTAGGAGATGGGTGTAGAGCAATAGAGACATTGTTCTGATAGAAAGAGCATAACAGAGTAAAGGAAATTCAGAAGATGAATTGCCCTCAAATCCTCTATCCAGCTTGTTTTGGATAACTTATAGTTTGCCGTCCATGACAGCTGAAATGCCTTCTAAAAAGGAGACAAGGAACTTGGATTTGTTCTATGAGGATGGGGAGTTGGGGGTATTTAAATTTCACTCTCTGAAATGGGAATTTACCTAGGATTAGGTCTAGGCATTTAATTATTTTTTAATTGAAACTTAAAAAAAATAAAAGTATATTCCCCTATTCCATAGAGAAGTTAAGGAAAACAAGAACCCTTGACTAAGAAATTAATGAAGATGTTATTAGCATACTAAGTATGAGAATTATGTCACATCCTCTTTTTTGAGATCTCTTTATGTATATATTTTAATAGAAATGTATAATTTTCCAGTATTTCATTAGGGAAAAAGCATGGGAGCAAACATTTTTACTAATTCCATACCAACCAATATACATATCTTTTTTTTTTTTTTTGTCTTCCCCATACTTCATTTTCTCACAGACTTGTGTTGCCACCAGGCTCTATTTTTTCTCTTTTCTCTGCACTCCATAGTGACTTTCCCTAAGCTCTTTTTAGTCTCCTAAGTTGATCTTAAAGGATTTCACACTTTTTACCCCTTCATTATCAGGAGTGCATTAGGATTTAGCTTTGCCTTTTCAGCATTTCTTAGACCCTGGGTATTATGCTCAAACAGCTAATCAAAGATTTCTTTCTGGTGAATAATAGAAAAGCCACGTTAAATTCTCTCTTCATATAAATATGAGTTATTTCTTATAAATACCATTATTTCAAACCTGCAGAATAATTTTCAAGTGGAGAAAAAGACTAAACGTTTTTATAATAATATGACTTGATTTCTGGATTATAAGGTATAGGAACTATATATAATGATAAATTATATACAAACATATAATTCAAGGTATGAGAGATAAGAATTAGTGGTTATAACAAGAAACCCTCTGAAAACATCATCATAACAAATGGTGAAGACTTGAACAAAGGACATTTCCTGGAGAGGGAGTTTAGTTTTCTAGGAGAATGGATGGAGATCTACAGATGAGAAGTAAGAAAGTAAAAGCAGACCTCATATAATGATTGAACTCTAGACTGAGAAACCAAGGACAGTAAGCGGAATGTTCAGAACTTGGGACACATTTAATTTTGAAGAGTTTTGCTTTTGAGATTATTTGTAATTTATACAGTTTTCAAATTTTCCAATCCTGCAGTATAATGCATTATTGAAATCTAGCTTGTCTCTTAATGTCTGCATTAACATTTATCATGTTTGATGTGAAGGGATATATCCTTCAGGACACTAAAAGAAGTGACCTAGCCTCCTTCCAACTGGGAAAGTTGGTGCTAGTGGAGAATGAACTGCATTCTTTCCAGGGAGCCTTGTCCCAGGATTCTAAACAGTGGAACATGATAAAACTGAGAAAATTGGGGGAAAATCCAGAATGCTGAAGAGCAGGTTTTAAAAGGACAGTAAAGGAAAGAGGAAGCATTAACACAATAACAGTAATAACAAAAACATTTAAAACTTCTCATATCTATTTTTTATTGTTATCATTGTTGATTTTTCTAATCTTAAGTGGTAAAAGTTGCTGAAATGGTGTGGGTTTTTTTGTTTTTTGTTTAATTCCCATTTATAAATTACTAGTTATCTAAGATCCTCAGATTTGAGGGTATAGTTTAGTTTCTTATTTAATTATTTACTATATTTTATTTAGAAACTAACACCATCAGTGTAAGAGATTCCAGGTATTTTCTAACACGATCAGAGTAAGAGATTCCAGGTATTATGATTTTTTTAACAAATTTTTTTTTAAATTTATTTGACAGAGAGAGATCACAAGTAGGCAAAGAAGCAGGCAGAGAGAGAGGGGAAGCAGGCTCCCAGCTAAGCAGAGAGCTCAGTGCGGGGCTCGATCCCAGGATCCCGAGATCATGACCTGAGCCGAAGGCAGAGGCTTTAACCCAGTGAGCCACTCAGGCACCCCAGGTATTATGATTTTTAATGACTATAGTAGTCTACCTTCCTAAATGTTGTAGGGAAAGATAGTTGTGTGGTAACTTAATATGATTTTACTTCCACTAAATGTGAATCCTAAACTGCCACGTATTTTCATATAAATTTATAGCTCAGACATTAATGGGTAATCTTATAGTTAGAAACACTTGGAAAGCTTATGGATAATAATAATCGGACATACTGTAAGACATTTCCTACATCCTTACGTATATGGAACATGTTTATAATACTGTTTTAAAGTTTTTGTCTTCTAATTCTGTTATGTTATTTCTAGTCTACTCTGTTCTTACTGATTTTTACCTTACTTACATATTACATTTCCCTGTTTTCCCTATGTATAGAAACTTTTGATTGGCTTTCAGACAATTAATATGACTGATTATGGGATTTTGTTGTATCATGCCAAAGAGTTGTGGACTCTGTTCCGTCTGAACAGTTTCTGGTAGCCTAATAAGTATTTACAAACCAGATTGATTCTGTGAAGCTTTGCTTCTAAGCACTTTGTTTCAAGTCTAGAGTACTCTTTAATTTGAGACTAAAATCCCACTTGTAAGGTGTTTTTTGGGTGTTGAGTTTGATACGTTCTTTACAGATCTTGGATATCAGCCCTTTCTTTGTCTGCAGTGTCATTTGCAAATATCTTCTCCCATTCCATAGGTTGCCTCTTTGTTTTGTTGACTGTTTCCTTTTTTTTTTTTTAATAACTTCTTTGCATCTGGAATTTGTATTGATGATTTTCTTGGATGAGAGGTATGTTTCCTGGGATTTTTTACAAAGAAATCTTATATTTATCATACTTTCAAAAATATTATTTTTAAAAAAGATTTTATTTATTTATCTGAGAGAGTAAGAGAGAGATAGAGAAAGAGAGCACATGAGCAGGGGTAGAGGGAGAGGAAAAGGCAGACTCCCCTGAGCAGGGACCACGATGTGGAGCTCAGTCCCATGACTCTGAGATCATGACCTGAGCCTAAGACAGATGCTTACTTAACCAACTGAGCCACCCAGGCACCCCTAAAAATATTCTTTAGTTGCCTCTACCCACGAAGTCCTGATGATAATCTGCATGTAGTTTTCTTTTCCGTCTCATTATTTTCACTGTGAATAATCACAGTTGATACCCATTTTCATGGAGAAGTTTTCTTATGGAAATTCTAAGTGTTGTTCTTATCTCTTTCTTCTCATTAATCACTGTAGGGTGTTTAGGTCCCTCCCCCACTATTTCTGAGGTGTTTAAACTAGAATATACCTGGGTTTTGATAACTTTTTACCAAATTCTTCTCTGCAACACAGGAAATACTTTAAATCATCAGAGTTAGTGTATTCTTAATTACTGATTTTGGTCTCTGTTATTACAAATATAATTCCGATTATATTGAAGTGGGCTTTCAGATATTACTTTACTATCTGCAAATATCATGGAAATTAACTGGTAAACTTAAAAAGAACAGTAGGTTTTTAATAATTTTATATTTATTTGACTTACATAAAGAAACTGAACAGAAAATACAGCATGCTCAGCATCTTCTCATCAGTTGGCTGTGTAGTCATCGTATGTATTCCTATCAAAATGTGTACACATGTGAGGGGCACCTGGGTGGCTCAGTTGGTTGGGCAATTGCCTTTGGCTCAGGTCATGATCCCGGAGTCCTGGGATCGAGTCCCGCATCGGGCTCCCAGCTCCATGGGGAGTCTGTTTCTCCCTCTGATCTTCTCCCCTCTCATGCTCTCTCTCACTGTCTCTATCTCAAATAAATAAATAAAATCTTTAAAAAAAATGTGTACACATGTGTATTTCTCATCAGAATGGGGCACATGAAGTTGAGTGTCAAGGTTTATGCACATCACATTGACACAAACAAATAACAATTTCAGTTTCCCACAATTTTTTTAAATAAGATTCTAGAACATGTATGCATTGTATAGCCCACATGCCCACTCCCAGAAGCCTATGTCCCGATACAGTTCCACGGATCAGAAATTTCACAACAGGCAAGGCAGTTACAGTATTCCACATCCATCTTATTATTTTTTTATTTCCAAACAAACATCACTGTGAAAAGCAGACCCAGATATTATTGTCCCAGGTAGTTCTAGGTCAAGCCAAACTTAATGTCATTCTTTTGCCCTCAGATGTTATTTTCTTCAGATTCCAATTTATCTTTGTCAGTCTGCTATGGTGACATATTAATTTTGTGTAGTGTCATCTCCATGTAACTTTTGGTATGGAGTCCATCTTTATGTTTCTTGCTCTAATTCGTGACTGTAGTATCCTCTTAAATCCTGCTGAAAGCACACTTTTTTGTTAATAACTGCCCTTTTCCTTGTAAACTTTTTGTAAGGGCTTGTTCTCATTCACCCAAGTGACTACCCATTTTAACTGCTGTATTTTTAAATTGTATGTGTATCTAGTTCTCTAGTCATCTTTACAAATAAAAATTTTATTTTTCTTTGTGCAGATTTATATAAAACATTTCTTGACTCCATCAGATAATCATCAAGGAATACCAGAGATACTTAAATTAACTATGGTTTTGTTTCACTATTTCATAGATTTATATCCCTGGGAGAAATATATGCAGAAATAATCTTAAGGCAAGAAAGGCAAATTCTTTCATAAAATTTCTGTAACTTAAAAAAAATTACACAGGGGCACCTGGGTGGCTCAGTAGGTTAAGCCTCTGCCTTTGGCTCGGGTCATGATCTCAGGGTCCTGGGATCGAGCCTGGTGTCGGGCTCTCTGCTCGGCGGGGAGCCTACTTCCTCCTCTCTCTCTGCCTGCCTCTTTGCCTACTTGTGATCTCTCTCTCTGTCAAATAAATTAAAAAAAAATAGCACCTATCTAAACTGCTAAAAAAAAAGCTATATTAACATGAGCAGGACTTTTATATATACATATATATATATATATATATATATATATATATATAATATACCATATTATATGTATATACCAAATATATATATACCATATATGTATATATATATATATGGTATTTAATTAACAAGGATTTCTGGGGATGGACAGATTTTCCACTTTTTGCCTATTTCAGCAATCTGTACCAAGTGTAAGTGCTGTGATAAGAAAATATGTTGTTATATTCACAACCAGCTCTCTTAAGTGTCCTATTGATATAGAAATGAGTCTATTCCATAGCCTGGTTATCTCCAAACTTTTCCAGTGCATATTTTCATATATTAATATTGCTGTAATTTGAATGATTCTAATTCTCACTATTCACCACCAGTATCATTATCAAAATTAACTATTACTTTGTATATCATTATTTATACAATTAATCACTCATGAGATTCCGATGTTTAATACATAACCAAATCACTAATTTAATAGTCAACGACCTTGAATGCATTGTCTCACATATTTGTAAGTTAAACATTAAGCAATGTTAATGGTTAATTTTTCATTGACTGTATTTGTCAATTTGTTAGTCTTCTAGATTTTCCACAATGGGTGTGTATTACATTGATAATAATAAAAAGGGTGCACACATTTTAGAAATATTTTTCTTAAAAACAAGCTCAAAATGCATTAGAACTTAAAATTCTCGTGCTACACTGATGCCAGATGCAACAAAATAATTTTCTTTTTCAGAATAATTTTCTTTTTTTTTTTTTTAAATATTTTATTTATTTATTTATTAGGAAAGAGAGAGAGTGAGAGAGAGCAGGTCAGAGTGATAAGCGGACTCCCCACGGAGCTGGGAGCCCGATATGGGACTCGATCCCGGGACTCCAGGACCATGACCTGAGCCGAAGGCAGTCGCTCAACCAACTGCGCCACCCAGGGGCCCGAGAATAATTTTCATTTTAACAAGCCTTGGCACATGTCTACTTTATGTTTTGTGCCAAGACCTTTACCCTGTAGTGTCTTTTTTTTTAGTGGAGCCAAGTTTTTCAAAATATCAGTCTGTGTCTATTAACATTATGCTTATATAAGTAGTAATTACCAGTTTAAAATCAGGGGATATGAGAAGCAAAGCATCCTTCAAATGATTACTAGTCACACCAGTTCTGTGCAGTATTCTCTGATGCACGTGTTATGAGATGCTGTAATGGCTAATGTGTCGACTTGACTGTCCTAAGGGATGTCCACAAAGTTGTTACAACATTATTTCTGGGTCTGTCTGTGAGGGTGTATTCATACTAAATTCACATTTGAATTAATAGACTGAGTAAGGAAAATCCTTCTCAACAATGTGGTGGTGGGTTTGGGTTATTATTCCAATCCATTGAAGTCTCAAATAGCATAAAAATGCTGAAGAAGAGCGGCTCTCGCTGGGACATCTATATTCCTGCCCTTGAATACTAGAGCTCCTGGTTCTTGACCTTTGGACTCTGACTGAATTACATCACCACTTTTCATGGGTCTCCATATTATAGATGGTATATTAGCATAAAACTCAATCTCTCAAATTACATGAGCCAATTCCCATAATAACTCTTATGTATCGATTTATCCTATTAGTCTATTTTTCTGGACCCTAGTACAGATACTATCAATAATCTAAAAAAATTATAGTCTTCATATACATGCATATTGTATCTATTTTCTGACAACAGGACGAACATTGCAACAAATGAATTGCATTCATGAGTATTTGGTACAAAAATACATAAAATCTATTATATTTGATGACAATTTAGCTTGGAATCACTGCTGTGAAGAAGGAAATACCTTACATGAAAATGGCCAAATATTTTGAATTAGTAAAATTAGAATATAGTTCTAGATTTTTCAATAAGCCTGTGTTGAAAATAATATAAAACATTTAAGCAAACATCTCAAAATAAAATACTTGATTTCACGGTCTATAATGAATACTGAATATATTTTCCTTTTTTTTGAAATTTTATTTGAGAGAGTGAGAGAGAGAACACAGGCAGGAGAAGCTGTAGAATCAGAGGGAAAAGTGGGCTCCCCACCAAGCAGGGAGCCCAATGTGGGGCTCTATCTCAGGAATCCAGGATCATGACTTGAGCTGAAGGTAGACTCCTAATTGACCGAGCCACCCAGCCACCCCTGGATATATTTTCTAAATATAGGGTGTACTTTATGACTCTGGTGCTATGCAACATACTGAGGAAAGAAGAAGTATTGAATCAAAATGTTTTAAGAAGCCTGGAACTGAATATATATTCAAAGTGTTCATTGAATAAAGTAATTAAAAACTGTAATATATGATTATAAAATGTTTTGAATGCTTTACTAGTAGACTATTACTAAACTGAAGAGAGTAATAATTGGATTATAATTGTATACCTTTACAAACCAAAATACATTTACTCTGTATGTGTAAATATTAGAATAGAACATTCAGCTTTTCTTAAATTTTATGGTATGATTATAGTCCTATAAATAGAAAACTAGCTACCAGATATATCTTATAAAGATTGTGGAAACAGCTTTGCAATTGTGAGGATAAATGAGTAACTTACATACGTTATTCAAAAACAAAATATAACTTGAAAGGAAACAAGTAAACTACAAATTCATTTCTACCATATTTTACCATCTCAATTCCATTGTCCTTTTCTCATTTATTAGTTTTATTGAACATTTTTTTCGAGATTCAAGGCTGTTTATACCAATCTCTAGAAATCTTTTTATTTTGTATTTGTTCCTGATCTCTCTACCGCTTGACTTACGATAGTGTTATGTCTTAATGCTGTTGCATCATCAACATCATTAAAATTTTAAGGGTATAGAAAGTTGATAGTACTTTTGTTATTCAAAATCAATCAATGTTTAAAAAGTTTATATATTTTCATATTTAGTTTTTATAACATATATAATGATTGTTAAAGTGAAGGACTTACTTTATTTCTCCCCATTCTGTTCATTTTTTTGAACTTCCATAGGTAACCATATTTTGGGCTTGAGTCCTTTTCTTCTCTTTTTCTATGTCTACCCTCTTACCTACCTATCTATATCTAGCAATCATCTCTTCATCTAATATCTATATCATCCATTTCTGTATCTCTTTTATGTATATACATTTTTGTATCTATGTTTTCTCTATATATATTTGAAAGCATACAAAAGCATATTTATTTATTTATTAAGATTGTATTTATTTGACAGAGAGAGAGAGATCACAAGTAGGCAGAGAGGCAGGCAGAGGGAGAGGGGGAAGCAGGCTCCCCGCTGAGCAGAGAGCCCAATGCGGGGCTCCATCCCAGGACCCTGAGATCATGACCTGAGCTGAAGGCAGAGGCATTAACCCACTGAGCCACCAAGGCACCCCATCTAGTCATGTTTAAATGTCTGGTCTCATGATGGATATTGAGTTAATCTTCAGATAGTACTGTTGTATTATGTTTCATATTTAATATTTTTGCTAGTGGGAATGAGGAAATTTTCATGTCTTTTGATCATTCCTGTGTCACTTATGTAAATTATATTTTTAAATATTTTAAAAATTTGTATCTGCTTTTATCATTTTCATATTGATATGTGATCATAAAGTAACTACTGGATGGCAATTTTTCTGTTTCATATTTGAAGATACCTTCTATCATATATCTAAAAAATCTAAATCTAAACATATATCTACCATATATCTAAACTAGAGCATTTTTTATCATTTAAAACATTCTGTTTAACTTGGAAAATCTACTTATCTTTTCTTTAAAATCTACTTATCTTTGTCTATACTTTTTTTTATCTTTGTCTATACTTTTATTGAGTATTAGTTTATCCTTATATTAGGCATAAATTTAATACTCTAGATTACTCAATTTTTTTACCTTTAGGTTCTTTTTTTTAAGACTTTATTTATTATTTAACAGAGAGAGAGATCACAAGTAGGCAGAGAGGCAGGCAGAGAGAGAGGTGGAAGCAGGTCCCTGCTGAGCAGAGAGTCCAACACGGGGCTTGATCTCATGGACCCTGAGATCACGACCTGAGCCAAAGGCAGAGGCTTTAACCAACTGAGCCACTCAGGCGCCCCCAGAGCTTTTTAGAAAAACAAATTTTAAAGGAGGATAGAACATTTCCTAAATTTTACAATTTAAAAATGTATTACTTTTACATACTTGACAGCAAATATATTCCAGCTGCATTGAAATTAAAAAGTTTAGAATAATTAGTTAATAAAAAAAGGAAACTATCACTATCTTTCATTTTACCATTGCCCATCTGTGAGCCACATCAAAAACTATATTTAATTTGAGACCACGTTTTCCAGCTGATTTCCCTAATGGAGCAAATTTGATATTTATGACTATACAAGTATTATCTACAACATGGAAACTTGTATGGTCCGGTTGTCAAGGATATAGGCTTCCAATCCAAAAATCTCTGGTTGAATTTCTGCTTTGTCATTTAGTCTCTATGTGAGCTGAAGCAGATTGCTTAAATTTATATACCTGTATAGTTGTGTTTTTTTTTAATCTATAATATGGGGCCATGATGATAATAAATGGCCATCTTTCACAGAATTACTGTGAAGATTAAAAGAGTTAGCTTACATTAAGTCCTATGTACCCTAATAAGTTTACTGTATTAAAACAGATGTAGAAGAGAAAATTGATTAGCATAGCAAGATTTGGGTTGAGAGTAGATCAGAAGCCCACATCTACCACTTACTGATAATCTAGGCTAATTGTACTAAATATTTGTGTGTTTGTATTTAAAGTGGCGATATTATTTGTTTCATTTCCCAAGGGCTGCTATGCGGTTTAATGGTTTAATCCTTTTAAAGGGCTTCATACAACGGCTAGTAAAGAAACAAAGTCAATATGAACTATTGTTTTTAATAAATGGTAACCATCAAAATAGTGTTCTTTAAGCAATAATGTGTACTTTATTGCTTTATTTTATTTTTTTTAAGTTAATCTTATTTACCTTTTCACCTCTGAATTTTTGTAGTATCTTCTTTCTATACACCTGCCCTGCACTCTTGCCACCAACATAATTCATGTCTCCTAGTATTAGTGGCTCTAACTCTTGTGTATGTACATGGATGGCTGAAAGGTGATTCTGAAGAAATACACACACACAAACACACACACACACACATTTAAGTATAAGACAGAATACTTGTGTGTGTGTGTATACATATTTTTACCATACAAATTATGGAAATATTCTTCTAATTATATTTGCGTTCTTCCTGAGCTGCCTCAGAGTAAATATCACCTTATGATACTCCATTTAGGCTGTGATTTGGAATTATTATGCATCCATTTATACACCAGTATGATTAAGCAGACTTATGGTATGCCAGTTTGATAGATTTCGTATGTTATTAAAATTGTTGGGTGCCTGTGTGGCTCGGTGAGTTAAAGCCTCTACCTTTGGCTCAGGTCATGATCTCAGGGTCCTGGGATCGAGCCCTCCATCAGGCTCTCTGCTCAGCGATGAGCCTGCTTCCCCCTCTCTCTCTTTGCCTCTCTGTCTATTTGTGATCTCTCTATGTGTCAATAAATAAATAAAATCTTTTAAAATATTGTTACTTCTTCTATATTCCCTGTTTTTCCCCATTTTTTTATTGTTTTAAAACACTTTCAAATATTTAGAAGAGATTTATAGGCAAAGCAACATCTTTGCAAACATCATTCAAATCTTCTAATATAATTTGCTCCCAGATCTAAAAACATCTGTCATTAATGTGTGTTGTTTTATTTTAATTCATGGAGGAAAAAGAAAAATATATAAAATAAGATATATTTTTATTATAATAAATCATGAAAACAGTTTTATTTAACCAACTAAGCATTTATTGGTATTGTAAATAAGTTTAGAAAGATAAATGCCATTTTTAATGAATTATTTTCTCTCAATGTTGTTATGAAACTAAATACTATATGCACATGTCAGAACCTATCAAATTTTGTACTTATTTTTATGCTTATTTGTTTTCTTTCTTGAATTTCATGTATGAATGAAATCAAATGGTATTTCTTCCTCTGACTGATTTATTTAGCTTAGCATAATACTCTCTAGATCCATCCATGTTGTCACAAGTGCCAAGATTTAATTCTCTTTTAAGGCTGAGTAATATCCATTGTGTGTGTGTGTGTGTGGGTGTGTGCACATATGTGTGTGTATACACACACCCACACACACACCACATCTTTATCCATTCATCAGCTCATCGACATGTGGCTCCTTCCATAATTTGGCTATTGTTGTTAATACTGCTATAAACATCAGGGTGCATTTATCCCTTCAATTAGTATTTTTTTATTCTTTGGGTAAATAACTAGTAGGACAATTGCTGGAACAGAGAGTTGTTCTATTTTTAACTTTTTGAGGGACATCATACTATTTTCCACAGTGGATACACCTGTTTGCATTCCCACCAACAGTGCAAGAGGGTTCCCCTTTCTCCACATCCTTGCCAATACCTGTTGTATTGTTGATTTTAGCCATTCTGACAGGCATGAGATGATGGCTCATTGTAGTTTGATTTTTATTTCCCAGATGATCAGTGATGTTGAACATCTTTTCGAGTCTGTTGGAGATATGTATGTCTTTGGGAAAATGTCTATTCATATCTTCCGGCCATTTTTTAACCGAATTATTGATTTTTGGGGTGTTGAATTTGATAAGTTTTCTATCTATTAGATCTAACTATTAGATATGTCATTGGCATATATCTTCTATATTCTAAGCTGCCTTTTAGTTTTGTTGATTGTTTCTCTCACTGTGCAGAAGCTTTTTATTTTGATGAAGTCTCAAAGTTCATTTTGTTTTTGTTTCCCTTGCCTCCAGAGACATATCTAGAAGTTGCTGCAACCAATATCAAAGAGGTTACTGCCTGCGTTCTCCTCTAGGATTTTGATGGTTTCAGGTCTCACATTTAGTAATCCGTTTTGATTTTATTTTTTGTGCATGGCGTAAGAAAGTGTCTCAATTTCTTTCTTTTGAATGTTGCTATCTAGTTTTCCCAACAGCATTTGTTGAAGATATTTTTTTCCCATTGCATATTTTTTTTTTTGCTTTGTTGAAGATTGACTATATAGTTGTGCGTTCATTTCTGGGTTTTCTGTCTTGTTCTATTGATCTGCGTCTGTTTTTGTGCCTGTACCGTACTGTCTTGATCACGGTACCTTTGTAATATAGCTTGAAGTCCAGAATTGTGATGCTTCTAGCTTTGCATTTCTTTTTTCAAGATTGCTCTGGCTATTCGGAATCTTTTGTACTTGCCTATAAATTTTAGGATTGTTTGTGCTAGCTCTGTGAAAAATGCTGGCTTTATTTTGATAGGGATTGCATTAAGTGTATAGATTGCTTTGGGTAGCTTAGGTATTTTACCAATATTGTTCTTCTAATCCATGAATATGGAATGTGTTTCCATTTCTTTGTGTCTTCTTTAATTTCTTTCCTAAGTGTTCTATAGTTTTCAGAGTACAGATCTTTTACCTCTTAGGTTAGGTTTATTCCTAGGTATCTTACGGTTATTGATGCACTTATGATGGGCTTGATTTCTTAATTTCTGTCTGCTGCTGCATTATTTGTGTATAGAAATGCAATAGATTTCTGTGCATTGATTTCATATCCTGTGACTTTACTGAATTTGTATGTCAGTTCTAGCAATTTTTTTGGTGAAGTCTTTCAGATTTTCCAAATAGAGTACATGTCATCAGCAAATAGTGAAAATTTTACTTCTTAGTTACTGATTTGGATGGCTTTTAATTCTTTTTGTTGTCTGATTGCCGTGGCTTGCACTTCTAATACTATGTTTAACAGTGGTGAGAGAATACATCCCTGTCTTGTTTCTGACTGTAGTTGAAATACTCTTAGTTTTTCACTATTGAGGATGATATTTGCAATGGATTTTCCATATAAGGCCTTTATCGTGTTTCTGTATGTTTCCTGTAAGCCTACTTTTCTGAGGGTTTGTTATTTTTTTTTCCTGAGGGTTTTTATTATGAGTAGATGTTTTACTTTGTCAAATGCTTTTTCTGCACCTATTGAAAGGATCCTGTGTTCTTACCCTTTCTTTTATTAATGTGTTATATCATGTTGATTGATTTGCAAATATTGAACCACTCTTGCAACCCAGGAATAAGTCACACTTGATCGTGGTGAATGATTCTTTTAATGCACTGTTGCATTCAGTTTTCTAGTATGTTATTGAGAATTTTTGCATCCATTTCCATCAGGGAATCAGCCTATAGTTCTCTTTTTTAGTAGAGTCTTTATCTTGTTTTGGTAGCAGGGTAATGCTGGCCTCATAAAATGAATTTGGAAGCTTTCTTTCATTTTCAATTTTGGAATAGTTTGAGAAGAATAGTAACTCTTCTTTGAATGTTTGTGAGAATTTGCCTGTGGGACCATCTGGCCCTGAACTTTTGTTGGGAGACTTTTTTTATACTGATTCAATTTCTTTGCTTGTTATTGGTCTGTTCAAGTTTTCTACCTCTTCCTGTTTCAGTTTTGGTAGTTTATATGTTTGTGGGAGTTTATCCATTTTTCCAGGTTGTCCAATTTGTTGGCATATAGTTTTTCATAATATTCTTTTATAATTGTTTATATTTCTGTGGTGTCAGCTGTCATTTCTCCTCTCTTGTTTGCGATTTTGTTTATTTGGGTCCTTTTTCCTTTTGATAAATCTAGCTCAGGGTTGATCAATTTTAGTGCTTTTTTCAAAGAATCAGCTCCTAGTTTCATTGGTCTGTTTCTCTCTTTTTTTATGTCTCTATCATTTATTTCTGCTCTAATCTTTATTATCTTTCCTTCTGGCTTTAGGCTTTGTTCTTTTTCTAGCTCCTTTATGTATAAGGTTAGGTTATTTGAGATTTTTCTTACTTCTTAAGGTAGGCCTGTATTGATATATATTTTCCTCTTATGACCATTTTTGCTGTATCCCAGAGGTTTTGGATCTTTATATTTTCATGTCCATTTGTTTTATGTATTTGTTTTATTTCTTTTTAGATTTCCTATTTGACCCATAAATTGTTTAGTAGCATGTTGTTTAATCTCCATGTATTTGTAGTCTTCCCTTTTCTGTTTTTGGGGGGTTGACTTCACATTACATAGTATTATGGTCAAGACAATATGCATGGTATGATTGTGATCTTTTTGTAACTTGTTAAAGGCCTAATTTGTGACTTACTGTGTGATCTTTACTGAAGAATGTCCCATTTGTACTTGAAAAGAATGTGTATTCTGTTTTAGGTTGGAATGTTCTGAATATATCTGTTAAGTCCTCTGGTCCAGAGTGTCATTCAAAACCATTATTTCCTTTTTTATTTTCTGTTTAGATGATCTGTCCATTGATGTAAGTGGGGTGTTAAAGTCCCCTATTGTTATTGTATTATCAATTAGTTCCTTTATGTTTGTTATTAATTGTTTTAGGTTTGGGTGGTTCCATATTGGGTCCATATAAATATTTACAGTTATTAGATCTTCTTATTGGTTTGTCCCCTTTATTATGATATAGTGCCCTTCTTCATCACTTATTAGAGTCTTTGTTTTACAGTCTGGTTTGTCCAATATAAGTATTGCTACTCTGGCTTTCATTTGGCATCCATTTGCATAATAAATATTTCTCCAGTCCCTCACTTTCAATTTTCAGGTCATTAGGTCTGAAATGAGTCTTGTGTAAGAAGTATATAGAGGAGTCTTGTTTTTCACCCATTCTGACACCCTTTTGATTGGAGCATTTAGTCCACCTACATTCAGAGTAATTATTGATAGATCTGTATTTAGTGTCATTTTATTACTCATTTTTTCATTGTGTCTGGAGATTTTCTTTGTTCCTGTCTTGTCTTTGTAACTTTTGGTCTTTCCACTTGGAGTCCCTTTTAATATTTCTTGCAGGGCTAGTTTAGTAGTCATGAATTCCTTTAGTTTTTCTCTGTCTGGGAAACTGTTTATCTTTCCTTCTATTCTGAATGATAGTTTTGCTGGGTAGAATATTTTTGGCTGCAGATTTTTCCCATTTAGCACTTTAATATGTCGTGCCAATCCTTTTTGGCCTACCATGTTTCTGTTGAGAAATCTGCATCTACCTTTATGGGTTTTCCCTTGTAAGTTAAAAATTTCTTTTGTTTCTTTTAAGATTTTCTCTTTGCTGCTATATTTTGCCAATGTAATTATAATATATTTTCATGTTGGCCTCTTTTGTTGATTTTGATTGGAGTTCTTGTGCTCTCTGGATCTGGGTGTCTATTTCCTTCCCCAGATTAGAGAAGTTTTCAGCTATTATTTCCTCAAATAAATTTCTGTCCCCTTTCTCTCTCTTCTTCTTGGACTGCTGTAATACAAATGTCATTACATTTGATGGAGTCACTGAGTTCCCTAAGTCTATTCTCATCTTCCATAATTACTCTTTCTTTCTTTTGTTCAACTTTATTATTTTCCATTATTTTATCTTCTATATCACTTATTCATTCCTCTGATTCTTCAAGCCCACTTTTCATTGCAGAAGTCTGTTTCTAATTTCCATCATTATACTTTTCAATTCTGACTGATGCCTTTTTAATTCTTTTATCCCTGTAATAAGGGTCTCTGTGAAGTCTTCCATTCTTTTCTCAAGCCCAGAGAGTATCCTTATGAATGTTGCTTTAAATTCTCTAGCCATGTTATTTATATCTGTTACACTTAGATATCTGGCTATAACCTAATCTTATTCTTTCATTTGGGATGTATTACTCTGTTTTGTCATTTTGTCTAAATCTCTGCCTCTTCACTGTGGCTTCTTCTCTGCCTTTAGTTGTGCAGTTTGTTCTGTCAGTCTTCAGGTTGATTTCTGATGTGATTAGAATGATGTGATGGTTATCTAGTTGTGTTCATGGGACAAGATGAGCCTAGAGTCCTCTTAGTCCTCTTTCTCTTCTCTCCCTCTAGTATGAGTAGTACCTTAGAGAAACTGTTTAACTACTTTGAACTTTGATTTTCCTTAGGTATTTCTCAATTTTTTTCATGGATCTTGGTTCATGCAATGACATTTGAATAGATATGACTTTCTTTTCAGTTCCAGAAGCTAGAAGTCCAAGTCCTTGGCTTGGTGCCTCTGACTGTTTGCCTTCCTCTGTTCCCATGTATTGCCAGTATCTCTCTGACTGTGAATAGCTTTTAAGCCTCACCTTACCCTCTTTCTCTTTTGCTCCCAATCTGGACAGGCTGATAAGAAATTCTGAGTGATCCCTCTATCATTTACAAATAAATTTATAAATCATCTCAGTCATCTATCACTTATCTGTAAATTATCATATATCCATCATCTATCAATCATTTATTATATAAATACAATATTTCTTCAGTATTTCCTTTGTTATATCTCATCAATCTAGGGTGGAGCAGCAATTTATATTCACATTGTGAGTACATACTAATAAGTCTAGTCATTACACAATCCCAATATTCTTCCTGTCTTCCCTTACTTTATATTTCTTTCTTCCTTTCTCTGACAATTAGAAATTTATCTTCCAGTTTTATCAACATACTTCTCACTTGCTTAATCATACAATAAAAAAAAGTTCAGAATTGCTTACTCATATTACTAAGGGGGAAAAACATATGCACTACATGGGATTCAGTATTTGTAGTTCTTTTTTGCTTTCAAACTTAGTGTAAATGATGTAGTATAATATGAGGTTACCTCAGTTTCCTTTTCAGTATCTTTAATTATATTCAAAATAAATACAGTGAGGTTTATTTATTTCTGGTTTCTGGAAACTCTGTTGTATTTTATTTTTTTAAGATAGTACTCTTAATATTCTCTTAATTATAGTAGCTTTATGGTATGTCTTTAATTCTGGTAGTGTAAATCCTGTTATTTTATTCCTCATAAACATGTCTTGGATATTCTAGGCACTTTGCATTCCCCTATAAAATTTAGAATAAATATTTTTTAAAAAGGAGTCTATATAAAACTATTTCAATTTTACTTATGCTTATTTTAGATTTCCAAATCATTTTGGTAAGATTTGACATCTTATTATTGTAAGGTCTTCTGATCCATGAACTTTGAATATTTCTGTATTTACTTATGTCCTCCTTAATTTCACTTAGCAGTGTTTTGTAATTTTTAGGGTACTGGTGTTGCATAGCTTTTATTAGGTATATTCCTATGTTTATAAGATGTTTAATAACAACACAGTGATCTGCTGCTCACGTGTCAAATACATGAATGACTTTATTTTTTTAAAGATTTTATTTATTTATTTGAGAGAGAGAGAGAGACCGAGCAAGCCTGAGAGAGAGAGAAAGAGAGAGAGAGAGACCAAGCAAGCCTGAGCAGGCAGAGAGAGAGGGAGGAACAGACTCCCTGCTGAGCAGGGAGCCTGAAGTGGGGCTCCATCTCAGGACCTTGGGATCATGACCTGAGCTGAAGGCAAACACCTAACTACCTGAGCCACCCAGGTGCTCCTATAAATGATTTAAATATTTGTAAAGTTGTTTGTTCTATAACCTGAATGACTCAGAAGGAATAATCACAGTTTTACTAATATTAAAAATTAAGTGGAAATTTTATGTTGCTTTTTTTTCCACTAATGCTACCAAATTTGCATTTTGTTTTATATTTTGTTTGTAGTTACTATAGAGTATTATTTGACACTATCTTGTCATTTAAAAATAATGACAATTTTAGTTCTTTATGAGTCTTAATTTCTTTTGTCTTTGTTTTGTTGCACAGGTGAAAAGTACAATATTATCAGAAAAAAATGGAATGAAAATTCTTTGCTATTTTCAAACTCAGAGGAAACTGATTTTTCATTCTTAGGTAGAATATTAGTTGCATATTGTTATATCTTTCCAGATTGAAAAAATTCCTTTTATTCCGAATTAATTTAGATTTCTCAATCATCTATCTCTAATTTTTTACCAAGTATTTTAATATATTTATTTGGGAAAAAGTTCCTCCACCCCCTTAATTCTATGAATATGCTGGATCACTTTGAATTATTTTTGAATGTTAAATTAATTTGAATTGTTGAAATAAATCCCATATAGTGACAATATATTGTGTATTTCTAGTTTGTGTTGCATCATACTTTATTTAGGGTTGTGTGTTCATGTGTTAATGGAACATGTTGGCTTTACTTTTTTTGTGTGAGATATTAGTATATGCTTATTCTAGATTCTTAATATATGGGGTCAATTATTTTTTAAATATGGAGAAATAATTGATATTTCTATTTCTTCTTTTTGTTTTGGTAAGTGTGTTTTCTTTCCCAAATATTATATACATTTCATGTAATGTGTCAAATGTATTCCTACAAAGTTGTTTATATTACTGTCTAACTGTCATTTAGGACTGAAGGATCTGTGTAGTGTAGTGTGAGTAGTTTGCTTTCTTTCTTTCATTCTCTTACTTTCAATGTTTATAAGTTTTATTAAAATTTAAATGCCAGCTTTAAGTTTCATTATTAGTTTTCTTTTTTGAACATACGTTTAATATTTAATTTTTGCTTAGATCTAATTGTGTCTCTCATATTGTTTTCTTTGTGTTTACTTTTCTACAATGAAAGTTTAGATCATTGTTATTCTTTTTCTTTGTAATATTTTATTTAAATTAAAATTTTTCTCTACTTATTTCACTGCAACCTACCCAAAATTGATATTTTGTTTTCACTGCCTCTCATTTGAAAGTATAATTGCCATTGAAATTTTTAAATACATTTTGTGTTCACACATTTGTTAATTTCCTAGTTGTATGTTTAGTTTCTAGTTTAATTCTATTATGGTTAGTATACGATATATGATTTACAACTTGGAATATTTGGTAAGGCTTGCTTTATAGTTCTTTATATAAACTATGTCTGTTTTCGTAAATAGTCCATATGTTCATGGAAACGAGATGTATTTTTCAAGTGTTGGATGCAGTTTTGCAAAAGGATCTTTCTTAGCAATTATCTAGGTGATTTTACATATCTACAAATAATAAGAACCATCTTTTTTTACTGTGATTGCACCCTTTCATTTCTTCATATTGTAGATGAACAGCTGATATTTCAGGTGATATTCAGTAGTGACTTACATATATGACAGTTGAGAAGATGTGGATTACTGAATTGTTAGCAAATAGTAAAGCCCAATTCTGCAATGCTGCTACCAAAAGAACAATTTTTAAAGAAAGACTGTCCTTGGTTTTTAAATGCATGAATCAACTATTTGATAACTATGTTAATAGATTTATATCGCTAAATAAATGATGAGTTAATGTGTAAATGGATTCCCAGGAAACTCAGTAAACGTTGAAGAACCTATTCTAATAATTTTTCCCTTTGCTACATTTCAGTCATTTGGATGTGTTTTCAAGCCCAGCTCTAATTACAGATAACATTTTCTTATTGTCCAGCAGTTAAAAAAGAATGCCTCTGAGATCATTTGATATATCTGTGGGGAACAGAGACTTCCCAGTAATGGGCACGTTCTTAGTGCTTTCAATACATCTCCAATATTTTTGACCTTTTTAGTTTTTTTTCTGAAAATATAAGAATAAAAAGTAAATATGTGATACAGATGCCATCTTTATTAAAAAATAAGCTGGAGGATTTGATTTAGCCTGAGAGCCAAATGGGCCTATTAAATGAACTTCAGCATTCAGCACCTTTATCTTCTGAAAGACAGATAGTCCCAAACTGGATAGGTCTGACTCCGTAAAGCAGAACTGATGGGTGTTATCTTTTTTTTTTTTTTTTTAAATGTGTGTTATCTTTGAGCAAGCTATTCCCAAGTTGATATGGCACAGATCATGGATAATCATGTTGTATTGCTTCACCAGTACAATAGCAGGGCTTTGTAACAAATCACCTTCAAACTCAGTGGTTTAGAATAATACATTTTATTTATCTATCTACCTATCTGTCATCTATCTATCTATCACCTATCATCTATCTATCTATCTATCTATCTATCTATCTATCTATCTATCTATCTATCATCTATCATTAGGTGGCTCTGCTTCAGGCTGCCAGCCTACTGTGCTTGACTTAAGGTTGCAGTGAGTTTCAAGTCTGCTCCTGGGTTTCCACATTCTCTCTGCACTTGCACTTAGCTGAGCATGCTTTTCTCTTGACAGATCACTAAAGTGCAGAATGGAAACAAACACCTTAAAGCCTTGGCTGAAAACTAGCCTGTTAACAGTTCTACTCATATTTTCTTGCCCAAAGCAAGTTGTGTGAATATATACAAACCAATGGATCTGCAGATTATATAAAACAAATCATATGAGGCATTAAAAACCCACATGACAGAGTAAATACATAATTCCAAATACAGGTGAAAGTGGAAAACTGAGGATACTAACTTCACTGTCCCACATATACCTAGTTATTCTGTCTAAATTTAGTAATCAAAACAAAAATATCTACCTCCTCAATACTTGAGTAAGAAAAAAGTTACTAAGTAGTTCAGAGTTAATGCGTCTGCCTTCCCAGTTTCAAGATATTTATAATAGTGAAGACAAGTTTTTCTTTTAAAAACTAGTACATCATTATTCATATACCGAGTAAAGATTATAATAAAAAATCAGCCTAAAAATAAGTGTGATTTCAACAGGTTTTTCCAGAGGCTCATGAAAGATTATTTCATTTTAAGTGAAATTGAAAGAAAATAATTATTTTAGTTGTTGATGATCAAACACATTGTAGTTTTTATAGATATCATTCCTTGACAACTTAAAGATTCAGAGGAAATTAAACAAGGATAACTTGGACCCCTATTACTCAATGTAGAAATTATTATATCAAAGAAATTGCTCCAAAATCCATGTTAGGACTAAGGCCTTTTATAGAATTTGGATTTTTGACAAGAAAACACAATTTTAAATTTCATTGTGAATTGATTCTCACTTTTGGAAATGACTAGTTGTACTATATAATGCAGGAGAATTTAGCTGGACAAAATAAAGGAGTGCATATTGTCAGATACTCACCTCACTTTCCAGGGATGATAGTTTTATAAAATTTAAATGAGGATAAAACAAGGAAAAGATAAATATAGAAACAGATTTCTTTAATTTTCTTAAATGTATCTTTGGAACATATTTTAAAATAACTCCTGGAATGGTTAATACTTTAAACTTACCTAAATAGAAGCAGAACAAAGGACTTACTCCTAATTTAGAATCTTTGTTCATGTCTCTGCTTTAAAATATTTCAAAGTTCCTTTGCTTTGAAAAAACCCACATAAAACTGACTTTCTACAGCATACAAAAAAAAAAGCTTTTCATAAAGTAAGCAAAAATAGGTGGTTGTGATTGCTGAAGGTTAAAATTTGCTTGTAGCAACAGATTTTTGCTCTTAATATATATTTTGCTGAAATTTCTTGAAGATACTAAGCTACTTTTGTATTAAAGGGTCCATATCCATTAAATAGTGATAATATTTTAAAGCTAATAATTTCATCAGCAATTAAACATTTCTTATGTTTCATTTGAATGAAATTTCATTTACCTTTTTATATTTTTTATCAACGTATATTATTTGCTTCAGGGGTACAGGTCTGTGATTCATCGGTTGTACACAATTCACAGCACTCCCTATAGCACATGCCCTCCCCAATGTCCATTACCCAGCCACCTCATCCCTCCAACCCCCCTACCCTCCAGCAACCCTCAGTTTGTTTCCTGAAATTAAGAGTCTCTTACAGTTTGTCTCCCTCTCTGGTTTCATCTTGTTTTATTTTTCCCTCCCTTCCCCTATGATCCGTTGTCTTGTTTCTCAAATTCCTCATATCAGTGAGATCATATAATAATTGTCTTTCTCTGGTTGACTTATTTCACTTAGCATAATACCCTCTAGGTCCATCCATGTTATTGGAAATGGCAAGATTTTATTTTTGATGGCTGCATAATATTCCATTATATATATATATATATATATATATATATATATATTATTATATATAATACACACACACACACACACACACACACACACACACACACACCACATCTTCCTTATCCATTCATCTGTTGATGGACATCTAGGCTCTTTCAATAGTTTGACTATGGTGTACATTGCTGCTGTAAACATTGGAGTGCATGTGACCCTTTGGATCACAACATTTGTATCTTTGAGGTAAATACCCAGTAGTGCAATTGCTGGGTCATAGGGTAGCTCTATTTTCAACTTTTTGAGGAAACTCCATGCTGTTTTCCAGATTGGCTGCACCAGCTTTTATTCCCACCAACAATGTAGGAGGGTTCCCCTTCCTCTGCATCATCACCAACACCTGTCATTTCATGACTTGTTAATTTTAGCCATTCTGACTGGCATGAGGTGGTATCTCACTATGGTTTTGATTTGTATTTCCCTGATGCCGAGTGATGTTGAATGCTTTTTCATGTGTCTGTTGGCCATGTGGATGTCTTCTTTGTAAAAATGTCTGTTTATGTCTTCTATCCATTTCTTGATTGGATTATTTGTTCTTTGGGTGTTGAGTTTGATAAGTTTTTTATAGATTTGATACTAGCCCTTTATCTCATATGTCATTTGAAAATATCTTCTCCCATTCTGCCAGTTGTCTTTCAGTTTTGTTGACTGTTCCCTTTGCTGGGCAAAGCTTTTTATCTTAATGAAGTCCCAATAGTTCATTTTGCCCTTGCTTCCCTTGCTTTTGGTGATGTTTCTAGAAAGAGGTTGCTGTGGCTGAGGTCAAAGAGGTTGCTGCCCATGTTCTCCTCTAGGATTTTAATGGATTCCTGTCTCATATTGAGGTCTTTCATCCATTTTGAGTCTATTTTTGTGTGCAGTGTAAGGAAACGGTCCAGTTTCATTCTTCCACATGTGGCTGCCCAATGTCCCCAACACCATTTGTTGAAGAGACTGTCTTTTTTCCATTGCACATTCTTTCCTGCTTTGTCGAAGATTAGTTGACCATAGAGTTGAGGGTCCACTTCTGGGCTCTCTATTCTGTTTCATTGATCTCTGTGTCTGTTTTTGTGCCAGTACCATACTGTCTTGATGATTACAGCTTTGTAATAGAGCTTGAAGTCTGGTATTATGATGCTGCCACCTTTGGTTTTCTTTACTTTGATTCCTCTATTTGAGGTCTTTTCTGGTTCCATATAAATTTTAGGGTTATTACATTTCTTTGAAAAAAGTTGACCCCACCC
>CM052809.1:118104007-118166978 GCA_028533885.1 Nasua narica
CCCCCTGCCTGTTTTTTGTATATCCCTCGAACTAAGAATGGTTTTTATATTTTTCAATGGTTGAAAAAAAAATCAAGGAAAGAATAATGTTCTGTGGCACAAGCAAATTATATGAAAAACAAATTTCAGTGTCCATAAATAAAGCTTTATTGGAAAACAAAAAAAAAAATGTGTAGAGATTACATTAAATGTGTAGATTGCTCTAGGTATCATAGACATTTTCACAATATTTGTTCTTCCAAACCATGGGCATGGAACATTTTTCCATTTCTTTGTGTCTTCTTCAATTTCTTTCATGAGTATTCTATAGTTTTCTGAGTACAGATTCTTTGCCTCTTTGGTTAGATTTATTCCTAGGTTGTCGTATGGTTTCAGGTGCAATTGTAAATGGGGTCAACTCCTTAATTTCTCTTTCTTTTGTCTTGTTGTATAGAAATGCAACTGATTTCCATGCATCAATTTTATATCCTGACACTTTACTGAATTACTATATGAGTTCTAGCAGTTTTAGAGTGGAGTCTTTTGGGTTTTCCACATAAAATATCATATCATCTGCAAAGAGTGACAAGTTGACTTCTTTGCCGGTTTGGATGCCTTTTATTTCTCTTTGTTGTCTGACTGCTGAGTCTAGTACTTCTAGTAGTTGTTCATGTATGTTGTATGTTGAATGTTGTTCTATGTTGTATGTTTATGTATGTTGTATGTATGTTGTATGTTTTTACTACTTCTAGTAGTAGTATGTTGAATAGCAGTGGTGATAGCAGATATTGCTGCCATGTTCCTGAACTTAGGTGAAAAATTCTCAGTTGAATAACATTTGCTGTGGGTTTTTCATAGATGGCTTTGATGATATTGAGGTATGTACCCTCTATGCCTACACTGTGAAGAGTTTTGATCAAGAAAGGATGCTGTACTTTGCCAAATGCTTTTTCAGCATCAGTTGAAGAGTATCTTATGGTTCTTGTTCTTTCTTTTATTAATGTATTATATCACATTGATTGATTTGTGGATGTTGAACCAACCTTGCAGCCCAGGAATAAATCTCACTTGATCATGGTGAATAATCCTTTTAATGTACTGTTGGATCCTATTGGCTAGTATTTTGGTAAAATTTTTACGTTCATGTCCATCAGGGATACTGGTCTGTAATTCTCCTTTTTGATGGGATCTTTGTCTGGTTTGGGATCAAGGTAATGCTGGCCTCCTAAAATGTGTTTGACATTTCTATTATTTTTTAAGGAAACATTTCAGGAGAATAGGTATAAATTCTTTAAATGTTTGGTAGAATTCTCCTGGCAAGCTGTCTGGCCCTGGGTTCTTGTTTGTTGGGAGATTTTTGATTACTGCTTCAATTTCTTTACTTGTTATGGATCTGTTCAGGTTTTCTATTTCTTCCTGGTTCAGTTTGGTAGTTTATACATCTCTAGGAATGCATCCATTTCTTCCAGATTGTTTAATTTGCTGGCATATAGTTGCTCATACATTCTTATAATTGTTTGTATTTCTTTGGTGTTGATTGTGATCTCTCCTCTTTCATTCATGATTTTATTAATTCGGGTCCTTTCTCTTTTCTTTTTGATAAGTCTGGCCAGGGGTTTTGCCTTTATGGGGTGACACATAGTTGGAATCATGCAACATGTGACTTTTTTATTGGCTTCTTTCATTTAGCCTTATGCATTTAATGTTCCAACATTTTTTTTTTTTTTAATGGCTTGAGAGCTCGTTTCTCTCTATTGCTAAATAGTATACCATTGTATGGATTTACCACAGTTTGTTCATTCAGCCAATAAAGAGCATCTTGGTTGCTTCCTAGTTTTGGCAACTGGGAATAAAGTTGCTATAAATGTTCATGAGCAGGTTTTTGTGTGAACATAAGTTTGGAGCTCATTTGGGTAAATGTCGGGGAACATGATTTCTGGATTGTATTAAACTATGTTTAGTGTTGTAGAAACTGTCTAACTATCTTCCAAAGTGGCTTTACCACTTTGCATTTCTATAAACAATACATGAGAGTTCCTGTTGCTCCAAATTTGCACCATTGTTTAGTGTTGTATTTTAAATTTTATTCATTCTGATAGGTATATAGTGATATCTCATTGTTGCTTTAATTTGCAGTTTTCTTTTTTTAATTTGCAGTTTTCAAATGATACATGATGTATGAATCCTTTCATATTTTTATTTGCTATAAGCATTTTTTTGATGAGACTGATTTTTACATAATATTCTCATTTTTAAATTGTTTTGATTGCTTTCTTGTTTTTTTTAAGAGTTCTTAATATATATTTTTGTAATAGTCCTTTATCAGAAATGTCTTTTGCAATCTCCCTGCATGGCTTCTCTATTCATTTTCTTAACATTGTTTTTCACAGACACATTTTCTTAACACTGTCTTTCATCATTAATATTAATGAATATTAATTGTTTTTCGTTCAAAGATGGTGCTTTGGCATTTTAATTAAAAAGTCATTGCCAAAATCTAAATAACTTAGATTTTCTACAATTTTATCTTCTAGGTGTTCTGTAGTTTTATATTTTACATATAAGTCTATGATCAATTTTGACTTAATTTTGTAAGAAGTATAAGGTCTTTTCTTTTTTTGCATGTGGTTGTCCAGTTTTTACAACAACCTGTTTTTCAAAATAGTATCCTTTCTCCATTGATTATCTATACTCCTTTTTAAAGATCAGTTGACTATACTTGTTGTTTCATTGTCTATTTTACCTATACCACACTATCTTGATTACTGTAGCTTTGTAATAAGTCTTGAAACCAGGTAGTGTCATTCCTGCTTTTCTGTCCTTCTTTGATGTTGTGTGGGGTGTTCTGGGTATTTTGCCTTTTTATTTCTATTTTATTTTATTTAAAGCTTTTATTTACTTATTTGACATAGAGATCACAAGTAGGCAGAGAGGCAAGCGGTGGGTGGGGGGGGGGGAAGCAGGCTCCCTGCTGAGCAGAGAGCCTGATGTGGAGCTCTATCCCAGGACCCTGAGATCATGACCTGAGCTGAAGGCAGAGGCTTTTACCCACTGAGCCACCCAGATGCCCCTCTATTTATATTTTAGAATCAGTTTGTTGATATCCACAAAATAAATTGTTAGGACTTTGGTTGAGATTGTGTTGATAATTTGGGAAGAACTATAATTTGAGAAGAACTGACATGTTTACGATATTGTGTCTTCCTGACCATGTATCTGTAATATCTCTTTTTTTTTTAAGATTCTTTATTTATTTATTATTAGAGAGAGAGAGACTGAGAATGAGAGGGGAGAAGGTCAGAGGGAGAAGCAGACTTCCTGCAGAGCCGGGAGTCCGATATGGGACTCGATCCCGGGACTCCGGGATCATGACCTGAGCCGAAGGCAGTCGCTTAACCAACTGAGCCACCCAGGCGCCCCTGTAATATCTCTTCATGTACTTACTCTTTGATTTCTTTCACCAGAGATATATCATTTCTTTATATACAAATCTTGTTTGATATTTTGGTGTTAATTTAAATAGTACTGTGCTTTAAATTTCAAATTTTGATTATTTGTCATTGGTATATAAGAAAGCAAATGACTTAAAAAAAAGGAAAGAAAATGACTCATGTATTAATTTTATATCCTGAAATTATTCCATAATTCCTTGTAGTTACCAGGAGTTTATCATTGTTGTTGACTCTTTGGGACTTTCAACATAGACAATTATGTAATCTACAAACAAATACAGTTTTATTTCTTCCTTCCCACTTTGTATACCTTTTATGTCCTTCTCATATTGAATTAGCTGGGACTGCCAGTACAGCATTCAGTAGGAATAGTGTAAGTGGGCATGCTTGCCTTTTCCCATATCTTAATTCTTAGATACAATTTTCCATGGGGCGAATCTAGGGATCCTTAAAGAAAAGCCCTTTCTTGAGCTTATGCCAAGAAAGACTAAGATGGACTTGAATAGCTCCTAGTGCTGGAAATGAAGAAAATACTCAAAGAATGATGGGGATAGAGGAAAAGGAAATAAGGGACAGCATGAAGAGGTTTTCTCTGAGCACATTTGGGACAGTTTGGACATCAAAATAAATAATGCTAGCAATTGATTATAATTCATTGAATAAATAAAAATCCATCAGCTATTAGTGTTATACTTAAGTGAGTTAACAGGAAAATGTCAGTTAATAAATACAAATACAATGATAGAATTATATAATCATGCTTGCTAAAACTATGGTACTGTAGAGAATTAAGATATGTGCATAGTCTTAAAGTATCTCTCTACAGGTTATTAATGACAATATGAAATAGAAAACTTTATGTGAGAGAGATATAGTGGGCATCAACTAATCCAAGTGATCAAATTAACATTACTAATTTTAGAATAAACCCATATCATGCAGCTTCTAATATTATGCACCAAGATGGACACATTGTATTTATAGTAATATTACCAAAACACACAATTTGAATCTTAAAGAAATACTATATAAATCCTAATTAAGGGATATTTGGTAAAAATATCTTACCTGGGGTGCCTGGATGGCTCCATCAGTTAAGCATCCAACAATTGGTTTTGGCTCAGGTCATGATCTCAGGGTTGTGAGATTGAGCTCCACCTTAGGCTTTGCACTCAGCATGGAGTCTGTTTGAGATTCTTACCCCCCCTACTCCTCTCCACTCCCAGCTTGCACTCTCTCTCTCTCAAATTATAAATAAATAAACAAATAAACAAACAAATAAATAAATAAATAAAATCTTTAAAAAAAAATCTTACCTGTAGTTCATATGACACTTAAGAAAAAAAATAAAAAACTAAACTAAATAATTCTTTCAGATTAAAGACCTAACAATGAAATATAATTTTGATGTTAGATTGGATCCTAGCAAGGAAAACTTTTGATAATTTACCCTAGTAAGATACAGGATAAAGTTATAATGTGAATTTAGTTTAGATAATAGTATTTTATTTGTATTAAGTGTACTGATTTTAATAATTGTTCTTTGGCTAAGTAATAGAATATTTTTGTCTTTATGCTATACACACTAATTGTGTAGAGATAACAGGGTTCACTGTATCCATCCTTAGAGGAATGATGAGTTTGTTTAAAAGATATATAGTAATTTTTAGTACAGGTATAACTTAGAGATATTGTGAGTTAAGTTCCAGACCATCATAATAAAGCTAATAGGGCGGGGCACCTGAGTGGCTCAGTGGGTTAAAGCCTCTGCCTTTGGCTCAGGTAATGATCTCAGGGTCCTGGGATGGAACCCTGCATTGGGCTCTCTGCTCGGCAGGGAGCCTGCTTCCCTCTCTCCCTCTGCCTGCCTCTCTGCCTACTTGTGATCTCTCTCTCTCTCTGTCAAATAAATAAATAAAATCTTTTTTTTTAAAAAAAAAAGCTAATAGGGCAATAAGGTGAGTATCTCAATAAAGTGAATCAAAAGGGTTTTTTTGTCTTCCCAGTGCATATAGATGTTATACTTAGACTATATTGTGGTTTGTTAACTATACAATAGTGATACGTCTTTAAAAAACTGTACATAATTTAAAAATATTTTGTGGCTAAAAAATGTTAACCATCACCTGAGCTTTCAGTAAGTCATAATCAATGATCACAGATCATCATAACAACTATAAGAATAATGAAAGAGTTTAAAATGTTGTGAGTTACCAAAAAAATGGCACAGAGGCACAAAATGAACAAATGCTATTGGAAAATGGCACCAGTGGACTTGATTGATTCAGGGTTGTCACAAACCTTCAATTTGTATAAAACAGTATCTGTGAAGCACAATAAAGCAAAGTACATAATACAAGGATATCTTACTAGTGATATATAATATTACATATGTTATGTATTATTGCATATTATTTATACTTGAACATAAATTATGTTTAATGTGTTACATATATATGTTATATATTTGTACACATATATGTTAGCCCTTCCCCTGAGAAAGGTTGAATACAATAGAGCCAGGCATTGTGGTTTTATCCTAAATGCATATATGGATCTTCTATACTGCTTTTTAATAGTATTTCAAAAAGAATATATTATAAAGTAGTAAAATCAGAATAAATAAAACAACTACTTAGGAGAAGTGAAAAAAGAAAAGCCCTTGTGCTTAAAGATTTTGCAGATTCTCAAAGAAAAAAAAATTGTGCAATGTAATGAGTCATTCAGTAAATGGTATCCTTATGCAAATAATAGAAAGTTTCAAAACAGTTTCTAAGAACACCCTGACATAAAAGTTAATGGCAACATTTTTGCTGCTTTTCAATGGTTATTTTTACAACAGAAGTAGATTGTAGATTAATAGATGGGCTTCATAATTCTTAGTTTAGGTTTTTGAAACCTATTATACAATTGATTGCAAAACTGTGGCATGTTGAGATTTTATTGTCTACCATGCACTATACTAAAGATTAGCATACAGTTGGTCATTTGATGTTTTTTAGGAGATTTTCAAGTTTTATAATTTGCTTTAAATCGCACAAGTAAGGATTAGTGCACAGATTCAAACTGAAACTCCAGCTATGTAATTATAATCCCTGTGTAATATAACTTGGTTCCCTGTAATAAATATTGCTAAATGAAATCATGATGGTGTATGCAAAATAACTTAAATATGCATCTGTCAATGGAAATGATTTTCATCAGCATAAATTCATTGAGCATCTATAAAGATGATGGTTTTATTAGCATTAAATATATAAAGAACAACTATGCCCATAGTAGATATGGCAAGAAATAAAGGTACTGGGAGCATAGCATAAAACTAAAATTAAAAATAAAAGTTATCTTTTTGCTAGAAACCATCCAATTACATAGAAAGTATTTTCACATTGTACCAAGATAGTTCTCATTAAGGATATCAGCATATATCATCTAAAGAGGCATTCTACATCTACATAAATTTGGGAAATACTGAATTAAGCACAGTCGAAACTTACACTTTTTAGAGCATTTAATATGCAAACTCATAATTGTATATCACTTAGAAGTTAATGTAATATGCAGCGTACCTCCAGTTCAAATTACTATAGAACTGCTGCTTCTTTCCTCAGTTTTTTTCTTCTTTATCTAACAAAATATCTCCCAGAATTAGAGTTCTGCAGAGTACATGCATTGTATTTAGAGAAAGACTGGGATGATGTGAAAAGCTTCAAAATGAAAGATGATGAAGTTGGGGAAAATTGTTAAAAATCAGCTAAGTGTCAGGAAACAAACATTTCAGCTATTTTGAAAAGAAAAATCAGAGACTGAGAAAAAAATGTTACTTGATGAGGAGAAAAGCTTCCATGCAAGAATATATTATCTATATTGTCGATATAAATGTCAATGAACAATGAGGAAATGAAATGCTGAATATAGATTCATTGTAACAATAAATACAGTATCTGGAAAAGAGTATAAATATGGAGAAAACACTAATAAAATTGTATTATATTTGGTAATGAATATCAAGGAGTTGGGGAAAAAGACAATAATACTATAAAGGAGCAAGAGAATAATCTGTAGATCAAGGACCCCAACTACACAAGGCAAGTACTCACCCTTGGAGAGGGTATAGGATGCTGCTTACAATGAGTCAGAAAGGCAGTGTATCAGAGGTTCTCACATGTGACCCCCCCCTTGCTCATCAGCGTCACCTACAGACATATTTGAAATGCTGTCTTAGACTGCATTAGTTGGCTTAGATTGGTATAACAAATTGCCATAGACTGGATGGCTTAATCAACAAATATTTATTTCTCACTGTTCTGGAATCTAGAAGCTCAAGATCAGGATGCCAGCATACTTAGATTTTTGGCGAGGGTCCATTTCCTGGTTTATAGATGGCTACCTTCCTAATTAAGTCTGGAGGTAGGAGGGGGTGCCTGACAATCTGTTTTTATAAGCCCTCCAGATATTTCTGTTTCATCCTTATTTTGAGGACAAATCCATTTCATGTTAATTCTGAGGAAAAGGTGTTGTTTTCAAAGATAGTGTGTCTTCAAAGCATTGACATGAAAAACTCAGAAAATAAAATGACCTAAGCTTCAGTCTTTTTAAGAAAGCTTAGGTTAAGCCAGTGATTGGGAATAAAGAAGAATTGAGGACTCCTGTAAAATGCAATATAATTTTCCAGATATAAATTAAAGGAAAGAGGAGAGTTAATGTGAAATAAGAAAAATTAAATTTTTGGTTTACTTATTCCTGTTTCTCTAAGGAAGTTCTAGAGCTTAAGAGCATGAATGATGAAAGGGGATAGAATGGATGCTACAGAATCTGGTGTGTTCACTGACTATGGTGGATTCTCAAGTGAGCTTATGATTATATTGGGCTCCTTAGCATTGAAAGGCTGATGTATTTTTAATTGGATGACTTGTTTGGTTTCTTTTTTGTTGTTGTTGTTGTTTGGTTGTTTGCTATTGAGTTGTATGAGTTCTTTATATGTTTTGGGTATTAACTCCTTATAAAATATATGATTTGCAAATATTTTCTCCCATTCTGTAGATTTCCTTTTAATTTTGTTGATCATTTCTTTTACCATGCTTTTTACTTTGTTGTAGTCACACTTTTATTCTGTTGCTTGTGCTTTAGGGATCTCAACAAAAAAAAATTTTTTTTTTCCAAAACCCATGTCAAGGAGCTTTTCCCCTATGTTTTCTTATAGGAGTTCCATGGTTTCAGGTCTTATATTTAAAGCCTTAATCCATTTTGAGTAATTTTTGTAAGTGGTGTTAAGAGAGCAGTCTAATTTCATTCTTTTACATGTGAATATTCAATTTTTCCAGTTCCATTTGTTAAAGAGATTGTCTTTTCTGCATTGAGTATTTTGTCAAATACAGTGGACAAAGGGCAAATTGACATTTTTCCAAAGATGATATTCAGATAGGCCATAGGTACATGGAAAGTTACTCAACATCATTAGTCATTAAGGAAAGGCAAATCAAAACCACCATGAGATGTCACCCCATGCTTGTTAGAATAGCTATCATCAAATAGACAAGTGATAATAAATGCTGGTGAGGATGTGGAAAAAAAGGGAATATTTATGCACTCTTAGTGAAAATGTAAATTGGTGCAGTCACTATTGAAAACAGTACGGAGGTTCCTCCAAAACTTCAAATAGAACTACTGTATGATTCAGCACTCTCACTTCTGGGTATATATCTGAAGGAAGTGAAGTCACTATGCCAAAGAGATATCTGCCAATCCATGTTCTTTGCAGCATTACCTGGAATAGTCAAGACATATAAAAAATTTAAGTAAGGACAATTGAACAAAGAAAAAATGTATATATTTATACACATATATATGTATGTACACACATATAACATATATTTATTAGTCATTACACAAGAAGAAAATTCTGTCATTTATGACAACATGGACAGACCTTGAGGGCATTATGTTAAGTGAAATAAGCCAGAGAAAGACAAATATTGTGTAATCCTTATATGGAATAAAAACCAGCCAAACTCATAGAAAAACACATCATATTTGGGGCTGACAAAGATGAAGGTGGAGTGTGGTAGAATTGAATGAAGATGGCCAAAAGGTACAAACTTCAGTTATAAAATCAATAAATACTAAGAATATAATGTACAACATGATGACTATAGTTAACCCTACTGTATGATGTATTTCAAAGTTGCTAAGAGTAGTTCTAAAGTTCTCATCACAAGAAAAAAAATTGTAACTATATGGAGGAGAAGGATGTTAACCTAAGTTTATTGTAATCATTTTGCAACATATGTATGCGAAGTCCTTATGCTGTATACCTTAAACTTATACAGCGTTGTATGCCAACTGTATCTCAGTACAATTGGAAAAGAAGTAAGGGAGGAGGGAAAGAAAGAAGAAGACTCCTGTAATCACAACTCCTTAGAGGAAAAGTGAAATTGGAATCTGGATGATGTCTTGGAGTATAGGAAAGGACTGAAATTTAGACATCCTCCAAAATGCAAAAACTAAATTCATGGAGACACTGTTTTCAGAGATAAGAATATTTAGGTCATCATTTTTGAAATCTTTTCAAGTGAGAAAGTTCTGTATAGTGCCACAGTATTAATTAATAATTTCACTAAGATTTAGCTGTTACAGGAGTCAATCAATTTTTTAAACTGTTAGACCAGAGTGAAAAATAAGCCACTGGTGTTATGTATATGAATGTGTTGCTGAAGTTGTTAAAGAAGTTGGAAGTACATTATATAAAGAAGTTGGAAGTATGTTATATAAGAATAGTGAGAGATCAAATAAAATAGTAAAATAAAATGAAGGAGACATGAGAAAGTATTAGAACAGAGGTTTTGAGGTAGTTTGCACAATTGGAGAATATTTTTTCTTGTCTTATTACAATGGTTAAAAAATTATGTATAGTAATAAATGGAAGTGTTAAGAAGAAAGACTGTATTTATGTCTGATTTTAGTGGAGAGAGATTTAATCTTTCACCAGTAGAAATGATGTTAGCTGTAGGTTTAATAGGTTGAGGATATTTCCTTTTATTCTTAGCTTGCTAAAAATTTTACCATGAATTCCATCGGTATTGAATTTTTTTTAAATATTTTATTTATTTATTTGACAGATCACAAGTAGGCAGAGAGGCAGGCGGTGGGGGGGGGGGAGTAGGCTCCCTGCTGAGCAGAGAGCCCTATGTGGGGCTCGATCCCAGGACACGAGATCATGACCTGAGCTGAAGGCAGAGGCTTTAACCCACTGAGCCACCCAGGGGCCCCCATGGGTATTAAATTTTGTTGTCAATTTTTTTCCCTCTATTTACCTTTTTTTTTTTTTTTGGTTTATCTTTTTACCTTTCTATATTGACTTTTGGTTTAGATTATTGTTAGTGTCTTAAAGTTGAAGCTTAGGACATTAGTTTTACATATTTTTAAAAATACAAATATTTAATGCTATACATTGTCTTCTAAATACTACATTAACATTTTCCTGTACATTTTGATGCATAGTATTTTTATTTTCAGTTTCACTAAAAACACATTCCAATATCCCTCTCTTTCACTACTTTGTTGTTTAGAAGTGTGTTATTTAATATCCACATATTTGGTCAGGGGGTATTTCTTGATATCTATATATCTTTTATTAATGCCTCATTTATTTCCATTGTAGAAACAAATATTCTATTTTAATTAAATCCTTTGCATTTATTGAGAAGTTCTGTGACTCAGAATATGGTCTATCATTGTTTATGCTTTATGTGCACATAAAAGTGTAATCAGCTATTGTTTGCTAGACTGTTGTATAAGTGTCATTTAAGTTAGTCGATATTGATCAACTCATCTTTTGTTCCTAATTTATTGCTACTTTTATCAATTGTGAGCAGAGTATTAAAATTCATTATAATTTTGGCTGCATTTATTTCTCTTTGCCGTCCTGTAAGTTTTGTTTCAAACATTATGAAACTTTTTAAGTGCATACAAATGTGGAATTCTGCATATCTCTGGATGAACTGATTATCTTTATGATATATCTTTATCTGTGGTAATATTCACTTTTCTGAAATTATGTTTGCCTGATATCAGCTTAACCTGTCCAGATTTCCTCAGATTGCATTTGGATGATTATATATTCTATCATTTTTAACCTATGCCTCTTTTATTTAAAGTGACTTTATATAAATATCATATGGCTACATCTGACTCTTTGATTTAGATTAACAAGACTTTTTAACTGGAGTATGTAGATAACATATTTAATGTATTGTTAGGGTTTGGCTTAAATCTAGTATCATGCTCACTATTGCCTATTTCTTCTTTTTCCCCCTTTTTTTTTTTTTTTTAGATTGAGTATTCTATTCCCTTATTAGTGGTACTTTTCTTCATATTTTTAGTATTTTTTGTAGGATTTACTTACAACAGTCATGGATGATAATATTACATGTTGTGAATTTACAAACATTGTTTGCTTTTACACAATTATCTTTAAAAGAGAATAAAAATTAAAATATTTTTATATTTGCTCACATACACCTATGTATTTTTATTATGTTTTTTCTCCTTTAATGTAAATATAACATTTTATAAGGAACAAATTTGTCTTCTTTTAAGAATTATCTTTGCCTTTTAAAAAATACATTTCTGTAATAGCTTTCATTATTCAAAAATAGCCTTCAGATTTATTTTGGGAGAAATTATTTGCTAAAGATTTAATTCTGGGGTTAGATTTTTCTTCTTTCAGTGATTTAAAATGTTATTTGATACTGTTTTTCTTACCAGTATAATTTTTTTGAGAAATCTGTGATCATTATCTTTGTTCTCTTAACATGTCATTCTTTCTCTGGTTGTATTTACAAATTTTAGCTCCATGAATTAGTATCAATAACTGAACTATGATTTTTTTCTCTGTTTTTCCTCTGGGATTCATTGAGTTTCTTGAATTTGTGGCATTATAAATTTTATTAAATTTGAAAAAACATGCTAAGTTTCTTCAAATGCTTTTCTACTCATTTATTATTTTTGTCCCAGAGTACCCTAAAGAACTTACTATCCATTTTTTCTATTTTTGATTTATATATCTTTATATAATCCACTCTTTTTAAGATTTTTTGTATATTTATTTGAGAGAGAGAGATCACAAGTAGGCAGAGAGGCAGGCAGAGAGATGGGGAGAAGCTGGCTCCCTGCTGAGCAGAGAGCCCAATGTGGGGCTTGATCCCTGAGATCATGACCTGAGCCGAAGGCAGAGGCTTTAACCCACTGAGCCACCTAGGTGCCCCTATATAATCCACTTTTATCCCAACATTGTATCCCATCATTTTTTAAAAATTTCAGATACTGTATTTTTATCTCTAGAATTTCTGTTTTGTTTATTTTTGTATCTTACATTTATTCCTTATTATTATTTCCTTTGAATCTTTGAGTATGTTGAAAAAGATTATTGTTTTAAGGTCCTTTTTTTGGTCTTAATTTCATAATGACTCTCACCTCTGTAACTTTTGTTATCTTAATTCTTTGCTTATAAGAATTGCTTATAAATATTGCTTATAAATATCATTGCTTATAAATATCATTTTCCCAGCTTCTTTGCGTGTTGAGTAAGTTTGGAATAGATGCTAGAAATTTAAAATTTTATGTGTTTGGAGTGTTTTATTTCTCTAATTATGTTTTCTGGGCCTGGAAGTTCATTTTGAAATGTTTGTGGCTTGCTTTTAAGCTTTTTTTATGGCAAGTTTAGAGCAATTTTTATTTTTAGATTAATTTTTCTTTGTTTTAAGATAAGCCATTCTGAAGAACCTAATTGAATATATTATAACATATCTTCACTTGATCTACTATGAAACAATATTCAGAATCTTTTGTGAATTCTAATGATTGTATTCCTACTTGTTTCAAGTACTTCTTTCCTTAAGGAGAAGTTTAGGAAGTTTTCTACCATATACACATACACCTCTACCACAAACAACACTTTCTTCACTGGCTCTCTGCAACTCAATTTCCAGTGCCCTTATATATCTGAAGTTCAGCCTCTTTCCTTAGCCCATTGAGAATGTTTAGTTTATTTTGGTCTCTCTCTTTACTGTGGCTAGGAAAATGCCTTCAGAAAGTGCCCTGGGGACCATTTTTAAATTCACCTCATTTATTTTCTTTCTCAGTGGTCACAGTCTTGTGCTGCCTCTTGTCCAAATACATAATAATTATCACGTATTACTAATATGTAATAATAAATTTATTATTTAATATCTTTAGTCCCTCAAGTTATTTACCACAGGAGGACAATTCCAATAAAGTTTACCTAATCCTTTCTGAAATATTTTTTCTCTTGATTTTTATGTAATGTCACATCCTCCCAGTTGCTAAAATCTTGGTGATAGTAGTTTTCTTTAAATTATAGTTTACATAAAATTTTATATTCCTTTCAGGTATACAACACAGTGATTAGGCATTTATATACATTATGAAATAATTCTCATCATGTCTAATTACCATCTGTCACCATAAATGTTATCACAATATTATTGACTCTGGCTCCTATGCTGTTCTTTTGATCCCTGTGACTTACTTATTTTATAACAGTTTATACCTCTTAATCTCTTTATCTATTTCACTTATTCTCCATCCCCACCCCTACTCTGTAGCAACCACTAGTTTGTTCTCTGTATTTATGAGTCATTTTCTCTTGTTTGTTCATTTTCTTTGCTTTTTAGATTTCATATATCAGTGAAATCATACAGTATTTATTTTTTCTATATGATTTATTTCAGTTAGCATAATACCCTCTAGGTCAATCCATGTTGTCACAAATGGCAAGATTTTATTTCTTTCTGGCTGAATAATATTGTATACACCACATTTTTTACCCATTTATCTGTCAATATACATTCAGGTTGCTTCCATATCTTGGTTATTGTAAATAATGTTGCAACATACATAAAAAACACCTATCTTTTTGAATTAGTGTTTTCATATTCTTTGGGTAAATACTCGGAAGTGGAATTACTCAGTCATATGGGCAGTTCTATTTTTAATTTTTTGAAGAATCACCATACCATTTTCCACAGTGGCTACACATATTTACATTCCCACCAGTGTCTCCATGTCTTTGCCAAAACTTATTTTTTGTCTTTTTGATAATAGCAATTCTGATAGGTGTAAGGTGATATTTCATTGTGATTTTGATTTGCATTTCCCTGATGATTAGTAATGTTGAGCATCTTTTATGTGTCTCTTGGCTTTCTGTATGTCTTCTTGGGAAAAAATGTTTATCTACTTCCTCTGTCCACTTTTTAATTGGATTGTTTTTTATTTTGTTTTGTTTTGGGTTTGGGTTTTTTGTTTGTTTTTGGTATTGAGTTGTATGATTTCTTTATATATTTTGGATATTAACCTCTTATCAAACATATTATTTGCAATGTATCCCATTAAATAGATCGCATTTTTGTTTTGTTGATTTTTTTCTTTTGCCATGCAAAATTTTTTAGTTTGATATAGTCTGTGTTAAAATTTTTGCTTTTGTTTCCCTTGGCTGAGAAGACAGATTTTACCCAACACCAAATTGCTAAGATTAATGTCTAAGAGTTTACTGCCAGTGCTTTCTTTTAGGAGTTTTATGGTTTTAAGTCTACATTTAGGTTTTTAATCTATTTGGAGTTTATTTTTATGTATAGTGTAAGAAAGTGGTCCATTTTCCTTCTTTTGCAGCATCCCTTGCTTGAAAAGACTCTTCCTCACTGCATATTCTTCCCTTTTTTGAAGATTGAGCATATAAACATGGATTTATTTCTAGCCTCTCTGTTCTGTTGCATTGATCTATATGTCTGGTTTTTTTGTTTGTTTGTTTGTTTGTTTTGGGTTTTTTGTTGTTGCATTGTTTTGTTTTGCCAGTGCCGTGCTGTCTTGATTATTACACCATTGTAGTATAGTTTGAAATCTGGGATTGTGCTACCTCTAGCTTTGTTCTTTCTCAAGTTTGCTTTGCATTGGCAAGAATGTGGAGAAATAGGAACCCTTTTGTACTGTTGCTGGGACTGCAAACTAGTGCAGCCACTGTGGACAACAGTACAGAGTTTCCTCAATAAGTAAAAAATAGAACTGTCCTACAACCTAGCATTTGCACTACTGGGTCTTTACTCAGAGATTACAAAAATACTAATTCAAAGTGATATATGCACCCCACTGTTTATATTATTTATACTACCTAAACCATGGAAAAAGCCCAAGTGTCCATTGACTAATGAATGGATAAAGATATAGGGTGTGTGTGTGTGTGTGTGTGTGATGAAATATTAGTCATAAAAAATAATGAAGTCTTGCCATTTGCAATGATGTGGACAGAGCTAGAAATTATTATGGTAAGTGAAATAAGTCACTGAAAGAAAGACAAATAGCATATTATTTCATTCATATGTGGAATTTAAGAAACAAATGAGCATAGGGAAAAGAAGAGAGAGAGGCAAACCAAGAAAGTCTTTTAACTTATGGTTACCAGAAGGGCAGTGGTTGGGGGAATGGGTTAAATAGATGATGGGGATTAAGGAAGGCACTTGTGGTGAGCACTGAGTGATCTATGGATGTGTTAAATTACTATATTGTACATCTGAAACTAAAATAACACTGTTAAGTAGCTTGAAGTCAAATTAAAACTTAAAAAAAGAAAAAAAAGTTAATTTAATTGGTTTATAATATGTGAAAAACCTTCCTGAATGGGGAAGGGGGAAAGGTGTTGACCTAAGTAACTTTGAAAATAACTAAAGGTAAACTGTACATAAGTACTGTTAAAGAAAAAAAATTGCTTTTGCTATTTGGGGTCTTTGGTATTCTGTATAAATTTTAAGATTATTTTTTCCAGTTCTGTGAAAAAAAGTCTTTGTATTTTGGTAGAGATCACAGTGAATCTGTGGATTGCTTTGGGTAGTAGGAGACTTTAACAGCATTCTTCCAATCCATGAATACTGTATATATTTCCATTTATTTGTATTGTTTTCAGTTTATTTCATCAATGTCCTATAGTTTTCAGAGTATAGGTTATTGTCTTTTAGGTTAAATTTATTGCTAAGTATTTTATTGTCTTCAGTAAAGTTATAAATGGGATTGATTTTTTTGATTTCTCTTTGTGATAGTTGGCTATTAATATATAGACACACAACATAATTTGTATATTAATTTTGTATCTTGCAAATTTACTGAAGTCATTTATTCTAAGAGTTTTTTTGGCAAAGTTTCAGAGTTTTCTATATCTAGTATTATGCTATCTGCAAATAGTGATAGTTTTAATTCTGCCCTAGCAATTTGGATCCTTCCTTCCTTCCTTCCTTCTCTCTCTCCCCCCTTCCCTTCCTCCATTTTCTTTTCCTTCTTTTTTCCTTTCCTTTCCCTTTTCCTTTTCTTTCCTTTCTTTTCTTTTTCTGAAGCTAGGACTCTTAGTACTATATTGAATAAAGGTACCAAGAGGGACTTCTCAGGCACCCTTGTCTTGATACTGATTTTAGAGGGAGAGCTTTCAGCTCTCCACCACAGAGTATGATGTTAACTGCATGTTTGTCATATATGGCTTTATTACACTGAGGTATGTGCTTGGTGATAGCTTTGAATCCCCTTTCAACGTACCTCTAATTCTACCTCTTTGCCTATATTTCTCAACAGATTCTACATGGGCTTTTTCTTCCACTTCCCCCCCCCAATTTATTTTCTAAATGTCTCAAAGCTTCTCCTTTGATCTAGAATGAAATAAAACTTGACTCTTTAAAATTTACATGATTTAGCCCCAATCTGTCTTATCTTACTTATATCTTCCAGTTCTTATCCATATTCCATGATCTCTATCTGTTCTTGGTGTTCTGCTTGGAATGTACTTTTGTTAGGAATTGGATCCTATGATCATTTAGCACTCATGTCAAGTACCTTCTCTTCATAGACCTTTCCCAAGGATCTTATGCATGTTTTTCTCCATCCTTAGCTAATATTCCCATTCACTTTATTTATCTTATTATAAAGTTAATTATTCAAGTTATATTATGTATTATTTTTCTCACTGTTTTCTGCATTTCCTACTACCAGGTGATTTCTATGAGAAAAGTAGCATATCTACTTTACTCACTATTATATCCCCGTTATTTAGAATAATCCTTGGCTCATCCACATTTACCTTAAAAACTTGGACTATGAATTGCCCTAGCCAAATCAGTTACAAACAAATAAAAAACAAAACAACAAAACAAACAAACTCCAAACTTTAGTGTGTCATTGCATTGAAGGAGATTGCCCACCTAAACAACCATGGGACAACTCAACAAAGTAAAAATGGATTATAGTATTTTGGGAAATAGTGTTTTCCAAGTATAATTTAATTGAGCAGTACTTTTATACGGCTCAAGAAAAAAAGGATTGTATATAAAATGGGGAACATTAGGTCTCTACTGGAAAGTCAACTGAAAATCCCATTTCTTTTGAAACTACAATGTGAAGATTGATTTGGGATTCTGAGTCCAGAAACCTCTTATCTGAAGCTCTTTTCTTGGGTTGTAAATCAAAACAACTTTTCCTTTTCAAAGTGACTTTGGTTCTCCAGACAAGAGTAGGATATTTCTTTCTTATGGACGTAATTTCAAAAGTCACTGTTTTATGATATTTTGTAACTTTAGACAACAACATTTCTCCAAGTTAGAAAACAATATTTTCTGAAAGACAAAAGGTGGTGGAGATGCTACAATATTTTGAGCTGTAGCATCCCTGGGAGAAATGTTTCTTATTAAGATCACAGCTGGCTTTATGTGTCTGTTACTATTGCATGATGAATGCCTGAGCAAATCTTATTTTGCTTGAGTTCACTATTGTCTCAGTATGGATAAATAACAGAATGAATATTATAATTCACAAAGGAAATTTTGAACCTTCTGAAGTGGTACTACACCAATACTATATAAACTTTAAAATTACATTTCATCTACCTAATATAAGTTAAAATATTGGAAATTACAATATTTAAAAATTTAAAAATTATTTCTTTTTTTATTAAAAGATTTTATTTATTTATTTATTAGGAAAGAGAGTGAGAGAGAGCATGAAAAGGGAGAAGGTCAGAGTGAGAAGCAGACTCCCTATGGAGCGGGGAGCCCGATGTGGGACTTGATCCCGGGACTCCAGGATCATGACCTGAGCCGAAGGCAGTTGCTTAACCAACTGAGCCTCCCAGGCGCTCCTAAAAATTATTTCTGATCAACACAGTATTGTAATTAATTCCATGAGTAGTAATATATATACATATATATATAATTACATGCGTACAAATCTAAAGCTCTAGAAAATTAATTGACATATTCAATTTGATATTAAAAGAATGTTTGCCAAAAGTGATTACTATTTTCTAGACACATGTTTACTCTTTTGTGAAAGACAAAGCAGCTTTTAGAGTTTTATTATCCTCATGATATATATATATATATATATATATAATTTATATATACTCAGAATTTGTTTTATATATATATGTATTATTTATATCTATCTATCTGGATAGATATTTATATCTATCTATCTGGATAGATAGATATAATAGATATAAATAAAATACATGAGATTTGGCATGGCTTACTATGTCATATAGGCTGAAAGACCCAGCATATAAAATTAGATAGATATAAAAACCTTTTTCTCATATACCACTCTCCCTTATTCGTTTTGTCTCTTATGCTTATAATACATTTTGAATAGAAAACAAAGAAATACTTAAAATGGGCAGAAATAAGTTGGAACTAAAATGGGTTAAATCTATAAGGGATGTGAGAGACTTTTGTTTCTTGCATTTGCTTTAATGTGTTAAGAGTCATATTATATAATAGTCTTATCTCTGTTGTTGCTACCTTACCTACATTGAATACCTTTTCTGCTTTTTTTTTCAAAGATTTCATAAACTAATATGAAAGTTAAATGCCAAAGACCTCAGGCTCATTCTTTTATCTATTCACTTGCGTAAACTTTCTATTTGCTTTCCTCAAAAGCAATGAGAAAGTATCAATAAGAATAAAACACAAAAGTAACTGTCTATGGGCCTGAGAGCATGTGAAGTGCTTATATATGTTCTCTAAACAACTGTACCAATAATGCTTCACACATAATAATACATGATATATACATAAAGTCTCTTGCAGCACAGTACCAAAAAATAAAAGAAAAGAAAGTTTTTGTTTTTTCATCAGCTATATGTATTAAAGAGCATGGGCAAACTGAGTCCAAATAATTCCAAACGCATTTCTATTGGTATCATTCATAAAATCAGAATTTCTTTTCTGACTACTGAAAACTGTTTAGAAAGGAAATTTCAAAAAACTAAAAGCTGATAAGGGGGAAAATACAAATCATTTCTAAATTTGTATTATTTCTTTCATAAAATCCATCTCTTTTTCAAATTTTAAATTACACAACAGAGGAGTCAGGGGTCCCTGGGTAGCTCAGTTGGTTAAGCATCTGACTCTTGTTTTTGGCTCAGGTCATGATCTCAAGGTTGCGAGATCCAGCCCCACATCAGGCTCTACACCCAACATAAGATTCTCTCTTTCCCTTTCCCTCAGGCCCCACCCCACCCTTTCTAAAGAAAAAAAAAAAAAAAGTCACACATATAAAAATAAACATAGCAGCTATATCACTGATAGAGAAGATTCCAGGGAGACTTAGAAGTGGGGAAACAGTGCTATACCTAAGAGAATCCCCACATTGGATTCATTTTGTCACAGGCAGCACTGAACCACCACAGTTATCTCCCAAAGGTGGAGAATATCACACTGTGTGCATCCAGAAAGCAATTGGAGCAAAGGGAAGTCTGGGTTAAGAATATATTGTTGCTAATTTTGTTTTCTTTTTCTTTTTTCTTTTTTTGCTTTAAACCAAAATTATGGACCAGATTAAATGAATATAGGTATTGCCTTTACCATCAAGATTGGGCCAGACCAGTATATTTATTCTCTGCACATGGTCTTATTCAGAGTGGAAGGAGGAAGGAGAAGTTCCAAGTCCCTAACCCCAAAATTTGCTAAAGAGAAAACTCACTCTTCAGTCCACACAGGTGGACTGTGTAAATGAGTATTAAGAGGCCAAAGAGCCAAAGGAGAAGTCTTTCCCTTTAATTATGTGGCATGTTATGTGCTTTATTCACTTTATTGAATAAATGATAATCTTTTGACCTTTCACCTGAAATCACACACTCTAAAGTATACTATTATTATGTCTTCTTTATTGATTAAAAAAGGAATTTATGGAAGTGAATATATACTCATTAGCATTTTCTTTTTTTTTTTTTAAGATTTTATTTATTTGACAGAAAGAGAGAGATCACAAGTAGGCAGAGAGGCAGGCAGAGAGAGGGGAAAGCAGGGCCCCTGCTGAGCAGAGAGCCCAGTGTGGGGTTTGATCCCGGGCCCTGAGATCATGACCTGTGCCAAAGGCAGAGGCTTTAACCCAATAAGACCTGAGCCAAAGGCAGAGGCTTTAACCCAATAAACCAGGCGCCCCTCAACCTGAGCCAAAGGCAGAGGTTTTAACCCAATGAGCCAGCCAGGCGCCCCTCATTAGCAGTTTCTAAAATAGTTCGTAAACCTCTTCAGACACTTATATTAGAGAAAACAGTACTGTATTTTGGGTGGGGAAAGCAACAATATGATGCTTCCTTCAGGGAAAATGAAAAACTATTAGAAACAGCAAAGATCAAAAACACTAAGCCACCAGTTATTAAAAATTATTTATCACTTGAACTTTTAGTAGGAAAATTTCATTTCCTGTAGAGATGTAAGAATTTCAATCACAGACCTAATGTCCTGAGAATAAATTTTATTTACTCTGAAATCTCAGAAGATTTGGCACATTTATGTTTTTAAATCAGGATAAACTCTATTGGATTGTTTTAGATGAAATACATAGATATTATTTTTTTAAACACATGTTAGGACTTAACTTGTAAGGTACCAGCCTATATGTTAGCCAAACTTCATATACTCTGTTAAAAAAAAGTTACAAATTGTGATTGATGTTGATGTTGTGTGTAAATTTACCTTTACCGTTCATCTCTTTTTATATATCCAATAGTCTATATATCCAATAGACTTCCGTTGAATGTCTTACTAATTTCTATATATTTTTTTATTCCTTTATCTTCCTTGTTGTCTGTCATTCGGGTTTTTTATTTTGTATTAATGATTTAATAAGAATCATCTTGAATTATGATTAATGTTTTATTTAATGCACACTCTTAGCACTTTCTTTCTATTTAGTTACATAGTTGTAAACACTGCAGGTTAAAACTATATACCCAAATGTATAGGGTGCCGATAAAGCATTGCCTAGAGTAAAATTTATAGCTCTAAATGCCAAGTTAAGGAAAAATATATCAGTAATCTAACATACTATTTTAAGATATCATAAGAAAAATAAGAGCAAAATAACCCAAAGGAAGAAAAGGAGAAAAATAAAGATTAATGTGGAGTACATTAAATGGAGATTGTATAGAAGTTGTTCATTGTTTTTAGTTAAAATCCATGCAATTCACAGGAGGAAATACATCTAACTCAAGACCTGGTATATGTGTATCCTTTTATCTCCATGTCTGCCAGTCTTTGCCTCTGTTTATTCCTTACTTATGGATCTGCTTATCATTTACATACAGAGGTATTTAACTTTGTAAATAGGTCATTTATAATTCCCACTTTTTCCCCAGTAATGTCAATATTTGTTTTAAATTTCTCTATAACACAAGTCATTTAAAATCTTAGGCTTTTATTTTTCATAACCATTTTTATTGAAATATATATTGATGTTAACATACCATAATTACACAAATTGAGGTTTATTCACTTAATACACTCACATGTATGGCACCGAAATCAAGAAACTGAAGATTACAGCATCCCAGAAGTCTCCTATGTCACCCAAGTTTAAACACTGTCCTGACTTTAATGATGTAGGTTAGTTTTACTTGTTTTCACAGTTATATGCCAGGATCCATATGGTATATAATATTTTTGTCTGGCTTATTTCACTTAATATACTGTTTGTGAGTTCATATCATTTTATATGGTTGTAAAGTTTTTTTAATTTTCATTGTCTGGTATTCCATTGTATTGATTGATTTATCCATTTTAGTGTTAGACATTTGGGTGGTTTCCAATTTTTAGCTATCACGTGTAAGAGTACTTTGAGCATTTTAGTATGTGTCCTTTGGGGAACATGTATATATGCATGTGTGGAGTTATTTGGGGCACATTTATATAGGGTGGGAATGCTAGGTCATAAGAGTATGCATATATTAAGATTTAATAGAACATTTTAACATATGCCACACCATGGACCTCCCCTGCATAAACCTTTCAAATGTTTTTCATTCTAGTAAACATATACTGTACTATAAAATCTTTGCCAAGATCTGTGCAGCTCTGAAGACTGGCTCCTGCCTATTTCTGCAGCTTCCTCTCATACTATAGTTTCTCTTGACCCAGCCTTTTCAGCATCCTTTTGATGATGCTTCTGGATGCAGGGCTTGTGCACATGCCCTTCCTCTGATTGGGAAATTCACTGCTTCTACCTGTCAGCTTGCTTCTCATCATTTAGATGTCTGCTAAAATGTCACCTCCTTAGAAAGGTCACTTTCATTTAAATAAGCAGCCGTTTTATTGTATATAATTTTATATGATTTCTCATAGAACTTGTGACTAAGTTGCATATATGTGTGTGTGTATGTATGTGTATATATGTATATACACGTATATGTATATGTGCGTGTGTCTATATATATATAGATACATATCTATATGTATATACACGTATATGTATATGTGTGTGTGTCTATACATATATATATACATGTATATAGTTTGTTTCTGTTTCCTACTGGAATGTATTATGCATGAGGGATGTGGGCAGACCCACTGGAGATGTTTCATGATCTCTTTTTCACACTGTCATATGTAGACTTAAAACTGAATGTTCTTTCTTCCTTTCTTTTTTCTTTTCTTTCTTTCTTTCTTTCTTTTTCTTTCCTTTCCTTTCTTTTCTTTTTCTCTTCTTTTTCTTCCTTTCCTTTTTCTTTTTTTCTTCTTTCCTTTCTTCTCTTTTCTTCTCTTCTCTTTTCTTTCTTTTCTCCTCTTGGAGTCATTTATTTATATTCCAAAGGGTGAGAACCCAGGATCCTTTCCACAGAGAATTTATTTACACTAGGGAGTGACAAAGATTCTTTGCTAAAACAAACTTTAGTCAGGCTCCCGAACTTTCTCCTGGACCCATCTGTGTACTTCCTTGTAAATTCTAGTTTTAGAAAGGACCCTGCCCAGTCATTTTAACCAGCAGCCCCCAACCTGGATGTCTGGTCAAGTTGCTCATCATTCCCTCCTGCCCCAAATGGGGTCTGATCACCTGGCCTGCCTTCAGCAAGAATCCTATTAGGTCAGTTTTGCCAGAATCCCCTTAGCCTTGGTGTCTTTCTTGGATATTTTATTTTATTAACCTATAATGTATTATTTGCTTCAGGGGTACAAGTATGTGATTCATCAGTTTTATACAATTCACAGCACTCACCATAACACATACCCTCCCCAATGTCCATAACCCAGCCACCCCATTCCTCCCACCCACCCCCCAGCAACCCTCAGTTTGTTTACTGAGATTAAGAGTCTCTTATGGTTTGTCTCCCTCCTTGGTCTCATCCTTTTTCATTTTTTTCCCTCCCTTCCCCCCACTATGTCTCTCAAATTCCTCATATCAGAGAGATCATATAATTTTCATTCTCTGAGTGACTTATTTCACTCAGCATAATACCCTCTAGTTCCATCCAAGTCATCACGAATGGCAAGATTAATTTTTTGATGGCTGCATAGTATTCCATTGTATATATATACCACCTCTTCTTTATCCATTCATCTGTTGATGGACATCTCAGTTATTTCCATAGTTTGGCTATTGTGGACATTGCTGCTATAAACATTAGAATACATGTGCCCTTTCAGAACACTACAATTGTACCTTTAGCGTAAATACCCAATAGTGCAATTGCTGGGTCATAGCCTAGCTCTATTTTCAACTTTTTGAGGAACCTCCATGCTGTTTTCCAGAGTGGCTGTACCAGCTTGCATTCCCACCAACAGTGTAGGAGGGTTCCCCTTTCTCCATATCCTCGCCAACATCTGTCGTTTCCTAACTTGCTAATTTTAGCCATTCTGACTGGAGTGAGGTAGTATCTCACTGTGGTTTTGTTTTGTGTAGGAGGGTTTCCTTTTCTCAGCATCCTTACCAACATTTGTCTCAAAACTGAATTTTCAAAGCCATGTCTTTTTTTTTAATAGCACAAAAACAAGCATAATAAAATGAGTTTGGGGTTTGGGGTTAGAATCATATGGATTCAAGTTCTAGTTCTGTCATCTAATAGGTGTATAGCCTTAGGCAAACTAAATTTTTCTTACAAGTTCCTCACCTATAAAATGGTAAACATTATATTTTGTTACCTGATTTTATCCAGGCTGCAGCAGAGTTATTAAAAATAACCAAAAGACATGTTACAAATAACCTAATTCCTATTCTCTTTCATCTCCCCAGTAAATAACTCAACATAGTCTCTACACAGAATTTTAAGGAGTCCCAGCAGCATTTTGGCATTGCCCTCACTAACTATAACAATCATTATGCTCAAGGTTTTGATGGTCTGTTGTGAGGTGGCTTAGAACCTTTTAACTCCATATCTACCTTTGTGCTTACCTCATGTGGATGGTTTATCAGTCATGCTAACTGTGCTTTGATATCCTAAAGAGGTTTTGTTTGTTAGGCCTGGTTCAATTTGTTCTCTTCATATTGCATTAGATATATTTTTAACAATTCAATGATTTTTAATAAATGCATGTAGTACATAGAGTTGTTCATTTATCAATTATCACAACAATTCAGTTTTAAAACTTTTTCACTGGGCGCCTGGGTGGTTCGGCAGGTAAAAGCCTCTGCCTTCCTCTCAGGTCATGATCTCAGGGTCCTCGGATCAAGCCCTGCATCGGGCCCCCTTTTCGGCGGGAAGCCTGCTTCCCCCTCTCTTTCTGCGTGCTTGTGATCTGTCTCTGTCAAAATAAATTAAAAAAAAACCTTTTTCATCATCCCCTAAGTTCCATGGAGCCTGTGCAGATAAACCGCATTTCTCCTCCTACCATCCAGCCCCTGGCAACCAGTAGTCTTCTTTCTATGGTTTTTTAATTTACCCCTTTGAACACTGAAAAGTTCTTGTAAATGGGGTCATAGAATATATATTCTTTTTGCAATTTCTTAGTTTATTTAGCAAAAGTGTTTTGAAATATATCCATGTTGTATCATACATCAATATTTTTTAATGCAGAATAGTATTGGATTATATGTATATAACACATTTATGCATTCACAAGCTAATAGACATTTAGATTGTTTCCAATTGGGGCTATTAGGAATAATGCTGCTATGAAATCTAAGGGTCTTTGGACATGTTTATTTCTCATGAGTAGATTACTAAGACTGATTAGTGAGCTATATGGTAAATTTAAATTTTAAAAAGATTGTCAGAAAAATTACCAAAGTATCTATAGCCTCATATATCTACCAGCAATGTCTGTGAAATCCAGTTTTCTACATAATCATCAACACTTGCTATTGTCTGAGTTTTTCATTGCAGCCATAATATTGAGTTCATAGAGGTATGTCATTGTGGGCTTAATTTGCATTTTCTTAACAACCTGAGATTATTCACTTTCTCCTGTCTTTATATGTCTTCCTTGATGAAAACTTTCATGTTTTGTATATTTTTAATTGAGTTTCTCATTATCAAGTTGCAAATAATATATTCTGGGTACAAGTCCCTTGTCAGATATATAATTTGAAACTATTTTCTCCCGATCTATGCTTGCCTATTCATGTTCTTGTTATGTCTAGAGGTACAAAGTTGTGTTGTTTTCTTTTTACTCTTAAGTATTTTTATTAAGTATACTTGACATACTATAGTAATTTCAGGTGAACAACATACAATACTGTGATTCAACAATTATAAACATTCTGAAATATCACAATAAGTGTAACTACTATCTGTGATTATACCAAGTGATTACATTATTGACTGTATTCCTTACACTATGCTTTTCATACCTGTGACTTATTTATAATTGGAATTTTGTACTTCTAAATGTCCTTCAATTTTGAATGACAACCTTGTGAGGTAGGTCACAACTTTGTGACAATCTTGGTTGGTGGGATTTTTTCCTTTCATTATTTTGAACATATCATGCTACTCTCTTCTGGTCTACAAAATTTCTGCTAAAAAAAATAGCTAATAGCCTTAAGGTGTTTTCCTAATTTTTTGCTTTTCTCTTTTGCTTTTGGGATTATGTCTTTGAATTTTGACATTTTAATTATCATGTGTCTTGGTATTGACTTCCTTGGGTTCATTTTATTTGGGACTCTCTTCACTTCCAGAGACTTGGAAGTCTATTTCTTTCCCAGGTTAGGGAAGTGTTCAGCTGTTAATTCTTCAAGTAAGTTTTCTGCTCCTCTATCTTGCTCTTCCCTTCTGGGACCTCTATATTAATGATATTACTTTTTATGTTATCAGGGGTTCCTTAACCTGTCCTTTTTTTTTTAATACTGTTCAGCTTGCCTATTTCCACAATCCTGTCTTTCAGATCACCGACCCATTCTGCATCCTCTAAATCTGCTATTGATTCTCTAGTGTATTTGCCATTTTAGTTATTGTATTCTTCAGCTCTGATTTTTTTTATATTTTCTATCTCTTTATTGAAGATCAGTTTATATACTCTTCTCTCAAGTCCAGTGAGTATTTTGAATGGCCATTATTTATCAGATATATTGATCATTTCCATCTTGTTTAGTTCTTTTTCTGAGGTTTTGTCTTACTTCATTTGGAACATATTTTCCCATCTCTTGAGTTTGTCTGACTCTGTTTCTGTGTATGAGGTAGATCAGCTACATTTCTTTGTCTTGAGGATAGTGGCCTTAGGTAGAAGTCATCGTATGGAGCCGAGTAGTGCAACACCCCCTAGTCACTAGGAGGAGACACTTGAGTGCCTATGTACTTTTGGGACCAGGCTGCAACTGCTGAGAACATACTAGTGGATGGCCCTGGGCCTCAGCCTTGCTGTTTATAACTCTCTATGACTATTTCAGGTGCACTGGTGGGCAGGGCTGACCCCTAGCTCAACTAGCTAGGGGCTGGTTTGTTGCCGCTGTAGGTGCTGGCGAGTGAATCCAGACCCTTAAAAAAATTGGCTGAGAGGCTTGGTTGAAATTGCTGCAGGTGTGCTCTCAGGATAGTAATCATTTTGTAAGATCAAGAGCCCTAGCAACTGCTGGTTGTGGTGGGGCAATAGCCACTTTGTGTGTATTCCAGTCCTGACCAAGGACAGGTAGGACCTGACCAAGTCCTACCACATATGGCAGGGCATGAGCCACTCTGGAGGAGTACCTGCTGGGGCAGATGGGTTGGATGGTCTGGTTTACAGGGGGATGACAAGGCAGGGCAAGCAGTGCTAGCAAGGTTACAGACTGTCGGAACTAGCTCCCAGAAGCATCAGGCCAGCTAGACTAAAAGAGAATAAGAGGTGCCTAACAGCACTTTTTTCCTAGAGGAAGATCCTTCAAATTCTTCTCTTCTAGCATATGTCCTACAATGAGTTAATAAATCTTCTCAGGTGTATAACCACTTTTCAAACTGCTTTTTCTATGCTATGTTTCCTACTGAGTGCTATAGCTGGATGCCTCTCTGATAGCAGAGTAATGGTTTCCTATAGCATTTTGGATTTCCTGGGGTTAAGCTCTGCTGATTTTCAAAGCCAGTTGTTATACAGGCTTGTCTTACAGGTGCAGGTCCCAGGCTGGGCATAACCAATGTGGAGTTTGATCCCCTCATCAGGGAGAACCATCATGCCTGTGATATTCCTGACAGATCCCTGCACCAGGGGTTTGATTCTGCGCCACCCCTCCCCCCGACACACACTCTTCTCAATGTGGCATTCTCTTTACATCTTCAATTGTGGAATGTCTGGTCTGCCAGTGTTCAAGGCATTTTCAGAGTAAGTTGTATTATGTGTAGTTGTTCCTTCTTTGAGGAAGGTGATCCCAAGATCCTCTTAATCTCTCATATTCACCTGTTTTCTTTTGGTTTCTTTTTAAAAATAAATTCCAGCTTATCTTTAAAAGAAACTCTTTTGATTTATGCTGTTGGTATCATATCTGAGACCTTTTCCCTAATCCAAAGTTACAAAGTTTTTTTTCCTAGAAATCTTAGTTTCAGCTTCTAACATTTTTTTGTCTGTATACGTATTCTTTGATTTTTCTGCAAGTATGATCATGTCTTTTGAGAATAAAGTTTTGCTTTTTATTACAACAGAGATTATTTTACATTTATTATTTTATTGCATTGGCTAAAACAAAATTGAAATTCTTGATTCCTGACTTATTTCCAGTCTCAAAGGAAAAACAGTCCATCATTAAGAAACAGGTTTCCTTCTATCCCTAGACTTTTGAGTTGAACTTTCTGAGATGTAACTTGTCTAAAACTGTTCTTTTGTCTAATAATTGAATGAGAAGTAATAGCTCTAATTACTTGAGGAATGGGGCAGAAGTATACCTGTTTGAGGAGTTATACTCAATATACTTGCAGATAGTATGTTGGATATAATATTGCTGTTCATCATTAGTGCATGTCCATATTCTTTCAGTCTCTGATTGCTAAAAAAGTGTTGTTTAGTATTTATGGGAAAAGGGATTTGATCCCTAGACCCAGTTTTTTTGTATTTTTTATTGAAATAATATTTAATATAATTAATTCAAATTTCAACTGTATTAGAATTTTCTTCTATAAGGATATTCTGGTTATCTCCTATTACTGTATTTCTATTTTCTCTGTACCAAAATTCTTCTAAATTCCTAGTCAGTCAATTGTAAGATGTCTTAGATGGGGTTCTCTAGAAGCAGACCCTGAGATGACAGCACATGTGAAGTGAATTCTAAACAGTATGTTTCCAGGAGAAGTTGGGCAATGACAGAAGAAGCAGTGTTGATCAAAGGAGAAAACCAAGTAGGTGGTTTCATGCAAAGTATGGGCTTAGCCTGACCCTGCAGGGGAACTCTAGAGTGTAAATTATACTTCAGAGTTAGTTCCAAATTTAAGAAAATAAGCCAGGCTCTTAGATTTCTTCATTGACTAAGGGTCACTGTTGAGGGTTGGAGGCTTAACAGGAGCTACAGGATCTCTGCATGTAGAGGTAAAGCAGCTCCAAGCCAAGGACGGTCATCCAAAGACAGTATTAGGCACATGAATTAGAAGAAAATGCATAGAGAGCTGGGGGGTGAGCCCACAGATAAAAGAATCTAAGGGGTCTGGGTGTGTATAGGAAGTATTCATTACATTAGATTTTAATGCTTTACATTAACTATTTGGAAGTCTTAAGTATTTTTATAATATTGTAATGAACTATAACTATCCTATTAATTTCAGTTGTACATAAAAGTAATTTGGTGTTTTTATGCATTATAAAATGATCCTCAGAATAAGTGTTATTGATAGCACCATATGTCATTAAAATATTATTGACTGTATTGCCTATGGGGTACAACTACATGACTTATTCATAACTGGAAGTGTGTACCACTTATTCTCTTACCTAATTTGACCTCCCCTTAACACCTTACACCTTGTAAACAATAGTTTGTTTTTTTGTGTCTATGAGTTTGTTAATTTGTTGTTTTTAGGTTTGGCCTATAAGTGAAATCTTATGGTATTTATCTTTGTTTGACTTATTATAATACCTCTAGTTTCATCTGTGTTGTTGCGAAGGGCAAAATTTCATTGCTTTTAAAACTGAGCAATATTCCAGTAGACACATACACACATCTTCTTTACCAGTTCACCGATCATGAACACTTAAGTTGCTTCCATACCTCTGCTACTGTAAAAAGTGCTGCAATGAACTTAGGTGTGTAAATTCCTATTCAAATTAGTGTTTTCATTTTCTTCAGATAAATATGTAGAATGGAATTGCTGGATTATATTCCAATTTTATTTTAATTTCAGAGTAACCTCCCCATTGTTTTCCATAGTGGCTATACCAATTTATATTCCCATCAACAGTGAACAAGTGTCCTCTTTTCTCCCCATTCTCACCAACACTTTTTTGTCTCTTTGATAATAGCTATTCTTGACAGGTGTCAGGTGTTATCTCATTGTGGTTTGATTTTGCATTTCTCTGATGATGAGTAGTGATGTTGAACATCTTTGTATGTGTCTATTGGCCATCTAGATGTCTTCTTTGGAAACATGTCGTTCAAGTTCTCCGCTCATTTTTTATTTGGGTTGTTTTGATATTAAGTTGTGTAAGTTCTTTATATATTTTGGATATTACCCTTTATTGGATGTTATGTTTTGCAAATATCCTTTTCCAATGAGTAGGTTGTCTTTTCACTCTGTTGAGTGTCTCCTTCATTATGAAAAAGTTTTTTTAGTTTGATGTAATCTCATTTTAACTTTTGTTGCCCTTTCCTGAAGAGACAATCCAAACAAATTTTGCTACTATTGATGCCCAAGAGTTTATCTATTTTCTTTTAGGAGTTTTATGGTGATGGGTCTTACGTTGAAACCTTTAGTCCATCTTGAAATTATTTTTGTATTTGGTATAAGCTTGTGGTCTAGGTTTATTCTTTTGCATGTACTGTTCAGTTTTTCCAGTGTTATATATTGAAAAGACTATTTAAAAAAGACATTTCCCCATTGTAAATCCATGCCTCATTTGTCATAGATTAATTTATCATATATATGGTTTTACTTCTGGGCTTTGTATTTCATTGATCTATGTGTCTGTTTTTATGAGAGTACTGTTTAGTTTTGTTTACCACAGCATTGTAGTATAGTTTGAAGCAGGGAGTTCTTCATTTTTGTCAAGAATGCTATGGCTATTCAGCGTGCTTTGTGGTTCTATTGTAGGTCTCTTTATTATAGTTCTGTATAAAAGGTCATTGGTATTTTTGAAAGGGAATGGAATGAATTAAGTAGATTGTTTTGGGTAGTATGGACATTTAGACAGTATTCTTCCAATTTGTAAGCATAGACTATCTCTTCATTCATTTGTGTCATCAATTCCTTTTTATCAATATCTTAGAGTTTTCAGAGTACAGCTCATTATCTCCTTGGTTAAATTTATTCCTAGGTATTTTCTTCTTTTTGATGCTGTCGTATATGGAATTATTTCTTAAGTTCTCCTTCTGGTAGCTCATTATATGTGCATAAAAACACAACAACACAACCAATTTCTATACATTAATTTTGTCTCCTGCAATTTTACTAATTCACTTATTAGTTCTAATAGTTGGGGGGTGGTGGTGGTTGTTTTTATATGTAGTATCATGTCACCTATGAATAGTTTTATTTCTTCCTTTCCAGTTTGGGTGTCTTTTATAATTTTATCTTTTATTTTTTGCCTAATTGATCTGGCTAGGACTTCCAGTATTTAACTGAATACAGGTTTCAAGACTGGGCATCTTATTTTTAATCTGAGAGGAAAAGTTTCAGTTTTTTATCATTGAGTATGCTGGTAGCTGTGGATTTGTAGTATATGGCTGTATTATGTTAAGATATGTGCCTTATATGCCCATTTTTGTGAGAGTTCTTTATCCTAAATGAATATTGAATTTTGCCAAATGCCTTTTGTCACCTATTCAAATGATCATATGATTTTTATCCTTCATTATGTTATTGTAGTATACAATGTTGACTCACTTGTGGATGCACTTGCAAACCTGGAATAAATCACATTTGATAATGATGTACAACTACTTTAATGTATTTTAGCAGACCAGCTAGAGTGGGTGCAGACCAAGGAGTCCCAGGGTATGGCTCATTGGGCCACCTTGAGGGGATACCTGGAGTTATCCATCCACCTTCATGGATCCCTGGATCAGGGACCTGGGGTACACTGGGTCAACATTAGCAGGTTGGCTACAGTTCCTGACCCCTGCTTCCACCCATGCTATTAAGGTGAAAGGGAACATAAAATATGGTGTTCAAAGGTGCCTCAATCTCAGAAGAGAAAATATCAGTAATTCCAGCTTATTTGTTTGACTCTCTAGGACTAGTAATCTTGTCCTTCACTTTCACTTAAATCTTCACTTATAATCTTGTTGACTTTTATTTTTTTTTAAGATTTTATTTGAGAGAGAGGGGGGAAGCAGGCTCCCCACTGAGCAGGGAGCCCAAAGCGGGGCTCAATTCCAGGACCCTGAGATCATGACCTGAGTTGAAGGCGGAGTCTTAACCCACTGACCACCTAGGCGCCCCAATCTTGTTTCCTTTTAAACTAAGGGTTCTTTTTTGTTTATTTTTTTCTCTGTGACCCTGGTAGGTGAGTGCACAGGGGCTCCTCAGTTATATTACTCCATTCTACATTTTATCATGGAGAGTGTGGTTCTCTTGATTACCATGTTTTCCCTCTGTCATTTGTTGTGCAAAGGCTGTTCAATCAGCCTTCAGCTTTCCTTCAAGGATATTGCTTTATATGTAGGTGTAGATTTAGCATGTCTGCTGGAGAAGATGAGTTAAGTGTGTTCCTATACAATATTGTGAACTCTTCCATGATTATTGTTTTCATCTGGTTGTCTGATCCTGATGGCTACCATTTGGTATGTGAGTAGATGCAGACAGGTATTAAAACCCCTGAGAGTATATAATGCATTAGAGAGGTTCATATGATGAATAATAGCACTGATTAAGAATTTCTTGGAATGAATTCCCTGGAGCCAAGATTTAACCATTTCTATTCTGATTTTAATTTCCTAGGTCAATTTTTTGAATAACATATAACTTTTTTTATTTTAGTGAGTACAATATGATGTATTAGCATACAGATTCCCGTGATTATTTTAAACATTATCAGATTTATCCTGTTGTATTTCAAGAGGCAATATTGCAGGTGAACTTCCACCTAAATTGCCCTTTTATATGATGGGGCAATTAGGTAAAGTTAGTTTTTTTTAAATATATAAATTATACTTTAAGAAAATTATAAATTTACTTCGAATTTGGAGAAAATGCAGTTGAGACAATTTCTAGAGGGTGGTTTCAAAACATCTTCAGCTGGTGATTTAAGGATGGCAGTTTTTGATGATTTCAGAATGTCCTCTGTTGAACTTATTTGAGTGGCTTATATAGTAATAGGCATGAAGGGTGTCTGCACATAATTTATTGTGATGAATTCTCTGATATTTACAAGTAGATAAAACCGAAATCTGATATCTACAAGGGCGTATTATTGAAACATATTCTTTCTAGAATTATCTCTATTTACATCATAGATAACCATAGTAAGACAATAAGACTAATTTAGTCTAGCAAACAAGTCTAGTTTGAACACACCTGGCCTGATTATTTACATAAGTGCTGGAAGAAATGTGATTGACTGTTGGAAGGTGTTAGCTCATTATGGCTTTGATTCATATTTCCCTGATGCCAAGTGATGTTGGCCATTTGTATGCCTTCTTTGGTGAAATGTCTATTCTTGTCTTCTGCCCATTCCTAGACTGGATTATTTGGGTGTTCAGTTTGCTATTTGCAAATATCTTCTTGTATTCTGTCAGTTCTGTTTTGGTTTTGTTGACTGTTTTCTTTGCTATGCAAAAGCTTTTCATCTTGATGAAGTCCCAATAGTTCATTTTTGCCTTTGGAGATGTGTCTAGCAAGAAGTTGCTGTGACCAAGATTGAGGAAGTTGCTACCTGTATTCTCCTCAAGGATTTTGATGGATTCCTGTCTCACATTTAGGTCTTTCATCCATTTTGAGTCCATTTTTATATATGGTGTAAGGAAATTGTCCAGTTTCCTCACACTACTTGTCTTTTTTTCCATTGGATATTCTTTCCTGCTTTATTGAAGATTAGCTGACCATAGAGTTGAGGGTCCATTTCTTGGTTCTCTGTGTCTGTTTTTGTGCCAGTACCATACTGTCTTGTTGATCACAGCTTTGTAATAGAGCTTGAAGTCCGGAATTGTAATGCTCCCATCTTTGGTTTTCTTTTTAAACACTCCTTTGGCTATTCAGCCTTCTTTTCTAGTTCCATACAAATGTCAGGATTAAATGTTCCAGCTCTGTGAAAAAAGTTGATGGTATATTGATAGTGACTGCATTGAATGTGTAGATTGCTCTAGGTAGCATAGACATTTTAACAATATTTGTTCTTCCAGTCCATTAGCATGGAATGTTTTTTCCATTTCTTTGGTTTTCCTCAACTTCTTTCATGAGTGTTTTGTAGTTTTCTGAGTACAGATCATTTGTGTCTTTGGATGAGTTTATTACTAGGTATCTTATGGTTTGGGTGTGCTATAAATGGGAATGACTCCTTAATTTCTCTCTCTTCTGTCTCATTGTTAGTGTATAGAAATGCAACAGATTTCTGTGCATTGATTTTATATCATGGCACTCTGCTGAATTTCTGGACGAGTTCTAACAATTTTGGGGTGGAATCTTTGAGTTTTCCACACAGAGTATCATATCAACTGTGAAGAGTGAGAGTTTGACTTCTTTGCGGATTTGGATGACTTTTCCCTGCCATGTTCCTTACCTTGGGGGAAAAGCTCTCAGTTTTTCCCCATTGTGATTTATATTTGCTGTGGGCTTTTTGTAGATGACTTTTACAATATTAAGGTATGTTCCCTCTCTCCCTACACTGACAAGAAGTTTTAACCAAGAAATGATGCTGTACTTCATCAAATGCTTTTTCTGCATGTATTGAGAAGATCGTGTTTCTTGTCCTTTTTTTATGTAGTATATCACATTGATTGGTTTGTGGATGTTGAACCAACCTTGCAGCCCCAGAATCAATCTCACTTGGTCATAGTGAATTATCCTTTTAATGTACTGTTGGATCCTATTTGGTTAGTATCTTGATGAGAATTTTGGTGTCCATCCTCATCAGGTATATTGATCTGTAATTATCCTTTTTGGTAGAGCCTTTGTCTGGTTTAGGAATGAAGGTAATCCTGGCCTCATGGAGTTTGGAAATTTTCCTTCTATTTCTATTTTTTGAAACAGCTTCAGAAGAATAGGTATTAATGCTTCTTTAAATGTTTGGTAGAATTCCTCTTGTTTTGGGGGATATTTTGATTACTGCTTCTGGGTCTGTTCAGGCTTTATACTTTTTTATGTTTCAGTTTTGGTAGTGTACACATCTCTAGTAATCCATTTCTTCCAGATTGCCTAATTTGTTGGCATATAGTTGCTCATAATATGTTCTTATAATTGTATTTCTTTGGTGTTGGTTGTGATCTCTCCTCTTTCATTCATGATCTTATTTGGTTCCTTCCTCTTTTCTTTTTGAAAAGTCTGGCCAGGGGTTTATCAAACTTATTAATTCTTTCAAAGTTTCATTGATCTGTTCTACTGTTCTTATGGTTTCTCTTTCATTACTTTTTTCCCCTTTACCAAAACTAAAATCTATGTCCTTTAAACCATTCCTTATTCAAAAAAACTTTTTTTTACCAACTTTTTATATACAATTGCTTTACTTTAGTAGTTTTACATACATATAATTTGAAATCTTAGCCCTTATAATCTTTAATTCTATTGAAAACTAAGGAGCTTCTGAGTGCCAAGTTAATAAATACATAATGATTAATAAATGTTTTATAGTAGTTTTTTAATGTAGCAAAAGACATATTAATAGACCAAGATATCTTTTGTCTCTCTGTAAACATTAAAAAGCCAAGTCAATAAATTTGTTTATATTTAATGTTTCAGTATATTATTTGGAAATAATCTAGGTATTAGTTTGAGTGGAAACTTCAGGCTTATTTAAATTTATTTAAAATATTTGTTGTTGAGGTGCCTGGATGTCTCAGTCATTAAGCATCTGCCTTCTACTCCCTCTCCCTGTCAGTCAAATAAATAAGTAAAATCTTTTTTTTTTTTAAGATTTTATTTATTCATTTGAGAGAGAGGAAGTAGAGTTCAGAGGGAGAAGCAGACCCCTCACCGAGCAGGGAGCCCAATGTGGGACTCGATTCCGGGACTCCAGGATCGTGACCTGAGCCGAAGACAGTTGCCCAACCAACTGCGCCACCCAGGTGCCCTAAATAAGTAAAATCTTTAAAAAAATATTTGTTATCCACTGTGTTTGGATTAGACATTAAACCAGAGATTATGAGCTTATTTGATTAACCAAAGTAGAATAACTTATATGTTTGCAATTATATTTAATATTGACAACTCTGAAGACATGTCTGTTTTAATTATATCAACAAACTTAAAATAGCTTTAATTTGTTAAAGATTACTCCAGATTACGTGAACTTGAAACACCATTGGATTAATTTCTGAAAAACCTTTGGGTTATTTACAAATATGTAGAGTTCTATTTAGTTGGGTTATGGAAAAATAAGTGCTTACATATGTCTGTATGTTTGTGTATCTCAAGTACAAAACTCAAAAGAATAATTGGATTCAAATTGTTTCTGACATATGGATTAAGATTACCCACTCAGAGGGTCAAAATTGTTTTAATATATTTTTTTAAAGATTTGTTTCAGGGAGAGAACAACTCTTAAGTAGACTCCACGCTGAGCATGGAGCCCAATCTCCTCACCCACTGCACAGAAACCGAGTTGGACGCTAAAACGACTGAGCCACCCAGGTGCCCTGTTTATGAAAAGTTTTCTATTTGCCTACCATAATTATTTTATAGCTATTTTTGTAGTCATTTTATCTTGTAGAACTTTTTGAATTCTAAAATATGCATTTCCTTTTTTTTGAGAGGTTTGAGATCCTCTCTTAGTTAAGTCCACCTTAAGGGACACCCTTATAAGTTAAATGTTTCTCAAAGTGACAGCTACAATTACAAAAGTTCACTCATTTTCCCCAAAAGACATAATAGCATAGTCTATAGACCAGGTGGAATACACCTTTAAGTTTATGGAGTCCCAAAGACATCTTAACTATGGGGGATTTTGTTTTCTAACTCCCTCGAACAACTCTATGAGTTGTTCCATAACTCAGGGAATCATGTTTTCCATGATTTTGAGCAGACTACAGTGACCTACCAAGACTTTAACAAATACATGTCCATATTGAACCTGTAAATATGACATTATTTAGAAATAGATTATGATCAGGTCATGTTTGATGAAGAGGATCCTAAATCTAATCCTTATCTCCTGACAGAAAAATACAGATGGCCATCTAAAGATGGAGGCCAAAATTGTTATGTAGGAGGCAAGGATTATTAGCAAATTGCCTAAGTTAAGAAAAGGCAAAAAAAAAAAAAATTCTTTCCTGAAAACTACAGGGAGAGTGTAACAGGGCTGACACTCGTTTCAGACTTCTAGCCTCCCAAAATAGAAGAGAACAAACTTCTGTTGGTTTAAGCCACCCAGTTTGTGGTAAAGTATTATTGCAGCTCTGGGAAGATAATAGACTTTCATCCTTTTGCTTCACCTCACACTGAAATCCTCTGTAAGCCTTTTCTAACAGCCACCAAGCTATGTGCCTCTCTGCAGTATGTCCTTTGCACTGTCATTCAGTACACTAAATACATTCTATGTTCTCTGTCAGTGAGGGCATCTATACCCTAGTTTGCCCCTGTAGTGTTTTTAACTATTTAATTCTGGTATAATTACTGTGCAACAATCTGTACACAGAGGGGCCTGGGTGGCTCAGGTCATGATCCCAGGGTCCTGGGATGGAGCCCCACATTGGACTCCCTGCTCCATGAGAAACTTGCTTCTCCCTCTCTCACCGTGTCTGTCAAATAAGTAAATAAAATCTCTTTATAAAAAACTGTACAATTTGTATATGTACAGATTTTATTTGACATAGAGACAGTGAGAGGGGGAGTGGGAAAACCAGGGAGCCCGATGCGGGGCTCCATCCCAGGACCCTGGGATCACGACCCAAGCAGAAGGCAGACGCCCAACAAGTGAGCCAACCAGGCTTGTACACACCCCAAATTGTACAGTTTTGACATATGCATGTAAGAATATTACCTAATTAATATACCATACTGTTCTGTTGAAAATAACTATTTGTATTAAAACAGTTTATAGTTTTGATGAAAAAAACTTCATTATTTAACAATGAAAGTCGAATAACTTTTGTCCACTTGTACCCTTACTTATAACAAGGACAATGTTGGCAATGATATAAAATACATATTAAAATAATATGAAATATTTATTAAGACTAACTTGATTATCAAAATAGAAAATGTGGTAAATGCAAATTATAATACATTTTGACTAATACTATTAAAGGAGATTCCTCTGCAAAAGAAATGTGTTCAATATTTTGCTAACAAATTGCATCTCAGTATTAATTATGATTGTGAAAGATAAATATACACAATAAAAGAGAGCTCATTAAAGATAGATTCACTCCATTATTTTCTTAATTATTTTTAACCATAGTATATTCTTTCCAGAAATAAAACTTGCTTGAAAATTACAAATATTTAAATGCTAATTTTCTTTGGAGACAGACACTGTTTATAGAAGAACATCATACAATGCATTTACACATAAAGCACTTATAGAGTGCAAAATCATATTTTAATTATACACTATCAGTTAATGATATCTGAATAATATCGACACACCAAAATAATTTCAGGAGAAATAGAAAAAGGAAGATAATTTACTTGACAGAAATTCTATAAATATGTCTAAATTAATTATAAAACATGACTGATTTTCACAGAATACTATCATTTGTCTTCATTTCTTTTGTTTACAATTTAAAAAAGATAGGCTACAGTTTTATCCCTAACACATGAAAAACACTGAAATCATCCCTCCATGACACAAAAGAAAATCCTGAAAAACGTAGACATTAATATATCTTCTGGGGCTCCATATTGAGTCTAATCTATAGGGCGAGTCAGCATCCTACAGTCTAGAAAAACTAGACACAGTAAAGATATGCTTACCCAGAGAAAAAACTACAGGAGGAAATGGTAGGGCCTTTTCAATGGTAATATTGATTAGTCCATAGACTCTAAAACTTGAGTGTGAGTGAGAAATTCCTGGTTGCTAACAGTTTTGAGGAAACCCCAAAATTTCATGGGCATTATCTCCAGAAATGCCACCGGGCTCTCACAATGAAGAGTCTAGAAATGTCCCCTCTGGTGTTTGTAGAGGAAAAGTAATCCTATTAATTTCTCAGGGCTGCTTCAACAAATAATCACAAACTCTTAAGACTTAAACCACTAGAAATGCATTATATTACAGTTCTGGAAGCTAGAGGTTAAAAATCAATTTCACTGACCTGAAATGGAAAGGACAACAACGCTATACTTCTTTGAGAGATTTGAGGGGATACTCCATTTCTTGCTTTTCCAGGTTCTTGACTTATGACCATATAATTCCAATCTCTGCTTCTGGGACCGTATTGCCTCTTCCTCAACCTTTATGTGCTGCTTATAAGAACACATATGATTAAGTTTAGGGAGCACCTAGAAAATCCATGATAATATGCCTAATGTAAATATCCTTAATTGAATAACATCTACAAAGACAAGGTAACATTTACAGTTTCCAGGGATGAAGACCTGAGATCTTTGGGTGGCTATTATTCCAGCAATGGCAGTACACATTTTCAGACATGCACAGATTATTCTCTGTAACAATGAGCTAATAAGAAAAGACTTTACTACAGTTTTCTCTAACCTGAGGAGAGGATTTACACCAAACCAGTCCCACTTAGCATTACTGTCTCATACAAGTTACAAAAATAATAGTGTATAAAGATGTCTTAACTGTGAGGTATCCTGTTTTCCCACAGCTGTCTTGAAACTCAGGGAATCATGTGTTTTACATACTTCTGAACAGAATGGAGTGACTTACCTAGAAACTTCAACAAACAAAATATATGTTTATGTTGAACTTGTAAATCTGACATTATTTAGAACTAGAATTGGTGCAGATGTAATCAAGTTATGATGGGGTCATGCATGATAAAGATATTCCAGGATGTAAGAGTAATTCAAATTTACAAATTGAACAGTGTGATGCATTGCTTAGTAAGAGAAAGGATAAAAAACATGGATGATCAAGGATGAGCATATGATCATCTCAATAGATGCAGAAAAAGCATTTGACAAAGTATAATATTTATTCATGAGAAAAACTTTCCAAAAGTAGGTTTAGAAAGAACATACAGCAACAAAATAAAAAAAAACCCATAGCTAATATCATAGTCAGTGGTGAAAAAAAATGGGAGCTTTTCCTCTAAAATCAGGAATAAGACAAGGATGCCTATTACCACCATTTCTATACAACATAATACTGGAAGTGCTAGCCACGACAATTAGAGAAAAAAAAAAGTAAAACTTTATTTGTGGAACACATGATACTATATATAGAAAACCCTAAAGACTCCACAAAAAAAACCTATTAGAAATGTCAAATGAATTTAGTAAATTCGGAGGATACAAAATCAACATAGAGAAATTGGTTTCCTTTATATACACTAACACTAATAATGAAGTAGTAGAGAAATTAAAAGAATCCCATTTAAAATTACATCGAAAGTAATAAAATACCTAGGAATCAACTTAAGGTGGCAAAAGATCTATACTCTAAAAACTATAAAACACTAAAAAAATTGAAGATGATGAAAACAAGTGGAAAGATATTCCATCCTCATGGATTAGAAGAACAATATTGTTAACATGTATATTCCACCCAAAGCAATCTACAGATTTAATGTAATCTCTACCATAACACCAATATTTTTTAAAGGATTTATTTATTTACTTTAGAGAGCATCAGTAGGGGGGTGGAGGAGAAGGAGAGAGAATACTGTGAGCAGATTACCCAGTGAGCATGGAGCCTGACACAGGGATCAAACCCAAAAACCTGGGATCATGACTTGAGCCAAAATCAAGAGTCAGATGCTTAACCAACTGAGTCACTAATGTGCCCCCCAACATTTATCAGGAAGCTGGAACACATAGTACTGAAATTTGTATGAATCACAAAGAATAGCCAAAGCTATCTTAAGGAAGAACAAAACTGGAGGTATCACAATTTCAGATTTCATGATATAGTTCAAAGCCATAATAAGACAATATTGTACTGGTATAAAAATAGACACACGGATCAATGAAGCTGAATAGAAATCCCAATAATAAACCATTTATATGGTCAATTAATCTAAGAGACAAGAATGTACAATGGGGAAAAGATAATCTCTTCAACAAATGATGCTGGGAAAACTGGACTACTTTCTCATACCATACACAAAAATAAACTCAAAATGGATTAAACACCTAAATGTAAGACTTGAAATAAAAAAAAAAAAAACCTAGAAGAAAACATAGGCAGTAATTTCTTTAACATCAGCTTAGCAACATTTTTATGGATAGGTCTCCTCAGGCAAGGAAAACAAAAGCAAAAATAATTATTTACATTACAACAAAATAAAAACCATTTGCACAGCAAAGGGAATTATCAGCAAAACAAAAAGGCAATCTACTGACCAGAATAAGATACTTGCAAATCATATATCCTACATGGAGTTAATATCCAAAATAGATAAAGAACTATACAACTCAAAACATATGCACAAAACCGTCCCCAACAATCCTATTAAGAAACTGGCAGAAAGAAAGGGGAGACTAACTGACCAAATGTTTTTTCTGAGGACAACAGATGACCAAATGACACATGAAGGATGCTCAATATCACTAGTGATCAAGGAAATTCCCATCAAAACTACAATGACCTATCACCTTACAACTTCCAGGATGAATAGAATCAAAACCACAAGAAATAACAAGTGTTGGTAATTGAAACTGGAGAAGTCACTGTGTGGAACACAGTACAGAGGTTCCTAAAAAATTAAATAAATAAAAATAGAATTACCATATGATCTGGTAATTCTACTACTGGATATTTACCCGAAGAAAATGAAAACACTAATTCAAAAAATACGCACCCCTATGTTCACTGCAGAATTATTTACAATAGCTGAAATAAAGAAGCCAAATGTCCATCAATAAATGAATGGATAAAAAAGACACACACATCCCACACATATATACAGACACATATTCACAGTGGAATATTTGGCCATTATAAATAATGAGATTTTGCCATCAGTCACAATGTAGATGGACTAGAGGGTATAATTCTAAGCAAATTAAGTCAGTGAGAAAAATATAAATATTATTCATTCATGTGGAATATAAAAAGCAAATGAACAAATACACATAAACAAAAAAAAAAAAAAGATTTTTAAATACAGAGAACAAACTGTAGCCATCAGTTTGTTGGCTGCCAGAAGGGAGGTGGATAGGGAAATGGGTAAAATAGGTAAAGGAGATTAAGATTTCACTTATCTTGATGAACATTTAATAGTATGTAAATGTAATATATAGAAGTGTTAAATCATTATACTGTACACCTAAAACTAATATTGAAAGTTACTTCAATAAAAAAAAAATCCATTAGAGAACTTCTGTGTAAATTATGCAAAGGACTGTTAAAACTCAACGACAAAACCAAAACATCCAATTGAAATGTGCAAAATATCTGAATAGACACCTCACCAAAGAAGACACTCAGGTGGCAACTAATCATTTGAAATTAAGCTCAAAATCATTTGTCATCAGGGATTTGCAAAGTGGAACAATAATACCACACAGGTACATACCTATCATAATAGCTAAAACCTAAAACCTAACAATACCTGTTGCTGGCAAACATGCAGAACAATGGGAAAGATAAAACTGTAATGATTGTAAACAAATTGGGGACTCTCAGGTGTCCATGTGAAGTTAATGAGAAGGTTGAATAAGTGAAGTATAAGGGAAATTTTTAGTGTGGTTACAACTACAGTGTATGAGACAGTAATGATACAACAGATTTGTCAATACTCAGAATTTTAGAGCACAATAATTGAACCTTAAAAATGAAAAAAAAAAAGTCCTTAAGAGAGCAGCAGAGGACTCCAGGATGGAGTTCAGAATATGGCAAAAAAAAAAAAAAAATGGTTTAACTTTATTAGAAATGTGTTAACCTCACCTCACTGGAAAGGATACAAGAGAATACGAGAATGCTAATCTAAGTAATTTGGGAAATGAATATAATTTCTAAGACTAAAGGCAATCGAAACCACACATGAGAATGGTATCTAGCTGAGAAAGTTGTTTTTCATGGAGTGTAGGTTAATAATTCTGATACCATGATATATATACATAAGAATTGAAGAATTAAGTAAATGGATTAAGGATGGTAGGAGCCAGTTTTCTTGCTTTTAGATTGGGAGATTGCACATAAGTAAGAGAAACAGGCTAAAATAATACATATGGTCATCAATTAGCATCATAGACATCAGTATTAACTCATATTTAACTTAATATGGATGCAGATACCATTTAGGAAAATTACAGAGGTGTTTCTATACAGATTTGTACTTTCTGGAGTAGAGTTGAGCTGGAGAGATAGATGAGATGCCAGGTATTAGAGTAATTGATTAAAAACAGCAAGCCCAAATGAAAGAGTGAGGCCTCTACAAGCAAGAGTCTGAACAGGAAGAAGTGAGAACACTGCATTCCAACCCCCCTTCCCCCAGGGAATGATGTGCTAGTCAAAGATCAAGTAGATCAGCAGAGACATGCATGAACAAAATCTTGGAACACTGAAAAACTAAAATTAAATTTAAAAAATTGTCTTGCAGTAGAGGGATCATTTAATAAAATGTTCCTGCAAATTTAGGATCTTGAGGCCAGGGTAGATGGAGGATAGTAGGGAAAGAGGAAAGGAATAGAAGTAGAAAAGTACTAATTATTGGATTAGCGTGAGGAAAGAGTCTTCAAAGTACTCCCTTCTTACCCTGATAAGGAGGTGCCTGAAGACAACTTTGAGGACCCAAAATAAAGAAACCTAGAAATGAAGGCAGCAGGGCACTGAGCATTATGGCACTTTAACTTGCCTTATTGTTCTCTCTTTCTCTCTCCTAACACCTAGACAAGAAAACCAACTGCCTGAAATTACAGTGAAAAGTAGCAGCATGACAACATTAAAAGATGCAAATGAGATAGAGCTGTTTTAAAGCCCCATTCTCATTTGTCAATATTTGACTTGTCTGATTATTCCCAGAAGTTTTGCACTAAAAAGCTTGTCTTTATTTGGCCAAACTCAGAATTCACCAGTGGCCAGATATGTGTCTTTGTTTTTGTTTTTTTCTGGTGGGTAGTTGTTGAAAACAGTGGCAATTGTTTAACATTACAGATGTCCCAGGAAGTGCGTAAAAATTGGAGCAAACAATAGGCTAACTAAAAAGCTTAAATGAAAAAATCTGGGAAAATAGTCTGTCCACAGAAGGCTCAATAATTTTTATATATTGCTAGAAGTTTAAGCAGAGTTAAAGCCAGAGTGTTTGGCTAAGAGTTGTAGGCATATCACAGTCCACATAAAGAAATCCTCAGCAACAAACAAAACAGAAATCCTCAGCAAAACAAAAAAACCTAATTAATCACAAGCATCTAAAGAAAACACTATAAAATCGTTAGCTGTCCACTAAGCTAGCCAAAAAGAAACTACAGTGGAAATTCAATTACAGAAAGAATATATTAAGAATATTCTTAAGAATATTTTATTAGAAATACTCTTTCTAATATTTAGAAATATTAGAAAGAATAATTTATTAGCAATACCTCTAAGCAAATAAACAGCAATAACAACAAATAGTGGGGGAGGTCAGACTTCTAGAACTGTCATATTATTTAATATATCCATTTTTTAAAAAATACAAAATATACAAAGAAACAAGAAAGTTTGACCCATACAAAGAAAAGGAAGCTGTCAAGGGGTACCTGGGAGGCTTAAGTGTCCAAATCTTGATTTTGCCTCAGGTCATGATCTCCGGGTCATGAGATCAAACCCCACGCTGGGCATGGAGCCTGCTCAAGATCCTCTCTGTCCCTCTCAGGCTGCTCCTCCCACTTCTCTCCCTCTCCAAAATGAGAAGGAAGGAAGGTAGGGAAGGAATCAATAAAAACTGTCCCTTAGGAATTCAGTGGCTGGACTTACACTCAACAAAGACATTAAATCAATTATCTTTTTTTAAAAAAAAATATTTATTTATTTAACAGAGAGAGAGCACAAGTAGGCAGAGGGAGAGGAAGAAGCAGGCTCCCCGCTGAGCAGAGAGCCCGATGCGGGGCTCGATCCCAGGACCCTGGGATCATGACCAGAGCCAAAGGCAGCCGCTTAACTGACTCAGCCATCCAGGCACCCCTAAATCAATTACCTCAACATATTTAAAGAACTTAGGGAAAATATATTTAAGGTACTAAGCAAAGAATGGGAATGATATTTATGAAATATAGAATATCTGTGAAGATACAGCAATCATTTAAAAAATTAAATAGAAATTCAAAAGTTAAAAAAATCACAGTAAGTAGCATGCAGAATTCATGAGAAGCTCCCCAGAGGAGTTTTTACTCAGAAAAAGAAATAAACAGCAAACTTGAAGATAACTCAATTGAGATTATCTGAGTAATATAATCTGAAAATAGAGATTATTCTAATTATTTCAGTCTGAGAAACACAAGAGAATTTTAAAAAATTGAAATTCTCTGAGACCTGTGGCACACCATAATGTGCATCAATATGGACTTAATGTAATTACCTGAACGAAATGAGAAAGAAAAAGGCATGGAAAGAATATTTGATGAAATAATGGGCCAAAATGTCACAAATTTGGTGAAAAGCATTAATATACATATCTAAAATTCAATGCACTGCAAATAGGATAAACTGAAAAGAGATCCACACCTAGACACAATATAAACATTTTTATGAAAAGAAAACCTTGAAATTAGCAGGAGAGATACAACTTGTCATACATAAGAATCCACTAACAGATTGACAGTGTTTTTTGTTTTGTTTGTTGTTTTGTTTTGTTTTTATCAGAAACCATACAAGCCAGAGGCAGTGAAATGATAGTCAAAATAATAAAAAATATTATAATTCAAGAATTACATATCAAGAACTATCTGTTGAATAAAAAGGGGGGATTTAGAGAATCTCAAATAAACAAAGTTGAGGATTTCATTGCTACCTGAACTGCTCTACAGAAAAAAACAAACATACTAATTGTAATCTTTCAGATGGAAATAAATGGCAGCAGACAATTAATTGAATCCCCTGGAAGATATAAGGAACATCATTAAAGGTAACTACATAAGTGAATGACAGCATAAATGTAGTTTTTGAAGCTTTTTTCTCTGATATGAATTGAATGACAACTACAAAAATCATTATTTCTAAATCAGTTATACATTGCACAAAGATGTAATTTGTATGACAGCAGCACAAAGAAGGGAGAGATAATTAAGATAAAGGAACATATTTTTGTGTACTCTTGAAAATATTGGTATCAGTTGAAGAAGACTGTCATAATCGAAGGCATTAATTGTAAGAGAAAGGACAATCATTGTAAAAACATCATAAAAATATAGTTAAATATTAAGTAAATACACTAGAAAAATATGTATTTGATACAAAAAAGAAAAAGGACAGAGGGACAAATTAAATATAAAATAGAAAATAAATAGCTAAATAGGGCACATAAATCTTACCTCATTAGTAATTATGTTAAATTCTAATAGATTATATTACAATAAAAATGAAAAGATTTGCAGAATGAATAAAAATACAAAATTTAATAATATGTTGCCTTTAGGAGACAAGTTAACCTTCAAAACATACACAGAAAATAAAATGATAGGGGAAAAAATACCATGCCACAGCAAGTAATCAAAAGAAACCCAGAGGGGTACCTGGGTGGCTCAGTTGGTTAAGCATCCACCTCTTGATTTTGATCAGGTCATGATCTCAGGCTCATGAGATCAAGCCCCACATCGGTTTCTGCAGTGACTGTGGAGCCTGCTTAGGATTGCCTCTCCCCCAACCTGCTCATGCTCTCTACCCCTAAAAAAAAAAAAAAAAATAGGGAACTTGGAATGGTTACTATGAGACAAAATAGACTTTAGTACAGAAATTGTTACTAGAGGAGTACCTGGGTGGCTCAGTTGGTTAAGTATCTACCTTCTACTCAGGACATGATCTCAGGGTCCTGGGATTCAGCCCCATGGCAGGCTCCCCGCTAAGTGGGGAGTCTGTCCCTCTTCCTTTGTCCCTCCCCACTGCTCATTCTCACTCCCTCCTCTCTCTCAAATAAATAAATAAAATCTTTAAAAAAATGTTACTAGAGACAAAGGAAGAAATATTTTTTTAATGCTGAAAGGATTTAATTAAAATATATGACTATATATATGTACTTCATGTGTACTTCATATTAGATTTCTATAATATATAAACCAAAATTTCGTAAAGTTGAAGAGAAATTATTTCCAAATAATTTGTGGGTATTTTTGCACTTTCAATAATGGATAGAATAACATAAGATTATTAAAGAAATAGAAGAACTAAACTACATTACACACTAACTATATCTACAGAATACTCTACCAAACATCACCAGAATACACATTCGTCTTAAGTATACATTGAATGTTCTCATGAATAGATAATGGGTCAGGTCATATTAACAAGTCTCAACAAATCTAAATCATACAAAATATGTTCTTCCAATAATAAAAGGAAATATGATAAACTCAATAACATTCTCTAAAATAACTTCTAGTAATATATGAAATCACAAGTGAAGTTATAAAATAATTTGAGTGGAATTAAAGGAAAACACAGTATACCAAAACATATTGGATACTAATAAAACATTGTTTAAGAGAAATTTATTGTTAGAAATGCTATTTAAAAATACTTTTTGAATTGATAACCTAATGTTCCCAATTGAGAACTAGAAAAAAATAATCCTAAAGCAAACAAAAATAGATATAAGACATATAAGAACAGAGATAAAAGAATAGGTACTATATTAAAAAAATCAATTCAACAAAACTAAACATTTGTTCTTTAAAGAGATCAACTAAATTGATAAGCCTTTAGATAAACTAAGATAAAAAGGAAGAGTACTCAAATTGTTATACTCAGACTTGAAAGAAGAGGCAATACTAATGTCTTTACAAAAACAACAATTATATCGGAATACTGTGAACAACTGTATGCCTAAAAAATACTCTAAATGAGAAAATTTCTAGATACAAACAACAGAAACTAACTCAAGAAGAAATAGGCAATCTGAATATATTTGTAATAACTAAGGAGACTGAAAGCAATCAAAAAATGTTCTACAAAGAAAATTCTTATACAAGATGATTACTGAATAATTCTACAAAATATTTAAAATGAATTCATGCTGATACTTAATGTCTTCCAAAAAATAGAAGAGGAAGAAACATTGTTCATCTCATTCTATGAGGCCATAATTACCTTGATACCAAAACCAGAAAGAAATACCATAAGAATAGAAAATTATAGAACAGTATCTCTTATTGATGCAATAGACCTCAAAAAATATATAGCCAGGGGCACCTGGGTGGCTCATTGGGTTCTTTTGTCTCAGTTCATGATCTCAGGGTCCTGGGATCGAGCCCCGCATTGGGATCTCTGCTCAGTGGGGAGCCTGCTTCGCCCTCTCTCTCTGCCTACTTGTGGTCTCTCTCCTGTCAAATAAATGAATAAAATCATATATATATATACACACACACACACACGCACACACACACACACACCAACCACATCCACAACAATATTAAAGGGATTACACACTATGTCCAAGTGGGATTCATTAAAAAATACAAGATTATTTCCACATAAGAAAGTAAATCTGATAAAACACCATGTTAAGAGAGCAAAAGATATATACAAATGTTTTTTCAATAAACAGAAGAAAAAAATTGACAAACATAACAAACATACCTAACAATGAAGACCAAAATCTCTCTTCTAAAATCAAGAACAAGACAGGAATGCCCTCTTTCACTATATCAATTTAAAATTATTCTGTAGGTTACAGTCAGGGAAATTAGAAAAAAAAGAAGGCATAATAGAAAACACATTGTTAAAGTTATACCTAATAGTGAAAGATTACCTGCTTTCACCATGTCTATTCCATTCAACCTTGTACTATAAGTTTTAATCAGGGCAATTAGGAACAACCAGAAATAAAAGGCAACTACATTAAGAAGAAATAACTAAAACTCTCTGTATTCACAGATAATCCTAAGGATCCACAAAAATGATTAGATCTAACAAATGAGTTTATCAATGCTTCAGAATATAATAAAAAAAATTGTATTTATATGGATAGCCACAATAATCAGAAAATGAAATTGACTAAATGATCCCATTGACAATAGCAGCAAAATGTAAATGATTCAGAAACAAATTTAAGAAGTACATGACTTTTACATGAAAAACTGCAAAACACTGTTAAAAGACATTAAAGGCTAAAATGCAGGGGTGTTTTATGGTCATAGTTTGGAAGAGTTAAAATTATTAAGATGGCAAACTTCTTAATTGTTTCACAGAGTTAAAACAAACATTATAAAAATTCCAGCTGATGTTTTTGAAGAAATTTATAATTGGTAACAAAAATTTGTAAGAAATTAGGAGAGACTCAGAATAGCCAAAACAAACTTACAAAGGTAACAAAATGGAAAAAAAAACCCACAATATTTGAAGACTTTTTTATTTCAAAACTTACAACAAGCAACTAAAATCTTTAAAAAAAAAAAGCAAACAAACAAACAAACAAACCTTACAACAAAGCCACCATAATCAAGGTTTTATGTATGAGGATAACTATAGATATACAGAGTAGAATAAAACTTAAGAGTACATAAATAAACTGATTTAAGTTTAATTAATTTTGATAAGGTTGTTAAGATAATTGAACAGGGAAAGCATAGTCCTTAAAAAGTGGTGCTGAGAAACTGAATATCCACATGCCAATGATAATGTCGCATCTCCACCTTATGCAATATACAAAAAAATCCCAAAACAAACAAAAAAACCTACCCAGTACTTAAACTAAATTAGATCAAAGTGTAAGAAGTAGAATGATAAAATTCTTAGAAGATACACGTCTAAATCTTTGTGTTGTTGGATTACATAATGGTGTATTTTATATGTCAAAACACAATAACAGGCGGCGAAGATGGCAGAGTTAGAGGATTACAAGCCCAGCTCATCTCACAAATGTAACTGGATAACACTCACAGTAGCATAAATAACCCAGAAAGATGACTTAAAGGGTGGCAGAGCAAAATTTTGATGTGGAGGCCACATCAAAAAGATAGGTAGGAAGGGCAGAGTCATAGTGAAGGGCTTTCTGGTAGACGGAGCCACTTGCTTATCTCAGAGCAAGACAAGAAGACCAGGGATCATAGGAATAACCCTCCAGGAACAAAGGAGCTGACAGGCACCATTTCCCTCCCCAGGCCACCAGTGTAAACACAAGGCCACATAGGAGGACCAGCACGGTGTCAACACTCAATACCTACCTTGTTTACATGAAATCCCACCCACATGCTTCACTGGCTCTGTCCATCCCCATCACACTTGCCTCAGTCCCATCCCTAACCTTAACCCTCCCCCTCAAAAGACGAGCACAAACCCTGCCAACATCGTATCTCCCAACCTGTGTGTTTTGTAGGGCCTCTGTCCCTGTGGTGGTAGTGGTGGTGGCAGTGGCAGGCCCTTCAGAAGCCTGAGGTGCACCTTATTAAGAGTGCATGCCCCACCCACACAGCCCTGGTCCCTGGGGCAGCAGCTACAGATCTCATTTTGCGAGCAGAACCACAAATGCCTTGTTAAAATTATGGGCCCCACTCTGGTTGAATATGAACCACTGGCCATAATAAGCAAAGAGAGCCTCTTCAGGATGACTAGACTGAAGGAAACAGTGGCCAGGACATAAGAGCTGACCACATTCAACCCACATAGGAGATATCCCCTAAAATGCCATGTTCTAGGGAACAGGGGACACTGCACTGCAGGGCAATATAGGACCTCTTCTTCATAAAGCCATTACTTTCAAGTCCAAGAGACATATCTAACTTTCTAACACACAGAAACAGACACAGCGAGTTAGACAAAGTGAGGAGACAGAAGAATGTGTCAAATGAAAGAACAGGACAAAACCACAGCAAGAGTCCTAAGTGAAACAGATGAAACTCTACTGATAGAGTAGGATGCCTGATAGAGAATATAAAGTAATGATCATAAAGATACTTGCTGGACTTGAATCAAGAGTGGAATCAGGATATTAATGAGATGCTTAAAAAGAGATAAAAATAATCTAAGATGAAGAGCACAAATTAAAAACACACTAGATGAACAAATAGCAGGCTAGAGGAAAAAGGGGAATGAATTAGTAACCTAGAAGACAGAGTGATGTAAGGTAATTAAGCTGAGCAGGTGAGAAAGGGAAAAAAAAGCACTATGAGGACAGACTTAGGGAATTTAGCAATCCCATCAAGTATATAACATTTGTATTATAATGAGGCCAGAAGAAGAAGAGAGAGAGAAAAGGGACAGACATTTATTTGACAAAATAATAGCTGAAACGATCCCTAATCTGGGGAAGGATATAGATATCCAGATCCAGGAGGCACAAGATCCCCAAAATATCTAAATCCAAGGAAGTCTGTACCAAGACACATAATTAAAATGGCAAAAAGTAGTACTAAAGAATTGTAGGGGCACCTGGGTGGCTCAGTGGTTTAAGCCACTGCCTTCAGCTCAGGTCATGATCTCAGGGTCCTGGGATCGAGCCCTGCATCAGGCTCTCTCCTCAACAGGGAGCCTGCTTCCTCCTTTCCCTCTGCCTGCCTCTCTGCCTACTTGTGATCTCTCTCTCTCTCTGTCAAATAAATAAATAAAATCTTTTTAAAAAAAAAAAAGAATTTTAAAAACAGCAAGAGAAAAGAAGGCAGTTACATGCAAGAGAAAGCCCATAAGCCTATGAGCAGATTTTTCAGCAGATACTTTGCAGGCCAACAGGGAGTGGCATGATATATTCAAAGTAGTAAAAGGAAAAAAAAGTCTGCAGCCAGGAATACTCTAGCTAACAAGGCCAGGATTCATAATAGAGGTACAGATAAAGATTTACTTAGAAAAACAAAAGCTATAGTTCATGACCACTAAATCACCCCTACATGAAATGTTAAAGGGGACTCTGAATGGAAAGGAAAGACCACAAACAAGAGTATGCAAACTAAGAAACACAAAAGCAGAAAAATAAGTATATCTGTAAAAATCAGTTAAGGGATGCATAATATAAAAGAATGTAAAATATGACACCATTTACCTAAAAGGTGAAGGAGAGAGGAGAAAAGAATGGGTTCAAACTTAAGTGACCATCAACATAATATAGACTGCTATATGCAGAAGATACTTTATACAAACCTAATGATAACCACAAATGAAAAAAATAGATATGCAAATGACAATAAATATATATCTATCAGTAATTACATTGAAGGTAAATGAACTAAAAGTTTCAATCAAAAAACATAGGGTGACAGTATGAATAAAAAAACTCAGGACCCATCTATATGCTGCCTACAAGAGACTCATTTCAGACCTAAAGATTCATACAGATTGAAAGTGAGGGGATAGAGAAAAATTTGTCTTGCAAATGGATGTCATAAGAAAGCTATATTAGCAATACTTCTATCAGACAAAATAGATTTAAAAAGGGTTATGGGGCACCTGGGTGGCTCAGTGGGTTAAAGCCTCTGCCTTTGGCTCAGTTCATGATCTCGGAGTCCTGGGATCCAGCCCCACATTGGGCTCTCTGCTCAGCAGGGAGCCTGCTTCCCCCTCTCTCTGCCTGCCTCTCTGCCTCCTTGTGATCTCTCTTTCTCTCTGTCAAATAAATAAAAATAAAATCTTAAAATAAATAAATGCATTAATATAAAAAAGGGTTATAACAAGTGATAAAAAAGGACACTATATAATAATAAACAGAACGGTCCAACAAGAAGATATAATAATTGTACGTATGCACTGTTAAGTGCATAAATACACTATTTATGTATCGTTTATTTATGTTTGTTATTAAATACATAAAATGTTTAATAACAAAGGAACTAATTGACAGTAATACAATAATAATAGGGGATATTAACATCATACTTATATCAATGGACAAATCATCCAAACAGAAAATTAACAAGGAAACAGAATTATATACTAGAAAAGATGGATTTAATATATGTATTCCATCCTAAAACAGCATTCCATCAGAACATTCCATCCTAAAACAGCAGAATACCCATTCTTTTCAAGGGCACAGTGGACATCGTCCAGAACAGATCACCTATTAGGCCAAAAAAAAAAGTTTTAACAAATTTAAAATCATGCATCTTTTATGACCATGACAGCATGAAACCAGAAATCAACCACAAGAAAAAAAATTGGAAAGAGTACAAATACATGGAAGTTAAAAAACATGCGAGTAGGGGTGCCTGGGTGGCTCAGAGGTTAAAGCCTCTGCCTTTGGCTCAGGTCATGATCCCAGGGTCCTGGGATCAAGCCCCACATCGGGCTCTCTGCTCAGCAGGGAGCCTGCTTCCCCCTCTCTCTGCGTGCCTCTCTGCCTACTTGTGATCTCACTCACTCTCTCTGTCAAATAAATAAATAAATCTTTAAAAAAAAAATGCCACTAGACAATGCATGGGTCAACCAAGAAATCAAAGAATTGAAAAATTACATGGAGAGAAATTAAAATGAAAACTAAATGGTCCAAAATCTGTGGATGCAACAAAAGTGGTTTTAAGAGAGAAGTTTGTAGCAATACAGGCCTATCTGAAGAAGCAAGAAAAATCTCAAATTAAAAGCCTGACCATACACCTGAAAAAGCTAAAAAAACTAAAAAGAACAAAACTCAGAACTAGCAGAATGAAGGACATAATAAAGATTAGAGCAGAAATAAATGAGGAAGAAGGGGGGAGGACAATGACAATGGTGACAATGATGACAGTGACAACAGATCAATGCAAGCAGGAGCTGCTTCTTAGAAAAAAATCAAGAAAATTAAAGAACCTCTAGCCAGATTCATAAAGAGAGAAAGAGGACTCAAGCAAAATTAGAAATGAAAGAGGAGAAATAACAACTGGCATCACAGAAATGCAATGGATTGTAAGAGCATATTATAAGAAAGTATATGGACAACCTAGAAGAAATGAATAAATTCCTAAAATCAGGTTAACCTACAAGATGAAGCAGGAAGGCATAGAAATTTCAAACAGACTGATTACTAGGAATGAAATTGAATCAATAATAAAAAAACTCCCAACTTGGGGCGCCTGGGTGGCTCAGTGGGTTAAAGCCTGTGCCTTCAGCTCAGGTCATATCTCAGGGTCCTGGAATTGAGCCCCGCATCAGCTCTCTGCTCAGCAGGGAGCCTGCTTCCCGTGCTCTCTCTGCCCGCCTCTCTGCCTACTTGTGATCTCTTTCCTCTCTGTCAAATAAATAAATAAATCTTTAAAACAAAACAAAACAAAACTCCCAACAAACAAAGGCCCAAGACTGGATGGTTTCTGGGGTGAAATCTACCAAACATTTAAAGAAGGGTTAATACCTACTCTTTTCAAGCTATTCCAAAAACAAAACAAAAAGAAGATGAAGGAAGATCTCAAATTCATTCTAGAAGATCAGCATTACCCAGAAACCAAAAACACATGAAGATAGCACAAAAAAAGAGAACTGAAGACAAATATCTTTGATGAAGATAGATGCAAAAATCCTCAACAAAATACCATTAAATAGAATCCAACAATATATTAAAAAAAATTCACTGTGATCAGGTGGGATTTATTCCTGGGATGCAAAGATGGTTCAATATTTTCAAATCAATCAATGTGATACATCACATCTACAAGAGAAGGGATAAAAACTATATTTCACTAGATGCAGAAAACACATATGACAGAGTTCACTACCCATTCATGATTAAACCCTCAAAAAGGTAGGTCTAGAGGGAACATACCTCAACATAATAAAGGCCATATAAGAAAAACCCACAGCTAACATACTCAGTGGTGAAAAACTGAAAACATTTTTCCTAAGGTCAGAAACTAGACAAAGATGTCTATTGTCACCACTTTTATTCAACATAGTACTAAAACTCCTAGCTGCAGCAATCAGGCAAGAAAAAGAAATAAAAAGCATCAAAATTGATAAGAGAGAAGTAAGACTACTATTATTTGCAGATGACATGATACTATATACTGAAAACCCTAAGGACTCATCAAAAAACTTCTAGAGCTGATTCATGTTTTCAGTAAAGTCATATCAAATCGATGATAAAGGATATCAAATCGATGTGCAGAAATTAATTCTGTTCCATTGACCTATGAATCTATTTCTGTACCAGTATAATACTGTTTTGATTACAACTTGCAGTCCAGATTGTGATGCCTCCAGTTTTCTTTCCCTTTCTAGATTGCTTTAGTTGTTTGGAGTCTTCTGTAATTCTATACAAATTTTAGGATAGTTTGTTCTAGTTCTGTGGAAAATACTGTTGGTATTTTGATAGGGATTGCATTAAATATATAGATTGCTTTAGGTAGTATAAACATTTTAAAAATATTTCTTCTTCCAAATTATGAGCATGGAATGTCTTTCACCTGTGTCACCTTCAATTTCTTTCTTCAATGTTTTATAGTTTTCAGAGCACAGTTCTTTCATTTTCTTGGTTAAGTTTATTCCTGGGTATTTTATTATTTTGATGCAATTATAAATGAGATTGCTTTCTTAATTTCCCTTTCTGCCACTTCATTACAGTGTATAGAAATTCACAGAAAACCTAGAAATAATCTCACAATTATCTGGTCAATTAATTGTCAGCAAAAGAGGAAAGACTATCCAAGGTATCAAAATATTCTCTTAAACAAATGTTAGGAAACCTATACTACATGCAAAAAAAATAAAAAGAAAGAAAGAAACTGGATTACTTTCTTTCACCATACATAAAGGTAGGTTCAAAATGGATGAAAGACTTAAATGTAAGACCTGAAACCATCAGAATCCTAGGAGACACAGGCAGTAATCTTTTTAACTTTGGATGTAGCAACTTCTTTCTAGATATGTCTCCTCAGACAAGGGAAACAAAAGCAAAATACACGATTGGGACTACACCAAAGTAAAGAGTTTCTGCATAGCAAAGGAAAAAAATCAACAAAACTAAAAGACAACATACCAAATGGGAGAAGATATTTGCAAATGACATACCCTATAAAGAAGTTATATAATTTAACACCAACAAAGCAAAATAAACAACCAAGAAAACCATAACCAAAATGAAACCAAGTAACCCAATTAAAATTGGGCAGGAGATATACAGATCACCAGCAGACACATGAAAAGTTGTACAATAATACTCATCATCAGAGAAATGCAAATCAAAATTACAATGAGATATCACTTCATACCTGTCAGAATGCCTAAAATAAAAAACTCAAGAAACAACATGTGTTGGTGAGGATGTGAAGAAAAAGGGGCCCTGCTGTAGTGTTGTTATGAATGCAAAGTGGTGCAGCCACTGTGAAAGACACTATGGAGGTTCCTCAAAATAGTAAAGATAGAACAACCCTACAATCTATGAATTACACTACTGGGCATTTACTTAGAGAAAACGAGAAGATATGTGTCCCCTTTTGTTTATTGCAGCATTATTTATAATAAACAAACAATGGAAGCTGCCTAAGTATCCATCAATAAATCAATAGATAAAGAAGATATGGTATACACACACATACACACACACACACACACAATGGAATATGGCTTGGCCATAAAAAAGAACAAAATATTGCCTTTTACAACAGCATGAATGGATCTAGAGAGTATAATGATAAGCAAAATAAGTCAGAGAAATAAAAATACCATTTGATTTCACTCATATGTGGAAGAAACAAAACACTGGGGGGTGGGGGACACTAACCAAACTCTTAACTATAGGAAAAAGCAGATGGTTACCAAAGGGGGGCTGGGTGGAGGGAATAAATAAAGTGGATTAAGAATATACATATCTTGTTGAGCACTGAGTGCTACATTGAGCTGTTGAATCATTGTATTATAAAAATCAACTATCTTGGTAGTTGATTAGGTAGAACCTAATCAGATACAGTAATGAGGGGGGTCTTATATAAAGAGAGACTGCACATGATAAGCGGTCAGGAGCACAGGGAGAGAGAGAATCTTAAGGAGGCTCCTTGCCCAGTGTAGAGCCTGATGCAAGTTTTGATCTCACGACCCTGAGATCATGACCCTAGTGAAAATCAAGAGCCCGGTGCTTAAATGACTGAGCTCCCCAGGCGCCCAAAGGAAGTGCTGTATAAAGGAAGAGTCGGCATAAATTTGGTAGGAGAGAAACATGTTAAAAAAACAAAAACAAAAAACTGCTACCTTTCCTCATTTGTCATGTTTACTCTAGCCATAAGGGTGGCAGCCCACACTCCTAGAGGGGCTAGTGTTAGGACAGCAAGTAATAACTTTGTCCTCCATAATTTGAAGTCCTATGTTTTGGTCAACCCAGCAGTTGTAAGAGATGAGTGCATACCACTTGTCTTTGTTTTAGCCCCCTCAGTTTGCAGCAACTTTACTTGCAGCCTCTAGTACGATTCATAGAAACACATTTTTTAATTAAGTCATTCATTCATTCATTCACTTATAGCTCTAGATATTTATGGACATCTAAGTCAGGTAACAGGTTTACTGAAGAGATAATACAGCAGAAACATCAATGATCCCACATGACAAGAATACAGATTAAGCAAGGTCGCTCTGGAAAAGACAGTATACAAAAGGATGACTGCGACCCTCAATAAGTAATTAAAGCAATCCCGGTCAGTGAAAGAATATGATTTCCATACTTACCACATTGGTGGTACTCAAGATGTCCAGTTATCATTAAAAAAATTACGAAGTAAACAAATGGGGAAATATGAATCACTCATAGGAAACAGAAACTATTTCTGAGGAGGCCCTGACATTGATATTACTAGTCAGTGTCTATATTAACTGCCTTAAATATCCTTGATGTACTAGAGGAAACCATGGGCAAAAAACTAAAGAAAATTATAAAAAGTTGTTTGGACAAATAGGGAATGTTAACAAAGAGAAATTGTGAAAGGAACCAAATAGAATTTCTAGACCTGAAAATACAGATTTATTTCTGTACAGATTTAATTCTGGCACTGAAAGTAAAATAGTGAAGATGAAAATTTCACTAGAGGAATTCAACTTCAGATTTTAGCAGGCAGAAGAAAGTATCAGGAAACATTAAACATAAGGTACTCCTAGGAGCAGAAAACGTTAAGAACAATCAATAGAACCTGAGGGACCTGAGGGGCACCATCAAATGCACCTACACCCACATTGTGGGAGTTTCAAGAGGGGAGGAAAGAAAGGGACACAAAAAAAAGTACTTGAAGAAATACTGGCAGAAAACTTCCCAAATTAGATTAAATATATGCACATACGTGTTCAAGAATCTCAGTGAACTCTAGTCATGAAAAACTCAAAGAGGCACCTTATAAAATTGCCAAAAGACAAAAACAAAATCTTGAAAAGCAGCAAGATGAAAGTGACTCCTACATTCAAGGGACTATGAATAAGATTAACAGCTAATTTTTCATAAAAAATAATAAAGGCCAGAAGAAGTGGATGGCAAAGTTAAAGTGCTGAAGTTAAAAAAAAAATAAATATATAACTGTCAACCAAGTATTCTGTATGTGGAAAACTATCCTTCAAGAATAAGGATAGAATTAAGACATTTTCAGATAAATAAAACCTAAGAAGTTCATTACTAGTAGACCTTTCATATACGAAATGTTAAAGGGAACTATTCAAAAGGGAACTATTCAGGCAGAAATAGAATGATATTAGACAGTAATTTAAAACCATATTAAGAAATAAAGGACACTAATATAGGTATTTGCAGAGGTAAAAATAAAGCCAATATTATTGTACATTTAGAGTGTAACTCCTCTTTATCTCCTATGTGATTTAAAGGTGAATACATAAGACAATAATTATAAATTTGTATTAATAATCACACACATAAACATGCAATCTGTGACAATAAAAAAATAAAGGAGGTGAGATGCAAATATGTTGGAACAAAATATTTATATACTATTGAAACTAAGTTGGTAAAACTCAAACTATGTTCTTATGTTTAAGACACTAATTGCATTCTCTAAGATAACTGCTAAATATATAATTAAATATATACAAAATGGAAAGAACAGGAGAGTCAAAATATTAAAATACTGTAGGACAAAAAATTAGTTAAGTACAAAAAAAGGCAATGATGAATAAATGGAGAAAAAAGTATATACAATATACAAAAAGCAGCTATAAGGCAACAATTCTTAATAATAATAATTTAAAAATAAATGGGAGAATTTTCAATTAAAAGGCAGATATTTACAGAATAGATTTTAAAATAGGGTCCATAGGTATGCTGTCTATAAGAAATTCTATTTATTATTTTAAAAAATATTTTATTTATTTATTGGAGAGAGAGAGAGAGAAAGAACGAGCAATGGGGAGGGTCAGAGGGAGAAAGAGAGAGAAGCAGACTCCCTGCTGAACAGGAAGGCTGATGCAGGGCTCGATCCTAGGACCCAGAGATCATCAACTGAGCTAAAGGTAGTTAACTGACTGAGCCACCCAAGTGCTCCAGAAATTCTTTTTAAATACAAAAACAGAAAGAGGTTTAAAGATTAGCAACCTGTTATAAATTTGTCAAGTTAACACTTATGAATTTGAACCGAATGTGCAGCCTGTGAGCTGAGTTTCAATAGCAGAACACAAGAGGAACTAAAATAGAGAAGCTTATTACTCATGAGTCCTGGAGGAAGTATCCAACATGCCTTGAAGGTCTACATGGGGAGATGAAGACAGAGGCCCACATGAGGGCACATGCCTTTACTAGAATCCCTGGATGAAGTGCTGTGGAGTTCCTAGGCTAAGGCTGACTTGATCAATTCAATCCAAAAGAGCCAGGTAAGTAGGTAAGTTACATGAGAATCTTACCTAAAAGGCACAGAATAAGGTGGTGATAATGTTGATTACAAGGGCTTTTGGGAAAATGACACTGAAAACTTACACTCTTTGTGACTATGCAGGCTGCTGCTGAGGGCATGCATTTGCATGAGGAGGCCAGTACCAGTTTAAGATCCTCGATATTTGGCCAAACCAAATGGATGACAAGACAGTAATACCATGGAATAGGTTGGCTAAACTCTACACAATCCTATTAAAAAATGAACAAAGTCCTTGGATTAAACATTCTCCAGAGAAGATATATAAATGGGAAATAAGCCCTTAGAAGATGCTGAACATCATTAGTCATTAGGAAAACGCAAGTTTAAACTACAATGAGATACAACTTCGGACCAATTAGGATGGCCATAATTTTAAAAATGAAAATTAACAAGTGTTGGCAAGGATGTGGAAATATTCGAACCCTCATATATTGCTTGTGGGACTATTAAATGGTACAGCTATTTAAAAAGATAGTTGTAAATGCCTCAAAATGTTTATCATAAAGTTACTTTAAGAAATTCCCCCAAAAGGAAATTAAGCACCTATGTTTACATAAATATTTGCACACATATTTTTGTAGTAGTATTTCTCAGAATAGCCAAAAAGTATACACCACCCAAATATCTGTCAACTGATAAATATATAAACAGAACATAGCATATTCATATAACATATTATTCAGCCATAAAAAATGTAGGAAGCACTGATACATTCTATAGCAAGAAAGAATCTTAAAAACATTATGCTAAGTGAAGAAAGCTAAACACAAAGGGCCAGACATTGCATGATTTTATTTATATAAAATGTCCAAAAAAGGCAAGTCTACAAGGACAGAAAGTAGAATATTGGTTGCTAGGTAGAAGAGGTACATGTGGAGTAACCACTTAATGGATACATTGTTTCCTTTGGGGGTGTTAATAATAGGGAATTAGTGGTAATAGTTACATAGTGATGTACTAATATCCACTGTAGAGAAACCCACTATAAATGATACATGGTACAAAGGTAAATTGTATGGTATGTGGACTACATCTCAATTAAAAATGAATGAAAAAATATATAAGATAGCCAAATAAGTACTACTGTTTTATTCTATCATAAAGTTGAAAGAGAAGTTACATCTCCAGAATGACCATTAATATTTAATCCTACATCATTAGGATGGTCCTGATGTCACCAGAATCTTTATGTTCTATATTTAGTGTTAAAATAAATAACCATTAGAATTCTGAGATGTCAAGATGTGAGATACAATGGCATTATGTCATTGCAAAGCTTCTTATATACATATTTTTGAGCTGGTGATGTTCTTAAATAAGGAAAGATAGAGAAGAACAATTCTCTGGTCCCAAAATATACAAAAACTCTTTAATCATCTTCCTACACACAGCTCTGATACTAAATTTTTTCTTTTACAATAGTCCCCCCTTATCCATGAAAGATACATTTCAAAACCCCCAGTGGATGCCTAAAACCACAAATAGTACTGAGCCCTAGATACACTATGTTTTTTTTCTTATACATACATACCTATATAAAATTTAATGTATAAATTAGGCACAATAAGAGACTAACAACAAAAATAGAATAGTTATAACAATAAGCTGTAATAAAAGTTGTGTAAATGTAGTCTCTCCCTTCTCAAAATGTTGTACTATACTCGCTCTTCTTGTAATGATGTTCTCTGATAACATGCCTACATGATGAGATGAAGTGAGGTGAATGATATAGAGATTTTGATGTAGCATTAGGCTAATGCTGACCTTCTGACAATACATCAGAATGAGGATTATCTGCTTCCAGACCACAGGTAATTGAAGGTAACTGAAACTGTGGAAAGCAAAACAATGAGTGAAAGGAGTCTACTATAATCCTAAAAACAAATATCCTTCTAGTCTGCTAAAGGAAAATTGAGTTTTAGTGCATCTGTTTAGACAGTAAACAGAAAAGAAAACAAAACAAAATTTAAGCATTGTACCCAAACATAATGTTTTGATGTCATTAAGAAATGGAATTTGGGGCACCTGGGTGTCTCAGTTGGTTAAGCATCTACCTTTGGCTCAGGTCATAATCTCAGGGTCCTGAGATCCAACCCCCAAATCCAGCTCCCTGCTCAGTGGGGAGTCTGCTTCTCCCTTCCCCCCTCTCTCTCTCCCCTGCTTATGCTCTCTCTCTCTCTCTGTCAAATATATAAATAAGTACAATCTTTAAAAAACGTAAAAAGAAATGCAATTTATGTAAGCTCCCAACATAATAGTATATAAGCATGTATTTAGGAGCTAATTTTAGAGGAACACAGTGTCAACAACTATACCCTTATGTGATTTCTTAAAAAAAAAATCAATCTGAATTTCTTTACTCTGTTTAGATTTCCCATGTTGGAACAATCTGTCTTAAAAGTAGCACTTAAGTGTACTAATTCCCCTAATTTAATGTCTAGAAGCTACCCCCTTGTAACTATGTAAATACCAAATTATTCCATCTTATTGCCATTGCTTCATTAATTTTCTGCAGGTTAAATGCATTTTA
>CM052809.1:118167478-118274460 GCA_028533885.1 Nasua narica
ACTCTAGCTGAGCTCCCAGACAGCAAATAGGATGGACTTTCAGCAATGTGAATAAGACATCTTGATTTTCCTGCCATGTCAAACTTAAAAAATGATGACCAGGGAGGGAGACAAACCATAATAGATTCTTTTTTTTTAAACTATTATTTTTTTATTAACATATGATGTATTATTTGCTTCAGGGGTACAGGTCTGTGAATCATCAGTCTTACACAATTCACAGCACTCACCATAGCACATACCCTCCCCAGTGTCCATAACCCAGCCACCATATCCCTCCCCTTCCACCCCCCAGCAACCCTCAGTTTGTTTCCTGGGATTTAGAGTCTCTTACTGTTTGTCTCCCTCCCTGTCCCATCTTGTTTCATTTTTCCCTCCCTACCCCCCCATGACGCCTTGCCCTGCCTCTCTAATTCCTCATATCAGAGAGATCATATGATAATTGTCTTTCTCTGATTTACTTATTTCACTTGGCGTAATACCCTCTAGTTCCATCCATGTCATTGCAAATGGTAAGGTTTCAGGTTTTGATCGCTGCATAGTATTCCATTATATATATATATATATATATATATATATATATATATATATATATATACCACTAGAGACTCTTAATCTCAGGAAACAAACTGAGGGTTGCTGGGGGATGTGAGGGGTTATAGGGTGGCTGAGTGATGGACATTGGGGAGGGTATGTGTTATGGCAAGTGCTATGAATTGTGTAGGACTGCTGATTCACTGGCCTGTACCCTTGAAGCAAATAATACATTATATGTTAATAAAATTAAAAATAAATAAATAAAAATGACTCTAAGCTCAACTTCTCTTCAACAGCATTCACTATGAGAGGTATCAAGCAAGAACTGCCTAGCTGATTTTAGGCAACACATAGAAATATGATAGAAATTTTTTTATTTTTTATTTAAGCCATTAAGTTTTGTGGTGTGTTATATAGCAGTGGAATAGGTTGCCATACACTCAGTTATTTATCCATCACAGCAAATGTAGTGCCTTCTGCCAACTAAAATATACTGGTACCTAACCCATCTCTGGTATCCATTTAAAATCTGTTACCCATGGGGTGCCTGGGTGGCTTAGTGCATTAAAGCCTCTGCCTTCAACTCAGGTCATGATCTCAGGGTCCTGGGATCGAGTCCCTCATCGGGCTCTCTGCTTAGTGGGGAACCTGCTTCCCACCTCCCCTGCTTGCCTCTCTGCCTACATGTGATCTCTCTCTGTCAAATAAATAAATAAAATCTTTTTAAAAAATAAATAAAATGTATTACCCAGGATTTTATCTTGAGTTATAATCCTTATCTTGATGTATTTAAACTATTTTGGATTTCTCTATTTAGAATTTCCACATTCAATTTAAACAACTAAAGTTTATTCTCCTTCACCATACCCATTTCTTTTTATGTTCCTTTCTCAGGTTAATGGAAACAGAATTCGAGAGTCACACAGTCTCCAAAGAGCTATCAATTTTGACTTGAAGTGTTTTTGGCATCTACGCTCTCTTTCTTTATAGTCACTTAGTGGCATCTTTTGTTGAAAATCCTCTATTTTACATATATTAATTAAAGGGTTTCTCAGCCACAGTTTCTCTGCCCAAATTACCACTTACCAATAAGTCTATCTTCTACACAGTCCCTTACTTATTTTTCCAAAAGTAAAATGTAATAATGTCATTACTACACTTAGTTGACTTATTGTATAAAAACTTTGTTTTCCCTCAATCTGTAAGATGCCAGATGAAAGATCTCTGAAGGTTTAGAACTTAGGAATTAACTAAGATTAACTAAGATTGAGAGAGCTAATATCTGTCTTTACAGGAGTAAAGCCAAATAAAAAAATCATACTAATGGGAAATACATAAGTAGTACTAAAAATGACCCAGATGCTGTTCTGAGAATCATACATATATTAACTCATTTCATCCTCATAATATTTCTATTAGATAGGTACTATTATCCCATTTAAAGATAAGGAAATTGAGATACAGAGGTTAAAATAACTTGGACACTTTGCACATCTCTATCCCTTTTGAATATTATGCTTGATAAGCATTTCTACTAATAGTTTATATAGATGGCATGAAATTTATGAAAGACATAAAAAATGGAGAGTATATAGATTAGCAAATCTAGGTGTGCTTCAAAACCATTACAGTATACAGATAGCAAATTGCTGTAGCCAAACATAAGAGTGACTTGGTCAAAACTTTAAAATCATCTCTAGAGCTAGGAAGAGATATTGAAAGTATACTTTTCCATGGAAGGATGAATTGTACAGACGATTTTGTAAAAAGTAAAATAAACAATAAAGAGCCTGTATCCTGAAATATAAATTTATGATATGGGTCAATTTCTGTTATTTCTCCCCTTTTCTTCCCCCAAATGTATATAACTCCAAAGACTAGAATCCAAAAATAATGGATGTAGGCCATATCTCTTTATTCTATCGCTCGAGTACTGTATATGTATTATAAATATATAACAAAAGTCATGGGAATTTTGTGTTTTTATCTCAGATTTTTGACTAAGCTCCTAAAATTGAGGGCAATAGGCGCACTTGAAAGAAAGCAACTCAGAAATAATAGATGATTTCGTCCTCTACAACTTGCTATGAAATACACTAATTCCTTGACATCACTCCTTTACCAGAATTATCTGTGTAATCAGAAGAGACTGGACAGTCTCTCTACTCATAAGACCGGAATTCACTTGAAGGGAAATCACTGGAGCGAATATGAGTACTGAAAATGAGATTTTTCTTATACTTGAAAATTAAGACACAGGGAGGAAGATTTAATCGAAAAATGGCTGAAAAAATGAAATGAGATATAAAGGCACTTCTGTTTTAACACTATTGAGTTCATACTTTTAAAGAATATATTAGTTATCAAATAGTACAGAGCAGTTTAAGGACTGATAAACAATAGTACATGTGAAAGCCCAGTTCTCTTCCCTATTCCTCAAAGTATATTTTAAGTTTCTATTTCAATTTGTTTGAGAATTGGCTGAAAAACTTTATATGATATAATACCACTCCTTTTTTAATTTATATATTTTATAAGAGAGTATTGATCCCTACAATGAAAGATGGAAATTTAACTTGCTTGTATTGGCATCTCTTCATTGGTGACCCCATATATGTTTGAAAATTATAATATTAATTTTAATTCTTTTATTTAGTAGAAATATTTCTTAAAATTAGTGTTCCTTTCTAAGTTACCTTTGCACAATTAATTATATTTTAGTTCCATAAGGATTGTAATGAAAAATAGCCGCCCAATCCAGGATGCACTCACTTTCCATTGCCTACAGGCTGAGACTTCCAATGTTTCTGAATCTTTTAGTATTTCTTTTATATCTAAAAATTACATGCTAATGTTGACAATTTTTTGTGTGTCTTAGTCATTATCTACTTGTATTCATTTGTGAAAAATGAATATAGTCTCTCTTCCCTATTTCTCTGTCATACCCTCTGACTTTTTATCCTTTGATTGTCTCTGAAATATACATTATAAATTTTAGGTCACTATTTAGTAGTTATATTATTATAAAAACATGAATATGTTCAGAAGTACTTCCTTTTTTTAACAGTTTCCAGTGAATGCCTATTATATGCTAGCAAACTTCTAGTCGTTTGAGATCCATTGGTGAATGAAAGTAGATAAAATGCTTTTAAAGAGCTTATGTTAAAGAGAAGAATGTAAACTATAAACATAGTAACCAAATAAATTTAAGAAGAGTATTAGAAGCTGTTAAGTACCACGCCCAGAGTAAAAAGTGGAGCAGGAATAAGAATATATGGAGTTGCTTAGAGGAAAGGTAGAATACATTTAAATATGACACCAGGCACTGTTATATCTCTGTGAAGGGGACATTTGAACAAAGTTGTGACTAAAATAAAGGGATTAGCCATGCAAATATGTTGGTGAAAGCATTCTATGTGAAGAAAATGGTGAACATAAATTTGCTTTGGCTGGAACATGTTTCAGTTGGATCTAGAGGATTTAGCCAGGAGATCAGCTTAGCTGGAATGAGAAGCCTGTGTGTAGGGGATGTGAGAGAGGACATAAATGGCTAAATCATGAAAGGCCTTACAGACTATTTTAAGAAATTTGTTTTTTTCCTATGAGTGAAATGAGAATCCATTGCAGGATTGTGAGCAGAGAAATTATCACCCTTAAAAAATTTTAATCTGGCTGCTCTACTGAAAATAGTCTGTGGGGTTCCTGGAGAAGGAGTAGGAAGAACAATGATAAGATCACAGAAATTAGAAATGGTAGAACAGACCCAGAGACAGCAGTGGAGATGATAAGTACTCAGATTGGGATGTATTTTTTTTAAAGATTTTATTCATTTATTTGAGATAGAACTAGTGAGTGAAAGAGCACAAGCAGGGGGAAGGTCAGAGGAAGAAGCAGACTTGATCTCAGGACCCTGGGATCATGACCTGAGCCAGAAGCAGATGCTTAACTCACTGAGCCACCCAGGTGCGCCTGGATGTATTAAAATGTAAGAAAAAAGGATTTTCCAAGGGATTGAATGTGAAAAATAAAAATGATTGTTCAAGCATGAAATAATGATTTGTGTGCCGAACACCTAGAAAAACAGAGTTGCTATCAAATGAGATAGGGATGACCTCAGCGGGAACAGATTAAGTAGAGGAAGAAAATTATGAGTTCACTGTTACACATGTTGATTTGAGATACTAAATAGACAACCTTGCAAGCCAAAATTGAGTTAAGACTAGTACTACAAATGTAATTATGGAAGTTAGCATATAGATTAAACCCATAATACTCGAAGAGAACACCAAGGGAAATGAAAGAAAAAAGATGGGAGTCAAGCATTGGAACACTGCAACAGAAACAAAAAACAAAACAAAACAAAACAAAAGCAGACTAGGGTGCCTGGGTGGCTCAATGTGTTAAAGCCTCTGCCTTTGGCTCAGGTCATGATCTCAGGGTCCTGGGATCGAGCCCCGCATTGGGCTCTCTGCTCAGCGGGGAGCCTGCTTCCTCCTCTCTCTCTGCCTGCCTCTCTGCCTACTTGTGATCTCTCTCCCTCTGTCTAATAAATAAATAAAATCTTTAAAAAAAAAAAAAGCAAAACAAAGCAAAGCAAAACAAAACAAAACAAAACAAAACCAGAGGTGGAAGAACCAGAAAAAGACTGAGAATGAGTTTCCAGAGAGTAAGAGATAAAGTTTCGGGCTTCTCTAAAAGTAAAAGGGAAAGTGTAGGGAGAAAGAAGATGATAAACTAGTAATTGTACTGCTGATTTTCTGGAATGCTAAGCTGATATACTGAGTTATGGGTCTCTACTGATTCATTGTTGACATTCTCTGTGCCTTGTCAATTGTCCTTTTTTTGGCTCTGGGAATTCTTCCCTTCCACATTCTCTTTTACTTCTTTCTAGAGCTTTATATTTCTGTGTATACTTTGCAGATGGGTAGTCTGATTTTGTTTTTGTCACCTTCTAATAATTTCCGTTCAATTTGTTCTATCTTATTAGATTTTTAATTCTGTTACACTTATTTATTGTCTATTGAATTCTTTGTCTTTTAAATGTTTCTTCTTATAGCATCCACTTGTTGATTAATGCTGTACCTTCTTTAAATGGTCAGAAGCTATGCACCTTCCCAAAGTTTTTTCTTTCTTTTTTGAAGATTTTATTTATTTATTTGACAGAGAGGAGAGAGATCACAAGTAGGCTCCCTGCTGAGCAGAGAGCCCGATGTGGGGCTCGATCCCAGGACCCTGAGATCATGACCTGAGCCAAAGGCGGAGGCTTTAACCCATTGAGCCACCCAGGCACCCTCTTTTTTTCAAAATTTTTTTTCAAAAATTTTTTTTTCAAAATCTTATTTTTTATTTAGTAAAAGAGAGCATGAGAGAGTCCACGAAGTGGGAGAGGGAGAAGCAGTCTCCCCACTGATCGTGGAGCCCAATGTGGGGCTGGATCTCAGGACTCCAGATCATGACCTAAGCCAAATGCTGGACTGACTTAGCCACCCAGATGCCTGTTTTTGTTTTTGTTTTAATCTTTATTGTTTGTTACAATCTCAATCAATTACAATAGAGGCTTTTGTTTTACTTTTTTAAAGAAAACATCTAGTGATCCCTGGTCATTGTCTTATCTTTAAAAGCAGGGAAATTAAAATATTGCTTGAAAATGCTGCATATATAGATGGGGCTTCTTTTTTGTGGTCTTTATTGAGGTAACTTCTGGCTAAACTTCACTGGGTGATTTTAATGTCAAAATTTTTAGCCATTTCTTTTGAGCCAGTAAGATTTTCCAGTTTGGAAGAATATATGCCTTCCTAACTGCATTGAAAAATCCTAGAATTCCAGCAGGGAAAGAAACTGGTGGGTCTCAATATTCATAGTATTTAATATGTAAACTTTCTTTCAAGCCATACCTGTTATCTGCAGTCCATAGCCTTTTATTACCCTCTTCAGAGAATAATGTTTAGTCTTCTCTGATAGAGAAGTATAATTGTCTCTAGGCTTCATGGAATGGAGCAGGTCAAGGGTGGGTATAATTTCCATTCAGATGAATCAATCTCCCTGTCATCACATCAAGTCTACCTCCACTTCCATGTTTATTTATTACAGCCAATTCCAAAAACTTATGGGGGTTAAATCCCACAAATCCAATTGCTCCGCAGCTTTCACAGGTGGCTTAATACTCTGGCTTTTAGATTTACTAACTCAGACACTATTTATGGAGTTTCCAAAACACTGTTGATTTTTTTTTTTTGCCTATTTCCCTTTTTAATTTAGTACTTAAAACTTAGTCTATTGTTTTAGGAGGATTTTGTGTTTGTGGAGGTTAATGAGGGCTCAGTCAGCCTTGATACTCTTGGATGTCTCGTAATATTTACATCTTTAATATATCACATATGATGATATTCTTGTATTTTCTTCATTTTTGCCTCAACTTCCATGTTACTCGTTAGCAACATTCTTAACTTTACACTAATATTTTTTTTAATTAATTTTTACTTTGGAATGATTTTAGGTTTACAGAGAAGTTCAGTCAGTGGAGCATGTGATGCTTGATCTTGGGGTTGTGTCTTCAAGCCCCATGTTGGTTGTGGAGCTTACTTAACAAACAAAAACAAATACACGAAAATTTATGTCTTCTACTAAAAGTACAATACTTTTGTCACTTTCTTAAGTACAGGCATACCTTGGAGATACTGCAGGTTTCGCTCAGAGTATCACAATAAAAAGAATATTGCAATAAAACTAGTCAAATAAATTTTTTGTTTCCCAGAAAATATGAAATTTGTTCATAGACTATAACATAGTCTATGAAGTATAGGACAGTACTATGTCCAAAAAGATATATATATTTTAGCTAAAAAAAATACTTTATTGCTAAAAAATGTCAACTATTATCTGAGCTTTCAAAGTCATAATCATCTTTTGACTGATGGAGGGCCTTGCCTCAATGTTAATGGCTGCTGACTCATCAGATTGGTAGTTGCTGAAGGTTAGGATGGCTGTGGCAATTTCTTAAAGTATGATAGAAATGAAATTTCTTATATCTGTTGACTCTTCCTTTCACATATGATTTCTCTATGGCATGTAACACTGATAGCATTTTACCCACAATAGAAACTCTTTCAAAATTGGAATCAATCCTCTCAAACCCTGCCGATGCTTTATCAACTACGTTTATATAATATTCTAAATTCTTTGCTGTAATTTCAACAGTCTTCATAGCATTTTCATCAGGAGTAGATTCCATCTCAAGAAACCGCCTTCCTTGTTTGTCCATAAGAAACAACTTTTAAAGTAGTGTCTCATCTATTAGTGTCATGAAATTACAACAATTCAAATATAATAATGAAAATTTTGGAAATATTGTGAGAATTACCAAAATGTGACACAGAGACACAAAGTGAGCAAAGGCTGTTTAAAAAATGGTGCCAATAGACTATCTCAACACAAGTTTGCCACAAACCTTCAATTTGAAAAAAAAAAATGCAATGTCTACAAAGTGCTATAAAGCCAGGTGCAGTAAAATGAGATATACCTGTATAAAATCCTTCAAAATATTAGAAAACTGTAAACCTGATTTACTAGGCTTATAATAACTTTATAGTGTCCTTTTGCTTTCTCTCTTTCTGTAGGAGTATTTTAAAGGAGCTTTGGAGACTTGAAGAGAATGTTTTCAGCACCAACATCATTTGGACTCTCTTTCCTTACATTCAACTAATCCTTTAAAAGCATTATAAATTACACTTCAGTCCCTTCATATTCATTTTGTTGGTTTAGTTGTTTTTGTTATTTATGGAGGTTCTATTTATCCTATTCTCTGCTAATGGAAATATGACCATTATGTTTTGAAATCCTCATGTTCACAACAGTTTCAATCATTAAACGTATTGCATAGAATCCTTTTTATTTCTGGAGCTATCAACCCATGATTCTGTTCTGTCGAATCACAACTCCCACCCCATATCCCCTATTCTTCTTATAATTAAGTATGTACTTCCTTAAACATAATTCATTAGTTTTTTTCATAGTATGATATTTTGCCTACATTCTTATTTTTGAAATTTCATACCATTTTTTTCTGAGCCAGGTCTTTTTTCACTGATTATTAATGAATTTTAGTGATCATATTAAATATTCTAATATAACAGAAAGCAGTAGAGCTTATTAAATTTTACTAACAGTAAAACATGTCCTTTTAGCTCCTTCAAAAGGCTGAAGTGACAGGGATTAGACAGTAGCTGTTTTCCAGAAATAATCCCGTGATCTGACATTTATGGCCAGGACAGCTGGTGTAGTCTAGTTTCTTATGTCAGGAATAATTTAGTATTTATGTGGCACTTCACATTTTCAAAATGCTCTTCAATCATTAATAAAACATTTCCCTTGACATTCCTGTCAGAGAGGTCAGAATAACTACCAGTAACAAAAACCACTTAATAACAAAATGGGGAAAAGTTACCATAATCCTCTCTGTTTCTTGGTGTTAATTTTCAAGCATGTAAAATCTGAGCATTTATTAAACCCACTGACTACAATGCATTAAGTTCCATGAATTTATAATAAGGATGTGTTTCTATAAAAGATACTCTAAAAAGCTTAAGAAGCTATACCTCCCCTTTCAAAAGCAGGCTGAATTCAAGGAAGTCTACTAAAAAACACATAATAAATACTCTCTGGACTAAAGGCTATCTTATTAATTCAGAGAGGAGAGAACTCTAGAATATGTAGCATTAGCAATGTCTTGCCCAGAATTGAATAATGAGTGTAAGACAGATTGACTAGAAGTTAAAGTCATATGTGAGAAAGATTGTTGTCTCTCAAATACACTTAATGGAAACATTTATCAACATTTTTGAAATAATTAAAAATAATAGGCAATATACGCAAATGATTTTGAACTAAGACACATTTGGCTAACATTATATTCTTGTGCTCAGTTACCACAAAATTGTTATCTGTTCACAAATGATTTTGTGGAGTATGTGTGTTAGTTAGTGTCCTTGTAAACTTTTTTTTGTTTTGTTTTGTTTTTTATACTGTCCTCATAAAAAGCCTATGGAAGTACATCCTGTATTTGTACTTTCTGAAACCATATGGGCCTATTTTATGTTTTGCTTTACTTTTGTTTAAGGGAGGGTAATCAGCATTTATTTCTAAATAGAAATAAAACTATTCACGAGTATTTTTTCCTTCCTTGGTACTTTTTTTGATAAATTTATTTCATGTTTTCATATCTTCTTGTCAAAAAGTGATATTACCAACATATTATTTTTAATATATGTATTTTTAAAAGTTAAATCCACTTTTTTATTCCTTATATTGTGTTTTCTATTTTGTTTGTGATCAGTCTTTCTTAAAGTGTTAACTTATTAATTCTTTCAAATAACCAGATTTTTTTTTAAAGATTTTATTTATTTATTTGACAGAGAGAGATCACAAGTAGGCAGAGAGGCAGGCAGAAAGAGAGAAGGGGAAGCAGAGCAGCTCTCCGCTGAGCAGAGAGCCCAATGCGGGGCTCGATCCCAGGACCCTGAGATCATGACCTGCGCTGAAGGCAGAGGCTTTAACCCACTGAGCCACCCAAGCGCCCCTCAGATAACCAGATTTTGACATTTAAGTATTTTTCTGTTTCAAGTATTTTTTTTATGTCAGATATAAAATATTTTAGGCTTTGTTAACCTATACAGCTCTATTGCAAATACTCAAATCTGTCATTGTGAAAGCAACCATGTGATACATAAATGAATAAATATGGCTATGTTCCAATAAAGCCTTTTTTAACAAAAATTTCATTGTTGTTGCAAGTCAAGTAAATATTTAATAACAGGAATATCAGTGTTTGGGTGATAAGTCATTTTTTGAAGCATCTCTGGGCAACATGTCACATTATCTCTCCCAATTTTAGAAGGAAAAACTGGAAGGATTTGGCTTAAAAGGAGGACTACAAAGTTTCTGGCATAATGAGAATCAGATCATAGAACTTTCTTAAAAATTTCCTCAAATAACCACTTGCTTCTGATTTTTAATTAGAGTAAAAACAACCTGCTGGCCATGGTCCACAAAACACTACATAATGTAATTTCTTTTGACCAATCTACCTCACTGTCCACTTTCTTGTCACCCTATGTGTTCTTTATGTCTTGATACATCCAGTTCATTCTTTTGTCAGAACATTAGGTCCTTTTGTCCTTCTGACCAGATAGTTCATCATAGCTCTACTTATGTGGCTTAGGGCAGTGTAGTGTAAAGCCTAGGGACATCCCTCTGTTACTAGACCATTCTCATATGTCATGATTTGATACCTGGAAATGGGCATTTGTAACATTTTACTCCTCTGCTTTTTTCCCCACTGGTAATAATCATGGGATAAAAAGAATAATAATTGTCAGGAAACAAATGCAGATAATAAATACCTATTAAGTGCCTGGGTGGCTCAATTCAGGTGAGCATCTGACACTTGATCTGGGTTCGGGTCATGATCTCAGGGTCCTGAGATCAAGCCCCATGTGGAGCTCCATGCTGGGCATGAAGCCTACCTGGGAGTCTCTCTCTTTCTCTCTCTCCCTCTGCCCCTCCCCCCTACTCTTGCATGTTCTCTCTCTCTTACAAAACAACAACAAAAACCCTTAAATATTTTCGTTATTGAACTTCATATATCTATAAGCATGTAAGAGAATAAATTAGAAATTAAAATAATAAAATAATGATTTCAGTGTAGGAAGGAAAATAAGAAATGAAGTAATATTTTTTTTAAGTTACAATATGTAGTTCCTGGAAAAAAAAAGACGAAAATAAAATATAAAGACATCAGCATGCTCATGGATTTCAGCATCGTGACCAACAGCCTGTGGACTCTAACACCAACTTGCTTGTACACAGACCATGCTAACTAGCCTACCCAGAATCTCTGGCTTGGGCTGGCTGGTGATGAGATTTCTCTCTCAGAGCCAGTCTACCAAGTCTGGTATTGGTGACTGATCCTTCAAATGTGAAGACATCAATGCCATTATACAAAGATCAAGAAGTACCAGGAAACACAATGTCACCAAAGGAGCAAAATAAATAAAACATCAGAAGAGCTTTACTTATTCAACTACCTTCCTGAGGGGGAGGGAGAAAATAAATACAATCGTTTTAAGGAAGCACAGTGAACCACAAGAGAAAAGAGATGACAAAATTAAATCAGGAAAATAATACCTAAACAAAATGAAAATTTCAACAAAGAGAAATCATCAAACAAAGACCCAAGTGGAAGTTTCTGGAGCTGAACAATACAATGATAGGTAAATGTGTTAAAATTTAATTTGCTATAAGCTTAAAATACACTGTTATATAGACTTATATATTACAACCAAAGAGCAAAAGCCTATAGTAGATACACAAAAGATATGTAAAAAGATTTAAACATAACACTAAAGAAAGGTATCAAGTCACAATAGAAGAATGCAATAAAATAAAGTAACAGAGAAGAACTAGAAAAAAAATCCAGAAAAAATTAAAAATGGCAAAAAGTACAAAATATCACTAATTACTTTAAATGTAAATGGGCTGATTTCTCCAATCAAAAGACACAAAGTAGCTGAATGGATTAAAAAGAAAATAATTACTTATTTGTCACCTACAAGAGACACAATTCAAATCTAAGGATACAGACTAAAAGCAAAGGGATGGAGAAAAGATCCCATGCAAATGCAAATGAAAAGAAAGCTACTATAGCTACAAATGTGTGACAAAATAGACTTTATATCGGACTATAATGAAAGACAAAGAAAGGCATTATGAAATGATAAAGGGACCAATCTAAGAAGAGAATATAACATTTGTAAATCTTGATGCACCCAAATAGAAGCACCTAAATATATAAAGCAAATACTGATAGACCTAATAAGGTCTTCAATAAGGAAACATTGGCCTTAAAAGATGCAAAGATACATTAGAACAGATTACATATATATATATATATATATATGTAATCGTGTATATATATATACGTATATATATATAGATTACACGTATTATATATACGTATTACTATTACGTATTATATATACGTATCTATATATAGATCTATATATAGATACGTATATATATACGATTACATATATATATGTAATCGTATACACACACACACACACACACACACACACACATACAGAGAGAGAGAGAGAGAGAAACACTCCCAAAACAACAGAAGGCATTCTTTTCAAGTGCACATGAAAAATTCACCAGAATAGATTTTAGGCCACAAAACAAATTTCAGAGTTTTAAGAAGACTGAAATCATATCAAGCAACTATTCTGACTATAATAATACGAACCTATAAATATTTATAAGAAAACTGAAAAAACTATAAATATGTGGAGATTAAACAACAGGTTATTGAACAACTACTGGGTCATAGAAGAAATCAAAGGAGAAATACAAAAATACCTAAAGACAAATGAAAACAGAAATACAACATACCAAATTGTATGGGATGTAGCAAAAGTGATTCTAAGAGGAAAGTTCATCATTACACATGTCTACTTCAAGAAACAAAAGAAATTTCAAAAATATATATATAATTTTATCTCCAAAGGAAGGAAAAAGAACAAAGCCCAACGTTAATATAACAAAGGGAAAAAGTAAAGATTAGTATAGAAGTAAATATCAATTAAAAAGGTGGAAATATCAATTAAAAAGGTTAAAGATTAATCAAACTAAGCTGGTTCTATGAAAAGAGAAACAAAAGTGACAAATCTTTAGCTAGACTTACCAAGAAAAAAAGACTCAAATCAAAATCAGAAATGAAAAACTATAAGTGGTGTCACAGAAATACAAAGGATCAAAAGAGATTATGAACAATTACATGTCAACAAATTTGACAATGGGTAAATTCCTAGAAACCTACAATCTTCCAAGAATAAATTATCAAGAAATAGAAGATCTGAATAGACTGATTATTAGTAAGGAGATTGAATCAATAATCAAAAACCTCCCAGCAAACAAATGTCCAACACCAGATGCCTTCACTGGCAAATTCTACCAAACGGTGAAAGAACTTAATGTCAATCCTTCTCAAAGTCTTCCAAAAAATAAATAGGGAACACTTCTAAACTTATTTTATGAGGCCAGCATTACCCTGATACTAAAACCAGACATCAACACCTCAAAAAAATAGGAAAGAAAATTACAAACCAATATCCCTGATGAACATAGATGCACAAATTCTCAGCAAAATACTAATGAACCAAATTCAAGAATACATTAAAAGGATCAGCAGTATGATCAAGTGGGATGTATCTGAGGATCCAAGGTGAGGATCCAAGGATATTATGACAGCCACAAGTCAACCAATGTGATACACCACATTAAAAGATGAAAGATAAAAACTATATGATCATCTCAAATCAACTGGAGAGCATTTGACTAAATTCAACATTGTTTATGATAAAGACTCAATAAAGTGGACATAGAGGGGATGCACTTCAACATAATAAAGACCACATATGGCTAACCTTGTATTTTTTTTTAAGTTTTATCTATTTATTTGACAGAGTGAAAGAGATTACAAGTAGGCAGAGAGGCAAGCAAGGGGAGAGGGGGAAGCAGGCTCCCTGCTGAGCAGAGAGCCTGATGTGATGTGGGGCTCAATCCCAGGACCATGAGTCATGACCTGAGCCAAAGGCAGAGTCTTAACCCACCCAGCCACCCAGTTGCCCCTAACCTTGTATTCAATGATGAAAAGTTGAAGCTTCTCCCCAAAATAAGTATAAGACAAAGATTCGCAGTCTTACTACTTTATTCAAAATAGTATTGGGAGTTCTGACAAAAGCAATTAGCAAGAAAAAGAAAAAAAAATGCATCCAAATTGAAAAGGAGAAGTAAAAGTGTCACTATTTGCAGATGATATGATTCTATATATAGAAAACCCTAAAGACTACACACACATACACAGAATAAATGAGTTCAGTAAAGTTGCAGGATACAAAATAAATGTACATAAATCTGCTGCATTTCTATACACTAATAATAAACTATCAGAAAGAGAAATTAAGAAAATTTCATTTACAATTGCCTCAAAAAGAATGAAATACCTGGAAATAAATTTAACCAAGCAGGTTAAAGTCATGTATAATGAAACTGTAAGATACTGATGAAATAAACTGAAAACAGAAATAAATGAAAAGTCATTACTTGTTCATGCACTGGAAAATATGATATTGTTAAAATGAAATGTCCATACTACTTAAAGCAATATACAGATTCAGTACAATTCTTGTTAAAATTCCAGTGGAAAATTTTATAGAGCTGAAACCACAGAAGACCCCAATGTTTATGTTTATGAAACCACAGAAGACCCAAGTAGCCAAAGTAATCTTGAGAAAGAAGAACAAAGCTAAAGGTATCACTCTTCCTGATTTCAAGCTATACTACAAAGTTATAATAATCAAAACAGTATGGTATTGGCCTAAAAGAACAAACCAATAGGGCCATGGCTGGAAGGGGATGTTTTATAGGGATGTTTATAAAACAGCTATACTAGTTGATAAGGTAGGAAGTGTCCCAGATATGTTGAGCACTGGGAGAAGTCAAAATGCCATTAAGTGTAAAATGCACACCAGCTTTTGAAGATTTGAAAGGAAGAATATAAACTATTTCCTAAGCATATTTTATATTGAGTGCATATCACGGTGACAATACGTTTCATATGTTGAGTTAAATAAAATATATAATGAAAATTAGTTTAACATATATTTTTTTAAAGAAACATTTTTTTAAGAGCTTAAATCCCAAAGACTTTCTGGTGTTTTTTTTTTTTTTCAAGATTTTATTTATTTATTTGAATGAGAGAGAGAGAGAAAGAGAGAATGAGAGGGGAGAAGGTCAGAGGGAGAAGCTGACCTCCCGCAGAGCCGGGAGCCCGATATGGGACTCAATCCCGGAACTCCGGGATCATAACCTGAGCCAAAGGCAGTCGCCCAACCAAATGAGCCACCCAGGCGCCCACATATTTTTTACTTTTTAATGTGGTTATATGTATGGCTTGCATTATGTTTTTATTGCACAGGGCTGGTATAAAATATATTTAAACACTTGATTCACTTGAGGGAGAGATAGGAAAGGAAGAGGAAAATAATTTCTCTGAAATTTTTAAGACAAAGGGAAGATGAAATTATAAATACTACTGATCAAGTTCAATCTTTTAGAGAAAGCAGAGGATGAATATAGATGCAAAAAAAAAAAACAAAACCCTTCTTGAATTACTGGGAGAAAGTATGAAAGTTATGTATGCTTTCTGTCTGTGGTGTATGTGCCAGCAGATTGCTTTTCTGTTTGGCTATAAGGCCGCAAGCTACAGTGGACATGCGCTAGGGTGGTCTCTCATGATATCCATTTCCTTGTGTTTGTAGCTTTTATAATCACTTCCTTTATGTGTGGCTTGAATCTGTGACTTGCTTCTGGCTGATATGACAAAGGTGAAGAGATACCACCAATGGGATTAATTACCCCAGTTTCTTCTCTTAGACATCACCAAAACGGAGATTATTTTGTGTTAGGCTGACTTAAACAGGGTAAAGCTCTTAAAAGAGGGACTGGGAACTCCTTGAGGTGAAATATTGCCCTTTCTAGTTTGATGATGTAAGTGGTCATGTCACCAAAAAAACTGCAGGTGGCCTCTAGAAACTTCTAGCAGCCTCTAAAACCTGAAGAGTTGCCTCCAACCTCGGACCTGCAGAAAGTCAGTGCCTGCAGTTACAGAGTCACGAGAAAATGACTCCTACTAACAATCTGAATGACCTTTGAAGCAAATTCTTCTCTAGTTGAGTCTCCAAAGTGAGAAGGTTTTCTGGCTGACAGGCTGATTATATAACCTTTTGAAAGCCTGACCAGAGTAGCCAGTGAAGTCGTGTTCAGATGCCTGACTCAAGAAACTGTGAGTTAAGAAATGCGAATTGTTTAAAATTGCCAACTTTTTGCTTATCCATAATGTAGCAACAGAAAAAATAATACAGAGGCTTTTCCCCTTAAACAATTTGTATGGTGCGCATCAGAGTTCTTGATATCTAAAAAGCTGAGATCTAGGTGGAGATATGACATTTAAAACTCTTTTAAACTTCTCATTTCACTGTTGTAGATAAGTTTCCTCTTGTGCAAAAAACAAATTTGGTCTAAATTAAATCTTTGATTATTTCCAACTCCTACATTCTATTATCTGATTATGAAATATCCAGAGAAGGATTCTCTATGATCATCTTCTACAACTTTCAGAGCCACATTAAAACTTGGCTTCACTTTTTTTTTTTTGCAAATTTATACCATCCATAGATATTGGCAACAGAGATATGTACAAAAATTGTGCACTAAACAATAAATAATGAATATGATACAAGTGTCATAAAAATCCATTAGTGATTTTGTATTTGGAAGTTCGACAATAATGACTTTTGAAGACCTTCCCAGAAAGAAAAATCTATTGATATTTTATATTAATCTCATATTTTTAAAGTGTTTAAAAACTTTTGAGTTTTCTTTAATGTGGATAATAGGCATACAACACAAGATTTTATCTATGTTCGACACAAGATACAACTATCTTATGGTTTTCTAAAATGGCCCAGAAAAACCTGCATCACAATGTGCAGAAATCTGCTTCTGAGTCCTAGAAGTCGAGTCTAATCATGCAGTGGGACAGCTACTTTCTTCCCTTGTGTTTGTGTCAAATAATTGGACAGTTTAAATATTAACAGCAAAATTAATAGGAGGGTCTTTAAAATGTATATGATATTTCATAAAAATGATTGCAAATTTTGAAAATGGATTATAGTAAATAATAAACTCATGATGGCAGGTATCTAGTAGAGTGATGTAGACCATTATATTTATTCCTGTCAGAGCTAATATTTCCATTGATGATCCAGAAAAATAAGTAAAGCAGCCCACGAAACATATTTTCACATGAAATTACACTGAAAGAATGTGTGGAGAGAAAAGAAAAACAGTGTAAAACAAATAGACTGTGACAAGATCACAGAAATCCCCTCTAGTTGTTGACAGTATAAAACTTCAATCTAAAAGTCCTTCATACAAATCAGAGTAGAAATGAATGCCAATGGGGTCAGTGATTATTTCATTATGTGGAACTGAAAAAGGAAAAGCTTGTGAGAAAGAAATATTGGAATGTGTCAAAATATGATTCATTATTGCACAAAAAGATAACACAAACATATTCAGGAAAAAAAATAGAAAGGAATCACATCAGTTGTTTTTTTTTTTTTTTAGCTTGATAATGAACTGTGAAACTTGAACAGATTTGCAAAAATTAAATGGCCTAGAATGTGAATCTGTTTGGGTGGGAAAAGGAACCACAAGGCCTGACTCAGTCACAACATCACTCCTTATTCATGTTATATATAAAATAAGGTAATAGCATCATTTTTATATTATAAACAAAGAACATTTTCTGAAAGTACAGCCCATTTAATCCAAGTAGGTTTCTTCTCTAAATAAGGACCTTCTTGGGATTGTTTCTACATTAAAAGCATATACTGTACTTTTTTTTTCCTAAGGGAGGAATTTATCCTTTATAATCCTTTACAGGTATTTATAAAATGAAACAATACAACAGCTTCTGCCCTCTTCCCCACAACCTTCTTCCATCCCAATTTATATTCTTTCATGGAACAGGAACTTTAGGTACATAGGTACACTTAGTATGTGAGGAGTTAAAGAGAGTGAGATATGTTTGAAAGTCTTCAAGAATTAGTGAGAGATGTCTGGAATAGCCAAGCTCTACATTTTCCCAGCTATGCTTCCCAGAGTAAGTTACTAAATTTCTCTGAATGTCCATTTCCACAACTGGAAAATGGAAACACTGACACAATTCAGTGTATAGTGTTGTGAAACTCAAATAAGATAACCTTGACTAAAAGAAGCATTTAATGTATATGAATAGTATATAAAATATGATGAGAAATATATTTCATTCTCTCTAGGAAAAATAAAGTAAGTGCTATTCATCAATAGCTGAGCTGACAATTATTATTTTATATCCAATGCTCTCCCATTTTTCATGATCTTCTTCCATCTGCCTTCTATTGCTTACATGAGCAAGTTGTTGATTTTATCTTGTCTCTTGCCCTTCCCTCATGCATCTAAAATTTGTAGTAAAACATGAGGGTCAAAGAAGCAGTTCTTGAATTTTCCCTTGTAAAAATATTTTTAAAGCTAAAATCTTAAAGATTAAAGGAAAATTAAAGTTATAAAGATGAGAACAAAACCTCCGATTATGTCACATTCTTTCTATTTGACTAAGTATACAACCACACAATCCAAACTTTCCTTTTTGTGAAAATAATAAAACAAAACAAAAAACCTTGCTAGAATTCAAAACAAAATTTGAAGCAAGCATATTTGAAGCAAGCACTGTTAGGGAATAATTATAATTATTTATAATTATAATATAATGTTTCTCATTATAGATATAAGAAAAGATAGGGGCAAAGGAGATAAATGTTTTAGTTCTTTTCTTCTACCCTTTAGGATTTAAGTTACTTTAAGGTGAAGTAATAAAAGTTGTCCAAATTGATTTATACAGTGAGAAATCCAGACAAATTCTGTGATATTCATGCATTTGAATCTTTGGCAGAGAGTCTAGTAATCTTACATTACTCATCTTAATTACAGTAGTTCCTCTGGGTTAGTACCTATTGACTAATGTACTTGCTAACTAACTGAATTAAAACATTGATATTAATGAGACAAAAATCTTAGGGTGGGTTAAAGCTGCCCTAATTAGTAGCTGTATATATAGCTATAGCTACCTATATCTATATATATCTATATCTATAATTATTTAAGAGTTTATTTATTTATTTAACACAGAGGAGAGAGATCACAAGTAGGCAGAGAGGCAGGCAGAGAGAGAGGGGGAAGCAGGCTCCCTGCTGAGCAGAGAGCCTGATGCTGAGCTTGATTCCAAGACCCTGAGATCATGACCTGAGCCGAAGGCGGAGACTTTAACCTGCTGAGCCATCCAGGCGCACCTAGTAGTTATATGTTATTGGATAATTATTTTATATTTCTAAATGGTATTTCCTCATTCACAAAATAAAGATATTAATAATTTTCAGTTCTAGATAAACGCTAAGCTAATTAAGGGATGGAGTCTGATGAGGTGCAATGCAAAAACAAAAACAATCTATTGTAGCCTTCCCTATTTAACCACGTAGACTAACCAAATAAATCTATAAAATCTAACCTTGCAAAAACAATGACATTTATTAGGAAGCAGTAGACAAGGGGAATACTGAGCTCAGCACTGGACTGAATGGCCTATTTGTTTTGTGAGAGCAGGACATTCAACTTTGTTCTTTACCCTCCAATAAATAGGCATCAGAAATAAGTAGCTCCAAAGTAGACAACCCATTCAAACAAAACCACCAAACTTACCACTAGACACAACTTATAAGAGAATATAGCCACAGTAAAAGATCTTTTTAAAAAGAAAGTTGGGCATTAGAAGATATTGGAAAGTTATGTTATTTTTTCCTTCCTGCTGTTTTTCTTTCCTTGATAGAATCAGATGTTTTAAATATCTAGTAAATAATTGGGTATTTTTCTAAGACTAGAACAACAAAAACCCAAAAAATCTCATTTAAAAATGAGAGTAAAATAAACATTTTTGTTAACATGTAAAGATATGCATGTTAGTAATATAAAAAGAATAAACCATAAGAAACTTTTTTTAGATAGAATAGTACAACTTGGGCACTGGCACTTTGTCATTTTTTTCCCAAGGTGACTTACTTGGATCAACCTTAATTAAGAACTGCACCCTAATAAAACAGATTACTATGCATAGAATGTCAATACTCATACTCCCACTTGATATTTATAAGAGAATGATAATCAAAACATTTATTCTAAAGCTATAAAGAAGCATAAACCTGGAGGGCATTGTAAGATCATTTTGTCTACCTTCTTACATGATCATAATTAAAATATCTTAAATAACTAGAACTTGACTTTATTTGAAAAAAACTAGAGCATATTTTTTACCTTTTAAAGCAATATCAAAACAATACAACAGAAAAAATGTGAGCACTGAAAATATTTTATGGTATATATGTTATAATTTGACTCATTTCTATGATTATTTTATAAAAGATATTTCAATAATCTTTCAAAATTCTTCTCCATTTTTAATGCCTAAATCCTACATATATGACAGAACTACTAGCCATCATGTATTAAAATTAAATAATTTTTTTTCTGATTTAAAGCTCCTTTTCTAAATTTACTTCAGCCAAAACTTTAGGATTAGAATGGCTAACACATTATTTACAAAAGGAGTGGAATAGTTAAAATTTTAATTTTGGTTTTATTAGGTATTAAATCATAGCAAATTCAACCTTAATGAAAAGCCATTCTACACTGTGCAAATGTGGGGTCACTTTAGAACTTAAGACTATTGCAGTATTTTTATGGGAAAAAATGAAACTTGGGGGCACCACACTTTATTCCTTTCCATGCCTACTGCTACATATTGAGCTTCGGATTTTATATTAAAATAGTAATCCTTTTGTATGATTGGGAAAATAAAATGTCCAGATTTTAGATTGAAATAATTAAAATAGAGCAAATCACATACCTAAAGTATTATTAAAAAATGAAAAAAAAAAATGAAACATTGACAATCATTATGTCTTCCAGAAAGACAATAAAGAAAATAAAGTATCTTTTTCATTGTAATGGAATCTTAGACAAACCACAGGCTTGGTTTCAGTTAAGATTATTGCAGTTTTACATAGGATATTTCTATTAAATTTTTAGCTCATACTCCAGATTTAGCCACAGTTTCTAATATTCAAATATAGAGGGTAAATTTAATCTTATATTTAATGTTAAAAATCAGAAAATGAAAATAACATAAAACTCAAAACAATATAGTGAATATAAACTTTAAAAGATATTAACAGTGAATTAAATCTGTTTTGTTGCAAATTTTGGTTTTGTGAAATTAAATATTACATTACTTTAGCCATTTCAGTAATTAGTATATTTAAATTATTTCCTCTATCTGAAAGTACTTTTTCTGACCTTCTAACAGGTATCCTGTGTTTTTATTTGCATTCTTTCAAAAGTAATAATATTAATAATCTTTTCATTATAGAAACTTATGATAATAGACTTGTAAAACATATGTAATGGATTTAATTTTTATTTTGGGGCAGAAAATATTTAATTTACAAAATCACCATCAACAAAGTATAACTTATATATAGTAATTATTTTAGTTTTGAGAAATGTCCAGTGAAATTTTTTGCACAATCACATATAGAACATTCCTCTCACTTTGTGTCCCATCCCTCCTGACCTCCATGTCTGCAATAACTAGTGAACTGTTTTTTTACTTTATTTGTATTTTCTGAATTTTATATAAATTGGATTATACAACATGTATTAGTTTCTGCCTACCTTATTTTGCTAACGATTCATTAGGGTTCTCAAGTATAAGGAATTCAGTTTTACTGTTTAGCATTACCCCACTGCGCAGATAAATTTTGTTCATCTATTCATGTTCTGATATGCATTTCAGTTATTTCTAATTTTGAATGTTGCAGCCAAAGCAGTGTAAGTCTTTGTAAGGACATATTTTGTCAACTCACTTGTTTATATACTTGAGAGTGCAATGGATAGGTCACAAAATAACTAAGTTTTATCTTTTTTTTTTTTTTTTCCAAAAACTGCCAAACAATTCTTCAAAGTGGTTAGACTCCTTTCCATTTCTCTCAGGACTGTATGGGAGTTCTAATTCTCCCACATACTTGTAAATAGTTGGCATTGTTTGTCTTACTATTATAAAAGGCCTGTAGTAGTATTTCACTGTAGTTTTAGATTTTATTACCCAAGGGTAATGATATTGAGTACCCTTTCATGTTTTTTGTTCATCTGTTTATTTTCTCTTATGAATTGTGTCTTCAGTTCTTTTCTCATTTGAAAAAACAAGTGTGTTTTAAAATAATGAGTTGAATATATATATTTTGTATGTGTCAAAAGTTTCATATCTAGGAACTTAAGGCAGAAAGCATATACAAGTTTTTATAGGTGAAATAATTGCTTAAAGATAGAATCTAACAAGGGAGATTATTAATTAAGTCCATATGCAATACTAGCATTTTTAAAAACCAATGAGGAATTATTTAGAAGTTGACAAGTTGATAATAAAAGTCTTATAAAATAAATTATTAAGAATAATTAAAACAAAATAATAGGTAGGATTTTTAATTTTTTAAACTTGAACATAGATGACAAAAAATGTTATGTATTACATGTTACATTAGTTTCAGGTAGACAACATGGTGATTCAAAAGGTTTATACATTAAACTGTACTTACTACAAGTGCAGCTACAATGTCACCTTACAATGCTATTACAATACCATTGACTATATTCTTTATACTGTGCCTTTTATTCTTGTGACTTATTCATTCCATAACTGAAAGTCTGTATTTCCTACTCCCCTTTACCTATTTTGCCTATTCTTACAACCCCTTCTCCCCTCTCTTCTGGCAACCATCAATCTGTTCTCTATATTTATATGGCTAATTCCACTTTTGTTTATTTACTTTTTAGATTCCACATAACAGTGAAACCATATGGTACTTATCTTTCTCTGCCTGACTTATTTCACCTAGCATTATAACCTCTAAGTCCCATCTATGTTGTCACAAATGGCATGAACTCATTCTTTTTTAGGGCTGTACCCATGTGTGGTTTGTGTGAGGATACACCACATCTTCCTTATTCGTCTATCTAGGGACACAGGTTGCTTTTATATCTTGGCTATTATAAATAAGGCCTCAATAAACATAGGGGTGCATATATCCTTCACAATTTGGATTTCATTTTGTGTAAAATATGCAGTAGTGGAATTTTTAGATTATATGGTATTTCTATTTTTAATATTTTGAGGAACGTCCATACCATTTCCCCACAGTGGCTGTACCAATTTACATTCCCACCAACAGTGTGTGAGGGACTTCTTTCTCCACATCCTTGCCAGCATTTATTCTTGTTTTCTTTATTTTAACCATCCAGAGAGGTGTAAGGTGGTATCTTATTGTGGTTAGATTTGTATTACCTTGGGGTGCCTGAGTGGCTCAGTTGTTAAGCCTCCACCTTTGGCTCAGGTCATAATCTCAGGGTCCTAGGATCAAGCCCAGCATTGGGCTCTCTGCTCAGCAGGGAGCCTGCTTCCCCCCTCTCTGCCTGCCTCTCTGTTTGTGATCTCTATCAAATAAATAAATAAAATCTTAAAAAAAAAAAAGATTTGTATTACCTTAATGATTAATGATGTTGAGGACATCTTTTCATGTGTCTGTTGGCCATCTGTATGTCTTCTTTGGGGGGAAAAAAGTCTGTTTAGGTCCTCTGCCTATTTTTTAATTGAATTGGTCATTATTTCAGTGTTGAGTCTGTAAGTTCTTAACATATTTTGGATATTAAGCACTTATCCTCTATGTCATTTGCAAATATCTTTTCCCATTCAGTAGGTTGCTTTTGTGTGTGTGTGTGTGTGTGTGTGTGTGTGTGTGTGTGGTTTTCTTTACTGTGTGAAAGATTTTTATTTTGGTGTAGTCCCAATACTATAATTTTGTTTTTATTTCCCTTACTGTAGGAGGCATATCTAGAAAAATATAGCTGATACCAGAAAATTATAGCCTGTGGTTTTTTTTAATCTAGAATTTTCATGGTTTCAGGTATCACAGTTAGGTTTTTAATGCATTTCGAGTTCACTTTTGTGTTGACATAGGAAAGTGGTCTAGTTCATTCTTTTATGTTAGCTGTCCATTTTATTTAGCACCATTGACTCAGAGATTTTCTTTTTCCCAATTTATGTTCCTGCCTTCTTTGTCACAGATGAATTGACCATATAAATGTGGGTTTATTTCTGGGTTCTCTATTCATTCTATTGATCTGTGTTTATTTTTTGTGCCAGTACTATACTGTTTTGATTACTACAACTTTGTTGTATATCTTAAAGTCTGGAATTGTGGGGGCGCCTGGGTGGCTCAGTGGGTTAAGGCCTCTGCCTTCGGGTCAGGTCGTGATCTCAGGGTCCTGGGATCGGGCCCCACATGGGGCTCTCTGCTCAGCGGGGAGCCTGCTTCTCCCTCTCTCTCTGCCTGCCTCTCTGCCTACTTAGGATCTCTCTCTTTGTCAAATAAATGAATTTAAAATCTTAAAAAAACCCAAAAAAACAAAAACCTCCTCTGTACTACCCCAAATAATCTAAAGACTTAATGCAATCCCCACCAATATACCAACAACATTTAAAAAAAAAAAAAGTCTGGAATTGTGATACCTCTAGATTTGTTCTTCCTTCTCAAGATTGTTTTGGCTATTCAGGGTCTTTTGTGGTTCCATACGCATTTCAGTATTATTCTGTAAAAAAATGCTGTTGGTATTTTGATAGGGATTTCACTGAATCTGAATATTGCTTTGAGTAGTATGGACGTCTAACAATATTGGTTCTTCCAATCCATGAGCATGAAGTATTTATTTGTTTATGTCATCTTCAATTTATCAGTATTTCAGTTCTCAAAGTACAGATCTTTCACTTCTTTAGTTGTTTATTCCTAGTTTGTTTTTTTTTTTTTGCTGCAATTGTAAATGGAGTTGTTTTCTTAATATCTCTTTCTGCTACTACATTAATATTTAGAAATATTACCAATTTCTAGGCATTAATTTTGTATCCTGGAACTTTACTATTTTCATTTATTACTTCTAGTAGGTTTTTGGTTAAGTCTTTAGTATATTTTATGTGTAGTATCATGTCTTCTACAAATAATGACAGTTCAACTTCTTTTCCAATATGAATGTCTCATTTATTTTTCTTGTCTGATGACTATGGCCAAGACTTCCAGTACTATGTTAGTAAAAGCTGTGAGAGTGGACATTTTTATCTTGTTCCTGATATTAGAGGAAAAGCTGTCAGTTTTTCACTGTTGAATATGAGTTAGCTGTGGATTTTTCATATTTGGCCCTTATGTTGAGAAATGTTTTCTCTAAACCCATTTTGTTGAGTTTTTATCACCAACAAACATTGAATTTTGTGAAATGATTTTTCTGCATCTATTGAAATAATCATATAATTTTAATCCTTTGTTTTATTGACATGATGTATCATCTTGATTGATTTGTGAATATTGAACCATCCTTGGATCTCTGGAATAAATTGATTTGATTGTGGTGAATGGTGCTTCTAACATATTATCACATATGATTTGCTAATATTTTGTTGAGGATTTTTGCATCTAATTTTATCAGGGATATTGACCTGTAGTTTTTGCTGTGTTTTGTGGTGTTTTTATCTAGTTTTGATATGAGGGTAATGCTATTCCTTTCTTTCTTTTTTTTAATAGTTTGGGGACAGCAGGTATTAATACTTCTTTAAATGGTAGAATTCACCTGTGAATCCATCTGGTCCTGGACTTTTATTTTTTGGTAGTTTTTGTTTATTGATTCAATTTTTTTTACTAGTAATAGGTATGTTCAGATTTTCTATTTCTTCCTGGTTCAGTTTGAGAAGACTGTATGCTTCTAGGAATTGTCCATTTCCTCTAGGTTGCTCAATTTGTTGACAGAATTTTTTGTAGAATTCTCTTACGCTCCTTTGTATTTCTGAGGTGGTATTACTTCTTTTTCATTTCTGATTTTATTTGAGTCTTCTCTTCTCTTCTCTCTCTCTCTTTCTTTTCTGAACCTGGTGAAGTGTATATCGATTTTCTTTATATTTTTAAAGAAGGAAATCTTGGTTTCATTGACTTTTTCTTTACTTTTTTTTGGAGGAGGTCTCTACAGCATCTATTTCTGCTCTGATCTTTATTATTTCCTTCCCTCTACTCACCTTGGGCTTTTTTGTTTTCCTAACCTGTTAGGTGTAAGGTTAGATTGTTTATTTCAGCTTCTTGTTTCTTGAGGTAATGTGTCATTATATGTTGCCTTCTTAGAACTCTTTTGCTATGTCCCAAAGATTTTGGACCATTATATTTTCTTTAGGTTCCCATGCATTTTTTTTTTTAAATTTCTCCTTTGATTATTTCACTGCCCCATTGGTTGTTTGGTAACATTTGTTTAGCCTCCACATGGTTGTGTTTTTTTCCATTTTTAATTTTTTTAACTTATGATTTACTTCTAGTTTCGTACCATTCTCGTGAGAAAAGATTCATAGAAGCATTTCAATCTTTTAAAATTTACTGAGTCATGTTTTGTAGCCTAATATCTGATGTATTCTGGAAAGTGTTCCATGTGCACTTAAAAATAATGTTTATTCTGGGACGCCTGGGTGGCTCAGTTGGTTGAGCAACTGCCTTTGGCTCAGGTCATGATCCCGGCGTCTTGGGATGGAGTCCCGCATCGGGCTCCTTGCTCTGCAGGGAGCCTGCTCCTCTCTCTGCCTCTGCCTGCCTCTCTGCCTGCTTGTGTTCTCTCTCTGTTAAAAATGAATAAATAAAATCTTTAAAAATAATAATGTTTATTCTGTTCTTTTTGGATAAAATGTTCTATGTCTTTGTTACTTTCATCTGGTCCATTGTGCCATTTAAAGATACTTTTCCTTGATTTTCTACCTGGATAATCTATCTACTGATGTAAGTGGGGTGTTAAAGTCTTCTACTATTATTGTATTACCATCAACTTCTCTCTTCATGTGTGTTAATCTTTACGTATTTAGATGCTCCAGTGTTGGGTGTTAGATATTTATAATTATTGTAACCTCTTGTTAAATTGATCCCTTTATCATAATGTATTGCTTGTTGCAGTCTTTCTTAAAAGTCTATTTTGTCTAACAGAAGTATTGCTATCCTGGCTTTTCTTTTTTCACTTCCATTTGCATGGTAAATGTTTTCTTTATCTTTTCTTTATCTTTTCTTTTTCACAGTCTGTATTGTGTCTTTAGGTCTGAGCTAAGTCTCCTATAGGCAGCATAGAGATAAGTCTATTTTTTTTTGTACATTCTGCTTCCAATAGGTAGGATTTTTAAAGTTAGAATGGTAAAACTGTTGCATAATGCAGTGATACTCATGGAAAGGAATATGTAGTAAAAAACAGATGCACTCTGCAGATGGTATGTGTGATATACAACATATCGCATATTATAAATCAGTAGGGAAAAACAGAACTTTTGATAAACCATTATAGGATAATTGGTTTTCCATATGGCAAACAAATATAGTTAAATATCTAATATTAAATATATTTTTTCTTTAAATACTTGAATATGAATAGCAAAATAATTTAGACAGAATATGTTAAGAATTTTTTACATTGATCAAAAAATAATTGTAAAAGACTAATAGAAAATGTAAACAACAAATGTGACAACACATTAGTATTCAGCACATGTAAAGAATTTATAGAAGCTCATAAACAATAATTCAAAATCCATTTGAAGAATGAGTGAAGAATATCATGTGAATGTAAAGTACATAACCTGAAAACCTAACACTAACTGAACATATGAAACATGAAAATTTGATAAATTCAAATTTAAACAACTACATCACATCCCCGACTATATAGAGAGAAATATCCCAAGACCCCAGCAGTTTCTCCAATATAACATATTAACACAGAGATAAAGAAATCGGGCATTCAAAAATCACCTACATTTTGGAAAACAGTTCGGTAACAGAATTTATTAAACTAGTATAGTTAAACTATTTAGTTATAACTAGTTTAGTTATACACGTCCCATAGCAAAATAATGACAGTTATTAGCATGTAGTAAAACATGCATATGAGCCTAAAGAATAATTAGAATTAATTAATTAAGAGAGATAGAAGAATTAATTACCAAAAAATAGTGAAATTTTTGGTAATTAATTTGCTTAAAATAGTGGTCAAAACTTAAACACCTTTGTAGTGATATAAATAAGTAAATCAAAATATACTTGTAAAAATAGCATATATACACCTTGACTTTATAATGTTAAATAGAAAACCACATTCTAGGATTATACTGACGATATATTATTCATGCGAATTTTTTAAAGAAGTGAAACCTTATATATTTTAATGAAAATATTTCACTTATGAATTTAAGTTCATATTTATAAAAGTATTTATATATATATGTATAGTAATATAAATTATATGGTTGGATCTCCCAAAAGATGAGAAACATGGAAATCTATGGCAGTAAAGGAACTGTAGAAGAGAACTTAGCATCCAAAATCTATGGGAGTCAAAGCAACTGTAATTACTATTTTTTCTTTCTTTTTCCTTGTAAGTACATAAATGCTAGTAATTTTTAAAATCCCATAGTCAGTAAATATAAGCTTGAAATTTACCAGCCATGCATTTGTAATTATTGGGATATTTCATTATTTTATAAAACTGCAGTTGACATTCAAGTGCAAAAAAGATGCATGGACACAGATTTTATAGTGGGAATTCCATGAGGGCAATGCAAGGAGGGGGGATATTTTTAAGATATAAATTACTCTGAACTTGACTTGCAAGATGTTAACTGTTGGGGAAGAGAGTTTAATATACAATAAAGTAAGAAACATTGTGTTATTTCCTTCTAAGCCTTCAAATGTTTTAACTGAATTAAGTACCCTAAAACTTGGCACTAAAGAACTAATTAATAATGATACTCATTAAGTTTAACAAATAAATAGAACAAGTTTTCCGTTTGGTGACAGGGTAGATAATCTTCACCCTTTCAGAATTCTTCCTTAGGATGGGTTTTATTGGAGGTGTATGTTGGTGTTATGGCTTCACTGGGTCATCACTTTGTCTCTGCTTCATTGGTTGGATCTGGTTTCAAAGGATCAGTTACTGGCTTAACTGGGTCTCAAAGCAATGTCTGCTATAGTATGCGATAGTGGCTACAATTCCCAAAATTTGTTTTAATGCCAGTTCTGATTTTATTGTCTCTGCAAGTTTTCCTATTTGTAAAATGGGGTTACTACTGTAGCAGATTTATGGGATTACTGGAGGGATAAAACGCATGCAAATGAACTAACACAGGTAACATCTTCATAGAAGTATCAGGCATGCTCAATAAAGGTAGAAGGAAAACAATTACATTTGTATCTGTCATTCTATATTTGTATTTTCTTTTTTTTAAGATTTTATTTATTCATTTGAAAGAGAGCAAGCGAGAAAGAGAGAGCATGAGTTGGGGGGCAAAGGGAGAGGGAGAAGCAGACTCCCTGCTGAGCAGGGGGTCCTCCAGGGAACTTGATCCCAGGACCTGAGCCAGAGGCAGCTACTTAACTGACTGAGCCCAACAACAGCCGCTTAACTGACCAGCCCAGCGGCAGCCCAGCCAATGAGAAACAGCCACACTCAGCCAATGAAAAGCCATCACCACTTCAAACTTTAAATCAGTCCCACCTTGCTTCCTCCTTTCTTCCATAAAAGCATACCCTTCTCATTTGTTCTATGAATTTGCCTATGGTTCACTATTTTTTGATGTTCTCAAATTGCAATTTTCTGCTATTTCCAAATAAAATCATTTTGCTGGTTAAAGTGCCGGCCCTTTTGTCTTATAAGGTGAACATTAGAGACTATCATGTTAAGTCAAAAGAAAAAAGAATTGCAGGAGCGATCAATTATTTGATTAGAAGGATAAAGATATTTTCAGTCGAGTGATGGGAAAAATGGAGGAGATTGCGTGCGAATTGGGAGGTGAGGCAATCAGAACCTGAATGGAGATAATGTTTTCAGATAGTAAGATTTGAGCTAAAGTTGTATGTATGGTACTATTGTTTAGATTTTGTGATTTTTTATCTTTAAATTAAAGTCAATGGAGTATTTATATATGCTAATAGAAATAATAGGGAACAAAAATTTGACAACTAAAGGAAAGAAAGAGGGTAAATGATGACATAATTGAGACGGCCGGTGGAATGGTGTCCAGAGCCTGGAAGTGGAAGGTGAGAGGAGGACAGGATTTCTTTGGGTGGGAAAACTCCTCCAACCTCCTCCTGTTCAATAACTTAGAAGAAACAGTAAGAGCATATAGTGGAGGGATCGGGGACAGGAAATTTTGTCAGTTTTAGGAGTTTTTCGTATATTATGTATGTCAAATGTCTGTTTTTGAGGGCTTTTGAGTTTTTGATACATTAGAAAACATTAACCAATAAAGGTTTTTATGTTCATAGAAAAGTACATCTTATAATGATGCATTTTCTTTATGTAAAATATACTTCAGTAATCTTGCCTTTAAAAAAAGAAAATAAATTACATTGATTTCTTTTTTTTTTCCAGCTTCATCATGTAATGAGGATAAAAATTATTTAGCCTGGGAGAAAAATACAAAAATTATAAAAGTATTTGTGTGAATTAAGAAAAATTATACTTTTTATAATTGTTTATAATTTATAAACAATGAATCTTAGAACACTGAAAAAATAAAAGAAAAATTATAATTTAGATGAACAACTTGTCACTTCTTAATGATAACCACTATGTTTCTATCTCACTTCACAATGCTTAGCTCATTAAAAATTTTAAAACTGGCATATTTTCTCTATAAAATTACATATGAACTTAAATGTTAGTAGCAGATGTGTTTATTAAATAATAAAGGCAATAAATAAGCCAAGAGCAGTAGCTAAAAACAAAAAACAAAAACAGAATAGACATAAGAAAGATAGTAAAATTTGCTATATAATAAACTTGGCAACAAAAACAGCAAGGGAAGATTGCCTTTTCAATAAATTGTTTAATAGCCAATAAAACAAGTATAGAATTGAACCTATATCATATTATACATGAGAGGATAAATTCGAGATTAATCAGTGACTAAATAACAATAAAAGGATAGAGATGCTTCTCAAAAATAGTTACATTTATTTATAATCTTGGAATGGGCAATATCACTGTAAAATTCCAAAACAATAAAAGTAGTAACTGATAAAGCAACTCATTAAAAAACAACATCATACTTTATATGCTTTAAAAGTAAAAATGAAAAAAGAAAACCATTATGCAAATAGCAAAGGATATTTGCTACTTTTGTCACATATTTGTAATATTTAATATACAAAAAGCTCCTAAAAACAATAAAGAAAATGAAATGAGGTTAAGTGCATAGTTATAACTAAATATGAAATTTAAAAATATTAAACTTCTATTAAGAGAAAATTGCACAAATTTTGAGAATACATATTGATAGAAAGACTGTGGAATAAACATTTTCCCAAAGTAAAATGAAAAATGCTATAATCCCATATGGAAGGAAATTTGACAATATCTAGAAAAAAATATATATATATTTATCCTTTATATATATATTTATTTATCCTTTAACCCAGCAATTGCAATACTGAATATCTACACATTGATTAAGATCTGCTTTTTATAGTAAGATGTTATGTAATGATTTCTTGATCTTTGCTTGAGAATTTCCTATCATATATACATTATATGTAGTTTCATATACATATGTATATGTACAGTGCAATCTTGTAAAGAAGTGCATAAGGAATTTCTGGAATCAATGCTATGCTCATTATTATCCTTAGATATTTAATGCTTACTGTAGGAGTGTCTTTCAAAATTGAGCACTGGATAACTTCTGTTCATGGACTAGTTATTCTTTTGTACTTATTTACACTCAATATATAAATATTACATGGGTACTTCCACTCAATATGTGAATATTAGAGTGCAACAATGGGGCCACAAATCAAATGCCAACAAAACATTACAATATCCACCTGCAGACTGGACCTCCAAATTAACCTAGGTTCAAGAGATAAAATCTACATGTTAACCATATTTATGTGTACAGCTTGGTCTCAAATTTATCAATTCTCTTCTTAATCTAAAATGAATTTTAGTTTTGAAACTATAAAAGATAACATTGATATCCACCAGAAGAAAGACTCATGGAAAACAAAGTGTTCATTTTAACACTTGTTAAAATGTTAAAATGAACACTTGTTCATTTTAACAGGAAATGAACAAGGTGTTCATTTCCTAAAGTGTTATTTAGGACATTAAAAATTTCAAAACAACCAAGAAATTTAATGGAAAGGCTTATATGACATAGGTATATCAGCACAATGAAGTATATAAAAATGAATGAGTAAAAATAAAAATTTCGTACAATTGATATGAAATCATATAGCCATACAAATATTCTTAAGGCAAGGAAAAAAATGTAAGAATTTCTGTGCACACACACGTGTGTGTGTATATGTATCTCTCATACAAACTTGAATTTTTCCAGTCAGATGGATAAGAAAATTTGCCCCATGGTTGTATGATTTTCTCTTAATAGTAGTTTAATATTTTTATTTCCATATTTAGTTATAAATAAATACTTAACCTACCTCATTTTATTTTGTCAGTTTTAGGAGTTTTTTGTATATTAAAGTTTATAAGTGTGTGTAATCTAAGTTACAAGTGTGTGTACAAACATATATATGCTGCATTTTGCTATATTTTATAAAATGGAGGAAATATATCTTTGCAAGAGAAAGCATTGAATTGACTCCCACATTTACAATAAAAGTGATTTCCTTTCAAGAGTTAAAGACATAAACTGAAAAAAAAGGACTAAAAGGTTTTTTTCTAAATATAAATTATTTTATAGGCTTGCCTAGGAATGTTAAAAAGATTCTTGATTTACTTCCTGATTTTAAATTATAGATCAAGTCTACAGCAGTCAAAACAGTATGGTATTAGCAAAAAATAGACACAAAGATCAATAGAACAGAATGTAGAGCCTAGAATTAAAGCCCTGCATATATGATCAAACTAATATTTGACAAAGAAACCAAAATGACCCTATTGGGAAAATGACAGTCTCTACAGCAAGTGGTGTTTAGAAAACTGGATTTAAAAACATGCGAAACAATGAAATTGGATCCCTACCATACTTCACTAGCAAAATTAACTCAAAATGCACCAAAAGCTTCAACATAAAACCATAGACCAAAAAATTTCTCAAGAGGGTGCCTGGGTGGCTCAGTTGGTTAAGCGACTGCCTTCGGCTTGGGTCATGATCCCGGAGTCCCGGGATCGAGTCCCATATCGGACTCCCGGCTCTGCGGGAAGTCTGCTTCTCCCTCTGACCTTCTCCCCTCTCATTCTCAGTCTCTCTCTCTCTAATAAATAAATAAAATCTTAAAAAAAAATTTCTCAAGAAAACATAAGAATCTCCTCAATATTGGGCTTGGCAATAAAATTTTTGTATATGTCACCAAAAGAATAAACAAGAAAAGCAGAAATCATCAAGTGGGACTACATCATACTGAAAGATTTCTACACAGCAAAAGAAACAATCAATCCAAATGAAAAGGCAACATACAAAATGGGAGAAAGTAGTTGCACACCATATTCAGATAAGGGATTGACCTCCAACATACATAAAGAACTCATACATCCCAAATAAAAGAATTCATTAAAAAATGGGCAGAAGGAGACATACCAATAGCCAACAAGTACATGAAAAAATGCTCAATATCACTAATTATCAGGGAAATTTACACCAAAACCACAAATGAGGTATGACCTAATACCTTTAAGAATGGCTATCATCAAAAATACAAGAAATAACAAGTGTTGGCAAGGATGTGATGAAAGGCAACCCATGTGCACTGTTGGTGGCAATATAAATGGGTACAACCACTACGGAAAATAGTACGGAGGTTTCTCAAAAATTAGAAATGGAAAAACCTTTACTGGGCAGAAGCTTTTTATCTTGAAGTCACAAAATTCATTTTCACTTTTGTTTCCTTTGCCTTTGGAGACATGTCTTGAAAGAAGTTGCTATGTCCAATGTCAAAGAGGCAACCCACGGAATGGGAGAAGATATTCGCAAATGACACTACAGATAAAGTGCTGTTTTCTAAGATCTATAAAGAACTCAAGCTCAACGCCCAAAAACCAGATAATCACATCAAAAAATGGGCAGAGGACATGAACACACCCTTCTTCAAAGAAGACATACAAATGGCTAACAGACACACAAGAAAATATTCATCACCATTAGCGATCAGGGAAATTCAAATGAAAACCTCATTGAGATACTACCTTACACCAGTTAGAATGGACAAAATTATCAGGACGGGAAACAAGTGTTGGAGAGGATGTGGAGAAAGGGGAACCCTCTTATACTGTTGGTGAGAATGCAAGTTGGTGCAGCCACTTTGGAAAACGGTGTGGAGATTCCTTAAAGAATTAAAAATAGAGCTACCCTATGACCCTGCAATCACACTACTGGGTATTTACCCCAAAGATACAGATGTAGTGAAAAGAAGGGCCACATGTAGCCCAATGTTCATAGCAGCAATGGCCATAATCGCCAAATTGTGGAAAGAGCTACGATGCCCTTCAACCGACGAGTGGATAAAGAAGATATGATCCAGATATACAATGGAATACGATGCCTCCATCAGAAAGGATGAATACCCAACTTTCATATCAACATGGATGGGACTGGAGGAGATTATGCTGAGTGAAATGAGTCAGGCAGAGAAAGTCAATTATCATATGGTTGCACTTACTTGTGGAGCATAAGGAATAAAATGGAAGATATTAGGAGAAGGAAAGGAAAAGTGAATTTTCAGGGTCAAATCGGAGGGGGAGAGGAACCATGAGGGACTATGGACTCTGAGAAACAAACTGAGGGTTTTGGAATGGAGGGGGTGGGGGGGTTAGCTTGGTGGTGGGTATTAAGGAGGGCACGTATTGCATGGAGCACTGGGTGTGGTGCATAAACAATGAATCTTGGAACACTGAAAAAATAAAATAAAAAAATACATAAAAAAAGAAATGGAAAAACCATACAACACAGTAATTCCACTTGGTATTTACAGAAGGAACACAAACACACTAATTTGAATATGTGCCTTATGCTTATTGCATCATTCTTTACAATAGCCAACATATGGAAGCAACCCAAGTGCTCATCAATAGCTAAATGGATAGACTATGTAATGTAAATATATACATATATATTCAATGTGATATTCAATATATTCAATGGGATATTATTCATCCATAAAATAGAATGAAATTGTGTCATTTATGACAATATGCATGAAACTGGAGGGCTTGCCAAATAAAGCCAGATAATAACAAATATCATATGATTTCACTTATATGTGGATCTGAAAAACACCAACAAAAGAGCAAAAGAGAAATAAATTCACAGATACACAGCGAACTATCTTGTGGTTGCCACAGGGGAAGGAAGTGAAGGGATAGATAAAATAGGAGGAGGGGATTAAAAGGTACAAACTTCCAGTTATAAAATAAATAAGATATAGAGATGCAATGTACAACACAGGGAATATAGTTAATAACATTTAACAATTTTGTATGGTGACACATAGTAACCAAACTTATGTGGTTATCACTTCTTAGTGTATATAATGAATTACTATGTTTTACACCTGAAAGTAATTTATATCAATTACACTTCAATGAAAAAAAATAATTAAAAGTAAACATAATGCCTATTTAATAAGTACAGTGCCCCAAAGAAGGAATTGTTTTGGATAGTTTAGTATTTAACTATATACTCTTATGAAAAGTATTTTGACCTATACTGAATATAATAGAAATACTCTTTGCTAAAACTTTTTTCATTTATCATTTTTCATTTATCAGTGCCATTTTCATAAGTAGCTTAGGAAGATGGAAGATTATATTCCACATATTTACTAGTAAATAATTCTAAGAAATAAGAGAAAAATAATATCCAATATGTCACAGATTATTGTTGCTAGAGTTTCTCAAGATTTAAATGGGATCATAATCCAGGGATCTTAATGTAAAATCACATCTTAATATGCTCTAATGCCATCTAGCTCATTGCCAGGGTAATTTCTCATGCATACATGTCTGTGGGTTTTTCTGTGTATGTACACGAGATTTTGTATATATCTGTATGTTATATATGCATGATGTCATATATACACAAAACATGTAATGAATATATACCAGGTATTTAAAGATCAAGATACTATACACATTCAAGTGAAACTACATATATTGCTGATGCTAGTTAAATTTCCTTTTAAATAATTATCACTTGTTATCAACAATATGTTTCTATATATATGAACCCATTTCCACATTCATAATTCACTGACTTGCACCATTTTCAAAATGGCATGGGCATGAAATTGGACTAGGTTTGCTTCATAAAATTTTGAAAAAATACCTAAATATGATGAACTAAAATTATTTCCTAAATAAAAGATAATAATTTAACTAATGATGTATTGTATGGTGACTAACACAATTAAAAAAAAGATAATAATCCAAAGTATATTGCTACCTATAGTTTCACAGATTTCTATAATACTAATTAAGATAGTATAAACACTTAGATGTCATTTTCCCAAACTAGAGAACTATCTTTTTTAAAAGTTTTGCTTAGGGCGCCTGGGTGGCTCTGTTGGTTGGGCAACTGCCTTCGGCTCTGGTCATGATCCCAGAGTCCTGGGATTGAGTCCCACATCAGGCTCCACAGGGAGTCGGCTTCTCCCTCTGACCTTCTCCCCTCTCATGCTCTCTCTCACTGTCTCTATCTCAAATAAATAAATAAAATCTTAAAAAAAAGTTTTGCTTATAGGAACACTCAGCACATACAAAAAAATTAATAAATAAGGATGCAAATAATATTACAAGGAAGAACAATGAATATTTGATGATTTGAGTTATAAATTGAATGATCTCATTACTGTTAACTAAAAACCAACTTAAATACATACTGGTCTATATAGCACATGTTCATTGTTCTCACTTATGGTCTGTGTAACAAGTGGGGTGGCACTGAATTAGACTTCGGGGAGCTCAGCTTGGCTCTGGGCTTTGAATAGAATTCAGAGGTATTCCACATGTGTCCCCATTCTCCGTGGGCATGCGCCCAGTGTGTATCATTTTTATGGTCATCACAGTGGAAAAAGAGTGTAAGCAAACCAAAACTACTCACATGCCATTGGACAAACCAAGTCAAAAGCAGGTCGATAATCTGTGTGAAAGGAATGTGGACTTTCCCTCAAAGAGTTCGAAAGAGTTGGTGAATATCTGCAAAAAATATATATAAAGAATTACAAATATGTACACACAAAATGATTCTCTGATTACTGATTATGATTTTTCTGGTAAAATTTTGTGTTATTTAAAACATTTTATATTTATAGAACTATTGTGAAGATAAAACAGAGTTCCTGTATACCCCACACCATTTCCTCTATTTTTAAAATCTTATTTTAGTATGGTATAGCTGTCAGAATTAAAATTGATACATTAACTAAAGTTTATGCTTTATTATGATTTCCTGTGTTATTTTTATTTCAGAATTTCATCCAAGATACCGCCTTGCATCTAGTAGTGATGCCTCCTCAGACTCCACTTAGCTATGAGTTTCTCAGATATTCCTTGTTTTAGATGCCCTGGACAGTTTTCAGGATTATCGTTCAACCTTTTTATATAGGACATTTCTTAGTTGGAATTTGTCTGGGATTATGTGTTTTGGAGAGGAAAGTCACGGAGGTAAAATGGCATTCTAACCACACTGCATTAAATCTACCTACTATAATGTGACATCACTTTTGATGCTAACCTTGATCACGTAGCTTGAGGCAGTGATCATCAGATTTATCTCCACTATCACCTCTTTTTCCTCTTTCCAAACTGTGCTCCTTGGAAGAAAATCATGCACAAACATACACTTAAGAAGTGGGAAGTCATGCTGCATTTTCTGAAGGATGGCATATCTACATAAATGATTTTGAATTCTTCCACATAGGAAATTTGTCTCTTCTTTCCACTTTTATTTATTTGTTCAATTATTCATATCAATATGGATTTATGAATATTTATTTTATACTTATAATCTAACACTAGTCTGTTACATTATTCTAACTTTTTCAGTGGTCTCTGGTATCACTTTTATATTCCATCATCATTTTGTGTGTGTGTGTGTGTGTGTGTGTGTGTGTCCTTTCCTTGCTTTCTGGCACTATAAATACTCCAGGCTCACCTTGCACATTTTTTGTCCTAGTCCTAGATGAGACATTTCTCCAAAGAGCCCTGGTTTCATTTTGGAGAATGGTATTAGAAGCCAATTTTTAGTCATTATGTACAATTGTTGCTACCAGACGATTGTTGACTTAAGCTATTTGGTGGAGGGGGGTGGCAGTGAGGAGCAGAGAGAGAATCTCTTAACCAGGGTCCATGCCCAGAATGGAACCCAAGGTGGGGCTTGACCTCACAAAGCTGAGATCATGACCTGGGCCCAAATCAAGTCAGGCACTTAACCTACTGAGTCATTCAGGCACACCTGAACTATCTTTTTATTACAAAAACATTCTACCTGTCGGAAGTTAGACATTTAAAGAAAAAGTTGTTAATTAATGGAAATACATTTCCTTCTAACAGATTATAGTCTTTTAAAAACCAAAGAAAACTAAATTCGGAGCACTGTACTCAAGGAACGTTTGGGATGTATTTCCAGCAAATATGCATCTTTATATATGCACCTACACATGTATTTTATATATGTATATATGTATATCCACATCAAAATAAACATAAAACACATATACCTGTTTATGTATTAACATGTAGGACAGTCTTAAAGATAAAAGTTGGGGCGCCTGGGTGTCTCCGTCAGTTTGGCATCTGCCCTCAGCTCAGGTCATGATCCCAGGGTTCTGGGATCGAGCCCTGTGTCAGGCTCTCTGCTCAGTGGGAACCTGCTTTTCCCTCTCCCTGCCCCACCCCCCGCTTGTGCTCTCTGTCAAATAAATAACGTTTTTTAAAAAAAAATTTATTTAACTTTTTCTTTCTGGCAGCAGCTCTGATAAAACTCCCTTATATAACAAAAACATTGGTCATTTTAATATGAAGTAACTGTTATAGGAAAGTAAAAATTCATATATACAATTTAAATATATACTCTGAGTTCAAACTTTAAAATGTCTTAATTTACCATCAAAAATATAGACAATTTTGATAAATGTTGCATGTGACCTTGAAAAGCATTTAAATTGAATTTTACATTTTTTAAAAAGATTTTATTTATTTATTCGACAGGAAGAGATCACAAGTAGGCAGAGAGGCAGGCAGAGAGAGAGGGGGAAGGAGGCTCCCTGCTGAGCAGAGAGCCTGATGCAGGGCTGGATCCCAGGACCCTGAGATCATGACCTGAGCCAAAGGCAGAGGCTTTAACCCACTGAGCCACCCAGGTGCCCCTGAATTTTCCATTTTAATCACCTTCCCATGTATATCAGCTAACCACTTTTTGGTTTTTCTTACTGTCCTCCTGGGCCTAGCCTTGGATTCTCAGCTTTAGCCAAGAGTTTTACTAATTACTGTGAATTTGCTTCTGAATAATTCCTTCCAATTTGGGACTCTATTCAATGATTTTTCTTTATTTCTTTATCTCTCTGTTTCCTTTAACATAACATTTTTGTAATTACTCTTGCTTTTTTGTTTTGTCTTGATCAACAGATGTGATAGCTTATTGGAATCTAGTACTCTCTTAACTGGAAATTTAATACTGATAGTATTATTAAACAATTGCTAGAGTATGTCATATTCTCACTTACCAAGTCAGTCCAATAGGCCAATATGGAGGATTTATGTTATTTAAAATAATACTGGGCCTTATTGTCAATGCTATCAAAGGGATTTTAAATGGACTGAAGGTCACTGTAGCCTTGCTTGAAGAAGTATATGGACATCATCTGTATATAGTTACAATCATATTAGAAAAGAGAGTGATCCCCTGAAGTTGGAGTACAAAATTGTTTTCTATTTCTGATTCCATTAACTTGCCACTCAAACCTGAAAAAAAAATCACTGCATTTCTCTGAACTTCAATTTTCTCATTTCTAAAACTAGGATAATGCTTGTCCTGGCATGACGTTTGATGGTGTTTGAGATGACTAAATAGGGAATGCCTTGAATAGAGCAGCTGAGTATCATGGTATTCATTATTGGCTTGTCCCTATACCACACTGGAACATACAATTCTACAGTTTTTTATGCTTGGCATTTTTTAAATTTTAGATTACATTTCTTATTAATATTTGAAACTGCTTATGAATAGAATATTCAATTAACATTTTCAATTAACATTCACCACTGTACTCTCTGGAGCTAATATTAAGAAAATAATAAATGGCTTTAATAATTAAGGGGAATTATTTTTTATTTAATTTTAACTTTATTTCTCATAACTTATCTTGTGAAAATTTAGATAAAATGTCATAAATTTATTGGCAATAAAATTCCTCACGCAAATACCTTCTGTTTTTATCTCTAAAATGGACCTAAGGGGCGCCTGGGTGGCTAATTGGTTTAAAGACTATGCCTTAGGCTCAGGACATAATCTCAGGGTCCTGGGATCAAGCCCCACATCAGGCTTTCTGCTCAGCAGGGAGCCTGCTTCCCCTTCTCTCTCTGCCTGCCTCTCTGCCTACTTGTGATCTTTCTCCTCTCTGTCAAATAAATAAATAAAACCTTAAAAAAAAAGAACACAATATGTGTGGACTGAGTATATAGGAAACTCTTAGCGACCATTGATAGTTTTAAAATTTTCTTATTTACAGAGATAATAGTCTAGATGATAAAAAAAAAAAGGAATATACACATTTTGTAATGGCAGATTTTACTTCATTATTTCTTGTGATTCTCACAAGATATCCACCAAATCTGTAACACATAGTAACTTGTTAAATAACTAAGACATAAATCTGAATGATGGTCATGCATCTATGGGTTCCACTCAGTGAGTGAACTGAGCCAGCCATTTTGTTATCTGCATGTCCACAGAGCATCTGTACGTTCATATGCTGAATGAAGGGTGACTTCAGGAAGATTTGATGATTTTTACATCTTAACTTTAACTTTAACTTTATTGTATGCCACACTATATTCTGCTGTCATTCTTATTTACCCATTACCTAAAGTTAGAGCAGCAAAACAGTCTGTACGTCATTTTATTTTTTGTAAATACAAATATATTTTTGGTCACTGGTGATAAGATGATAAATTAGATTTTTTAAAACCAATAAAGTCATTTTTAAAGATCTATTTTATCTTGTGGTAAAAATAATCTATTTTAATAATATTTGGGCAATCAGTATTTTATAATCTTAAAATCTATAAATGCAAATTTATAGCAAAATTAAGAGGAAATTTAATTTTTTCTTTAATTTTTCTCTAAAACTTATTTCAAAGAGCCATAAAATACAAATATCCCCATTATTTCTAAACTAAAAGAAAATCTAAAGAAGTTAAATTTTAAAAGACACAAATTTTACTACATACATTCTTGGAACAGTGCTTTCAGCTAAATAGAAGACAGGATGCTTATTTTAGTTCAAAGAGAGTAAAACTAGTTTCATTGGCTTTAGAAGCTTTTCAAATTCAGCAAACAAGTTTGGAAACCTATTTTCAAATTCTACTGACTTTAGGAGATTTGAAATCCAGCATACAAGTTTAAAAACCTACGTGTGTGTCTGTACGTGTGTGTGTGTGACAGAAATGGAAAAAGAACATTTTTAACACAAAGTAAAAAAATCATTTAGGAAATACAGAGTCACACAATTTAAAATAGTAGAATTATTTAACTGAGAAATTACAATTTAATATGAAATTGTTATGCATTCACCAGTTTGACAAGGACCAAACCTAGCTGACCCCTTTAAAAATCCTTGGTGTGTTCTTTATAGTGTTAGATAAAATATTTAAATACTTTTATTGATTCATTCTCTTCATTAATACATCGTTTTCTTTTTTAAGCAGTAAATTCTACAGTGTATATAAATTAGAATATAATTTCCTATGAATCTAAATATTTAAAAGCGAGTTTTGGTTTTTTTAAAAGATCAACAAATTTGATAAACCTCTAGATAGACGAGAAAGAGAAATTAAGAGAGAGAGAGGCAAAGGACTCAAAATCAGATATGAAAGCAGAGAAATGTCAACCAATACTACAGAAATACAAATAATTTTATGAGATTTTTATGAAAAATTATATGCCAACAAATTGGACAACCTAGAAGAAATGAATAAATTCCTAGAAATATATAACCTCTCAAAACTGAATCAGGACAAAATAGAAACTTTGAACAGACCAAGTACCAGTAATGAAATTGAATCACTAAACTAACAACAGCAAAAAAAACCTCCCAACAAAAGTCCAAGACCAAATGGCTCCACAGGCCACTTATAGCAAACATTTAAAGAAAGGTTAATACATGGTCTTGTCAAATGATTCCAAATAATAGATGAGAGAGGAAAACTTCCAGATTTATTCTATAAGGCCAATATTACTTTGATATCAAAACAATATAAAGAAACCACAAAAAAAGTGAAGTACAGGCCAATATCTCTGATGAACATAGATGCAAAAATCCTCAACAAATTACTAAAAACTGAATCCAATGAAACATTAAAAAAAAAAATCACTCACCGAGATCAAGTGGGATTCACCAAGATTCCTGGGATGCAAGACTGAGTCAATATTTATGAGTCAGTCAATGTGATACATCACATCAACAAGGGAAAGAAAGATAAAAACCATATGATTATTTCAATAGAAGGAGAAAAAAACATTTGACAAAGTACAGCATCTCTTCATGATAAAACCCTCAACAAAGTAGGTCTAGAGAGAACATACCTCAACATAATGAAGTTCTCATATGAAAAAGCCACAGAGAACATCATACTCAATGCGGGAAAAACTGAGTTTTTCTCCAGACTTGAAAAAGAAAAACGAAACTGGAGGTTTCACAATTCCAGGTTTTGAGTAATATTACAAAGCTGTAGTAGTCAAATAGTATGGTATTGATACAAAAATAAGCCAATATTATCAATGAATGGAATAGAAAACCCAGAAATAAAGCCACTATTATATAGTCAATTACTCTTTAACAATGGAGGAAAGAATATGCAATGGGAAAAAGACAGTCTCTTCAACAAATGGTGCTGGGAAACCTGGATAGCTGCATGCAAAAGAATGAAAGTGGACCACTTTCCTACACCATACACAAAACAAAACTCAAAATGGATTAAAGACCTAAATTAGTTAACACGTAACCATAAAAATCCTAGAAGAGAGCAATAATTTCTCCGACATTGGCTATAGCAACATTTTTCTAGATATGTCTGTCTCCTAAGGCAAGGGAAACAAAAGCAAAAATAAACTATTAGGACTACAGCAAAATAAAAAGCTTCTGCACAACAAAGGAAACAATCAACCAACTAAAAGGCAAACTCTAAATAGGAGAAGATATTTGGAAATGACATCTCTGAGAAAGCATTAGTATCCAAAATACACAAAAAATGGATATAACTCAACACGCAAAGAACAAGTAATCTAACTTTAAATAGGAAGAAGACAAAAACAGACATTTTTCCAAATAAGACAGATGGCGAACAGTCTCATGAAAAGATGGTCAACTTCATCATCAGGGAAATGCAAATTATAAGTACAATGAGATACCACTTGTCATAATGGTTAAAATAAAAAGCACAAGAAACAACAAGTGTTGGTGAGGATTAGGATAAAAAGAAACTCTTGTGCACTGTTGGTGGTAATGCAAAAGGGTGCAGCCACTGTAGGAAACAGTCCGGAAACAAAAGGAAACACTTTTGAGGAAGTGCCTCAAAAAGTTAAAAATAGAACTTCCCTATGATCCAAGAATCACACTACTGGATATTTAACCCCCAAAATACAAAAAACTAACTCAAAGGGATACATGCATCTTGATGTTTATACAGCATTCTTTAGAATAGCCATATTATGGAAGCAACCAATTGTCTATTGATACATAAGTGGATAAAGACATGACACACATATATTCATGTGTGTATATATATACACACACACACAAACACAATTATATATAGATATATATATAATTATTTTGCTATAAAAAGTAATGAAGTATTGCCATTTGCAACACATGAGAGCTACAGGGTATAATAATAAGTGAAATAAGTGTCAGAGAAAGATAAATACCATATAATTTCACTCATAAGTGGAATTTAAGAAAAAGAACAGAGGAAATGGGGGACAGGGAGAGAGAGAGAGAAAAACCAAGAAACAGACTCTGCGAACTGATGGTTACAAGGTGGAGGTGGGTGGAGGAATGGGTGAAAAGGTGAAGAGGATTAAGGATATGCTTATCATTATGAGCAATGAGTAATGTATCGAATTGTTGAATCATTATATTGTACTTCTAAAACTAATATAACACTGGAATTAAAATTATAAATTAAAATAAAAAATGAAAAATAAAAAGTAAACGGCTTTGTAATCAAATGATTTTGGAACTAGTGCTCTAAAATTTAAACTTGAATGGCATTTTCTTCAAGTGAGGTTTCACCCAATCTTTAAAATATGAGACATAACAGATTTTATATGTGGCTTAAGAAGACTGTAAGAATAAACCGAAGACAAATTTTAACAGATGTAGTCTCTGGAACACAAGATACAAAATATATAACATAATTAGTGACTAAGTCAAACCATATGAAGAGCAATGTTGGCAAGTGCAAAATAAAAATAAAAGCAGAGAGTAAAGGCCTATGTTGTACAAGTTTAATGTCATTTGTAAGATTTCCTTACCTTTAGCTCACTTCAAGAATCGTCAACTTCAAAGTGCCCTTTAGGCTCCTGATTTTTGTGGAGTTCGAGAACAATAACAACAATAAAAAATGTGTATGTGATAAAACCCCTCAGAGTTTATCACAACTGAACCAGCAAAATATTCAAACAGCTCCAGTGAGTAGCTCCTGGAGGTGCTGGAAGTGGAGTTGAAGTTACAAACAAGATCAGTGCCTCCTGTTTTCACTTAAAGTATAACTTCTGCCTTGGATTTGAGTTAAGCAAATAACTCTAAGTTGTGAAAAAAATCTTACAGTCAGAATTAGAGACAGACAAGAGAGAAATAGAGGCCATGGCAGAAGAGAAAGAATGAGAAAATGAGAAAGTATAAAGGGATGTTACGCAGCACTGTTGAGTATGATAGTCATTAGCTACACGAAGGCATTTAAATTCCAATTAATTAAAATTAATTAAATGAAAAAATTCAATTCCTCAACCATGCTAACCTCATTTTGAATACTTAGCTAGCTGCTGTATATATTGAGCGATACGGATGGAGAATATTTCCTTTATCTCACAAGGTCCTGGTACAAAGGCTGATATACAAAGATAGGAAGAAAGAAGAAGAAAAAAAAGAAGTAACATAATTAGAGATTGAAATTGATGAGTTATTGAAGATTAGAGGTAGACATGAAAGAGAATACAAAAAAATGTTTCAAAGACTTCTATTTATAATAAAGAGAAAATTAAGATAAAGTGGCATATAGGAATAATAGGTGCAGAAAATTATAAAAGTCAACCCTCATCTGAGTGGTTTGTAATTAAAAAATCCATAACTATTAGTCTAGCATACATAATACACTTTAAGAAATACACTTTAAGAAATGAACCATCAACAAGACAAAAAGAAGGTCACAGAGTTTATCATCTAAGGATTAAAAGGGTTTACAACTACTTTCATTTTACTTTTAGCACATACAATTAAAATTTCATATTTGCTATGCCTTCTGTCTTCATTTGTGTATGGAATAGAATTATTGTCCTACCGGAGTAGGAAACAGGAAGTGGTATAAAAATAAAAGAAACAGAATATGAGAAAATCCAAAAATAAGCATTTAAAATGTGTATGTGAATTTTTACAATGTGAAGCTCAAATAACTATTTTCCTTATTCTGAAAAATTAAATATGACTTTTATGTTCTTTAAATGAAACATTTTTCAAAGATTAAGAAATTGAATTCAGAAATGAAAGATAATCATCTGAATTTTGTAGAGGAAAAATGCAAAATCTGAAGAATTCAGTAATAACTCAATTAGTTAATTTACCAAATAGAGTTTTGACACGATGCTTGAAGGGAATTTCCTCATTTTTCAGAAACTATCTAGATTAATAATAATTTTAAAAAATTATTTATACTCTATATATTTACATTGGCACATATACAATTTACATATCACAACTTCATTTGGATATTTGGAAACATTAATGGAAACATTAAATAATAATACAAATACAAAAATAATACAAATAGGTTTTTAAATTGCATGCAGTCAATATTTAATGACTGTTAATCTGAGTGGAACAATTTATCTTTGTGACAGAACAAAACCAGTTCTGAGAGAAAAATTTATAGTGATAGAAGCCTCCTTCAAAACAAGAGAAATCTCAAACAATCTAACCTAACACCTAAAGGAAGTAGAAAAAGAAAAAAAGAAGAAACAAAGCCTAAATTTAATATCAGAAAGGAAATAATAAAGATTAGAAATAAAACAGCAACTAAAAAAAAATAGAAAAGATCAATAAAAACAAGAGTTGTTTCCTTGAAAACATAAAACTTTATCCAGACTCATTCAAAAAACAAAAGAGAGAAATCTCAAAGAAAATCAGAAATGAAGGAGAAAAAACAACACAGAAATGCAAATAATTATGAGACTACTATGAAAAAGTATATGTCAACAAATTGAACAACCCAGAAGAAATGAATAAATCTACCAAAACTGAATCAGGAATAAATAGAAAATCAACGGGGCGCCAGGGTGGCTTAGTGGGTTAAAGCCTCTGCCTTCGACTCAGGTCATGATCTTGGGGTCCGGGAACGAGCCCCACATTGGGCTCTCTGCTCAGCGAGAGCCTGCTTCCCCCTCTCTCTGCTTGCCTCTCTGCCTACTTGTGATCCCTCTCTGTCAAATAAATAAATAAAATCTTAAAAAAAAGGAATAAATAGAAAATCTGAATAGACTGGTTACTAGTGATACAATTGAATTGGTAGTCAAAAACTCCCCAAAGAACAAAAGTCCAGGACCTAGATTCACTGGTAAGTTCTACCAAACATAAAAAAAAAAAGAGGTAATATCTATTCAATATTATAAAAAATGAAAGTGCTAATAACTGCTAAAAAATAGAAGCAGCAGCAAAGCTTCCAAATTTATTCTATGAACCAGCATTTCCCTGATACTGAAACCAAAGACATTACAACAAAAGAAAACTACAGGCCAATATTCCTGATGAACATAAATACAAAATCCTCAACAAAGTATAGCACGTCAAATACAGTGATATAATGAAGTATCATTCACCACCATCAAGTGAAATTTATTCCAGGAATGTAAGTATGATTTATTATCCACAATTAATGTGATACATTACACTAACAAAATGAAGAATATAAACCACATGATCAGAGTACCTAGCTGGCTTAGTAGGTTAAGGGTCTGCTTTTGACTCAGGTCATAATCTCAGGGTCCTGGGATCAAACCTCCACTGGGCTCCCCACTCAGTAAGGACTCTGCTTGTTCCTCTCCCTCTGTCTTCTCCTGCTTGTGCTCATGCACTCTCTCTCAAAAAAAAAAAAAAAAAATTAAAAACCCTACATGATCAGAAAAAGCATTTAATAGAATTCAACATCCATTTATTATAAAAACTCTCAAAGAAGTGCGTTCAGAGAAAACATAACGCAACGTAAGAAAGTCCATATACAACAAACGCACACTTAACATCATACTCAAGGGTAAAAACAAAACAACACAAAAAATCAAAAGCTTTTCCTTTGAGATAAAGAAAATGTCAAGGGTGACCACTCTTGGCGCTTTTTGCAATGACATGGATGGATCTAGAGTATAATATGCCAGGTGAAATGAAACCAATACCAGAGAAAGACAAATACCTATGAATTCACTCATTCATGGAATTTAAGAAAACAGATGAACATAGGAGAAGGGGAAAAAAAAAGAAGAAAGCAAATGATAAAGGACTATTAAGTATAGATAACAAACCTGAGTGTTGATAGAGGCAACCTGGTGGGGAATGAGTTAAATGGGTGACAGGCATTAAGTAGGGCACTTGTTGTGATGAGCACTGGGTGTCATACACAGTGATGAATCATAAATTCTACTAAAGGCAATATGACCCTATATGTTAGCTAACTAGAATTTCAATAAAAACTCGAAACAAAAAACAACAAAAAAGATTTTTAAGAAATACTGGGATGAACAGAACTATAAAGCATTAACAATTGGAGAAAGGGTATTAAGATTTCAGAGATGAATAAAAATTTGCAAATTTAATGCAAATTAGATATTCTTGCACCCCATATTTTTCAGCCATGATTTTTCATGTCAGTTACCTATGTATGATGTTTGTTCATGTTTATTTAAAAAGTTTCCCTGAATTTTATTCAAATAAATGTAAGCATTTTCTTAGAAAAAGGAAATAAATTACTACCACGAGCCAGGTAAAATAATACAAAATGATCTAATTATAAAAGAAATTGAATCTTTCTGGCAGATGGAATAAATTGAGGTTACCTGCTCAGATGACTAATGAGTGTACTAATTTTTGTGGCGAAGACACAATATTTTCCATTCATCTAAATTTTAAAATACGTTCTCTGAAGTTGATACTTCAGAGATGGCCTGGGTAAGAGTTAATATTTACATCTAACAGGTAAAGCGAAGAATGCATGTTCCCCCAAGAAGGAGTTTAGTTTCTTACAGCTAATAATTACAAGCCTTTTGAGATAAATGGGAGATATTTTAGGATTGGTAAAAAAGAATAGATGAACTTTGAACTACCTCTAGACCTGCATTTTGAGTTTTGCAAAGATTCGTAAGATAAGGATAGTTGTTCTCAATTCTTCAAATACAGTAAATTAAAAGGATTCATGATGTATCATTCTTGTATTATACCGTTTCTAAATGCCATGGGAAGTTTGCTTCAAACCCCATCAGTGTCACCAAAATTGTTAAAAAAACAAAATTCAACTGAGTAAACTTAAAGATCACATTGGCTTTATTCAAAGATTCATGAGTTGGGCAATATCCCAAGTAGCAAAAAAGAATTTATGAACAGCTGCACAAAATGGGAGACTTTTATAGGCAGAATCAAACAGGGAGAAAGAAAGAAGAGATTATCTCATCTTTCTTTGGGAGGATGTAAGGGGTCTATCACGTGGATTCCTCACTAGTGCTGACTATGGAAGTTCCAGATTTATGGGTTTAAGATTATATTCCCAAGAGAGGTTGAAACTGCAATTAGGTTAGGTAGTAAGTCTTGATTTGCTGATGTGAGATTTAGCACCAGTGACTGTTTTGACTGCTTTCTTTCTTAACATTTGTATTAAGTTTTTAATGTCTATACTTCTTTTCAAATTTAAGTACGGTTCATATACAATGTTACATTACTTTCAGGTGCACAACAGAGTGATTCAACAATTGTATATATTTTGCAAAGCTTACTATGATAAGCATAGTTATTGTCTGTCATCATACATCATTAAAATAAAATTGACTATATTCCCCATACATTTTTATCTCTGTTATTTACTTTATAAAGAGAATTTGTATTCCACTTAATTCCCTTTACCTATTTTGCCCATCCTGCTCGGTCCCTTGCCTCTCAAATTATCATCTTGCTTGTGTTTGAGTCTCCCGTTTTGGTTTTTTTTGGGGGGGGCATTTGTTTTTGTGGTATTTGTTAATTTCTTTTTTTAGCTTCCATATATACGTAAAATCATACAGTATTTGTCTTTCTCTGATTTATTTCACTTAGTATAACACTCTCTAGGTCCATCCATGTTGCAAATGAAAAGATCTTATTCTTTTGTGGCTGAGTAATATTTCATTTTATATAATCATGTCTTTTTTTTTTGCTGATTCATCTATTGATAAAAAAGCCAAAGTTTAAGTTTTGTGGAAAGAAATCTTTAGGAAGGAATTTTGTGTGTGGTCAGCATTGGCTAAGATTAAAATGAATTTAATTGCATGAATTAATTTTAATATAAAATTGGACTACCAGTCTCCTCTTGATAAGAAATTGCAAAAGTTTTTGTTTGTTTATTTTTGTTTGTTTTCTTTACCTTTTCAGGTAATTTGTTTTGACAATAAGGATTTTGTGTTCTGTAAAACTAATTTCCTGTGTTGTCTTTAGCAAAATTTTAATCATTTAAGGAACTGAGTATTCTCTATTAAAAGAGCTAAGATTTGTTTATTGTTTTTAAACTAATTTTCTGTATTTTCCTGTGAAGGCTTTAATTTTCACTATGGTTAACTGTTTAGCTATTGTTTCACAGTGACTTATGACCCTATTTGACCTATTGCCTTAAAATCTTTCAATATTTTTGACAAGCTTTCCAAAATCAAATTCTAAAGGAAGTTTTTTTGACCTAGAACTAACTTAGGGATTTTATAGAAGGTCCCTGAATTATCTGAACATATTTGTTGTCTCTCCTTATAAAAAAGAGGGATGTTAAACTAATTAGAGTAATTTGGTATGTTAAATTATGTAGTAAGAATGTCAAATAAGAAGTAACAGTTAACTTTATGTTCTACTTCTATAGACGTAAATGTTCCAGAAATATAAAATTTCTACAGTATTCTATATCCTTGTATAACAATATCAGTCATGATTCCAGTTATCTTACAATGTTGTATGCATGGAAATAACCAAATTTCCTTGTCAGTTGCATCATAATAAACTCTTATCAGATCTTTAACTGAGAGTCTTTAAGTCTTTTCACAGGCTCTTATTGTTTTACTTTGATGCTTTTACAAAGTTATTTTTTCAAAAGTACTTCATCTTCAAAGAAATTCATGTAAAGAATCTTAAAGTTATCAGAAACCTGTACTCATCAATATCATAAAACTGAACTGGGCAGGAATTTCTTGAAAGAGTGAAGAAACTGGAATAAAAGCAGAAGTATTAATTACTGTGACTACATGAACTATATGAAGTATGATTATAATTTTTATGACATTTTTGAAATATTGCTGGTTCTATGGTGCTTTGCTTTCCAAAATTTAAGGAAGCCTCTTTGTTCTTAAGCTTCCTATGGCTTATAGTAATTTGGTAAATCACACATTTATAAACCAAGAGGAAAACATTTACTTTTCCTCCCAGCCTGATTCTTCAAGAATCTAGAAACTCATGAGTGTTCTTTTAATAGCAAAATGATTATTTACCTAAGTTTAAGAAGAATCTTCTTGTTACAGGACATAATTGGAAACATATTACCGAGGAAACATATTACCAAGAATATCATAGTTGAGAGACAGATGCATACATTTGGATGTGACAAGACAGTTCTAAGGAACTAAGGTTGCCTTTATGGAGCCAATAGAGCTTTGTAGAAAAATCAGGTGGTACCTTTTTCTAAAGGTATCAGTACAGCAGTCTTAAAAAGAACTTAGAAGGTCAATCACTATTCTCGCTTTACTTTTGTTAATAATCAGGCCAATTTTAATGCAAATATTATTTTAATGTGATTATCTTAAATAAAAATGAAGCCAATTATAGAGAGAATAAATGTTTGCATCTTTGTAAGTATTAGATTTTAATTCTATTAGCATGTCTAGTTAGGTTTTGTTACATACCTATAAATTGGACTGGATTCTCAAACCTATTAATTTTTTTTCAAATACCTGACTACAATTATCTGAACTAACATTTCTAATTTTCTCCCACCCTTCCTCTTTGGACTCAATAAGAACAAACACTGCCTTTGAATCTCCTTAGAAGTAAATAGATCAGATTGTCTTCACTATCCAAATGGTAGCCAAACTTCAGGAACTTGAACTTTAATGGGGGTCTTTCTTTGATTTATTTGATTTTGATTGATTTGTGTAATGGAGATCATGGCTCTGAAGTTCACACCATACGTTAAAAATATTTACTTATAAAACACAACAGTAGTCTCCCTGTCATGCTGTAGTCTCTCAAAAGTTTTAAATGCATGTTTGCATCTGCCAATCACCAAGCAAATGATCTCCCTAAGGCTGAAATGTCAGAAAACGTATGAAGAAAATAACTGAATTAAAATTTGTAGATCTGAAGTTGTGGCTTGTGAATTTCACAGAGATTAAGTAAAACATAACATCATGACCTATGAATACCACACATAGGATCAACGAAAATAGGCAAGAAATTCAGAGTAGTAGCTGGGAGTAGAGTTAATGCTTCAAATTTTGTTCATCTCTCTCAGAGAGTTTTCTCAAAAGAATGAAATTAAAACAAGAAAAGACAGTAGGCTTACAAGGGAGTCACTTGTGCTAAAACCTATATAAGCAAATCAAGACTTAACACCTAACCCCATTGCAATTTCAATCTCCCCCTGGAATGTAATCTGAAAGCAGTAAACTGAAATTTTCTGGTCAGTGCTAGTGAGCTAATACACCTGATAGGCCCTTTCCATCCCCCAAAGATGAAGTAATTCACTCTTTCCTTGTTCCTGCCCCCTTCTGCCTATGAACATCTCCTATATTGTTCAGCTCTTTGGAGATCATTTCCATTGGCTAGATATGTTGCTGGTTTCATGAATCATAGGGTAAAGCCAACTGGTCTTTAAATTTACGCAGTTTAATTTTGTTTTTTAACACATTTTATCCAAATATTTCTCAAAAAACCAGTTATTCTCATTTTATCCCTAAAACAGAGAGGAAGTAGTAAAAAATAAGGTAGAAATGGATACAAACTCTACAATCCAGTTTTCCTTCTGTCACCATGGCAAACTATTAAAACCTCACTCATTTTTGTTTTTTTTATATTTAAAATGTGGCTAGTAATGCCACACACAGATTACCTGGTAGTATTGGTTGAGCATTAAATGAGATGAAACACATATTTTGAATACATTTGAAATGGTAAATAAAACAAAAATAGAAGATAAATTGGAAACAGTTTTTTGGTATTTTTTGTACTTTGTGGGTGGCAACATTTCCCACTTTATTTCTCAAATACTTTAGAGTCAAATAGTATGTCCTAAAAATAATTTCTTGCAGATACCTCAATATGCCCTATGTCTACTGAGGAATTTTCTGAAACCGCTTGGTTTTGTACAAATATGGTATTTCCACATCCAGAATCAGATCCTTCCAGGTGTGTAACTACTCCATAAAACATTAACTACAAAGATTAATCCAGCAGCTTCTGAAAACACAATTTAAACTACTAAAACTGAAAATGTACATATATATCAGATAAGTCAATTTTAGCTGAAGGAGTCAAAAGGATCAAGTGCCAAATTTACATATTTTTGAATCTTGGCAACTTTAGTATTATTCCACTATCTTCTCTATGATTTTGTAATGTTTGCTTCCTGAGGAGACAGGAGGGAAGCTGACACTACCCATGGTCCAATACACTTTGCTTTATGCAGTTAGATTGTTCATTTTATTTGACACCAGATATACAACTCTAAATTATCCCTGCAATGTTCAAGCCTGAAGGAGCATAATAAAAACAAATAATTTATGCTTTTTTTTCCTAAGAAATTGTCCTTCTTTTATTGCATTCACCTTTCACCTTATTTCTATTTGTTTCTAATGCAGGCATAAATAGGCATAAATATGCATAAAGATGCAATGTTCTCTCATACCTTTAAGGGTAAGTAGTATTTTTTATCAGGTGGGGAGGGGGAGAGGGAGAGAGAGAATCTTAAGTAGGCTCCCTGCCCAGCTAGCATGAAGCCTGACATAGGGCTCAATCTCACGACTCTGAGATCATGACCTGAACCTAAATTGAGTAGGCACTTAACCAAATGAGCCACCCAGGGACCACAAAGTGTAGTATGAATTCATCTTGCTGGTACTTATTGTGGAAATCTCTGATAATTTTTTTTTCTCCATTTGATTGTTCTTCTTATACATTGTAGAGAAGTTAATGCCATTTCCTGTTTGAAGGATGAATAGCTTTTTCCCAGTTAGAATACTAAACAGCAAAGGGAATCAATTCCTTAATTTCTCTTTCTTCAGTCACATTGTTAGTGTATAGAAATGCAACTGATTTCTGTGCATTGATTTTGTAACCTGCCACACCACCCAACTGCTGTATGAGTTCTAGCAATTTTGGGGTGGAGTCTTTGGGTTTTCCACATAAAGTATCATGTCATCTGCAAAGAGTGAGTGTTTGGCTTCTTCTTTGCCAATTTGAATGCCTTCTTTTTCTTTTTATTGTCTGATTGCTGAGGCTAGGACTTCTAGTACTATGTTGAATAATAATGGTGAAATTGGGGATCCCTGTCATGTTCCTGACCTTAAGGAAAAAGCTCTAATTTTTCCCCATTAAGAATGATATTCACTGTGGGATTTTCATATATGGCTTTAGGATATGAAGATATGTTCCCTCTATCTCTGTACTTGGAAGAGCTTTAATCAAGAATGAATGCTATATTTTGTCAAATGCTTTTTCTGCATCAATTAAGAGAATCATATGGTTCTCTAAGTGAAATAAGTCAATCAGAAAAAAGACAATAATCATATGGTTTCACTTATATGTGGAATATAAGAAATAGCACAGAGGATAATAGGGGAAGGGAGGGATAACTGAGTGGGAAGAAATCAGAGAGGGAGAAAAAAACATCACAGACTCTTGACTCTGGGAAACAAACTGAGGATATAGAAGGGGACGTGGGTGGGGGGATAGGTTAACTGGGTGATGGGCATTAAGAGGACATGTGATATTGGGTGTTATACACAACTAATGAATCATTGAATACTACATCAAAAATTAATGAGGTACTACTATATATTGGCTGAATTTAAATAAATAAACTTTTAAAATACCAAATCGTAGAAAAAAAATATTTGAGTGTCCCTTAATCCTCATCTGAACAGCATGGTCTTCCATCACTCAACTTTTTCTCCCAGGCAAAAGAATTTGTGTTTTATCCTCTCCAGAGTACAATCCTCCAGTCTTCTCTTAAGCAAGGAAGCTACAATCTCCTGCCTGAATGGAATGGGAAGGAGATACTTAGGTATAATTTCTTCTCAATTAGACTTTGAACCGGTCCATCTGCTTTAAAGGTCACCTTCCTTCACCTTTTAGCATTTCCTGCCACTAATTACTATGGCTTCAAGAAGTTTTATGGGCATATATTAACTTTGTTCTTAACTTTCCCCACTGCTAAATTAAGATTCTGTCTTCTCAAACTTACTGCATTTATCCAGATGGCAAATGTTATCTCTTTAATCCTTTCAAAACACACTTATGCTACCTGTATGTGTTCATGTACATCTAATTTTTCTGTCTTCCTAGGACCTCATGCTCTTGGGGTTTACTTTGAGGTTTTAGACCTGATTGCACCAGTTCTCCTTGTACATTTGACTGCTGACTATCACTTACCATGAATGTTTTAATTTCTGATCTTGAGCTTTTGAGCTTATCTTAACCTGGCCTCTTTTGATTTCCCCCCACTTATAAATCCTCCATGGACTAATATTTCTCTCCAGAGCAATTTTGTATTTGATTTCTAGACCACCCAGGGTTTGTACCACACCAGGATCATTTTTTAATTGCTATCTTCTCAGCTTGTGATATCCCCATATTATAAGCATAGTGTAAATTTATGTTCAAACATGTCAAAGTTGCAAGGCTATTCTTTTGATTTCTTGTGAGAATTTTTACCTTACACACAGAGCCATGACAGAGGCAACCCTAATTTTCTCTGGCGACAGATTTAGTTAGTTTCCTTATCATTGACACTAAGGTATTTGATGGTACCTACTCTATAGGAATTTTGTAGGCTTGTAACTGCAGTACTCTAACAATTACTATTGCAATAAATTCATAGAACTATTGCTGTATCATCTTATTTTACTTCAGTGTCTAGCTCTCAGGGCATTCTTTATTCTGGCATCTAGAATTCCCTTCCTTTTTTGCAAACTATTGCACAAATATTTTAAACGATCATATTTCATGTAGAAAATCTAGTTTTTATTTTCTAGGAGAAATAAGCAGTTGCAATTTCATTTCTCTAGTCCACCACATATTGTAAGTAGTGTTATAAAGAAACCATCATTTATCTTAAGAAGCCTATTTCTTTATAGTGATATATGTTCATCAAAGTCATGGACTTAGTAAATAGGACCAAAGTGTATGTGCATGTGTTTCTTTTTTCGGTATCTCTCATGAAAATCTCAAAGCTGTCTGTGCCCCTGCCTGTTGTGTGCCAATTTTTTAGACTTAGGTTTACATTGGTTATTGGTTTGCTGCACTAAGCAAGTATTTTCTCAGTTTTCAAAGTATATCCTTTTTCGCTTATTTAAAATCATTTAATCTGTGTTCCAGGTGGAAATTTTCAAATGCATCTTAGGTTTTTATCTGTTTGCTTGAGGTTGTACTACCAGTTTATCCTTCAGTAAATTCTCTGTAATAAGCCAGGAAACAGTTGCTGGCTTTTCCTACTTTGATGCATCTGCTAAGGAATTCAGTATTAGCGCTCTGGTTGATTTGTGAGTCTGTCTTTTCTGTTGATGGTGAGGATGGCTCATAGCGACACTTTGAAACTACTCAAGAAGCTGAATGTGACATCCATGGCAAGTCTGTGTTCACAGCAGGGGAGATTTTATGCTTAGCTTTGCTCTATTGACCTTTTCCTCAATTTGTCCTTTCATGTCATAAGCCATGATTCAGAAATAGATGCTGGCTTTCTCTCTTTTTCAAGGATCTACCACTTGCCGAATAATATGCCACAGACAGGGTTGCCTAAGAAGAAACTTGTGTGATTTAATGACATTTCTGATTCATGATGGAAATCATTGTATTTGTCAAGCGTTATCTTCCAGGTGTATGTCATAAAACCCATCAATTTATCAATTATGTCTAGTAAGTGTGTGTACGTATATCTCCTTAGGAAATTAGTGTGTGTGTGTGTGTGTGTGTGTGTGTGTGTGTGTGTGTTTACTTCTTTGGTGAATCCATCTAGTTTCATGGCTTTAAGTACTTATATGTTGAGATTTTAAGATTTGTATTTCAAGCTTCATTCCCTCTCCTAAACACAAGTCACACAAATCCAACTATATATTCAATATTTGTACACAACTATTCAATAAATATGTGATAGAAAGCTCAAATTATCCACTTTCAAAATATATAGGCTTTATCATGTTTTTTGTTTTGTTTTTGTTTGTTTTGTTTTGTTTTATATACTAGCCTTCTCCATTCCAGGCGATCCTATCCTTTCGATCATTCCGGTGAAAAATATTGAAATTTTCCTTAACTTTTGTCTTTCTCACACAGTCCGTTATTCAATCAGTCATGAACTCATGGTATTTCTTCAAAATATGACTAAAATCTAAAGCTTCTCACCACCACCACTACTAGCACAAGATATTATCTCTTGCCTGAATGAATGTACTATCTCCCTATGATCTTGCTTTTAACTGTCCACACTTTCTTCCTACAATCTATTAATATTCTACCAGAGTAAACTTTCAAGAAGTCAGATTATATCACTACTCAGCTCAAAAAAAAAAAAATCTACGACTTCTCATAGTATAAAATAATAGCTAAGAACAATCCTATGTATTGGCAGTATTATTGTAACAATTTTATAATTGGAGTAATTGAAGCACAGAGGTTCATTTTCTTAATCCATATTACCTGGCTAAGAGTGGTTGTATAAGTTTTGAGCCCAAGAGGTCTTTTTCCAGGGTCTGTGTTTTAACTATGACAGTATATTGTCTCTTAGCAGTAAGGTATCTAAAAAGCGGGGAAAGTTTTGCACCCATTCTCTCCCTTACTTTTCACAGACTTCTTTCTTCATATCTCCTTTCAGTCTCCTTCTTGTTCGGTCAAACTGAACTTGTTGATATTCCCTAACGTATTCAAGTCATAATTCTGCACTGTGCCCTCTGCACTGGGTCTTCCCTTCTGCTATAAATCTCCACCAGAAATTTATTTGGCTCACATTCTCATTACATGCACTCAAATATTACCTTCTCACTCAGACTTAGCCTGATTTCTCCACTGAAAATTTCAACATCCCCTCCCCAAGCCTTACACTGCAATAGATTCACTCAATGTTTGTCCATAAACCTATCACACTATTAAATTTACTTGCTCATTAATTGCACTTAATTTATTTTGTTGTCATATAATATAGAAGAAAATAAAATTAGTATTTTAGGAAATAAAATAACAAGTTAAATTTCATAGATCCCAAGCAATCATTAATTTGTGCATAGTCTTTTCCTGAGTTTGTTGTGAAATATTTACTAATAATTTGTGGTAAGTGAAAATGCACTTGAATTGGTAGTGCAAACTTATAGATAGACTGAGTCAAAAAATTCTGATTTTCTAAGGCTGACTTTAGAGACAAAAATAAACTAAATATAATGAGCATTAGCAATTGACATTTTATGGTCATTATCAGCATCACTGTTATTTCTCCTTTAAGCAATTCTTACCATACATAACTCTCTTTATAAACACATATAAAAACACTTTGAAAATAAGCTATTTATTGGGTACTTTCTAAATCGAAATATGTTAACATAGAAGCACATCTAATTATTACAAATGTTTATAAGGTTCTATTATATACCATATTTTATAGATAAAGAGGTCAGTTTATAGAGTTTAAGTGTCTCACTCAAATTTATCCACATATCTAGAATATAAGTTCAATATTCCTTCCAATAGAGACTAGGATCATTACCTACTGACATCCCCAAATTTCTTCCCCTACTTAGTGTTGAAAAATGAAAACTCGTGCATACATATCTGTTGACCTAAGTGTACTTATTGCTATGGCTAATGTCATTTCACAATGCTCAGTTTTATTAGGAAATTAAATATCTTTATTTAAAAAGATTTGTTTTAAAATGCTACCACAGTCTAATGTAAGTATTACTTTTTTCTATTGATTTAACCTCTTCCCAGGAAATCTGTTTTCATGTACACAAACATAACTTATAGAGGGAATGAGAGACTATGTTGGCAAGTATACATAAAATTACAAAAATGTAATTAATTCATTCTCATTCTTGCTTTTATACTTCTTATGCTCTGAAATTCTTTTAAGGTTGACTTCTCTCAAGGTCAATATTTTACGGTCTCTGTTTTTCAAGGATGTTCTTTGTCAAATTGTTTCTTAAAGTAGATTGAACTTTGTAAATAGAAACACATCTGGCTTCCATAGCATTCCTTGAATGTTACTATAAATTAATTTATAATGGAGCTATTAACTAAACATTCCTCATGAATATCTAGACATTATTATCATAAGAGACTCTCCATCCTTCCTTTGTATAACCTATTAAGTTACTTTACAAGTGAATTTATAACTTCTATGTCAAGGTTTTTGAAATAAAATTTGCAGAAAAAAAATACAGACTTGAGATTTGAGATTAACAGGTTTCAAATTCTTTTTAAGCTTCTTTGCTCCGATTGGACATTATCTGATTTACCGGTGGATATGAAGTTATTCGAAAAGGTTGCTGCACTCCAAAAAAATATGCTTAAAGTTTAGCTCATGTTAATATGTATCTTGCTAAATATAAATGGGTAAAATATTGAAATCATTTTTTAACTTGTTACCCAAATAAATACAAAAAGAAGCTGTAATATCTTCTTAAAGCATAATTTGAGAAAAAAATGGGGCTACAACATGATGGGTGATTCTACAGGGGATTAAACTAAATAAATATAAGATAAAGAGTCATGGTTCTTCAAAAATACAACTTACTGTTTTACAAGGCTATAGGAAAGTTCAAATACTGAATTAGCAATATAACTAGCTAACTTCAACTGACCTGTTGTTTTCTTATCTGTAATATGAAGATAAAAACAACTACCTGGCCTTCCTCACAAAGATTTTATAATATAAAAGAGTTGACAAATATGAAAATATAAATTATATATGGAGAAATCCAACCTCCTTAGTGTACTTATGCTGCCTGTTTTGGTCTAGCTTATACCTATATTACCTCTTTTACTCTAAACACATAAAACAACGTGCACTTTGTAATTTTATTATATTATGTACTATAGCCACAACCAATGTTAATCTTTCACATATCCTCACCCGTGTTCTTAGTTCCCTCTTGAAAATGTTTGTCTTAATTTGTATCAGTCAGTGTAGACAGGAGCAAGAAAACAACTTCTGAATATTTCAAGTACGTAAGTATTTTGTCACAAATTTGTTTGTAAAGCCTAAAGTTGCAAAAAAGAAAAAAAATAGAGGTCCCACAGACATGAAAGATATTTATCCTATCCAGAGCCCACAACTCTATATTTGTAGCTATGCACCTGGAAAATACCACTGCCGTTGTTACTAATGGTATTGGAAATAACAGTTTCTTTGAGGTCCCCCAAATCTATTGGCTCTTCTACCACAGTCAGAGCAAGAAAGGACCTTTTCTCTTTCATATCCCCTTCTAATTTCCCATGAGGTATTCCCAGTTACAGCAACTAAGTAGAAATCAGCTTGTAAGGGAGTCTACGAAATACGGTTGCTAGATTCCCGGCTCCCTGTGAAATGTGGAGAGCACAGCATGGTGGGAATGGCACTTGGAACCAAGAATATGTGTTAGAGTGCTTGTATCTAGTTTGTTAGTGCTGTTTTAACAAATTACTGTCAACTGCATGGTTTAAACAGAAGTTTATTTTCTGGCAATCTGACAACCAGGAGTTCAAAAGCAAGGTGTTGTCAGGATTAGTTCTTTGTTTGTTGTTTGTTTTTCTCCTGCGGGTGTGAGGGAAGGATCTGTTCTGGATCTCTGTCCTTGATTTGTAGGTGGCTGTCTTCTCCATACGTGTCTTCACATTCTCCTCTCACCTGTATGTATCTGTGTCCTAATTTTCCCTTCTTAAGGGACACTGATCATACTGGATTAAGATCATCCTAATGACTTCATTTTAATTTAAGCCTATAAATACCCTATTTCAAAGAGGGTCACATTCTGAGATACTGGTAATAGGGATTTTAGCATATGAATTTTCAGAAGATACACCTGAACCGACTAAGAGTGTCCCAATGTGGCAGGTACATAAATCATTTGTAGTTCATATGAGAAATTATTGATATTCTCTATTTGCATGTTTCTTTTCCCCTTCTCTATTGAGAAATCTTGTCTTACCTCTCTTTTAACCTCATCCAGTAGTCAGGTGCTTGGGATATCAGAGTCTCAATATGTTAGTCAGTCAGTTGTTAAAGACTGAGCTGAACATTTAATGTTACATTAAAGAATTCAAAATCTAGAAGTCAGTTTGCATTTTACTGCTATTAACTTTGCATTCCTATCTGATTATTCCATTCACTTGCTCAATATAAATCTATTGAGATCTTATATCTCACTTATTTACAGAGGCACTGAACAGCTGCACATTAAAGATAGATTCAAGTAAATATGTTACTCTTTCATAAAGCTTATATTCAACAGGAAGACAGCTAAATTAAAAATCTGCTCATAGTTTAATAATTGTTCTTAGATAAATCTAATGATCTGGGATTGAAAGTAGACTAATCAGAGAGCTCATATTTCTATGGTACTCATTTCTACTCCCACATAACAATCATGTTTATCCTACTGCAAAAACTCTCCACATTACTTTCCATCTTTGTAGTATATCCATTAATATTTAACTTATTCTTGCCTTCTTTTTAAAACACTAATACACAGTAAGTTTCCTCCCACATTGCTTGGAAGTTTTGATATTTCTCTCCACTCTTCCCCTCTCCTCTTTTCCCCTCTGCTTCATCCTTTCCTTCTTATCTTCCTTTCTCATATTGTTTTAACAAATTCATAACAATCACATAACAATCACAGTCAGTTTTGCTATACTGTGACATAGGAGTTAAAAAAAAAATCAATGTGCTATCCAAATATCGTGCCATAAATACCAGAAGGCTTTAGGGAAAAAGTGGAACCTAAATTTATGTCTGATTACTTATAATCAGAATTTTCTATTTTTTTCCCCTTTATGCTTGTATAATAGGACTTGAATATGTGCATCTATTTCTTAATGTCAATTAACTCATTGAGTCCTTGATGATTTTTCTTCTATTATTTACTCAATTTTTCAATATGAATGTTAACTTAATAGTTTTATAACCATACATGTTCATTAAATCACTCATTAAATTGCATTCTGATTAATGAAATACTCCTTTTGCAAAGATTTGAGGAAAAAAATATTTCTGGTTGCAATTTTTTCCTTTCAGAATATAAGCCATCTAGAGAAAACAAGGCTCATTTGTTTTACCTATGTATCATTATCTTGCATATACACATTGGCTATATCTGAAAGCAATTCAAAAGTGTGAATAAATTGAGAGAAAATAGATTGCATTTGTTAAGAGCATTGGCATTGGTGTCAGAAACTGGCTTCTGGGGGTGCCTGGGTGGCTAAGTGGGTTAAAGGCTCTGCCTTCAGCTCAGGTCATGATCTCAGGGTCCTGGGATGGAACCCTGCATCGGGCTCTCTGCTCAGCAGGGACCCTCCTTCCCCCTCTCTCTCTGCCTGCCTATCTGCCTACTTGTGATCTCTCTCTCTCTCAAATAAATAAATGTTAAAAAAAAAAAAAAGGAACCTGCTTCTGATACCTTACCCATTTAAAAAAAAAATCAGACAATTGCTCATTTGGGCTTTGATTCCCATGTTTGTTAAATGAGGATAACCTTATCAACTTCACAGTCTTGTGGAGGAAATTAATATAAAACATGTAGTGTTGTCATCGCTGTCAAAACCGTCACAGTCAAAATCATCATTGTTATTGTTATATTTACATAGACAATTCACCTAAAATTCACCTAAAATTTGTAGAGATGAAAGACCCAGAAAAATGCCATGCTTTTCAATACTGGAATGGGTAGCCAAAAGTCAGATGTGTCATTTACTTTATGCCAATGGTAACAGGAATGTTCAAAGGTATGTGATAAAAGTTCCAGACTACATATAGAAATAATTAAATGATTAAATTGTTTCTAAAGAAAAATCTGGGAGATTGAAGGACATGAAGCCATGAATAAGACTAGAAAAAGTGTCCATTAAATGTAAACATAGTAATATGCTGTCTTTCAGATATAGAGATAGAGACAGATAACCAATAGCACAGCTAAATATAAACCCACATAATATTTACTGCTTAATATAATGTAATATTGAATTAATTATAACAAATATTTAAATAATGTAACATTGAACTCTATCATAAAGAAATATTTAACTTAATTATTAAAAACTTAAGGAGGTCAGTCATTGACTAGTGTCTTGCGCTATGTGCTTACATTGGTAGGAAAATATGTTTTTCATGATTTTATTATTTTTATTAATTTTGAGTTATTTTAGAGCTAAATAAGATTTGTTACTTCATTCTATTACTCTTTTAAGTTTGGGCTTAAAAATTATAATTCTCTAGATTTAGAATAAATTGAATATGTAACAAAGATGCCCTGTTGGTAAAATAAATTCTTTTTTTCCTGATTAACATCTTTCTCTTCTAAGTCCTAAGGGAGTATATACCTCTAGATCCTCTGGATATTTCTTCTCAAAAGCTTAACCTACAAATGGTTGCCAGTGGTATAAAAATTATCATAAATCTATGTCAAGATTTTATAAACTTCAATACACAAATTTGTTTTCAATAATAAATTGCTCATAAGCACATGATACCTATGAGATATAAGCTAGCCTGTCCTTCTTTTCTTAAAAGGAGTGCTTGTAATATATAATTATGCTCTTTAGATTAGATGACTCAATCTGTCCCAGGCAATACAGCTCAAAGGGCTTAGTAACTTTTTATACTACCAGCTTCTTAAAAACATAAATTTTAAAATAGCATAATTCTTTCAAACTGAGCTTTTCTTAGTTTTACCAGCACGATACATAAAATAACTGTGTTAAATAAATTTAAGAAATAAATGACATTTTCAATCCAGGAAAGAAGAAATGTGTTCGCTTAAATATTAAAACCATATTTACAAAAACCATCAGGACAAATTAAACACTCACTTGCAGTAATATGAGGAATCGATTAAGTAAAAGCCTTAAATCTGTTATTAAGGAGGAAACTAACATTTTAACAGTAAAGAATAACATAAATAGTTAGCTTATCCATGTTTTGTGCTGGGTTATTCTGACATTAAATATATATTTACATATGTATGCATACATAATATACATACATACAAACATATATAATTTACATATATATATATTTACACACACATACACAGAAATATACACACACACACACATTTTACTCTAAAATAAAATCTATGAATTAACATGGAAATACTGAAAAGAATGATTACTTTTTATCAGTTAAAATAAAATAATATCTAAGAAATGATAGTTTTTCTTCACATGAAAGTTACCTATTTCATTAAAAAATTCTTTACCACCAAGTTGCTCATAGTTTTGTTATTAGTTGCAATAAAAACAATAAAAAGTTAATATGCATCAGGTGTTATTTACTTAAGTAATTTGCCAATTACCAAAATTCTGCTATGCTAACTTTTAGGAAAATTATTAATATTTATGTTGAATATAATGACTGCATTTCACTTTAATTTATAAAGTATAAAGTAATATGAAGATACCTTTTATTATCATTTGTCTACATTTTTAAATTAAATTTATCTACTTTTAATCATGATGAATTAATAAGGACAAGACCTCAACTTATATCCTAAAAGTAACTAAAATGAAGACCAAAAATCAAACAAAGTAACTTGGCAAAAGATTAACAAATGTCTCAGGAGTTAATCACTAAGAAGTGCAAGTCTTTGATTAAAGATATGGAGAAAATAAATGAAATGTTCTTGATATTGACTCTGCCTACATGCTTCCTTTAAATTGTAGAATCAGATATGGGAAACAAAACAGAGTCCAAGAGCCTGGCTGAGAGGAGATAGTAGAAATTGGAAATGTGGGGAGACTAAGATGGCTGAAATTTAGAGAGCTAAGTTTTGGAAAGGAGGGAACCATATAGAAAAATAAATCCAGAAATATGCATAGTGTTTCAACTGATATTTTCTGAGTATGAAATTATGCAAGTGCGGAGAGTAATTCTAAAAGGCCCGGGGGAAAAATAGTAGAAAATTGTAAACTTGAAAACATCCATCAAACCCATTGAACGGGAAGATATTTGAACTATGTATAGGCAAATAAATACAGTTGATCCTTGAACAACACAAGTTTGAACTTCATGAGTCCACTTATACAAGGATATTTTTACTGTAAATGTATTTTCTCTTCCTCATGATTTTAATAACATTTCCTTTTTTCTAGTTGACTTTACTGTAAGAATACATTATACAATACATATAACATACCAAATACATATGTTAATCAACTGTTTATGTTATTCTTAAGGCTTCCAGTTAGTCGTATGCTGTTAGTAGTTAAGTTTAGGGAGGGACACAAGTTTTATCTAGATTTCCAACTGGTGGGGGTTGGCACCTCTAACCCACACATTGTTCAATGGTCAGCTGTAGTCTTCGGTGACCACCTGAATCATTAGTGGTGATACCAGAAGTTTCGCTTCCTTGTAATAAGGCTGAACTATCCCTGGAGTAAAGGTTATAGTTTATGTTACCTGGGAAAGCTAATATTTCACTGACTCACAAATGACATAACAGCCAGCCAAAACAAACCCAAGACTCCTTAGAGAAAGAAAACAAAATCTAGTCACTCAAAAAGAAAATATAATAACCAGCATCAACCAAAATATGACAAGTGACATAAACTTTCCAAAACATGTGTCCATAAACTTGGAGGCATAGCATGGTAATTTAAATTCTATGAGCCAACCAGTTCTGATTAATTCATTGACTCTCCTGCCCCTTATGGAAACCATACTCACCTTATAAATGACATTTAATATATGTCAGTTAGCCACAGCTACCATGGACACTATCATCTCCATTTAGTTCAATGAGCTCAGTTTCATGGCACCACTCCCAATGACATTCACTGCCTGTGGGTAATAGTTGCCATGTTGTTTGAGAATATTAAGACCACCTCACTTACAGCCACTTATTACTTCTTTTGGATTTATTTTTTTTTTATTTATCTAAATTCATGTCATTTACAATTTTAATCTTAGCCTCTTTTCTAAAATATGTTTTTAATACAAAGTCTATGGAAACAGTATAGGAATAGGTCTTAAAGGGTATGTCTCAGGATCTAAGGTATATAATGTCAGACCAGCTTGAATGCTTGTGAATCAGGAGAGATTCTGATTTCCACCCGTAAACTCAATTTCCTGGGAATGACTGGCATTTTGATTGGTTGATATAACCACAAACCCAAAGGTGTTTAACAAAATAAAGCTGAAACTCCTGAAACTTTTTGGTATTTTGTACAAAAAGGACAGAGAGAGAGATCAATCAGAACTGTACAGCAGATCTATAACATAAGATTTGCTTACTCTTTCTACCAATGTTCTCTGGAAGGACCAAAAAGGTAATCCCTTTGGCTATTAGAATTTTGATGTACCTGGCTGATCAAGCTCCAAACAATGGGTGTAGATAGGCCACCTGCAAAGGTCATATTTGTTTTGCATATGCAGGAAATATCTATAGCTATTGAATAGCATATGACTGGAAACATCATAATGATTGCAACTAGAGCTCTTAATTCTGTGACTTGAAGGAGTTTAGAGTCAACAAACTTTAAATAAAGTTGAGGTCATTTCCTCTTGGAGGAATATCCTGCTACATAACCAAATGTCACCCTGAAACTTTCCTTTTACTAAATCTTAGAAATTCTGGTTGTAGGTGGCAAGATAGATGAACCCTGTGGACATTATGGTAAATAGAATTAGGCAGTTGCAGAAAGAAATATTCCATGGTTCATTTATATGAGGTATCTAAAGTAGTCAAAGTCTTAGAAGAGAGAAGAGGGGTTGCTATGAACTGAGAAGAGGTAAAAAAAAAATAAGGACTTACTATTCAACAAGTCTAAAGTTTCAGTTATGCAAGGTAAATTCTAGAAGTCTGCTGTACAACATTGTGCCTAATAGTTATTACTGTATTATACATTTTTTTATATTAAAATGGATCTCATTCAGCTGTCCTTACCACAACTTAAAAAAGGGGCGGTGAAGGGTAATTGTACACTGGCAAAAGGGAAATAGACTTTTCATGAAGTCCTAGCTTTAAACTGAAACTAAAATCTGGAGAGCAATGCTATCATATTCCACCAGCCAGAGAAGAAGTTTATAAAAATCAGGCAAAGAGTAGAGCTTTGATTTGGGTTAATTTTACAGTCAGTGCAGGTCTTCCCTATACTTTTCTGTAATAATATCTTCAGGTTAAGAATGTATAGTTTCAATAGACATAATTGGCAGAAAATCCAGCTTGGTTTTCATAATCCATGGAATAAGGACTTATACTGTAGGAAAGGCTAAATGGAATCCATTAATACTGCCTCTATCTTCAAAAGTAGTAAGTTAAAACTAATACCATATTTATAGAGGGATCTAGAAAACAATGCCACCATGAAGGACTTGAAATACACAAGGATAAGGATTTCTACAACACCCATATTCAATTTGCCTATTTAGTCTATACATAAAATATATGGGTCCTGATGAATGATGGTGGCTTTCATTAAACTTAATGAGGTTTATCGTTTATCTAATGTTGCATGACAAGCCACGTCAAAACTTATAATTGTTTTATACCATCAGATATGGATCATTAAATGTTTTGTCCAATGAGCACCTTTAAAGCATCTAAACATCTAAGAATGCCTATCATTGAGTATGAACTCAAAATATACTTTGAATTAACTAATGAACTATCATTTATCAATAATGAATTATTCCCAAATGTTTGAACTGGTCAAGCATTTTCACACATCTCTGTTCTTGACAGTATTTTTCTTCTTCAATGCATGCATTCAATAAAATAACAACCATTTTTTAAAACTTAAAATATCTAATCAGAGCCCTATTGAGAAACAAAAGCACTTTTTTGTAAGTCAGCCATTAGATCATTAATCTTAAGAGATCCCCCCATTTATGTTCCTTTGTTCTTGAACCTTGATATTCACTTAATGGGAGAAAAAATATTATATTGTTTGTTGATTCAGAGCATATACATATATCTGGGTTTGTATTTCAACTTCCTAAGATGTTATCACCATGCTGTCAAAGCAATGGAGTATTTAATTTACCTCTTTACAGATCTTTTATCATGGAAATTTTGTATAGGATTCTAGGATATATTTAATACTAATGGTATTTAATATGTTTAAACACGGCAGGATTTAGGCACACATGGAAAGTATACCTTAGTTAAGATTAAGTGTCTATTTATTTATTTATTTAAGATTTTATTTATTTGACAGAGAGATCACAAGTAGGCAAAGAGGCAGGTAAAGGGAAAGTGAGAAGCAGGCTCCCCGCTGAGCAGAGAGCCCCATGTGAGGCCCGATGTGGGACCCAATCCCAGGACCCTGAGATCATGACCTGAGCTGAAGGCAGAGGTTTTAACCCACTGAGCCACCTAGGCGCCCCTCTATGAATTTGTTTCTTATATCATGTTAAGTTCCCATTCTAAGAGTACAAGATGTGCTGCTTAAAGATAAGTCCATCTACTGGATGTATTTTAGCATCTTTATGCCCTTCAGAGATTCTAATGCACGGGGGCATAAATTTGTAGCAGGCTAAGCTGGTGGATGAAACTGAATCCTTTGTTTACCAAACTTTTTTCCTAACCTTTCATCAACTAGTTAAAAATAACTCCTATTACAGCAAATATGTAGGATAGTTCAGGCAAAAGAGGTCACAGTAGGAAGATAAAGAATCTGCTTAGTCACCATGAATATGCCTCAGGATATGTTTGAACCCAATCTCTTCTGCACACTTTTAATTGACATTGTAATTAAACCTACCTAATTCAATGGCTAGGTGTGTCAGGCTAAGTTTGGAGTCAACACCTTGGATTTTATGTTCACTTGGGCTTCATATTTCATCAAGGCTAGTAGAAATTTCAAGGAGAGATTTATTGACCAAAACCAGTAAAGATTTACTCACAATTGTATGGGTTTTCATGGGTCCTATGCTACACCAGAATTTGCCTTAGACACTAAATGAATTCAGTTTTTGTAACTAGAATGTCCATATAGCCAAACGCTTCCAATACTATGTAAAAACCTGGAAACTCCTCTTATACTCTGAATACATTCAGAGCGGAAAACTTTTGTAGTTACTCAATATATAGATACAAGCAACATATCTAAATAGAATTTTTTTTCAGAAATTAGTAGTCCCACAAAAACTTAGTGCTCTTAGTGCCAAAAGGAACAGAGTATAACATTTTGTCCTCTAATTAAGAGATAGCATTTTTAACTTATTTACATCACTGTATGCATAAGTAATGTAAAAATTGGCCGACATTTGAAGTATACCTTGAGTCTATCTCTTTTTGACACTTGACTTAATCATAGCTGTCTTAGAAGGGTCAGATACTTGTTCCTCAGGTTGTAAGAGGAATGATGTCATGAATGTGTTGAACAGAGTAATATCATCTAAGATCATGAGTAGTTATACTCCTTAGAAACCCAATTTTGGAAAAAAACAACAATTTTGGGAAAAAATGGAGTGTTAATGCATTACATAAAAGCAAAGTATGTACAGATATTCCTCAACTTATGATGGTATTACATCCAAACAAATCCATTGTAAGTTGAAAATATCTTAAGTTGAAAACTAATTTAATACAACTATTAACATCATAGTTTAGCTTAGGCAACCTTAAACATGCTCAGAACACTTACATTGGATCTATTATGGTGTTACATCATACATCTTGCAAACCTAGAATTCTGAGGTTATATAAACCAAGGTAAAGCATAACTGGCCCTTTAGAACTGGTTTTACGGACTCCATGACCAATCGAGAGCTACAAAATAATTTTGGATCAGACTAATACAACCATCTTGACTCCTGACTCTTTGATATCAATGTTCACTTTATTTCCAGGAGTTGATTCTTACTAATGGATGCATGCCAGTATGAGATCCTTCTATTCTCAAAAATAAGGTCATTTTAACTTTAGTATTTCAAACTGGCATGACCAACTAGCATTCAAAATGGGCTACTGTATGCTGAAGTAATAAGCAACTCAAAAATCTCAGTGACTTAACACCTAAAAGTTATTTTCTTACTCAAGCTCATGTCCAGTATAGATCAACAGTGGCTGAAGAGACGCAGAGACACAGATCATGAATTGCAATCTGCCAGCGCACATATTCTACAATGCCTGAGTGAATTATGCACTGGCCTGTAAAACTTCTACTCAGGAGTGCCTGGGTGGCTCAGTCAGTTAAGCGTCTGCCTTTGGTCCTGAGATTGAGTCCTATGTCAGGCTTCATAGGTGGTGGAGAGTCTGCTTGTCCCTCTCCTGTGCCTCCCCTGCTTGTGCTCTCTTGCTCACTGTATTTGTGTGTGTCTCTCAAATAATAAAATAAATCTGAAAAAAAATCACTCATATTTTATTGAAAGATTTTATTGAACTATTATTTGATGAAGAGAGAACTATGATCAACTAAGAAAATGCACAATTTCCCAAGTTTCTGGAAAAATTAGAACTAGAATATTTGTGAACAAAGCTAATATACATTACAGCTACCAGTTACCAAACTTTTTCTCTAAGAGTTATTTTTATTTCCTTTACCAACATATATCTTTTGTGTTTTCTCAAGAATAAAGCCTAGAAAATGGGTCTTTATCATTCTTCGAAATTCTTAGAATTCCTTTCTTTGAACTATGGCAAAGAAATTCTACAGAACAGAGAGGAGAGAGATCACAAGTAAGCAGAGAGGCAGGCAGAGAGAGAGAGAGGAGGATGAAGGCTTCCTGCTGAGCAGAGAGCCTGATGTGGGGCTTGATCCCAGGACCCTGAGATCATGACCTAAGCTGAAGGCAGAGGCTTTAACCCACTGAGCCACCCAGGCACCCCAATTTTACTTAGTTTTAGATCAATAAATAATAGCAATATGAATTATAGCCCATTGGTTAAACTATTCCATTTTCTTATTTGTAAAGAGGGATTTGATGAAGTTAAACTTTCAAATAATTCCATGTTATATATAAATATTTGTGATATTCAATGGAAAAAACATGTTTTCTGTTTAGAAACCCACATTTTTATGATACACAGTAATATATATATATATATATATATATATATTTATTTTCCACCACTTTCTTTCAGCATGCCTATTTCTAACTCTAAGTACATTTGATATAAACTGGTGTCCATTCTAATTACATGGAAGAGCCATTTATGATGGGAGAAAGTTTAATTCCATACTGCCAAAATGATGTCAAATCCTACAAAACAAATTAGAACTATCAGTAACTTGAAACTGTGGTTAACATGTGAAAATCGTATGAGAAACATTTCAAATTTGCCTTTTTAATCACAGAACTTATAATTCTCCATTTGATCATACACTGTTACTTGTAAGGAAGTCATGGGTTTTTGGAAGTAGCAATGTAGAGTACTACTGCAAAGTAGAAAGTTTTCAAATTTTCCTTAATGCATTATGTTAACAATTTTTACCTCCTTTATATTTAGAGTTCTATAAAATATCTAATTAGTATATGGTTTTCATTTGGAAAAAAATGTCAACATAATTAACAGATGTAATTAGTATAACTCTAAAGGAATAATGGAGATAATATAACTTAGATTCTTCAATATATGCTATTCTTTTCTCCAATTGTCTGTATTTGCTACTACTAGGAAACAATTTAAAAGAAAAAAATGCTCTTTTGTTAACAAAATAATTAATGGGTTTTTATCTTATTTTATGTGTTTTAAGATTTTATTTATTTATTTGCCAGAGAGTGAGAGATCACAAGCAGGCAGAGAGGCAGACAGACAGAGAGGGGGAAGCAGGCTCCCTGCTGAGCAGAGAGGCCCATGTGGGGCTTGATTCCAGGACCCTGAGATCATGACCTGAGCCAAAGGCAGAGGTTTTAACCCACTAAGCCACCCAGGCGCCCTTAATGGGCTTTTAGATAACATTTTCTTAACAAATGCCTAAAGCACAAAATCAATGCCAAATAGAGTTACCTTTACATCTTTGTAAACTTGTTAGAGACTCCAATGTTGATGTTGTTTTAACATGGTTTGTGACTTATCACGTATCATAAAGTAGGAATTGTCAAGCAATATAAATGATTACATGTTTTATTTTATAAATTATCATATTTGGCTGAGTAAAGAAAAGTTTTTCAGCAACACATACCTAGAAAATTTTAAATACAAGGAACCATTATGTTAAAATTTCATATTTTTTTAGGACTGAGCTATCAGTGATTCCTTTCTAATGTTATTTTATCAACTTACTGAATTTAAAACAAAAAAATAATTGATAAGAAACTAAAAATTATGAAGGACTAAACTCAACTACAGAGAAATCTTATGATCTTAGAGAAAAGCTATTTGAACTCTTTAGACTAGCTATATATATATATATATATATAATTTTTAGGATATTTATTTATTTGACAGAGAGGAAAGAGATCACAAGTAGGCAGAGAGGCAGGCAGAGGGAGAAGGGGAAGCAGGCTCCCTGCTGAGCAGGGAACCTGATGCGGGGCTGATCCCAGGACCCTGAGATCATGACCCGAGCTGAAGGCAGAGGCTTTAACCCACTGAGCCACCCAGGTGCCCCTAGATTAGCTATATTTTATAATAATATCAAGAGGGGCACATACTGCATGGAGCACTGGGTGTGGTGCATGAACAATCAATCTTGTAACACTGAAAAATTAAAATAAACAAATTTGGGAAAAAAAATAATAATATATACTTTTCCAGTGAGTAAACCAATAATTATAAATTTATAGATTACATTCATTTTAAATCTCTTTTAATTTATTCATTAATAAATTATTCATTTATTTATTTAAAGATTTATTTATTATTTCAGAGAGAGATAGAAAGAATGCATGCACATGAAGGGGGAAGGGAGAGAGAGAGGGAGAGAAAGTCTCAAGCAGACTCCCGGCTAAGTATGGAGCCCATTGCAGGGCTCCATCTCATAACCGTGACATCACAATCTGAGCCCAAACCAAGAGTCAGATGCTTTTCCAACAGCACCACCCAGGTGCACCTAAGCAATTTAAATATATCAATATGTAACACGAAGTAATGATTATACAATTCCCATATATTGAATTCTTGTGTGTACACTCAAATAAAATATATTTCAAAATTAAAGTATGATAATGAGAATAATGGCTTCCTGAAATGGTCTACATGTTAATACCCATAATTTGTGAATACTTCCGGTTACATGACAAAGAGGATCGATTTCAAATGAAATTAAGATTGGTACCTGTTTGACCTGAAAACAGACTATCACAGATAATTCATATGTACCCGATGTAATTGCAAGGGTATTTGAAAGTGGACCAGGGAAACAGGAGAGTCAGAGGGATATGTGTCTAGAGGAGAAAGGCAGAGAGTAATGCAATATTGCTGGTTTTAAATTGGAGAAATGGAGTTTGTCTAGAAGCTAGAAAAGACAAGAAAACATTCTATCCCAGAAACTCTAGCAAAGGAATGTGACCCTGCAGACACTGGGATTGTAGCCCAATGAGATCAACATCAGGCTTGTTACCTATGGAGCTAAAACATAATAAATTTGTGGGGTTTTTTAAGCTGCTGTTTGCGAAAATTTATTATCAGAAAAAGTAGGAAACTGATGCACCAGATCAATTGTTTTTTAAAGTATATTCTAAAACAAAACAAAAACAAAACAAACAAAATACCAGACTAAATGTGCATTTAAGACCCTCTTTTTCTGCCAGTGACCTTTAGGGATATAGCACAATAAATAAGTAGAGAGTAGAAGAAACTTGAGTGGGCTATCTAAAGCCTCAAGAATCAAAATATCCAGGAGCTCAAGAGTAGAAAGCTCTTTTATGATACAGGATCAAAATTTGAGTGACATGACAGGTAATACAAAGGACACAATGATGGATTAAGAAAGCTTTTTTTTTTTTTTCCCCAAGGGTATTTAATTTGTAGGGGCATGGGGGAAGAAGGAATTAATCTCCCTAAAAGGGATAGACAAAATTGCATGGGTGATCTTAATTATTCACAAACTTCTAATTTTGGAATGGACTTTCTTTTGTATCTGATGAACCTGAGAAGAGAAAGAATGCCTCCCAATTACTGTAAAGAGAAATAAAATACACTGGTTTATTTCTTCCCGGTCTATAAGAGCAAAAGCTGTCCCAATCCCTACTGCTTGACTATCACTTCATAACATCAGCAAATTGAGTTCTATGGGTGTTCAAATATATCATCCTGAGAAACAGAGAAAAATCTTATGTTAGATGACTCAGTAATTTGATGGAAAAGGCCACGATGAACTAATGGAAATTATTAAAATTGAAAATAAAGCATCAAGAATACACAATAAGAACAAAAACACCAAGAATTACCAAAAATATATTTCTAAATTTTTAATAAAAATAATTTATAAAGGAATGATTATTTCTGAGAAATAATTCATTTCTTGGGCTATAAACTGAATACAATAAATATTTTATAATTTGGAAACAAGTCAAGAAGAATGGAAATCAAATGTCAAAAATCGAAAAAACATGGGATGCAGTATAACTTCTAACAACTAGTTAGATAACTGGAAGAGCAAATTAAATCCAGAGCAAGTGGAAGAAATAAAATTAGAGCAGAAAGTAATGAAATTGAAGATAAGAAATTAGTAGAGAAAATCAATGAAACCTAGCCAAAACCTGGTTACTTGTAAAGATCAATAAAAATCAATACTCCTCCAGGCAGACCAAAAAAAAAGAGGATGCAAATTGTTAATATCAGAAGTGAAACAGAGAATAATCATTACAGGTTCCATGGACACATTAAAAGGATTATAAGGAGATATAAACAACTTTATGCTAACAAATTAACAAAATTAAGGATAATCATATGATCATTTCATTAGAAGCAGAAAAAGGATTTGAAAAAAATCATTTTTTTTTATGATAAAGACTCACCAAAGTCAATGTAGTGGAAACTACCTCAGTATAATAAAGTCCAATTACAAGAAACCTACATCTGGTATCACATGTAATAGTTAAAAACTAAAAACTTCCTTTAAAGTCATGAATAAGACAAGGATGACCACTATTGCCACTTTTATTTAACATAGTATTGGCAGTCTTAGCCACTTTAATTAGGTAAGAAAAATAAAGTCATCCAAGTCAGAAAGGAAGAAGTGTAAGTCTTGCTATTTGCAGGTGACATTATGTGCGTACATGCGTGTTCTATCTATCTATATATATGTATATATAATGAAAAAACTGTTAGAAGTCATAAATTTAGTGAAGTTGCAGGATATAAAATCAATATTCAGAAATCTTTTGAGTCACTACACAGTACACAGTATTTGAAAGAGGAAAAAAAGAATCCAATGTACAATAGCATTGAAAAGAATAAAATGCTTTTCACCAAGGAAATGAAAGCCCTATACACACAAATCTATGAGACATTGATAAAAGAAACTGAACAAAACATAAATCAATGGAAAGATATTCCATGCTCATGGATTGGAAGAATTAACATTGTTAAAATGCCCATAATTTCCAGAGCAATCTACAAATTTAGAGCAAATCTTACAAAAGTTCCAGTGGCATTTTTCACAGAACTAGAATAAATAATTCTAAAATTTCTATAGAACCACAAATGGCCTGTATAGACAAAGTGATATTAAGATTTTCTTAACACACCTGGAGGTATCAATCACACTTCCTGATTTCAGACTATACTACAAAGCCATAGTAATCAAAACATTATAGTGTTACCATTAAAGCAGGCACATAGGTCAATAGAACAGAATAGAAAGCTCAGAAATAAACTGACATATATATGATAAATTAATTTATGACAAAAGATGCAATATTCAAAGGGGACACATATATATGGTAAATTAATTTACAATGAAAAAATATACAATAGAGAAAGAGTCTCTTGAATAAATGGCATTGGGAAAACAACAGCCATATGCAGAAGTAGGAAACTGGATCAATCACACACACACACACACACACACACACACACTGACTCAAAATGGATTAAAGACTTCTGTGTAAGATCTGGAGCCATAAAATACCTAGGAAAAAAACTGTAGGCTGTAAACTCATTGAAATTGTTCTTGATATGTATTTTTTTTATTCTGAAGTCAAGGAAAACAAAAATAAAAATATACAAATAGGACTACATCAAACTAAAAAGCTTCTACACATCAAAGAAAACTATTTCCAAATGAAAAGTCAACCTACTGAATGGGAGAAGATATTTCCTCATTCATATAAGGGATTAACTTCCCAAATACATAAAGAACTAAGCCAGTGTTCATAGCAGCAATGTGCACATTAGTCAAACTGTGGAAAGAGCCGAGATGCCCTTCAACAGAGGAATGGATAAAGAAGATGTGGTCCATATATACAATGGAATATTACTCAGCCATCAGAAATGATGAATACCCAGCTTTTGCATCAATGTGGATGGGACTGGAGGAGATTATGCTGAATGAAATAAGCAGAGAAAGTCAATTATCATATGGTTTCACTTACTTGTGGAGCATAAGAAATAGCATAGAGGACATTAGGAGAAGGAAGGGAAAAATCGGGGGGGGGGGCTCAGAAAGGGAGATGAACCATGAGAGACCATGGACTCTGAGAAACTGAGGGTTTTAGAGGGGAGTGAGGTGGGGGAATGGGTTAGCCTGGTGATGGGTATTAAGGAGGGCATGTATTGCATGGAGCACTGGGTGTTATAGGTAGACAATGAATCATGGAACACTACATCAAAAAGTAATGATGTAAAAAAAAAAAAAGTAATGATGTACTATATGGTGATTAACATAATAATAATAAAAAAAGAACTAATCCAGTTCAACAACAAAAAGTCAAGTAACCTGATTTGAAACAAAAACCAGCAGAGTATCTGAATAGACATCTTTCCAAAGAAGACATACAGATGGCCAACAAGTACATGAAAATATTTCAAAATCACGAATTATGAGGAAGATGCTAATCAAAACCACAATGAAACATTACCTGACACTTGCCAAAATGGCAATTATTAAAAACAAACAAACAAACAAGAAATAACAACTATTGGAGAGGATGTGGCAAAAAGGGCATCCTTGTATACTACTGGCAGGAATGTAAATTGGTGCAGTTACTATGGAAAACAGCAAGGAGGTTTCTCAAAAAATTAACAATTCTACAATATGATTCAGCAATTGCACTTTTGGGTATGTATACAAAGAAGAAAAAATACTAATTTAAAAAGATATCTGCACCCCTATGTTCACCACAGTTTGTTTACAACAGCCAAGATAAAGAAACAATGTAAGTGTCCATCAACAGATGGATGAAGAAAATGCAGTGTGTGTATTTCTTTCTTTCTTTCTATCTATCTATCTATCTACATACACAGATACAGGAATATTACTCAGCCATAAAAATCAACAGAATCTTGCCATTTGTGACAACATGGATGAATCTTTAGGGCATAATGCTAAATGGAATGTCAAACAGACAAAACAATTACCATATGATTTTATATAAATGTGGAATCTGAAAAGCAAAACAAATTCATAGGTACAGAGAACATATTGGTGGTTACCAGAGGGAGAAGGAGTTAGATGCATAAAATGGGTTAAGAGGCTCAACTGTATGATAATAGATGGTAGGTTGACTTATGTTGGTGATCATTTGTGTTATGTACACAAATATCAAACTATGTTCTCCATGTGAACCTTATATTCTATACCAATTTTACCTAAAAAACTTCTCCCTTCATTTATTAATTTCTACTTTATCTTTAAATAAGTACTTTATTTAATAGGCCTATATCTCATTATTTCTCTCTTTTGTATATATATATATGTATTTTTAAGATTTTTATTTATTTGACAGAGAGAGAGGGAAAGAGAGCACAAGCAGGGGGAGCTGCAGAGAGAGAGTAGCAGGCTCCCCACCAAGCAGGGAGCCCAACACAGGGCTCCATCCCAGGAGCCTGGGATCATGACCTGAGCCAAAGGTAGATGCTTAATGGACTGAACTACCCAGGAGCCCTTCTTCTGTATAATTTATCCTGTAAGTAAACAAACAGTGGCCCTTTGAGATCAACTATTGAATATGAGTGATGGCCAACTCTCTACATGCAGTTCAGATTACTTTTCTGAGCTCTACCTTCACAGATCAAACTTACTGCAGACACAAGCATATAGATATTGTTGAAAAGTTTTTTTTCCCCTAAAGTTTACTTATGGAGTAAGTAACTTTTTAATAATAGAAAGTTTTTCCCGAAAACTTTTTCCTAAAGTTTACTTATTATGTTTCATATCACCAGGTCTGAATGTCATAAATGATATTTCACATAAATCTGATAATATTAGACATTTTTCAGTGGCTGAAGGGGTATGTTTAGCTACAGAAAAAGGTCACTCAAGGTGAACTGACTTAGGAAATTGGCACAATTAGACAATGTAGTCACTGCATAATGTGGTAATGGGGCTGCTTACAAAAAACATATGGTCTAGTGACATCATCAAGACCTCTGATTATACTATTGATATAGTTAAAAAATCAAGTATAATAATAATGGATTTAAGGATTGACCTCCAAAGGGAGGTATTTAGTGTAGCAAAATAGCTTTGACATATAATTCTCCTTTATAATAATGTGGCTAATTAGGTACATATATTAATTTGAAAAATGTTAATGTTTAATAATTCTTAATTATAAAATATTTCATGAATGGGTTAAAGTTATAGATGTTCTGCCATTTGTTAACAAAACCATTTTATATACGATAAAATTTCACTACTGTTATCTCATGTTAGAAGATGTTTTTCCACTGCCCACAAGGTATTTATTACTTTGTTCACCATATTCAGAAATTAGAGATTCTACCTAAAGAATCTGTCAGCTACAGAGAATATATTGGTGTGTAATTGTGTATTTGTGCCTGTCGTGGAGATGGAGGGGGAAGACAACTGGGAAGCCCCCTCTGTGTGGCCTGAAACTCACTTTACAAACAATGAATTTTTGCAACTAGTTGCAAACAAAGTAGTTAATTGTTGCCATTCAGTTTTAAATCAAGTATGAGTAGTTTTGGTGGGAAAGAATCCATCCATTGTTACATTGTTGAAAAGTATAGTTTATTGTAAAGCACACTATAAGTATAGACATATATTCATATATACTTTTCTTTCTGTTGTGACATGGCACAAGTTCTACCTAGAGAGTTCGGACTTTTAAGATGCTTAACCGCTATAGGCAGCGGTCTTTCAAACCTGATACATGTGTTCACATATCAATTCTGTGAAAAACGGCAGTCAGTATTTTCCGAGTGTTTTATTTTTAAAAGAAACTTCTTTAAAGTATGAATTCTCTTAATTCGTAGATTTGATTTCATTCTCAGTGAGATACTGAATTTATATTTTTAAAAAAGGTCTTAGAAGGTCACATGAGGTCAGATTTAATGGCTTGCTTTATTATATAGAAGGGAGTTGGTGGGGACATTCAGGACACATTGGATTCTTATTCACATTCTAATTTTCTCTTAAAATTGAAATCTGTGAAATCTGTGCGCATTACTGAACATTCTCATTGCTCTAAAGAAGACAGAATTTGAAGGGGAAATCTGTTATACAAAGTTGCCCTAACAGTTCTACATAATTCATCTCTGCACCTGGAGTGATAGATCACTTTTCTTGAACAGCGTCCACAGAACATAATCGGAGATGGTCTCTTGCAGTTTGCATTAATGGGATCTGGACTCCATACCTAGAGGTTACTGGTCTATTGTGTAGTTGTTAATAGCTATCTGTAGAATGCTTATTTAATTTTTCAATTTAAATGCCTAGATAATGCTAGGGGCAGTGCAGATATATAAACAACTTGTTCTTGGCCTGAAGAGGTGTTATTATTGCTTGGGATGAGCAATTATTCAAGACATCCCCTGGAGAAGTGGAATGTGACAGATGACACACTGACACTATTTAGAAGCTGCCTGCCAGATGGTCAGAACCTGCCGTGGTGGAAGGAGGACAAGATGAAGAGACCTGGGGCGAAACACTTTTTCTGTAGCAACCTGGTAGCAGGAGGATTTGGAAATCTGAGTAATCAGTCCTCAAGGTTTGGGGGCGGGGGGAGGGGAGGAACCAAACAAGTTCCACAGAAGTGCATGAAAATTAGTTACATATGAATGGAAATGAGACTGTTTCCATAATTCAGTTGTATTCTGATTAAATCATCTTCTATGGCCTAATAGGCTGGCTATTTTTACTTCATCATAATCTAATATATACTATAGCATTGGTAGATTAATATACAAGGGAAGATAAACTACTGAGTGTTAGAAGAATTTAAGGCAGCATTCTCGGCCAGCCTCTTTTTTTGTGTTGTATTGGAGAAGCATGATATAATGTTGGGAAAATGGTTCTTTGAGGGAAATATCCGAGACTACCCATCCCCGCAAATGTAATGCAATTCATTTAGAGTATCTGATATCTGATGTCTTAGATGTAAGGAACGTTCATTTGCTAGAGTATAGGAGATGTGTCACTGTATTAACACATTACTAACCTTTATTTAGACCTTAATTAAATATATTTTAATAAAATTCAAATACAATAAAATGCACTCATGTCAATGCCATGCTATTGAAGGGGTTCAGATCAAGTGTCCCTGAAATATTCCACTTTGGCATGAAGCTTATTTTGAACTAAAAGCAAGCAAAACCCAGCAGATTTAAGAAAAAGCACTTTACCTTTTCCCTTTACCTATTTAAGTCGTCAACTGGGGCCTATACCCAGAAGAAACGTATTGTTGGAGATTCCTTTTTATCTAAGAAACTTCTTTAACAGGATAAAGTTTTATTTGTCAGACTTCTGTCATCTTGCTGAAAATGGCCCTCCACCCTTTGTATCCCCAGACCTCTACCGCTTTCCTTTGTGCAAGATGTTACATAAGCTTTGTTTACCTGGCTGCCCCTTGGGTCTCACATTTCATATGTCCCTGTATGTAATTAAATTTGATTAAATTGACATAAGGTGTCTTATGTCAATTTAATAATTAAACCAGCTAAAAACCTACGAGGAAAGAAGGAGAAATTTTTGTGCCCCTACACTGTTTTTATAACTCTTCACTTTCAAGATTTAATACAAAACTACAGTGAAGTGTCTGTTGACCTTTAAACTCCTTTTCAAAACAGTTTTGGCTATTCTTGGAAAATTGCATTCCCAATAAATTGTAAAGTTTGCCTGTAAAGTTTATAAAATTTCTTGCTTGGGTTTGATTGGTATTAAAATGAAGCTGTCTTTCAATAAATATACTTGGTTCAATACCTGCTTACTTAAATTTTAATTTTAAAGAAATTCTAATTTATAGTATCATTTTGCTAAATTCATTCCTAGGAATTATGGCTTTGATATTATTATAATGATTCATTAAATTTATTTATATTCAAATATTTTGTTCATGGTATCAAAAAATAAAATTCCTCTTGATACACTAAGTTTATATTTTGAATATTGCCTGGATCACTTTTTTACTTTATTGTATATATTTAGATTTCAGGGTTTTTTTTTAGATTTCATTTATTTATTTAAGGGGGGAACCAGAAGAGGCACAAGCAGATTCCTTGCCAAATGCCACACCCAACGCAGGGCTCAATCTTAGGACCCTGAGATCATGACTTGAGTCAAAATCAATAGTTGGTTGCTTAACCAACTGAGTCACCCAGGGTCCCCTTATTTCAGATTTTTTTAAACAAAGATTATTACATGATTTGCGGATAGTTTTTAAACGGGACATTTTAGTCCTGTTGCAAATCTTAAAGTATTGTTTTTCATTATTAAATATATTAGCTTTAGGTGTTTCATAAATGATTTATCAATTTGAAAATAATGTCTCTTTTATTCCTAATTAAGAGATCTTGAAAAATCACACATAGGTTTTGAGTATTGCCAATGTTTTATTTGTACCTATTGAAATGACCATAGGAGTTACTTTTCTTCTATTAATGTGGTGAATACTTTCTTCTTAAATACTGAAAAAATATTGTGTCCCTGGGTATAAATTCAACTTAATTATATATTGTTACATATAATGCCAATTATTTTAGGGTTTTTGTATTTGTGTTTAAAAGCAATATTTGTAAATTTCTCTTAACAGGTATGTCAGATTTAAATATCATACTGGCCTCAAAAATGAGTTGGTAAGTATTCTCTCCTCATTTAGAATTTATCTGTAAGATCTGTCAATATATTTTCTTTATGGGAAAAGTTTGTGGTTCAAAATCAAATATCTCTAATAGCGATAAAGTTTCTCAAGTATTCCATTTCTTTTTGAATCTGTTTTGGTACATTATTTTCCTGAGGTTTGTTAAATTGTTTCTCAAATTTTACAAATGTGTCTATTAAATATAAGTTGTCCGTTTTATTGTTCCAAAGTTATTTTTAAATTCCCACTATTCCTCTTTTAATGTCTGAAGTATCTGTAATCATGTCCCCTCATTCATTCCCGCCATTGGTTGGGAGAGTAACAGAGAGACAACTTGTTTACCTAATAGTCTTGTAAGTTTACCAACTTTGCTTTTCAAATAATTTTGCCTTTCTCTTTTTTAAAAAATCTTTTCTCCCTCTTCTATACCATTTATAACTGTTTTATCATTCTTTCTTTCTTTGTATTTATTATGGATTAATTTTTTCTTTTAATATTTTTCTTAATGTAGAAATATCTATCATTGTTTTTCTTAAATGTTTCCTTTTTCCAATATAGAAATTTTGTGGTAAAATTTTCCCTCTAAACAATGTTTAACCTTTTCTCACAAATTCAGATAAGCTGTATTTTCATTATTCAACTTATTTTTTTAATTTCTCTGGTGCTTTATTTTTGGAATCATTTATCTTGTGTATATACATCTATATATATACATGTGTTTGTGTGTTAACACCAAATATTTAATGGTTCACTAGATATATTGTAGTTATTGATATGAAATTTAACTAAATTGTGATCAGAGCACAGACTCTATTTCAATCATTTAAAGCTTAATGAGTTTTATTATTTGGCCTGGCACCTGGTCTATCCTGATGACTGTCAGTTGGCACTAAGGGGAAAAAAATGCATATTCTGTAGTGGTTACTTGTAGTGTCTTTAAATGGCAGTTTGATCAGTTTTGTTGATATTTCTTCTCATATTTTATTGATATTCATTTATCTGTTTTATCAATCTCTGAAAAATGTATTCTTAAAATCTTCACCCATCATTTTGGATCTGTTTTATTTCTTAATTTTGTCCATTTTACTTTTGGATGTGTTGAAGCACTCTTATCAGGCACATATTTAGGATTGTTATGTTTAAATTGAGAAAAAATAACAGTTTTTTATTAAGACTTATTTGAGGGGTGCCTGTGTGGCTCAGTGGGTTACAGCCTTTGACTTTGGCTCAAGTCAGGATCTCAGGGTCCTAGGATCGAGCCCCACATCGGGCTCTCTGCTCAGCAAGGACCCTGCTTCCCCTTCTCTCTCTACCTGCCTCTGTGCCTACTTGTGATCTTTCTGTCACATTAATAAATAAAATCTTAAAAAAAAGACTTATTTGAAATGGAGTCTTAATTATTGATAGTATGTTTACAATAGTATCTCCACCATTTTACCTATCTGTCAAAGTTTATCTGTGTTACTATGTATCTCCTTATTTATCTGTCTGGATATATTGATTCTGTCTCTATCATCTATGTATGACAGAGATCGATATATTCATGCATATATATGTGTATATATAAAGAGAAATCTATATAGAGATTTTATATTTAGATAATGTCCATAAATCTATATTGTTATATAGATATGTATCTCTATAGAGGGAGATTTATATTTATTCCCTTCCTTTTCTGTCTTTGATGGGGGAGGGGCAGAGACGGAGAGAGAGACAGAGAGAATGTATTATTAGTTCCTGAACTTGTTCTCAGATGGATCAGTTGGCTAATATATAGGGAAAACAAAATTGTTATATCTACTTTATAGAATAAACACTATTCATCTAGTTGCGGTGATCTGATTTACAATCCAAATGTCATGACAAATATAGTCTCTCTTGAACTTTGTGGAGAATCTCGTCCTTGTGAATAAGAGCAAATAAAAGAAAATATAACCTTTAATGGATTCTTTGGGAGCATTATTTAATTCTGTTATTGGCAAATCTTTATTTCTAGTGATAATTACAAATAAAACAAAATTAAATTAGCTATCTTAAAGTCTTTGTCATTTCCTTCTCTACCCAACCTTTTTGTAATCATGGTAATACCAAAAAAGAGAGACAGAGAGAGGGAAGGAGAGGGAGCAAAGAAGAAAAATGTAAACTAGAAATGTAAACTAGATTGGATTCAGAAAAGATTTTTTAAAGAATATTCTCAAGTTAAACTTAAGACCAATGTTCCATTTATTTAAGCACACTCCACAAAGAAATATTGTAAAGAACTTTAGAAAAACAGAATTTTAAATCTTAACTATATGGAAAGATTCATGTAGATTGAAGTTTCATGTAAGTAGATGACTATAGTAAAGAAAATATGTCCTATTTCAGCAACCTATAAATATTCTGCCCATATTATTATACAATTGTTGATGAAATTCTTCTGAGAAACATATGGTTTACTGAGTTATAACAATGTTAATGCCACCTGTGTCCCTAATTAGAACATTTAAATTTAGTTAATCTTAAGTATCAGAATCATGCTCAGTACTCATTACCAGGGCTAAGTTAATCACATAATAATGAGTAATATCAAGATGTCAAAATCAGTTACAATTACTGAGGCTAATTGCATATAAAAGGGATACAATATACTCACCATGGCCCACTAAAGTGCAATTAGTTACATATTACTACTGCTTTTCCCTGCAATGTATCACAGGCACATAGTAAACAGTTTTTAATTAGTATGTAAATAAATGAATGTAGTAGGAGTCTTCACATATACAAAAAATGTAGTCAGAGGATCACTGAGCAGGAAAGATGAGAAATTACAGAATATACTGAATTCATATTTCAAAAAAATAAGTGATATTTATTTATTTATTTTTATCTCTGCTCCTAGCTCTTTTGTAATTTGGTTGGAAAGAACAAATCCAGTTAATCTAGTCTAGACACTAAAGGCAATGAAGACCCTTACATTGCTCAGTGATGCTGTAGTTCAGTTTCGTTATATGAATATTTCTCAACCTTGTGCATATGAGAATCTCTGAGAAAGTAGAAATGAAAACACCAATCCCGGTGCTTCATCCTCAGATAATTTGATTATTTTGGGTTTGTTTCAAGCATGAGGTTTTGTAAAGTACCTCACGTCAGATTATTTAGAGATATAACTTGAGTGAGAAATAAGTCTTAGCCTGGTGGAGAAAGAATTTCTAATCAGGTAGATGAGATAGCATAAAGAGAAATGCAAACATGAACTGTTTTAAGTATCACAGTATCATGGTGGTGGAGGGAGGTGAAAGTACTTGGAGACATATGCTCTAAAAAGGGGAATAAAGGAATTTGTATTAAGAAGTAAGAGGCTAGGATCTTACTACAGACAATAGCAAGGGATGTGTGAATTCTCAGTAGAGGAATGGCAGAATCCTATGTGGTTATTAGGTTGAACTCTCTGTAAGAGATGTTGTAACTAGATCTGAAGAGTTAAACTGAAAGACACCACATTCAGGATTCTTACTATAAAAGATGACAATGACTTGAATTGGAAAGTAAAAATAAAGATGGTGAGAAAAGGATACCAATATATGTGTATCTATGTTTTTATTAAGCTGGTAAATTCAATGTATTAGGAGAAACTTGTTTCTAATTTGAATAAATGAGCCTACACTTGTACAAATAACTGATGATATTCTCACTGATGTTAATGCTAATTTAGTAAAACCAAATCTCAGAGGCAATAAATGGTCAAGTTCTAGAGTTTATAAATACAAAGTGTAGGTTGTCAAACAATGTATTTTTTTACTTGTAAAAATTATCTCCTTTAGTTAAGGAAAGTTAGGGGGAGGCAATATAGAAAGAAGGGATGACACATGTTTTAATTTTCTATTTCTGCATAGCAAATTAACACAAACCTGGTGGCTTAAAAGATTTCACTTCACAGTTCATATGGTTCATAACTCTATGCTTCTATTTGCTGGATTGGGTCTTGCATGGCCAAAAATTAAGGTGTACTCAGTTGGGCCCTTATCTAAAGGATCTGAGAAAAAAATCAGATTCCAAGATCATACCTTCTTTTTGTGTAGATCAGTTCCTTGTGACTGTATGTTTTAGGTCCCTGTTTCTTTTCTGTCAGCTAGAAGCTCCTCTCTGATTTGATGCTGCCTATATTCTTTTTTCATGTATCACCCCTATATTTAAAGTTAGTGATATGTGCCAAGTCCTTCTTATGCTTTAAATCTGTTTGACATCTGCTGCTTCGACTGAGTTCCTTTACTGCTACTAGTCAGAGAAAAGTCTCTGCTCATGTTATTAGACTAGGCCAAGATAATCTTTAAGACTGACTTTGGAATTTAATTACATCTTCAAAATCTCTTCATAGTAGTGCAACATTAGTCTTTAGTTGAATTACCAGGGGGTAGGAATCTTGGGGGTAGTAGGGACCATCTTTAGAATTATGCCCAACAAAGGAAGATAAAATTACAAACAAGGAATTAAGATTCATCAGCTTTTGGCCAGTGATAAAATCTATTAGAGTAAATAAATTTGCATAAAATGACTTCAGAAAATCAGGAGAAGCCTGTGCCAACTTAAGAATCATTAACTGCAGGCATCAGCAAAAAAGTCAGGGAAGGAGGAAAAGAGAATTTAAATAAAAATAGCTGATTAAGGAGGGCATGTTTATCTTCTTTCTGAAAGCAAAGGTGGAAAACAATTTTTAGAGGTTAAATCAATTTTCTACGTGAAATGATGAAAAAAGGATTAAATAATGGTTCACAAGCAAATGCTGGATTTGGCCATTAATTATCCAAGTGATAGCTGTGTGTAAAAGGCATAATGAAGTTCAGAAGCTGAATATCAGGAAGTCAAGAAAATAGATTTGACAGGATGTGAAGTGGATTGATTTTTTTTAGAAACTTGAATGAGATGACAGGAAGAGTCTTAGAGCATTTAGGACAAAGAAAAATTCCATCTTTTTAAGTTTTAATATAAAAGTTTTGAAAATATTTGTGAGGGGAGTTATGGCTGGCAAGAAATTTAGAATATTGGGTTATCGATAGAACAATTTCTTCAATTAAATATGAGGGAAGATATTCGAGACCAATATGGGTCTAATCTCAAATGAGGGCCTGTTTTATGTGTCAACATTTCTCCCTTTTGAAAGGTTCATTAAGAAGTCTAATGAATTCCACCATCTTTCATTCATCCAGTTCTAGGCAATAGGAAGAGATTCCTTTAGTGTCTAAGTATTTGGGGATAAATTATATATGTGTGTGTGTATAATGATCCCAAATTATGAGCTAAATTCTTCCTAACTTAAAAATAGCAAACAACAGACATATCTAAATAACATTTAATTCAAAATTTATGCAGGTATATGAACTTAAAATGATCATTTTTAGAAGCACTAGAAACGGGATGGTTGAAAAAAAGATGTTACTTTTCATCTTGTGCTTTTATATCATTCTTTTATAAGTTTTAATGCATTATTTTTATAAATAATTCAAAAAAATTTGAGAGAGAAATATTAAGTTATGGGCATACCATTGAGTTATTTAAAAATTTATTTGAATGAGTATTTTATCATTTTCTTATGCTATTATTAATATAGTTATCTCTGTGGTAAATTTGAGTTACCATGTTTTTGACAGGCCATCACTGCTGCAACTATTATCACTGGGAATGGAAACACAATGAGGTGTTCCAGGAATATCTATTTTCATAGGATTCTCTCTAGTGCAAATAGCAGCAAATATATTTTCTCATGATGAGAGTGATAACTGCTGCTCATCTAACTGATAGGAATACTCAGAAATGTGAGTAGGAAGTAGCCACAGCTACAATTTAGAAGAAACTATCTGTCTCTTCGTAAAAGCACCCACTCTTTGGGGAACCACAATCTTTAGTTCACTAGAGCCTAAGTTTACAGGGATAGAAGTGCAAATTGCCCAAGTGAGTTAATGGCAATTATGGTGGGAGCACCTACTCCTACCTCAGCCTTTAGTTCCCAAATTTTTGTGTTCTAGCTATTGTGCTCACAGAGCTAGCTATATGATTGCCATCAGTTCAAAGTTTATGCATCATCTCGAGGTCAGCAGCCAAACCTTGGTTGTGTTGTAAGCTCATCCCAATGTTCTATTAAACTTTCAGCTTCCAAGCAATATATGGTGGGATCAGAAGAATTCATAGACAGATGCCATTGCCATATCTCTTTACCCTTAATCTGAGATAATATCATGCAGGATGCTATGATGTCAGTCAAATGCTTTGATTCATAAGTCAGTAGCATTGGCTAGGGCTCCATGTTGGTTTGTGGCTGCCAAGTCCAACGTACTATAGAAGTCTCATATGTTGACTCCATTTCTCACCATATCTCATCCATTTCAAGTGCTCATTGTACATCCACTAGGGTGGCTAAAGACTGAAAATAGCTGATCTCCATTGAAAAAGACAACCTATATAATTTTCCCCACTGGTAGTCTGACTTAGTGATATCCTCTAAACCTTCTCAATGCCTATCTCAAATGTGCTATTTCCATTTCACAATAGATTGGTGGTATTATCAATCAATCTTATGGATTTGCTGGGTCTGACTATACAGTTCATGATGGTGGCCTCTGGTCACATAATCATTTTCTGTCCATTGTCAAGGGTTTCTAGGGTCTTTAGTAGGTAGGTTTCTAAGACAATTAATAGATGAAATGTTTTTTCAAAATCCACTAATTATTTGTCTAGATTTATTTTTTTTATATTTTTAAATTTTATTTGGCTTTAAATCAATATTTCAGAAAGCACAATATAAAGAAGAGAAATAGTCAGATACCAGATTAATGGGTGATACTGTCATAGAAATGTATGAAATCACCTAAGAAGAGAAGGTTGAGTGAGTCAAAAGGCACATGGTTATTCCTTTAATCTATACCCTCAGGCAAGAGGCAATGTTGTAATGCCTTGTATAGCTGTTTCATCAAATATCCATTTTATTCTTACATATTTCCAGTGAAAGGGAACAAATGATCTATCCATCACTGGAAGAATTTGATGTGTAGGTCATGTAGCAAAAAATATATGAAAATGGACCACGTGAAATTGCAAGAGAAATTGAAACATGTAAGGTGACTTTTAAAAGTTCATTTAGACAATTGCATAGGATATGGGCCTGCCAGAGTAAATGCATTTAATGATACAGAATTAGCAATGGCTGTATATGCCATTAGGAGGAAAATAAATACAAAGCCATGAACCCACAGAGGCATACATAGAGTTAAAGAAGTACATACTGACTCAGGAAGAAAGCTTCTAATGGAGAATACACTGAATAGGCAGCCTACAAATGGCTTTGAAAGTATGTGGTTTAGAATTCACTCTGTAGGAAAAGAGGAGTAACTGATGGCTTTTAAATAGAGGAGTGACAAGAACAGAAATAAGAATGGGTTTAAGAGAAAGAGATGGAAGATGCCATGAGATCGCATGAGCATCCCAAGATTATTTGGCAGTGGAATAAAAAGAGAAGAGAGAATATTTTCATTATTAGTGTATAGAAAGCAACTGATTTCTGTGCATTGATTTTGTATCCTGCCACATTATCGAATTGCTGTTTGAGTTCTAGTAGTTTGGGGGTGGAGTCTTTTGGGTTTTCCATGCAAAGTGTCATGTCATCTGCGAAGAGAGAGAGTTTGACTTCTTCATTGCCAATTTGAATACCTTTTATTTCTTTTTGTTGTCTGATTGCTGTTGCTAGGACTTCTAGTACTATGTTGAACAAGAGTGGTGAGAGTGGGCATCCTTGTCATGTTCATGATCTCAAAGGGAAGGCTGTCAACTTTTCCCCATTGAGAATGATATTTGCTGTAGGCTTTTCATAGACAGATTTTATGAAGTTGAGGAATTTTCCTTCTATCCCTATACTTTGAAGAATTTTAATCAGGAATGGATGCTGTATTTTGTCAAATGATTTTTCTGCCTCAATTGAGAGGACCATGTGGTTCTTCTCTCTTCTCTTACTGATTTTTTTCTATCAAATTGATTGATTTGTGAATGTTGAACCACCCTTGCATCCCAGGGATAAATCCCACCTGGTCATGATGAATAATCTTTTTAATGTGCTGTTGGATCCTATTAGGTAGGATCTTGTTGAGAATCTTGGCATCCATATTCATCAGGGATATTGGCCTGAAATTCTCCTTTTTGATGGGGTCTTTGCCTGGTTTGGGGATCAGGGTAATGCTGGCTTCATAGGCAGAAGTTTGGAAGTTTTGGAAGCTTTGGAAGTTTCTGGAAAACTTCCGGAAACTCTGGAAGTTTTCCTTCTGTTTCTATTTTTTGAAATGGTTCCAGGAGAATAGGTATTATTTCTACCAAACATATGTTTGGTAGAATTCCCCCAGGGAATCCGTCAGGTCCTGGACTCTTGTTTTTTGGGAGGTTTTTGATCACTCCTTCAATCTCATTATTAGATATTGATCTATTCAGGTTGTCAATTTCTTCCTATTTCAGTCTTGGAAGATTATGGGTTTCCAGGAATGCATCCATTTCTTCTAGGTTGTTTAACTTACTGGCATATAGTTGTTGATAATAATTTTTGATGATTGTTTCTATTTCCTTTGGATTAGTTGTGATCTCTCCCCTCTCACTCATAATTTTGTTACTTAGGGTCCTCTCTCTTTTCTTTTGGATTCGTTTGGCCAGTGGCTTATTCAAGCTTTACTACAAAGCAGTGATCACCAAGACAGCATGGTACTGGCACAAAAACAGACGCACAGACCAGACAGAGAAACCAAATAGAACACACAGAATAGAGAGCCCAGATATGGACCCACAACTCTATGGCCAAATAATCTTTGACAAAACAGGAAAAATATCCAGTGGAAAAAAGACAGTCTCTTCAATAAATGGTGCTGGAAAAATTGGATAGCTATATGTAGAAGAATGAAACTTGACCACTCTCTTACACCATACATGAAGATAAACTTGAAATGGATAAAAGACCTCAACATGAGGCAGGAATCTATCAAAACCCTAGAGAAGAACATAGGCAGTAACCTTTTCGACATCAGCCACAGCAACTTCTTTCAGGAAATGTCTCCAAAGGCAAAGGAAACAAAAGCGAAAATGAACTTTTGGGATTTCAGATTAAAAGCTTCTGCACACCAAAGGAAATAGTCAACAAAACAAACGGGCAACCCACGGAATGGGAGAAGATATTTGCAAATGACATTACAGACAAAGATCTGATATCTAAGATCTATAAGGAACTCCTCAAACTCAACACTCACAAAACAGATAATCACATCAAAAAATGGGAAGAAATGAACAGACAATTCTCCAAAGAAGGCATACAAATGGCTAACAGACATATGAAAAAATGTTCATCATCTTTAGCCATCAGAGAGATTCAAATCAAAACCACACTGAGATACCACCTTACACCAGTTAGAATGGCCAAAATCAACAAGACGGTAAACAACAAATGTTGGAGAGGATGTGGAGAAAGGGGAACCCTCTTCCATTGTTGGTGGGAATGCAAGCTGATACAGCTACTTTGGAAAATAGTGTGGAGATTCCTCAAGAAATTAAAAATAGAACTACCCTATGACCCTGCAATTGTACTACTGGGTATTTACCCCAAAGAAGCAGATGCAGTACAAAGAAGGGCCACATGTACCCCAATGTTCATAGCAGCAATGGCCACAATTGCCAAACCAAGATGGGAAGAGCCAAGATGCCCTTCAACAGATGAAAGGATAAAGAAGATATGGTACATATATATAATGGAATAGCATGCCTTCCTCAGAAAGGATGGAAACCCAACTTTTGTATCAACATGGATGGGAGTGGAAGAGATTATGCAGAGTGAAATAATTCAAGCAGAGAATGTCAATTATCTTATGGTCTCACTTACGTGTGGAGCATAAGGAAAAACACAGGGCATTGTGAGAAGAAAAGGAAGGGCGAATGGGGGGAAACCGGAGGGGGTGATATCGGAGGGGGTGATGAACCATGAGATACTGTGGACTCTGAGCAACAAACTGAGGGTTTTGGAGGGGTGAAGGTGAGGGGTTGGGCGAGCCTGGTGGTGGGTATTGAGGAGGCACGTATTGCATGGAGCACTAGGTGTGGTGCATGAACAATTAATCTCGTAACACTGAAAAAATAAAATAAAAGTATTTGGGGAAAAAATAATAAAATAATAAACCCTGTTGCTTCACTCTTTTCCTGGCACAGTTTAATCAGCTTTTTTTGTTGTTGTTGTCTGTATGTGTATGTGTAGTTGTATTGTGTGTGTATATATGTATCTTCATGTGTGTGTGTGTGTGTGTGTATTCTTGAGGGCTCTGATAGCACAGTAATGGTTCATATTTTTGTCCTTGGTATAAGCAGAATTATGTCATATCCGATGTTATACTGGACACAAATTATTTTAAAATTTAAACAAAATAGAAACTCTGTGTAAAGACAGAAGCTAAATATGTTTATTTAATTGAAAAACTCAGCAAGCTTGTAGGAAACTGATATTATACCAGGAAACTGATATTATAATATCTCAGGAAACACATGAAGCAAAATGAAAACAGACGAAGCCACCAGCAACATTTTTAAGCATTGTTATTCAAAACTGATCAAGTTGAGGACAGTAAAATATAGGTGATCAAAGAAAATTTCATTACTAACACACAATGGAAAGCAGAAGTCAAAAAAATAGAATTCTTAAATATTCTGGTTTTACCCATTTGAAGTGCTTAATTAAGTAAAAAAAAATGGCAACCTAAAATTTTAGCAACCTATAAATTGTATGCTTGAGTGTGCTCCATCAATGCAACTTATAATGTATGTTTTTATGTGTAATTCTATTATATACAGATTAAACTTAGTTGCCTCAGTCTTACACTATCTAAATAAACCTCACTTTATACCCCCATTAATGTAACTTGTCTTAAAAAGTTATTTGCTTTGATAATTGTAATTTTAGTTAAAGTGGGTCACACCTGTGTTCAAGGCTCACCAACTGCCACTGTTCTGTACTATAGATGGGGAGATTCTGTAAATTACTAACTGCTGGTTTGAAAAATTGCTTTAGATTGTGATCCAAGACCATGATTATCCTCTTTTCTGAACATTGGGGATGTTGGTAAATAGAATATAGACCAAAATAGTTTACTTGTATTCTTTTCCTAAAGAACTAAAACATGAATTAATGATCACGATCCAAACCAATATCACATTGTAAACTGAATATGACAACTTCTACTTTATAATATAATCATAGGCCACTGAAACGGTGTAACTAGCATTCATCTAACAGAAAAGTAGTTCAATAACATTTTATCATGATCACTCTTTCTTTTTGAACACTACGTGTGTTCCAGAAACCTTTGCCAACTCTTTCCCCAGTGCATGAGGTTAAATAACTAACTGTAAATAGAATAAATGTGTGCCAGGCAACTACTGAGATTATCTGTCCTGGCTCCAGGCTTGTTCACCCTCATACAATACTGCAGTCCCAATATCCTGGTGTGTTTATTCAATCCTATCAGTTTCTCTGTTTCTCTTTGCATACTCTATCTTTCTCAGGATTGAGGATACTACAAACAATGAGAAGAAGAAAACTAGTTACAAAATTTCATCTAGTAGGCAGGCTAAGATTACACAGAAGGCTGCATTTTTCAGGTAAAATGGTAAGAGAAGATATCTCTGAATAGATTAGAGTTTAAGAGACAGGTGACTAAAGGTGAGGCACAAAGAGAAGGTCTTAGAAAAGACTTTCCAGCAGTTTGAAGAACAAATACACAAACCCTGATGACACAACATGCTTTAACTGTTTAAGGAGTAACAAATTAGTCTGTAGGTCTGGAAAAGAGTAACTCAGGAGGAGAGTTCGAAGACACTAAGCTAGGTTATGTGTGGTATAGTGGGCAATGGGAAGGAATTTAGCTTTTAGTCTCAGTGGACTGAAAGGCTGGGAGATTATCTTAAGGAAAATAACATGATCTACTTGGCATTTTATTTTTATTTTATTTTTTAATTTTTTAAAAAGATTTTATTTATTTGACAGAGAGAAAGAGATCACGAATGGGCAGAGAGGCAGGCAGAGAGAGAGGGAGAAGCAGGCTTCCCACTGAGCAGAGAGCCAGATGTGGGGCTCCATCCCAGGGCCCTGAGATCATGACCTGAGATGAAGGCAGAGGCTTAACCCACTGAGCCACCCAGGTGCCCCTCTACTTGGCATTTTAAAAGACACACTCCTGTTGTGTGAAAATGGATTGTAAGGAAACAGAAGTAGAGGAAGGGAGACAATGAAGAGGGTATTGCTCAAGTTTGCACAAGAAATGCTCTGGTTAGTTAGGATGCTGGTGTATGAGATGGGGAGATAGAATTGCATGCGAGATTGTGAAATTCAAGCAGACCAGATTTGCTTATAGAGTATGTTGAGATGTGAGGAAAAAATAGCTCAGTTTTGAGGGGTGAGCAACTGGAGAGATGGCAATGCCATTTGTGGAGTTAGGAAATGCCGGGAAAGAAGTACATGTGGGATAAGTCTGTGATGCTTCAACATACAAGACCGTCAGAGTAGGATTCTGGATTACAGGGAGAATTCCACACTGATGGATGTTAGGGAATATCAGCATCCGTGTCTGGGAGATTATAACCTGAACAGATTGGGATCTTAAAGATAGGAAGGGCTCATTGAGGAAGGAGAATGAAATCTATAGGAGATAGGAGACCTATCAGGAGCATTTAGGATTCTAAGGAATGAAGTCCTTCAATCTTCATTTCCTCCTTACAACCACTTTGTATGAGAGAATAGCTATTTTTGTAGTTTACCTACTGGAAGAACACTGGAGATTCGGAAAGATACGTGGCATTTCGATTATTAAAAGCTAGTTTATAATAACAATATACCTAGAACAACATGTCTTCTCAGGCCTAGACCAACACCTCAAATAAAAAGAGAAAGGTCTTAAAGGAAAGTTTAAAGTCCTATGATAGACTTTTAAGTAGAGAAAATCATTTTAGTTATCAGCAGACCTTAGTAAAAGCTTACATTTATAGCCTTTGAACAAAGTACTTAAGTTTTACAGATGATATATGCCTTTCCCAAAAGAGAGAAGGAAACCTGCAGCTCATCTTTCTTTTTATTCTAGGGTCAATATCTTTGAAACCTTTCAGTATGAAAAGTGGCTGTTCTATAATATACATTAGTGTAATTAGGAGTAGACAAAAGTAGGCTTACTTTTTTCATAGATCAAATTCCACAGGGGACCAGAAGATAGAAATAGTAATGTTAAACATTTTAAAAAGTATGAATAGGTCAAGAGATTTCCCAAGAAATATTCATATTTGGTAGAGATCAAACGAGAATTTAAACCACCAAACATGATGATTTTTTTAAATCTAAAAACATTTTTACCATAATGAGTTTCTCCGAAAATATCAATGATGAAAAATAGCTATTATACTTTTAAATTATTTAAAATTTAGGGGTGCCTGGGTAGCTCACTGGGTTACGCCTCTGCCTTCAGCTCAGGTCATGATCTCAGGATCCTGGGATCAAGCTCCACATGAGGCTCTCTGCTCAGCAGGGAGTCTGCTTCCTCCTCTCTCTCTGCCTGCCTCTCTGCCTACTTGTGATCTCTCTCTGTATCAAATAGATAAGTAAAATTAAAAAAAAAAAAAAGTGAGTCATTCACTACTATCTAGCACATCTACAAATCTGATAGATTTGTATTATTTTGTACTGTTATGTCTAGGTCTACATCTATTTTTAAAATATAATTTTGATAGTTCTATGAGTATATTTACCACCACCATAGTTTCAAAGTTTATACATTCCTGAGTTTATTTTTTTTTAAGATTATTTATTTATTGGTTTGACAGAGAGATCACAAGTAGGCAGAGAGGCAGACAGAGAGAGGAGGAAGCAGCCTCCCTGCTGAGCAGAGAGCCCAATGCAGGGCTGGATCCCAGGACCTTGAGATCATGACCTGAGCCAAAGGCAGGGGCTTTAACTCACTGAGCCACCCAGGTGCCCCCATTCCTGAGTTTATCTTAAATGTCCTTCATTTTTTAAAAAATAATGTTTCACGTACTTTTTTTCTGCAGCTGTAGAATTTCTATGTATTCTTCCAGCAGTTGTAGAACTAGATTCATTTTTGTGTTGAATGGTGTATATAAGAAGCTCAAGTCTAGGGTTTGCCTGGGTGACTCAGTGGGTTAAGCAACTGTCTTTGGTTCAGGTCATGATCCCAGAGTCCAGGGATCGAGCCCCACATCCGGTTCCCTGTTTAGCGGAGAGCCTGCTTCTTCCTCTCCCTCTGCCTGCTGCTCTGCCTACTTGTACTCTCTATCTCTGTGTGAAATAAATAAAACCTTTAAAAAAAAAAAAAAAGCTCAAATCTAGTGTATGAATTCCCACTCCCACCCCCCACCACGGGAATGTCTTTTTTTTTTGAAAGTCAAAAAATTAGCTCTATGTATCCTGGAGGATTTGGATTGGAATCATTTTCTTGGAGCAAAGTATCTTTTCTCCTACTGTAAATGAAAACTTTACATCATTAGAAACAAATATTCTAGTAGCATAGGTTTTAAGCCTTTGTAAATTATAATGTATATATATAATTTATAAGTACCAATAATCCTTATACTGTATTGATACTTGGGGGTTTTGCTAGCTGTTTTAAAAATTGTTATTTTATTCTGAATTCTTTGTAATTTTAATTAAGGTGTCCTGGGTAAAGCTTCAGGAATTCTGTTTTATGCAGGTTTGAGTGAATTAGATTATAGAATACCCCTTTAAGAAATAAAAATGTCCAGTGCCTGGGTGGCTCAGTTGGTTAAGCGACTGCCTTCACCTCAGGTCATGGTCCCAGGGTCCTGGGATCAAGTCCCACATAGGGCTCCCTGCTCAGCAGGGGCCCTGCTTCTCCCTCTCCTTCTGCCTGCTACTCCACCTACTTGTGCTCTCTCTGTCAAACAAATAAATAAAAACTTTTTTTAAAAAAAGAAAAATGTCCATGTGGTCACTAGTGAACACAGTGTACACCAGTTATCAATAAATAGCATGTTGTAAGCTTCAAAGTTAGTGGCAAAAACAAAGAAAAACCCATGAATTTCTGAGTTGCACTAGTCAGAGTTGCACTAGTTTCCTGGAATAATTAATTTTTCCATATACATGTTAGACATATAAGTATATAAGTCAACAGCTGAATTCTACCCAAACTGCCTTTTTTGAAAAATGAAAAGTGATTCCACTTATTTTGCTGTCCATTAAGACCAAGAGTTTAAGTTATGTTTGTGTGAAAATACATGCACTTGCACACACAGTAGGGAAAGGGGAGAGATAACTAAACCTTGGGAAGAAAACAACTAAGTTAAATTCTTTCTGGGAACCATGGGTTCCAGATGCCTGAGTTGAATGAGTGAACAGAACAATTCATCGTATGGGCAAATTCTCACATATGTAACTTTTACTGATGTGGAATAAAAATGGGATATATATAATCATACTTAATACCCTTTCTTCCTTGAATTAAATGGTTCCTTTAGGGTTTTTTTTTTGTTTGTTTGTATTGTTTTTATCACCTTTATTCATCCCTTTGTTCTGATGGTCCTAAATCTTTTAATCTTGTCTGCTCATATTTAAGAATAAAGGATCAATTAGCTTAATGCTTAGATAGTATCTCTTTCATGGTTATAATGGAGTCCTACCCTAGATGAAGAAATGCAAAGGGTTCCTCAGGGGATTCACAGACAGGCTTCTCACATATCAGATACGAGAAAGAACTTTATTCCAAGTACACAACCCTCAATCCTGGGATCCTAATCTCCTATTTAGATTGATCAGGTTAATATGAAACTATTTTATGGATTCAATCACTCTTGCTATTATGGGTATCAGCTACTATTGCTATATATAAAGAAGATAAGCAATTGATGAGGCTGAACCTAACAATATATCTGCAGGAAGTTCTTCATTTACAATCTTAATGATTTTGTGAATGAAACTGTTTAAATTTCCTCTTCGGATTGCTAGTTTAAAGAAATGTATTTTTATATTGATTCTATATTATAAGTGTTCAACTTGTTTCGGTTATTTTTATTGTGAATTTCTTTGGATTTTCTATATTATGCAACTTGCAACTAAAGACAGAGTCACTTCTTTCTAAGACAGATTACAATATTAATTATTAATTTCTTTCATTTTAATTTCCTTCCTTATTGCGCTTGCTTAGACTTCTAGAAAAATGTAGATTAGAGGTGGGCAGAGACTTAATAGCAAAAAATGAGGGATTTTCCTTTAAATTATATATAAATCTTTTGTAGGTTCCTTTTATTAACTTCTAGCCTTCACTTAGTAAGAATATATATCATTCGTGGATGTGAAATTTGTCAGTTACTTTTGCTGCATCTATTGAATATGATGTGGTTTTCATCCTTTATTCTTTTAGTATGAAGTTTTACATTGATTCAGATGTTACATTGAATTTGCATTCCTGGGATAATCCTGTTTGATAGTGCTGTTTAACCTTTTGTACATTGCTAAATTTGGTTTGTCCTTATTTTGAGTATCTGTGTTTCCATGCTCATGAGAGATATTGATCAATAATTTTTGTCTAATTTGTATAGCATTTGGTATCATATTAACACTGGCTTCAAGGAATGAGTTGGAAAATATTTCTCACCTCTGTTTCCTGAAAGAATTTGTGAAGGACTGGTGTCTTATCTACTTGTTTTTGCTAGAACTCAATAGAAAAACCCTCTGGCCCCAGTTTTGTTTTTTGTTTTTATTTGTGTTTTTTTTTTTAATGGGATGGTTCCCCTGATAGGCCCAAAACTTAGTTGAATATCTCCCCCACAAAGGATAGAAGGGTCCCATCATATCATTGAGGATAAGCAGTGATGCAGTCTTGCTAAAAGCCTCACCTGGAGCTTAGCAGCCCCCAATTGGGAGGAATCCCACAAATAGAGAGTTTATTCCTGAGGATTAAGAGGTTTATGCCCCATATCAGGCATCCAAACCCTTGAGGCAAGCATGAGAAGACAAGCCCCAAGAACATTTAGCTTTGAAAACTAATGGAGCTTTTTATATTGATTCTATATTATAAGAGATATATATAATAGATATATCTATCTATTATATAATAGATATAAAAGATATATATAATAAAAGATATATAGATAATATAATAAAAGATATATTAAAAGAACTGAGTCCCACAAAAAAAAAAAAAAAAGAAAACTAATGGAGCTTATGTGCTGGAGACCCATGGGGTTGTAGGAAATGGAGATTCTGCTCTAAGAGGGCTTTCATGCAGATTCACCTAGAGAGATAGCACAAAAGAAGTGATTTGAAAAGCATAGGCTACATATGAAGGAGATCTATTTGTTAATCTTCAAGCATCCGCTGGAGGGGAAGAAGCCTACTGGGACTTTATCAGGGGTATGAGGTACTGGTGGGTACTGGTGTGTGTGAGAGTGTGTGTGTGTGTGTGTGTGTGTGTGTGTGAATTTTGTCTTCTCTCTTTAACTTGCTAGTGCCAGCAGACACAGCCTGTCCCATGTTCCCTGGAGGCCCTGAGAAAGTAAGAGAGCATCCCAGCCACTGTGTTTACTGCAACAGCCCACACAGAGGGTGGTGACACCTCTTCAGTGCCCGGGTCTGGTGGCTGGGTGGTCTTGCATTTCTGAGTCAAACATTTCTGAAAACATCCAAGAGACAATTCTTGGCAGGCTCCCACCCCCAGGGTACTGCACAGATTGAAACATACCCCCAAACTTGCTGAGAAAGATCTGAAGCTTCAGCCTGAGGGAAAGGTTTACCATACCTGTCAGGCTATGGAAGTGTTTTCAGAGAACATAAGTTAGAGGATGCCATCTTTGTGTTCTCCCTTCACCTCTTCACAGTTTGCCAGTACCTTCCAGAAAGGAGCTCATACACTAACTGGGAGCCCTATTTTTTTTAATTGTTGCCAAGGGGACACCTCCAGATCTGATCTAGAAGCCAGCAGGGTTCATGATTATGGTCACATAGGATTGTATATATTTGCATACTTTAAAAACTGCTGCGTGAGGTTCTGGCTTCCAATCAGCCTGAAACTAGATACTGACAGAGATCCTACAGTAGATACTCAACAGATAATCAGAAAGGAATCTAAGCCTTATACTAAAGAAAGCCATTAAACCAAAAGATAAACAAGAAAAACTTCAAAATAGGCAAGAACAATTAACAAAATGGCAGTAAGTGTATATCTACTATTTTCTTTAGATGTAAATGGAGTCAATTCCCCAAAGAATAGATTTGCTCAACACATTTAAAACAAACATGTATATGCTTCCTACAAGAGACTCATTTCATATATAAGGACACACAGAGACTGAAAGAGATACAAATGGAGGTTTCATGACAGTGAAAAAGATGACATAGTCATGTCAAACAAAATCAGACTTTAAATAGATTGCAGTAAATCCAAAGAGCATTACACAGTGACAAAGGAGTCAGCTAAATAAGAAGATAAAACATTTATGAACACTTAAGGTGCCCAACATTGGAACACCTAAATAAACAAAGCAAATACAAGACCTAGAGGGAGAAATTGATAGCAATACAATAGTATGGTACTTCAATATTGCAGTTATATCAATAAATAGATCCCTACCAATAAACAAACAAGAAAACAGACTTAAACACCGGATTCTACCAGATGGACTTTATACATAGAATATTCCATCCAAAAGTGGCAAAATACACATTCCTCTCATGTGCACATGGGACATTCTCCAGGATAGATTATGTGTTAGGTCACAAAACAACTGTCAAATTTAAGAAGATGGAAATCCCATCAAGCATCTTTTTCAACCACAAGAGTATAAAACTAGTAGTCAATAAGAAGAAGAAAACTGGAAAATAATGTGTAGAGACTAAACATACTATAAACAGATGGGTCAAAGAAATCAAAGGAGAAATCAAAATGTACCTTGAGAAATATAAAAATGGGAATACAGGATTCCAAAATCTGTGGGAAACAGCAAAAACATTTCTCAGAGTTCATAGTAATACAGACTAACATCAAAAGAAGAAAAATCTCAAGACAGTCTAACCCTATATCTAAAGGAAATTAAAGAACAAGCAAAGCCAAAATTTAGTAGAAGGAAATTATAAAGATGAGACTGGAAAGAAATGAAATGGTGACCAAAAAAAGAAAAGATCAATGAAACTAAGAGTTGGTTCCTTGTGAAAGTGAAACTGATAAACTTTTAGCTCTACTAAGAAAACTCAAAAGAGATGAAATGGAAAAAGTCAGAACTACTATCACCAAAGTACAAAGCATCATGAGAGACGACTATAAATGATTATATGCCAAAAAAAAAAAAAAAAGGACAACATAGAAGAAATGGATAAATTCCTGGAAACATATGATTTCTAGATTAAATCAGGAATAAATAGAAAATCTGAATAGACCCATCAGTGGCAAGGAGATCGAATCAATCAAAAACTTCTCAAACTAAAGTTCAGGCCTGGACAGCTTCACTTGTGAATTCTACCAAACACCCACAGAAAAATTAGTATCAATTCTTCTCAAATTTTTCCAAAAAATTTAAAGAGAAGGAATCACTTCCAAAGTCATTTTACAAAGCTAACACTACCTTCATACCTAAATCTGAAGGACACCACACACACACAAACACAGACACACACACACAAATTACAGGGCCAATATCCCTGATAAAAATAGATATAAAATCCTCAACAATGTATGTGAGCCAAATTAAAAAAAAAAAGGGGCTCCGGCTGGCTCAGTCAGTAAATCATGTGATTCCTGATCTTAGGGTCATGAGTTCATGCCCCACATAGTATAGAGATGCCTCAAAAATAAAATCAAAAACAACAACAACACAAAACAAAGAATATCTTGGAACACATTTAACCAAAAAAGTGATGATCTGTACTCTGAAAAAGGTAAGACACTGATGAAAAAAACTGAAGACACGAATAAATGGAAATATATTCTATGCTTAAGAATTGAGACTGTAATTTTTAAAATGTTCATATTACTCAAAACAGCTTACACATTCAGTGCAATCCTTACCAAAATTTCTATGGCATGTCAAAGAACTAGAAGAGCCCCAGAATTTATATGTAATCACAAAAGATGCCAAATAACCATTTTGAGGGAAAAAAAAAAAAACTGGAGGCATCATGCTCCTTGATTTCCAACTATATCACAAAACTCCAGTAATAAGAATAGTCTGGTTTGGGCATAAACAGCTACATAGATCTATAAAGTAGAGTAGAGTCCAGAAATAAACCTATGCACAGGTGGTCAATTTATTTACAACAAGACCTGAAACTATCAAATTCCAAGAAGAAAATATTGGAACTAAGCTCCTTGACCTTGATCTTGGCAATAATTTTTTGGATCTGATTTCAAAGGTAAGAACAATAAAAGAAAAAATAAAAAAAATGGGACTTTATCAAACTGAAAAGTTTCTACAAACAAAAGTAACCATGAATGAAAAGGCAATCTACTGAATGGGAGAAGATATTTCCAAAACATATCTGAAAGAAGGTTAATATACACAATATATAAAGAACTAATCTAAGTCAATAGCCAAAAAGCAATCAGATTTAAAAATGGGCAGAGGATCTGATATACATTTTTCCAAAGATAACCTACAAACAGCCAACACAAAAAAATATTCAACAGCATTACTCAAGAAAATGGAAATCACAACAAGATACTGCTTCATACCTGTTAGAACAGTTATTATCAAAAAGACAAGAAATGGCAAGTGTTGGCAAGAATGTGGAAAAAAAGAAACCTTTGTGCACTGTTGGTAGTTATGTAAATTGGTGCAGACATTACAGAAAATGGTATAGAGATTCTTCAAATAAATAGTAAAATTACTGTATGATCCAGCAATTCCACTTTTGGGTATTTGTCCAAAGAAAATAAACAGTAATATAAAAAGATCTATTCACTCATATGTTCATTGCAACATGTTACAATAGCATAGATATGGAAACAAACTAAGGACCCATCTATGAATGAAAGGATAGAATATTAACCATAAAAACCCCAAATATTATCTTGCAATTTGTGACAAAAATGGATAGACCTTGAGGAAAGTATGCCAAGTGAAATAATTCAGATAAAATTTAGATGTGGAATATAAAGAACAATAAAACACAAGCTCATAGATCAAGAACAGATTGGTGGATGCCAGAGGTACAAAAGGCAGGTGGAAAAAAGTGGTCAAAAGTTACAAACTTCTAGGCATAAAGTAAGTCATGGGGTGTAATATTTAGCTTGGTGACCATAATTAATACTGTTTTATATAGTTAAAAGTTGCCAAGAAAGTAGATCTTAAAAGTTCTCATCACAAAGGAGATAATTTTTGCAACTATATAAGGTGATTAGCCAAACTTATTGTGGTAATCATTGCAAAATGTTTTCAAATATTGAATATGTTGTACACATGAAATTATATGCCAATTATATACCAATTGAAAAAAATTAAAAATTTAAACAAAAAAAAGAGAAAGGGCATCCCTGGTTTCTTTCTAAATATGCTACTTCACTTTTTAAATAAGAAACAGAGCCAGTGAACATAAATGGTATTTATGCTATGCCATAAATTTAGTATTTTTTTTTAACACACATAACATTGCTTCCCCTAAGAGTTCTAAAGGCCAGATAGGGAAAACATCCACTCTGAGATTTCACCTCAGTCTACATTATGTGTCTATATTTGACCACCTCCTTCCCCTGGGACTCATCTTCAGTAAGTGGGCATTAGTTATCTCAAGGGAAATAAGATTTATCTTCCCCTGATTCTGACTTCTATTCCCTATTGTAAAGAGAATTGTACTCCTTTTATTCGAAGTGCAACTTGCACAATCTTCCCACAACACAAAATCAAGCTCTAGATGAAGGCAAAAGGCTATCAATGAAATAAAATATTTCCAAGGAGAAACATTAGTTTAGAGATATTACAAAATATTCTCCTTATTAAGAATTATTATATTGAAAAAAACCTAATCGCTGTATGAAAAAAAAGTCACAATTTTTGAGAGATTATTCTTGGCTATGCTCTAATAAAAGTGATTTACATTTTAATTTCCATTTTCATATAAAACACTATTAAACATTGTCAGTAATTTGTAGCAAAATATAATAGTTAAGTCACTATGGGATGTCAAAGTAAATTTTATACAACTATCCACTATTAATAATAAAAGCTACTGTGGTGTATAAAGATAGATTTGCACACATGCATGCACACAGGCCCACTGGAGCAAGAATTGTTTCTAGGAGTTAATGGTCATTTGCTTTAAATAGTGGTAAAGTAAAATTAAAGTAGAAATATAAAGGAAACTTTATATTTGATCACAAAGTGTTTTGAATATTTGACTAAGGGTAATGCATTTTTTAAGTTATTACTTTTCTGCTTTATTTTGCAAGTAATTTTTAATTTAGAGCCAATTTGAGCTATCTCTCTTGTAATTCTTTCTCATGTAACTGGATTGTATTAAGATTTCTTCAGTTACAAAAGGATAGAATTATATCTAAGATGCTAGGATTTATATATAACCTAAATCTTAAAGATATCAGTACTCACAGACTGAGAAAATCATAGGTCATGAGTTGTCTTAGTAAGAGTGGTTTCCAGAAAGTGTTGAAGAAAAATAAAAATAGGAAACTACGTGTTGGAGCTGATCAAAAGAATCAGCAAGTCTCATGGGTGGTTTGAAGAGATGCATAGCAATAGGGAAGTGTTTTGTTTTGTTTTCCCTTTGAGGTAAATGAATAGTTTCCTTATTATGACAGAGAAGCCTCTTATATATTTGTATAATGAAATAATGGAATATACATATCAAAGATAGAATAAAGGAATGTGAAATGTAAACTGGTAAAAAAAATAACCTGTGTGCTTCAATGGTAATTTTTACACCTGTAATCAAAGGATTATTATATTCTATTTTGATGTTTGTTTACCCTACCGGAATATAAACTGTGTTATATCTATCTTGTAAACTTTTATATTCTCGTTGTCTAGCACAGTAGCACTCAATAAATACTTGAAGAAATTTATGTAAGTTTTGTAAAGAAATACAAGAAAGGACTAAGAACCATAAAATGCATGGCTATTAATCCTAAAGAGAATACCCTTCTTCCAGTAAAACTCAAGATCAGGATGAGGCAAGTATAAGTGATTTTGGATTGTGGTTGACATGTTAGGCATTTCAAAGCTGACTACTCTATTTTCACTGTAACTTTGAATATAAGAACTCTCCTGAAGAAGACTGAAAAGTTGCAAAGGTAATGTAATTCAGTGATGCAATATACTTTATTTATTTTTTCAATATACTTTTTTTTAGAGCAGATATAAGCAACATGAAATTGAGTCCAACAAAAATAATATGTGCCATTCAAATCCGATTGTACCAATATTAAGGGATTTACTAGTACGTCGTTCTAAGCTTTCATAGATCATACTGGTTTACTAAATATGTTACTTTGATTTTAACAAAGTACTCCTGTAACTCCTCCAGAATGGATTGGATGTTCCTCCACTGCAGAACCATTTTATAATCTTTATAGATTAAAAATAAATCTAGAATGGTAATAAACACTCTTAGGAAATGCCTACCCAATAAACGTTTATAATTACTAAATCAAGTAGGAAGAAACACAAGAAACACAAGTAATATTTTGAAGATTGATAGATATTAAGGAATATTCAAACGACCTCAAACATCTAAGGTGAGGATGAATACACCACCTTCAGGTTTTCTAATTGACTCAGCTTGAACAGTGGAATTCATGAATTGATAATTAGTATGTATTTCTTACTGACTTCAAGTCATGGGCAAAAACCTTATTATATTCGTGCCCTATGTTGACTTCCCAGCCCATTAAAAATAATAATTATAATTTATCCTTGCAGAATCTTAGATTCAAGTGTGACTTTGAAATAGACTTTAATCACAGGCTAATGGGGAAAAATAAGTAAAAAATTTATAGAAGTGCATGTCCAAATCAGGTGATGCTAAGTATAACTAGCATTTACTGAGTCTTAACTACATTAAAATCACTATGCTAAGCCCCTCATCTTACTGCATACAACTCTCTCGAGACTCTGAACTGGGTCAGTATGATCTAGAGATCTACTCATTCTTTTGGGAGCAGTATCCACCTAAGACATTTTCTTGGCAGCATGGATAGCAGAAGCACAGGAGAATACGTAAACCCATGGGAATATATAAATGTTTTGGTTTCATCACATCTGCCTATACTTCATTGGCTGAATCTCAGTACATGGTCAAACCCAAATAGTGGACTATGTGCTGTGCACAGTGTATACTGTCCAAAAGAATGTTTTTGCAG
>CM052809.1:118274560-118340954 GCA_028533885.1 Nasua narica
TATTCAATGGAATACTATGCAGCCATCAAGAGAAACGAAATCTTGCCATTTGCAACGACGTGGATGGAACTAGAGGGTATTATGCTAAGCGAAATAAGTCAGAGAAAGACAATTATCACATGATCGCTCTGATATGAAGAATTTGAGAGGCAGGGCAGGGGGTTATGGGGGGCGTGGGGAAGAGAAATGAAACAAGATGGGATGGGGAAGGAGACAAACCATAAGAGACTCCTAAACTCACGAAACAAACTAAGGGTTGCTGGGAGTGGGGTGGGCAGATAGGGATGTGGACATTGGGGAGGGTATGTGCTATGGCAAATGCTGTGAAATGTGTAAGCCTGATGATTCACAGACCTGTACCCTGGGGTAAATAATACATTATATGTTAATAAAAAAAAAAAAAGAATGTTTTTGCAGTGGGGGAAAAGAATGGCTACTTACTGAATAACAATCTGTTACATGTTGGAATGCATGAAAGTACACAGTTATGGATAACACTGGACCAGACAGGGAATGCTAAAAGTCTAGCTAAAGAAAATGCAAGTAACTTCATAATTCAGTTATTTTCAATTATAATGTATCAGGCAGAGTCCCTGCAGGAAACAGATGGCACATGAAATTTTATAATTTAGGAAAAGTGTAAAAGGAGAAAATTTACAAGATAGAGAGGGAGACAAACCGTAAGAGACTCTTAGCTATAGAAAACAAACTGAAGCTTGCTGGAGGGGCGGTGGGTGGGGGGATGCGGTAACTGGGTGATGGGCATTAAGGAGGGCACATGGTATAATGAGCACTGAGTGTTGTATGCAACTGATGAATTTCTGAACTCTACCTCTGAAACTAATAATACACTATAAGCTAATTGAATTTAAATAAAATTTTTAAAAATAGATATAGTGAGGGCGCAGACAAACACAAGGCATTGTGCAGTAGTTTGGCACTAGCAAAGGAGGGCTCTGATAACACCCTTCATTCTTAAGAGACATATAGGGGAGCCATAGTAGCAACATATTGAGGAACTTTATCAAAACAATTGACCAAAGAAGCTGTGCTCTTGGATCTAGGCAGTCATCAGCCTGTGGTAACCCCATAGATAGCAAGTCAAGTAGATACATTTCCAGACTCACCATTCTCATTCTTTTCTATAGCCATCTGCTTCTCCCCATTGGTAAAACCTAGAAAAGAGAGGATAACCAAGTCAGCCTAACTGATGACTTCCATATAGGATAGGGAATTATTTTCAGGGGCACTAAGAACATTTTTTATATAGTGTGGCAATTAATTTATATTTCAGTATAACTTTCAGGTAATGTATAGTTATTTTTGTAATACTGCCTTCCCTGGGTATTTCTAATATGTGGCACACGCGCGCGCGCGCGCGCACACACACACACCATCCCTTATGGAAGGAAAAATATAGAGTTGTAAGTAGAGCTCTTAATTACATATAGGACAATTTAGATGCTCTTTTGGTGCAGTCCATAATGAGCTAACATGGTCTTTTTTTTTTAAGAGTTTATTTATTTATTTGACAGAGAGATCACAAGTAGGCAGAGAGGCAGGCGGGGGGGGGGGGGCGGGGGGGAGCTGGAAGCAGGCTTCCTGCTAGGCAGAGAACCTAATGCGGGACTTGACCCCAGGACCTGAGCTGAAGGCTGAGGCTTTAACCCACTGAGCCAACCAGGCGCCCCGACTAACATGGTCTTAAGAATGGTTAAGATTAGAAATCTCTGTACTGCTCTATCCATCTGAAATTTGAGGTGTTATCTTTTTCAAAATCCATATATATGTGTATATGTGTGTTATAGTAGTGAACATGAAAACATCATAGGTTTTATGGAATCCTGTCATAACAATATACAGATATGCCTGGATGTGAATCTTACGGCAGTATCTAGATGTTTGACCTTGAAAAAGACATCCCAATTCTCTATATATCAGTTTTTTTATATATAGTTTTCTCTATATTTTAAGAACAAATTAAGAAATAAGATAATATGTGGAAAGTCTTTAGAATGATGTATTTTATATTGGGTCTACACATTGGATGGGAAGGGTTGTCCATAAGTTAAACTAACAACTCAATCCCAAAGAATAGCATTCTTTAGGAAATCTCATACCTATTGCATGAACTACATATTTTCAAATTTCCCAGCTAGTTCTAATAATTTTTGATATGAACAAATCCATATTTTTGCAGAATTAAACATCTCTCAATGTTGACCCATTTACTTACCATTTTAAGAAATAAAATTCTTTAAAAAAATGCCAAAGGGCTTTGAATTTTGTGTTGTCCAAAATTCCCTAGTAATAATCACATGACATACGATTATATACAAGTTAGATCTAATACATCTAATTTTTGAATTGAATTTATAAGGGAAGAAGCTGGAAATACACTACTTTAATAATTTAGATGATTTTTACCATCCTAATTATACAAGTGCATGAAATACTAATTATATATATTTTGCTTTTATTTGTTTATCTTGAACAATTTGTCTAAGTTTATTATAGAAGGCTATTTTTATACTACTTTGAAAATAAACTCAATGTTTATAAATTTTCTTTTATACAATTATCAGCTAAGTTATTATAATGGATAAACACTTTACTCACTTATCATTACTGTGCTATTATTCCTTTCATAAACATTCTAGTTAAATACAGAGAATATAAAAAAATTTCAAATTGACAATTTATACTTTTCGATTATAAAGCTTTTTAAATTTTTACCTACTAAAATGGATGGATTGTGTCCCCCCAAAAATATATTAAAGTTCTATCCCATAATTCAGAACATGAGTAAGTTATTTTGAAAGAACATCTCTATGCAGGGAATAAAGTTAAAATGATGCAAATAGAATAAACTCTCACAAAGATCTTAATAGTTTTCCTTATCTTTACCCAACTTTAGATTGGCTTCTTCCTGACGCTGGGCCTCTGAGATCCCTCTTCTTAGAGCATTTACTTCAGAAAACTTGCAATTGTAATTTTTTTCCCCACCCTCTTAATATGTCAATCTCCTGGCCTCCAGCACATTTAACAACCCAGAAATGTCTTTCTCAAAGATCTGGGAACCATCCTTTTAAAATGTAGTCCTCAAGAGAGAGAGACCACTATTTTCTGGTCTCTGTGGGAAGAGTAGGAGCCTGATTTCAATAAGTACCAGTTAGCAAACACTGATTACACAGTAGCCAACCTCCCCTCCAACCTCCTCTAGTACTTTTGTGTTCCTTTACCCCAGAGGTTAAATACTCTCTTGCCATCTATCTGAGGTGAGTTCAATCTGTCTCCTCTATTAGAATAGTCTGAGCTCTTCTTGCTATAGTCTTAAGCAAAGTCTTTGCTTGTGCAAGTTGTCTGGTGCAATTTTAATTTAATAGCCCTAATCTGATACAACCAGAATCTTTAAAGAGGGGAATATTTGGACAGAGAAAGATACACAGGGAAAATGCCATGTGAAGATGAAGGCAGAAATCTGAGTGACACAGCAGAAGCCAAGCACCAGAAGCTAGGAGAAGGGCATGGGATAGACTCTCCGTCACAAACTTGGGAAGGAACCAACTCTGTTGGCACCTTGATCTTGGGTTTCTAGTCCCCAGAACTTAGATAAAACTTTATTGTTGTTTAAGCCCATTTGAAGTACTCTGTTATGGCAGTCTATGAAACTAATGCATTCCTGTAGTGGAAATGTCAGCAATTTGTAGTTGAGAAAGCTAGCCTTGAAGACTGACTGCTTGCTAGGTATGGGGACTAGAGCAAATCATTAAATTCTCTAAGTCTCTACAGCTTCATCTGCAACTGAATGACCTAATATTTGAGAGGGGGTGGCTCATACCATGGGTAAATATCTTTGTTATTTTATTTTACTTCTCAATCCACAATTTTCTACCTTAGGACAAGCATAGCAAAAAGTTATTCAAAAGTGTAGCCAGAACTAAGCACTCAGAAGTAGGGTTACCTTAACCAGTGAGATAAACTTGGAATTTCAAAACCCTACTCCTTGGGGGTGCCTGGGTGGCTCAGTGGGTTAAAGCTTCTGCCTTCAGCTCAGGTCACGATCTCAGGGTCCTGGGATCTAGCCCCACATCGGGCTCTCTGCTCAGTAGGGAGCCTGCTTCCCCCTCTCTCTCTGCCTGCCTCTCTGCCTACTTGTGATCTCTCTCTGTCGAATAAATAAAAATCTTAAAAAACAAAACAAAAGCCCTGCTCCTTTGAATGCACTCCTTTCTTTGCATTTTCCACAAATTGTGTTCAGCTTTACCCAGTGTACAGAACAGTAGAGGTATGTGTTATACCTCTCTCTATATCTATGCATTTCCACTCCAAACTAGCTTATATCACTGATAAATAGCACCATCTCACATTAAACATAGATATAAATGTAGGCTCCATTTTTGTCACAACCACCTTACACGAGGATGAAATCTCCAAATTATCCAAGTAGAAACACACTTCTCTTTTCTATCAAGAAGGCATATGCAGTGACCTAGAAAACTTGTATTTCTACTATAAACCTTTGCTTTTTCATCACCACTATGTGCTTTCTAATGCCACCTCATGTTAATTTTGGTGCTTATTAAAGTAATAGGAAATCTAGTATAATACGTTATGGAATGCTGTACTTTATAAAAGGAGAGGTTTAAAAATCATAAGCTAACAATTTTATGATACTTGGGTGTTTTTCTAGCCCTCCCAAAGAGCTGAGGAAAAATAAACATGGTTACATTTAATGTCTGGGTGAGTGCTAGTTTGACCAGGTTTGATGCAAGCCCTTATGCCATAGTTTTGTTTTTTAAAGTTACACTAATCAAACATGAAACACTAGTAACAACAAATGAAAAAATAAATAAAAGCATACTTAAAGAGAATTACTTGTTATGAATAATCAGGTGGATAACAATGATGAAGTCCACCACAGAAGCAAATGGTGGATTGCTTTGTTACTTTTCCTACTTCTTTATCCCATGAAAATTATTTTAATGGTGAGTTAACATAAGCTTAAGAATTCTGATAATTTTATTTTATGATCAGTCATATTAGTGTCTGCATTCATAGATTGGGTGGACTGAATGCTTTCAATAAAATTGCTAAGACTTATCTGTTGAACTAAAGATATAGAGAGGTCATTGGACCAAAGGTATATTCTTTTAAGTAATAATTTTAATCTCCTTAATCCTGGGTTAATTAGCAGCTTCTTAAAACAATCATATCAGTCCTTTAATGCACAGATCAAATAGGAGTTTGTAGAAAGGGCTTGGATATAATCACCAAGAAGATGAACAATGATGAAAGCAATTTCAGCTGCAGGAGATAAGGAGAAAGATAATCCTTTCCATTTTCTCCTTTGGCAGTAGACTACCAGCAAAGACTATATTATCTCCCTGATCCATTACTATGGGAACTGCTGGGTTCAACTACTTTGAATTTTATTTATTTACACATACTATTTAGCACATGAAGTTTTCTGAGCTCTTCACTAGACACTGAAGTCAAGGAATTAACAGAGCATGAGTAGATTGCATCCTGTAACCTGTAGAGGAGGAACGGTGGTGACTTGGGGTCAGTAAGGAGCAGAAAAACAATGATCATTTCCAATAAATAAGTTTCAAAAATAGGATTTTGAAAGGGGAGCATTACAGGAGCATGAAAATGTCTAGATGGGAAATAGAATGGTAACAGAAAGAAAAGACCAGCTGCAAAGTTATTAAAATAGTCCAGGTAAGAAATGATGAGAATAATCTAAGGTTTTACAAAGATGACATAAAGAATAAAGCCATATTCAAGAGACTTGGAGACAAAGTGGACATGGAAGAAGAGAACGTTGCAAGTACAGGATATTCCCAGTGTTTTAAAGCCAATGGCTGAGTAAATAATGAAGACATTAACAAAGATGAGGAATACACAGAGGTGCCAAAACAGGTTGGAAGAGAATGCAATTTGCAGAGATAACGAGTTTCAGACACAAGGTGAATATCCAAGACAGATAAATTGATCTTCAGCTTTAAAACAAACCTGCCTGGAGACAAACAGTAGAATTTATAGAGTGGGTAGAGTTTGAAAAGGACATATTAAAGTTTTTTTTTTTTTTTTTGATTTTATTTGAGACTGAGAGAGAGAGAGAGGGAGAAGCAGGCTCCCCGCTGAGCAAGGAGTCTGACATAAGACTCAATCCCAGGAGCCCGGGATCATGACCTGAGCCAAAGGCAGAGGCTTCACTGACTGAGCCACCCAGGTGTCCCAAAGATAGTTTTTTTTTTTTTAAGCTTAATAATAATAAAAACAATAAATAAAAACTGAGTTATATAAAAAAATTGAGTTATATTAGGCACTTGAAAAATATCAGAAGACAATATAAATTTGGTCATCTCTTCATTTTCGAGAGCTGTCTGTCAGAGTTGCAAGTATATTTATAGTACATTCCTTTTACTACTCTATATGTGAGTTGGTTCCCCCCAATAAAATCCCTGTCCTTCAATACAGAGAAAAAAGAGCAAAGAAATAAACAAAAACATAAAATTTCAAATTTAATCTCATTGTATTAATTTTCTATTGCAGGTGTAACACATTACCCCACACTTGGTAGATTCAAGAAACAAAAAAATATTTTCTTACCATACTGTCAGACGTTTTCCTGAGCTAAAACGAAGGTGTTGACAGGCCTGCGTTCCTTCTGGGGGCTTTAGGGGAGACTTCTTACCAGGGATTGAGCTTTGCTCACGTCCTCACATTACCCTGACCTCGCCCTCATATTACTCTGACCTCGTCTTTTGCCGCCCATCTCCACTTTTAAAGATGTTTGTGATTACATTAGACGCACCTGGATCATTCAAGGCAGGCTCCCTATTTAAAGTCAGATAACCCTTAGTTCCATCTCTACCTTTCATTCCCTTTTATCATGTAATGTAACGTTTTTACCCGTTCTGGGAATTGGGACTTGGACATTGTTGGGGGTCATTAGTCTGTCTTCCACACTGACAAATTACTTCAATGAATTATCTTGTCACTTTGATTAAATAAATATTCTCTATACTAATGCTCAGCATCTAGTTTTACTTGTATACAGTGTTCTGAGTGTAAATGGGATTGAGGTTCTGTGGCTCTGGGACCTTAAATTTTGTGGGTGGAGAGCAGGCATCCTCAGATCCCAGATGAAATCACTAAATTCTTCCTGCTTTCAGATGTAGATCTGTACTTTCTGCACTGGCTGGGAGATCTTTGAGTATAATTAGTTCCACCTGGTTTAAGCTTTGCTCGCTATCACCAAAACCCATGGCTCCTTGTGCTACATCCAAGTTTCCAATCACAGTGACTATTTAGTTTTGATTGTTTCCATTTGTTTCCATTTGTTAGTGCTCTCAGTGCTTTGTCCACAGATAGATATAAAGAAAGTGCTAGATACACTAGATAACGTACAATACAAGTGGATGCGACAGTGCTGCTTCCAGTTCATCTGACTATTCTCCATTGCCCAACATGTCCTCTCTCCACACTGAATCTATCCTCCAGGATGCCCTCTTTTCAGGCCCCTGAAAATGCAGCTTCGGGCTTCTCCATTCATTTGAGGCTTCTAAAACTCCAATTCTCACCTCGCAGTTTGGTTTTGAGGCAGCAATAATATGAGAACGGGCCTTTCATATCTTTACTCTCTTCTTCAACTTCTCTGGTTTCAGAAAGGGGAGTTAACTTTCTCATTTATCTCCTTGTATCCTCCTTCTACCTTATGCCAACAAACATAGTGCAAGGTTATTGGAAACTTCTGTATTATGTAAGGGGCATTGAAAATGTCTGCATTATGTAAGAAACTCTAGACTCTCAGTTTCCCCACATGTCTCTTGTTCTGGGAGTCAAGGTATAACTTTTAACTAAAGATTGCAGAGGATGAAATATTTTTTCGATATCCCAACATATTCACTTTGCTGCATATGTCAAATAGCTCTTTCTACTGTTCAAAAGGATTCAATCTTTACTCTTTTATTGCTGCTATTCTACTATATATATGTATTTCAAGATATATATTTATTTATATATTCGATATATATTTACATTATATTATATTTATATTATATATATGTATACATTTCAAGACATATATATTTATTTATATATTCGATATATATTTACATTATATTATATTTATATTATATATATGTATACATATGTATACATTTCAAGACATTTGCACTTCCCTAAAGAGGCAAATGATTTTTTTTAATTTTACATACTATAACATAAAACTTATTATCTTTCAGTAACTCTTTCCTGCAAGCATACTAAAATTGTACATCGGAAAATGGAAATGCTTTTTCCTTTTCAAAGGAGTTTGAAAATTGTACTACAAGATACATAGCATATAACCATCGTTAAAAAGAAAGCTGTATGTATTGGTACAATTTTTATTACTTTTAAGTTGAGATGAAATTACTCACTTTATAACAAATGTAACAGTTTTCATTAGTAAATATACTTCCTGCCACTGTGATGAGTTTCTACAGCCTGAAGAAATGTTTAACCTATTTGTCTCTCAAAGTATTGATTTGCAACGAATAAGTGACTCACAAGTATTTCCCTTTTATCATAATATCTTAGAAAAGTAAGGATAGGCCTTGAGATGGAGTACCACTCTAAAACAAAATCATGTGATTACTGACAATTTGTTAAATGTGAAACTGGGATCATATAAATGTTAATTTTCAGACTCTTTTCCTTATTATAGCTACTGATTTGAGTAATTTTGAGTAATTTCAAATATCTGAGGCTTTTTAGTGATTTTTTAATGATATTTTGACTCAAGAGTGTTTGGGTTATATTTGAGACAAATATTTAACATTTGGTAAGATAAAAAGGAATATACGAATGAACTATAGGAATAAAATGTGAGTAATAGTAGAGATACATGATATTAAAATTTAAATATCAGATGCTAAAATTGAAAAGTTTTATGCTGATAATTTGGAAAATGTATTAAGTGAACAAATTCCCTGAATAATTTAATTTGACTTAGCTATAAAGAAATATAATTTTTTTTAATTTTAATTGAATTTGCCAAGGCATAGTACATCATTAGTTTTTGATATAATGTTCAATGATTCATTAGTTGAGTATATCACCCAGTGCTTATCATATCACGTGCCCTCTCTAAATAGACATTTAACTGCAGAGAATCTGAATCAGTAACTTCTGATTTTTCCACACAAAAATCAAATAGCTTTAAAATAGATTTTTTCTAATCATTTATGGAGAGGTAAATCCAATCTCATGTACATCCTTGCAGAGAATTGAAGAAACAGAAAAATGCTAAGCTTCTAAAAATAAAGTAGTAAAAATAAAATAAAATAAAAAAATAAAAATAAAGTAGTAAAAACAAAAAAGGCAAAAGATAACACAAAAATGTGTATTAAAAGACAATATAATATTACATAATGAGCCATTTGGTTTTTTTTTTCTTAGAGATTCTAATTTAATTGATCAGTATGATTTTATGTATTAACAGATTAAAGAAAGGAAACTGCATGGTTGTAACAATACATGCGGAAAAAGTGGGCAATGCAATCATATATCACTGAATGATTATAAAGTTAGTAAATTAGGAAAAAAGAAGAAACTATTTTAGTGTGATATTGAGAATGTACAAAAAACTAAAATAAGATGCCATATATGACAAATAATATATAAAATACATTATAGCAAATCTAACAAAATCATATTTATTGGAAATTAAAACTTTTATTTAAAGTATTAAATAAGAGGTGCCTGGGTGGCTCAGTCGTTTAAACATCTGCCTTCAGCTCAGGTCATGATCCCAGCATCCTGAGATGAAGCCCCACATCGGGCTCCCTGCACAGCCTAGAACCTGTTTCTCCCTCTCCCACTTCCCCTGCTGTTCTCTCTCTCTCTCTCTCAAATAAATAAATGAAATCTTTAAAAAAATCTTTAAAAAACCAAATGAAATACTAAATAAGTCCTATAAAAGAAATTTTTTATAGAAATATTAAAGATATAAAGTGTGACTATACTTTTTAAACTAATCTATATATTTACTATAACTGAAATCTCAATCCAAACAGAATTATACTCATGCATAGGTCCTAATCAAATTTATGACAGAGCTTACACATTCTTGGGGATATGGTAGACTAAGAAATAAATGGGAATGTAAAAATCATTATCATTACATGAAAAGAAGGTGACTACTTACCTCACAACATAAACAATTGGTCCAGATGTATCATTGACTTAAATGTGCAAGGGAGATTTATATGTTTTTGGGAGATGATCTAATGGCATAATTGCTTTGGATGGTGAAGTATTTCTTAAACAAGATTCACAAATTATTAAAAAAAAGAGGAAGGAAATTTAGATGAATTCAGTAAATTTAAGAACTTCTGTTAATCTATAGACATCCTGAATGAAATAAGTGGAAGATATTTTCCACCAATAAAACTCACAAAAAATCCAGAAAAAATATTCATGATACATAGTGAGTAAATGTGTATATGTATGTTTATCAGTAAGAAAAGGCCATTAGCAAAAAAATATATGAACAGCGATTGTATAGATGAAACATGAATAATAAAGCAACATTAGAAAGCAGAGAAATGTGAATCAAAACCATAGTGACCAATTTGATAAACATTTTGAAGATAGACAGAACCAATTATTGGTAAACATAGGGAACTAGGGACACCTTCATTAACTGCTTAGCAACTGTTTGCCTTATTGCAAATTGTTGCAGTCACTTTGGAAAATAATTTGGCATTACTTAAAACAGTTGACACATACATATTTTTAGATCCAGCAATCCCACTACTTGGGGTATACTCTAGAGACAATCTTGTACATGTATTTCTGCAGACAGGAAATCAGAATTTTTCTAGCAGCCCTGTTCATAAGGGTAAAACACTGGAAACCACCCAAATGTCCATCAACAGATGAATAAACTGCAGCTGCAGGCATCAAATTGGGTGAATCTCAAAAGCATAAAGCTGATTGAGAACACCAAGTCTAAAAAGAATATATAATAATTTTATTTATATAAATTGAAAACACAGGCAAAAACTAAGTAACTACATATATAATTGTATATATATATATATATATATACACACAATTACTACATTGATAGTAAAACCCTAAAGAAAAGAAAGAAATTTCATAGCATTTAAATCAGGATAAGGGATACTACTACCAAATGAAGTCGAGAAGGAACAAACCAGGACTTTTAAAGTATTAAGCTGACTTGTGAGTATATCATTTATCATTATTATTTAATTGTACATATAATATACAGCAGTTGTATATATATTTCCCAATTTCAAAATCTAAAAAGAAAGTAGTGTTAATAATATATGCACAAATACCCGTGATACTGTAGCCCATTAAAGGGCAGAGAGTTTGGAATAAGGGAAAATCAGGGTTGAATAGTTATTCTGCCACTTACTAGGCTTGTGACCTGGACATTTAAAAAAATAAAAGGAGATAATAAAATTTATTCCATAAGGCTGCCATAAGAACTGAATGAAATAATGAATGTAAAATGCTAGCAGAATGCCTGGCACAGAGGTGCTCAAATTGAGAATCAGTATGAAGGAAATTAACTCTCCTCTACTGACAGCAGTTTCGACAGAAGAGAAGTTTGTGTTCACTGCAGCAAGTACGTTGTAGGAGAAATTGTCAAATTGTGAGTGAAAAATGCAATGGAGTCACAGCTTCCAATAAATAACATTGTAAGAAAGCAGAGTTTCATCCTACTCAGGCATGCATATACATAGGCAGTGGGAGGCGTGAGAGAAGTTGCTCTCTTCAGTCTTCACTGAGACTCTGTCACCCTTAGATGATCTGTCATTGTATGCAGAACACAGTGGCAGATTTATCCCCACGATTCAGGTTGCTCAGTAATGGTTCAGGTGAAAGCATTTCAGTAGTGCCATAAAATGGGAACTCATAAATGACGGAGTCTATTATTGGGTGACAAGCTCCAGCCTGGTGACTTTGTTTGTGACTTTGTATAGACTCTGCAGAAATGTTTCCATTGTCATGAGCCACAGGAGAGAAAAAAAAATGTAATGAAAACACTGGTCAGCACATCTAAACACCTGATTTTATTAAAAAACACCTCACATGGTCTGAAGGCTAACTGGTGTAAAATAGCTAGTGTGATACTAAGCAATTACATATACCAATGCAACTCCTAAGCAGGGTGAGAGTTGGGTGTGGTGTGTTTTATGGTTTCCTTAATATCATAAATTAGCTGGTCCTTCCATATGCTGAATAAAACCACCGAATTTTCTTTATTTCTTTTTTTAAGGTTTTATTTATTTATTTGACAGAGATTGAGTACAAGCAGGGGGATCAGCAGAGGGAGAGGGAAAAGAAGGCTCCCTGCTGAGCAAGGAGCCAGATGCAGGGAATCCACCCCAGGATCCAGGATCATGACCTGAGCTGAAGGCAGACGTTTAACTGACTGAGTCACCTAGGCGCCCCGTAAATCCACTGAATTTTCATTCTGTTTTGCTTTTGTATTATAATCAGAATGATGAATAATGGTGTACTTCCTTACGATTAACTGATTGGCCGAAAGAAAGATATACGTCAATAGTAATAGTAAGTATATGTGTCCTTATGATTAACTGATTGGCCAAAAGAAAGATATATGTCAATAGTAATATTAGTAAGCTAATATTCCCTGCAGGAATTGTTTTGGAGTGGTAGGGGGATAAGCAGCATTTTGGCTTATATAATAGTGCCTCATACAATGGACCCATCAGTGCTCAATCATAATGGAACCTGGTTACTTCATAGGTAACTATCTTTAAATTTGAATTTGTTTGTTGTTGTTGGAGAAATAGTGATGCCAGTTTCTAATATCAGTATTATAGGAAACATTGCAAGTCTTTAGAATCAACCTATATATACTTTAATTCTGTTCCTGTTAATATTTTGTACAATTTCTCCTGAATGTTAATCTCAGATGAAATGGATGTCTTTGTATCATGTTTTCTGTGATATGTAAAGAGCTGTCCCATCACTTTAACTGCAAAATTTATTTTAAATACTATTTCATATTTTTGCCACAATGACATAATTGTTTTACCTTTCTTTTTCCTGTCAAGTGTTAATTATTCAGTGTAGGTAAGATCAGAAGTCAAAACCATGGGTCCAAATACCGATAAGTTGTTACTTATCTGTCTTGATGACCCCGAAATAATGCTTAGGTATATGTACATATTTTATATGTGTTTAATCACATTTAAATGATGGGGCATAAATATAACACAGAGGAAAAAACTAGACTAATTGTAGAGAATTTTAAAGGAATTGTATAAAAAGGGATTTTCTAGGATTAACAAAGAATATAGCTCTATGTTATTTCTGTTTCAATTTCATCACATTTAGATCTAAGCCAATATATAACAAGATAAGCAGATTTTGAGTTAAGTATTTCAAAAGTTGAGGGGAAAAAATCCACACACACAACTTATTAAAAGTGATAAAAAATAGAGGTTTTCCATAGTCCTGTATCCATTTAAGAAATTAAATATCTGATTAAAAAAATTCCCACAACAAAAACAATGTGCTTCTCTGGTGAGTTAATTGAAACTTTCAGTGAAAAAAAGAACATGAATCTTACACAAACTGTCAATATCAGAAAAAAAGGAGTAATATTTGCTAACCTCAGATAAATCTCTCTCATAAATGGGTATGCCTAATCCTAAATATTACATTTTGAGCAATGTATATGAATGACCATTTATCGTGGACAAATTGGGTTTAGTCCATGATTAAAGTGGTTCCTTGAAATTCAAAAGTTTATGAATATAATTTCACCTTGATGACTAAATCAGGAGAAAATATATGTGATCATAAAGTGAAACACTAAAAAAATTAAATAACATGAAACACCAATAAAAGCATTAGATAAAACATATTCACAATCTTAATAAAAAACAAGGTAGTGATAAAGAAAATTTCCATACCTTGATAAAGGATATTTACAAAATCCAGAAAAAAAGTCATACAAATGTAAAAAAAAAAAAAAAAAGAAGTTTTCTTTCCAAACAAAAGAAGAAGACAAGGAAGCTTACAAATCAATGAACAAATTACAGAGAATCCCATAAACAAAATGGACAAGATGCCTGATGAAGCACTTAAATAAGAAGAATATCCAGGGTGCCTGGGTGGCTCAGTTGGTTGAGCAACTGCCTTCAGCTCAGGTCATGATCCCGGAGACTGGAGATCAAGTCCCACATCAGGCTCCCAGCTTCATGGGGAGTCCGCTTCTCACTCTGACCTTCTCCCTTCTCATGCGCTCTCTGACTTTCTCTCTCTCTTTCTCAAATAAATAAATAAAATCTTTTTTTTTTAAAAAAAGAAGGATGTCCAAATGGCTAACAAATGTGTTTTATTTTATTATTTTATTTTATTTTATTTATTTGACAGAGAGAGTGAGAGAGATCACAAGTAGGCAGAGAGGCAGGCAGAGAGAGAGAGGGGGAAACAGGTTCTCTGCTGAGCAGAGAGCCAGATGCGGGGCTCGATTCCAGGACCCTGAGATCATGAACCAAACCAAAGGCAGAGGCTTTAACCTACTGAGCCACCCAGGCACCCCAAATGGCTAACAAATGTTTGAAAATGTTCCTAAGACATACAATAATGAGAAAACCAAACTAAAGGAAAGAGTGCTACACACCTACCAGGTTGCTAAATTTAAAAGGACTGACAGCGGCTCATGTATTGTTTAGAAAGACAGACTGTGGTAGGTAAAAATGGAAATTTGGCATTTTCAATTTTAGTACCTATGATCCCACAATTCCATCCAGTTGTATGTATCAAACAGAAATGTATGTATTTGTTCATCAACAGATAAAACCAAAATGCAAATGAGAGCATTATCTGTACTTGCTCTAACCTGGAAACAAACCAAATGGTTATCAACACTTTAATGAATAGATCAATTGTGAATATATTCCTAAATAGAAAACTGTAAATAAATGGAAATGAATGAACTATAGCTACAAACAACATTGCTGACCAATCTCACCATCATAAAGTCAGCCTAAAGAAGGCATACTCTCACAAACACCCATATTTATAAACAGTATCCTCTGCACACATACACACACACACACAAACACACACACACACCCAACAAAATGTCCCTATCCTATTAGAAAGAAGAATAATGGTTATTTGGAGTGATGGGAGCAGGAAAGGTATTTTGAAGTATTTTTCTGTGACCTGTGTAGGTGTTGCTTAAATGTCCTCATTATGTGAAAATTAATTGAAGTATACACAAAATTTATGCATTTTTGCATGTAGTTGGCTCTTGAACAACATGAGTTTGAACTACATCAGTTCATTTATATGCAGTTTTTTTCAACAAATATGTTGGAACATTTTTAAGGATTTGAGACAATTTAAAAAATCAGACAAACCATGTAGCCTAGAAATATTGAAAAACAAAATAAAAGAACATCATGAATGCATAAAATATATGTAGTTACATCTATTTGATCATTTACTACCATGAAATGTACACAAAGCTATTACAAAAAGTTAAGGCTTATCAAAAATTACCTGCACAGACTGTACATGGCACTATTCTCAATGGAGAGAAGTGTAAACAAATGTAAAGATGCAGTATTAAGTCCTAACATAAAATTAACTGTAGTGCATAGTGTGCTACTGTAATAATTTCTTGGCCATGTCCTGTTGCTACTGCAGTGACCTCAGGTGTTGTAAGTATCTACTTAAATTCCACGTGATATTAATTATGTGAGTGTGAACAGTCTGTCTCCCTAGTAAATTACGTTTTACAGTAAAAAGTGATTGCTCCTGGTTCTTGGGTATTCGTCATCATGTTTAGTACAATACTGGAAACCTTGAACACCATGATACTCACCTAGTGTCACTAGTGATGCTGAAAGTGCTTACCAGAAGCTGAGAAAAGTCGTTACATAACAACAACAAAAAAGTTGAATTGCTTGATATGTACCCTAGATTGAGCTCTGCAGCTGTGGGTGTCCACCATTTCAAGATAAAGGAGTTCAGCATAAGGAACATTGTTAAAAAGGGGAAAGAGAATTTGTGAAACCATTATTGCATCTATGCCCACAGGTGTGAAAACCTTGCACTTTTTGTGAAATACCTTTTTGTCTCATATTGGAAATACAACTTTTACATGGTTGCAGGATTGCTATAAGAAAGACATAGCTATGAAATCTAAAATGATTTGAGAAAAAGCAAATTGTTATATGACACTTTAAAACAAATGAAGCTTAGTAATCTAAAGCTGGGGAATTTAATGACAGCAAAGGATAGTTTGATAATTTTAGAAAGAGGTTTGATTTTAAAAATGTCAAGATAACAGGAGAAACAACTTCTGCCAACCAAGAAGCAGCAAAGTTCCCAGAAGTCATTAAGAAAATCAAGGAGGAGAAAGCATATCTGCCTGAAGAGATTTTTAATGCAGACAAAAGTGCATAAAAAGTGGATTTAAAAAAATGCCACAAAGGACATTTATTAGTAAGGAAATAAAAGGGGCACCAGCATTTAAGGCAGAAGTGATAGGCTAGCCCTACTGTTTTGTGCAAATGCAGTTGGATTTATAATCAGAACTGCCCTTATTTACAAAGCTATTAATACCTGAACCTTGAAAGAAAAAAAGTAAACACCAGCTGCAAATCTTTTGATTGTACGACAAGAAGGTCTGGTCAATGAGAACCTTTTTTCTGAATTGTTTCCAGTGATGTTTTGTTTATGAAGTCAAGAACTACCTTACCTTTACGGTCATCTTTTAAAGTTATTTTGGTATTGAACAATGCCCCTGGTCACCCTGAACTCCATTAGTTCAACACCAATGGTGTCAAAATGTTCTACTTGTTCCCAAATACAACATCTCTAAGTCAGTCTTATAGATTGGAGGTCATAAGGGTCTTAAAAGCTCCTTACATATTGTACTCCATGAAAAAAATTGTCAACTCTAGGGAAGAAAACCCCAATAGAATATCAAGAAAATCCAAAGGATTACACATTTGAAGATGCCATTGTTCTTGTAGAAAGAACCATGAAGCCTCAAATAGTAAATTCTCTCTGGAAAAAAATGTCCAGATGTTGTGTAGGACTTCATAAGATCTACCATAGAGCCAATCAAGGAAATCGTGAAAGAGATCTTAATATGGAACAAAAAATAGGGACTGAAGTGTTTGAAGATATGGATCTTGGAAAAATTCAAAAGCTAATAGACACCACACCAGCAAAACTAACAGAAAATGACTTGGTGGAGATGAATCCTTTTGAACTAGTGCCAGATGGTGAGGAAAAAAAAATATAGAAGAAGCCATGCCAGAAAACAAATGGACATTAGAAAGTCTAGTAGAAGTGTTCAAATTATTCAAATGTGCTTAGACACCTTTACAACATGTATATTTCTATGACATGGGCACTAAAACTAAAGTAAATGATGGAAGAGGACTGGTACCATAGAGAAATAATTTTAGAAAAATGAAAAAGCAAAAAACAAAAAAAAAGTCAGACAGAAATTATGATATATTTATGTAAAATTACACCAAGAGTGCCTGCCTCTCCTGCCTCCCCTTCCACTTCCTCCACCTTTTCTGCCTCTGCCACCACTGAGACACCAAGACAAATACCTCCCCTTCCTCTTCTCTAGTCTATTCAACATGAAGGATGAAGACCTTTACGATGATCCATTCTACTCACTGAAGAGTAAGTAATTATCATGCTGTATAGTTTTTTTTAAAGATTTTATTTCTTTATTTGACAGAGAGAGAGATCACAAGTAGGCAGAGGCAGGCAGAGGGAGAGGGGGAAGCAGGCTCCCTGCTGAGCAGAGAGCCTGATGCATGGCTCGATTCCAGGACCCTGAGATTATGACCTGATCTGAAGGCAGAGGCTTTAACCCACTGAGCCACGCAGGCGCCCCCATACTGTATAGTTAAAAAACTTATCTGTTGCATATGTGTGTGCCTTTATATGAAAATCTAGTAACTGTACCACAAGAATTGTTTGAGACACTTTGGTGCCATTATCATCATTGCCTAAGTATTCATTGTGTGTAAGGTACATATGGAAGTGGATATGCTCCTTATATGAGCATAAAGTGAGTGATTTTTAATGTAAAATTAATGTTGTGCTGTTGTTGTTTTCTATCTTATAACTTTGCCTTCAAAGTTTTACATTACCATAGAGAATCTCTTTCATAATTGGAGAAACTACCTATCAGTCTACCATCAAAGGTAAGTGTTTAAAAAAAAGTAATGTTCCCAATACTGTGTTATAAATATAACTACTACTGTATGTCGTAAAATTTTTATAATAGGTCAAATAATCTAAGTTTACACCTAAAGGAACCAGAAAAAGAAGAACAAAGTCCAGGATGAGTAGAAGGAAGGAACTACTAGCCATAAGAACAGAGATAAATAACATAGAGACTAAAAAATTGAAAAAATAATCAGTGAAACCAAAAGCTAGTTCTTTGAAAAGTTAGACAAAATTTTATAAATTCTTAGCCAAACTCATAAAAAATAGTATGTACCTAAATAAATAAAATCAGAAACAAGAGAGAAATAACAACTGATACCACAGAAATATAAGAGATATAAACGATTATAAGAGACTGATACAAAAATTCATATACTACCAAGTTGGACAAACTAGAACAAATGAACAAATTCCTAGAAACTGATTAGAAAGAAATAGGGTATCTGAACAGACCAGTTACTAGAAATGAAATTGAATTAGTAATCCAAAAACTACCAAAAAATCAAAATCCATGAACAGATGGATTCACAAGTAAATTCTACCAAAAATTTAAAGAAGAGTCAATCCCTAATCTTCTCAAACTCTTAAAAAAATAGAAGAGAAGGAAATGTTTCTAAGAAAGGAAATAGATTCTATAATTAAAATTAAAAATTATATAAAAATTTAAAAAATTAAAAACATTAAAAATCATCCAATGTCATAAAATTAAAATGATAGTTAAATAAACACTGGGAAATGGAGGCAAACTCTCTGGCTTTTTTTTAGCATGTCAAAGACAATAGAATAATAGATATAAAATTATCACCTGATTTGTAGCTATCAGAAATCAGAATGCTATGATAAGAAAATTTATTCTTCTATGTTTCTCATCATTATAAATTATATGCCCTTTACCTTATGGTAATGAATTTGAAGAGATACACTAGTAAAAATATACTCTACCTTTTTATATTATTTCTTGCTTATTTTATATTTATCTATGTTGGATATATTTACTCTTTATCTTTATCATCATTCACAATGTTACACTTTAAGGTAATTGCCCAGTATACTTGCAGTGAGAATAGCATAAAGTAAGGACCTGTCAAAATGCTATGTTGTACATCTGAAATTACTGTAACATTGTATATCAACTATACTTCAATTAAAAAAAAAAACAATTTGGGATGCCTGGGTGGCTCAGTTGGTTGGGCGGCTGCCTTCGGCTCAGGTCATGATCCCAGCGTCCTTGGATCTTGGATCGAGTCCCGCATCGGTCTCCTTGCTCGGCGGGGAGCCTGCTTCTCTCTCTGTCTCTGCCTGCTTGTGTTCTCTCTCTCTCTGACAAATAAATAAATAAAATCTTTTAAAAAAAATTTCCCAATACAATGAAAAGTTTTTATTACCTACAGAAAGTATCAGAGTTTTAAATATTATTAATAGGTTACCCTATTAAATATAATAGTATAATATAGTATAAAATATTAGAGTGAAAAAATATAAATATTTTTCTTAGTTTTATTTTTATCGTTTTTGTCACAATTTCTATTTTAGATTGTTTCTAGTATAGTTTTGCTTTTATTCAAGAGAAAATACCTGGAGATAATTCCTCTGACATATCACATATTTGTTTTCTTATTAAAAATAGAAGAAAGCATATTTTACTTAAAAGTCCCACTTTAAAATTAAAAAAAAAGATTTTCAACTAAGTCTAAGACTTTTGCTTTTAACATCATTTTATTTAAAGACCTGCTATAATTCTGAGAAAACTATAAAAGTCTGTTCAAAAACATTATAATGTAAAATGGACAGAGAAGGACAATGAGATATTTAATTTACCATGGCACAGCCATTGCTGTGAAGGATGGATAATATATATCAATAGTAATATATGGAGAAATAACATAGGTGAATAGCAGAGACAATAAATCTCTTTACCACAGGACTTGTCTTAGGCATTCCTCTTATTAATAAAATAATTCTAGGCCATATGGAGCTGACTTGAATCCCTCTGGTTTATGGCAGTATACTATCAGTTGTGATTTAAACAATATAGCCCATTTCAAATTTTTTTTTCTTTAAACCAACAAAGAGATAAATCCTTAGGTGAATATTTAGACTGTTATTCGTTACAAAGTTTCAGTTTTGTCTTTATTGATTCTCAATACAGGAAGTCATGGATTTGATCTTCTACTCTGTAAAGGTAACATTATATATGTTATATATAGCACAAAAAAGTGAAAATAAGCTTACTGCCCATTATTAGGAAGATATTAATATGTTATGATGCATTCATACAACAGAAATAATGAGAGCTACATAAATCAAAATGAGCAATCACCATGTGTTTCCCTACCCACCTAGATCTGCTCATTCATTTGTCCAGCTTGAACTTTACCATGTATTATAAAACAAAACAAACAAATGACATACAATCTATTTTTCAGTTGAATTTCATTCTTCGGTTATAGAAATAAAACAGGATTAAGGAGTTGAAAGAAGGAACTGCTTTTGAGCTATTCTGTTTCACGAACACATACACACACACACACGCACACACACACACTCACTCACTCACACACACTCCAGCCCCTCTCTCTTCCTTCCTACTCACCACTCATTGTCATCTTTTCAGTCCCAAAAGATAACAGCTCAGGCCACTGTGAACCTGGAAATGCACTCTGTAGCGAACACGCACGTACTTGCTGTATACATTATTGCAAAATGTGGAGCGAGCCCTTTGAACTCATGGTTCCTGCCAAAAGTGATTCTAATTCTATACTGCATATTAATTACGTTTATAACATCAATTAAAATAGCTAACATAAAATAGTTAACATCAATTTTGTAGTTTTCTGTCATTTGTAAGTTTCCTTTTCCTAATACTAAGATATGCAATATTATTTTAACTGTAAAAAGCACTTATGTATATAACGCTGCTATTATATTCTTCTCCTTCAAAATCAAGCTCTAATACAGGTACACGGATATACTAACATGAACAAGAAATAACCTTATTCTGACAAATCGTATAATATTAGTAAGAGAAACAATTTTTAAAACAAAATTACAATTTCAGGTTGCGTAAGTGCAGCTTAGAAGAATAAAGTATACTGGAGGTCATTTCCACTTAACTACTGATAAAATTCATATCCTATATATATGTGTATATATACAAATCAATATCATATGCATACATCAGAAATTATATGTGTATTTTCTGATATATTTGTATAAATTAGTACCAATATTTATTTTAGTGAATTTAAAGAATTAGGGAATATATGAACAATTGGCTTCCAGTGTGTACTTCATACTCTCAGAGCATCTTCAGAAACACAATTTTTATGTGCAAATAAAACATTTTAGTGAACTATGATTATTCTTTATATATTCATATTCTTACAACACATACAGATTCCTGAGTTAATTAAGGTTTTACCAAAAACCTTGGAATGCATTATTGAGGAAGCAGGATTATCATGTGGCTATATATAAATACACCTTATAGCAGACAATCTTTTTCTACCATGTGCAATAGTAATTTGCTCTTGTAAAATAAAAAGTTAGAATTGACTAATCCTGAAACTTTTTTAAGGAAAAAATTCAGAATATAATGACTGCATATAACTTAGAATGAATATATGCATATATATGTATATATACATACATTTCCATTTATTTAACAGTTTTCTACATATTTCATATTGACATTCTATTTTAATGAAATTCCACAAAGCCTTTTCTTAGATGAGTTGTACACGGGATTTCAATCTTATCTGCAATTATTATAGCTTACTTTCCCTTTTTAAGACTTCAATACAATTTTATTAGGCATTTATGATTCTGTGTTTTTATTTTGAAATAGTTCTTTGATGCTCTTACCTGCAAAAATTTTAAGGTATATTTTTTACAGAATATCTTTCCATGAATTAAGGCTACTCTTTCTCCGTGAACTCTTGTTTGAAATATGGACTCACCAAAAAGGCTGCACATATTTAGCAATAGAAGTAAAGACAGATGAAAATTATATATAAATGGGAAATGAGGAAAAGATGTATTATATCAGCAACATATATAATTCCATGCCTTCTCAAATAAGAAATAGTAAATAGAATATAAATAGGTTACTATAGAAATCTCAGTCACTCAATTGACTTTATTTTTTAGTGATACAAAATTTAAATTATTCAAGCTGAAGCTATTAAATATTCATAGTGCTTCATATTATAAAGTTATTGATTAATGTCTTTGGTAAAGAACACTATTATCTCTGATTACATCAAGGTCATCCTGAGGAACAAAACCAAGGCACAAAGTTTTATATATGGAAATATGAGAAGCTAATACATAATTCATATATAACAGATAACATAAAGGTTAACCCCTTGGAGAATTTGAAGATAATACTCGTGTTCTTCTGACAATTCTTTATACTGGCAATTTGGAAAATGCCAGTGTTTTATTACTACCTATTCTTGTACTATGACATGAATTAATTCATACCTGCCTCACTATTCCTATGGGCAAAAAAAGAATTTGAATTATGTACAAGAGAGAGATTTTACAAAACTAAACGAGCCAAAGTACTTTTCCTCTGTATACCCATTAAAGATACTTTGAGAGTAGTCCTTCTCACTTTTAGAGAAAATTGGTACTTCATTTTCACATTTTTCCAGATATCCAGTAAACTTTCTATGCCCACTGGAAGAATGAAGATATTTGGGATCAATTCACATTTGGAACCATATACACACTAAGCATAACTGAAATATTTCAACTTTAACTTGGTCTAGGCATGTACTCTCAATTAAAAAAAAATCAGAAAACTTAATTCCAGTAAGTTTAAATGGCTTGTTTAAGGTTTCTACAGTGCACATATTGCTGTTTTATGAAAAATGTTAAACTCTGTGTCATGATTTGTCTCATATATACAAATGAAAATGATATGAACTGTAAGATTTGGTAGGGGAAAGAGATAATGCAAGTAAAAGCATTTGGCACATTTGCTTTTTCACTGTATAAATAGTAGCTCCACTTTTTGTGGAGGAAATAAATCCAGGATCTTGGCCTCCAGAATTCCTTTCTCTTTCTATTTCACTGCTCTATCACATTTAAGTCAATGTGGATAACTCCCAAACTCATATGTTTTTATTTTATTTTTCCGTCCACGGTACCATGTTAAAACAATGGAAGAGAGAGCCAGTTATAAAATAAGGGTTATATTTTTTCTTTTTTTTTTAAGATTTTATTTATTTATTTGACAGAGAGAGATCACAAGTAGGCAGAGAGGCAGGCAGAGAGAGAGGGAGAAGCAGGCTCCATGCTGAGCAGAGAACCTGATGCGGGGCTCAATCCCAGGACCCTGAGATCATGACCTGAGCTGAAGGCAGAGGCTTTAACCCACTGAGCCACCCAGGCACCCCATGGGTTATATTTCCTTTCTTTTGGGAATATTTTCATAGACATTCCTGTATGATTTTAAATTATGAATTAATTTCAAATATTGTATGAATGGAATTGCTCAATCCAAAAACCATGGACTCTTTTTTCTCACATCTCAGAACCTGTCCTCATCCTATCCCACTGATAGTATCTTGAAAATCCAATGACATTCTGGCCACTTTTTCCTACTTCCATGCAACCATCATTGCTTATTATCTGGCTTATTATTTTTTATTTCATTTTATTTTTTAGAGGGGGGAGGGGCAAGAGGAGAGGGCAAGAAAGAATGTTAAGCAGGCTGCACACTCAGCATGGAGCCCCCTGTGGGGCTCATAACCTGAGATCTCACAACCCTGAGATCAGGACCTAAGCTGAAATCAAGAGTTGGACACTTAGCTGATTGGGCCACCCAGGCACCCTGATCATTTAGCTTATTATAGTAGCCTGCAAACAGATGTCTTTGATACTGCACCAGGCATCCTTCAGTAGATTCTCAAAACAGCAACTTGTATAATTACTCGAAAATATAAATCAGATTATGACCCTCTTAAAATAGTTTGATGCTTTTCATTTCACTCAGAACTTATGTTTTATAGGTCCTGTCATATGGACTCTCTGATTTCTGTATGAACTTTTCTCCTTCTCCTGGGTCATTTCCTCATTTCGGTTTCAGGTGCAACAGTTTGTTATTATTAAACATGGCAGTAGATACGATTTGTTCCATATGTTCTTCATGTGTTTGGTCAGATGCTATCTTTCCTGTGAGACTTTCCATGGCCATTTTATTAAAATGTTCAAACTCTCTGTGCTCCATAGACCGTTACAATGCTTCGTTTTTTTACCACAGCACTAACTACCATCTAATACATTATATATTTCACATTCTTACTTATTATAATGTATCCTCACTAAAACATTAGTTACAGGATAGAGGTTTCCATAGACTGTTTCAGTGTTGTATTCCAAAGGCCTAGAACATTGCTGGGTAATAAGCAGTTGTTTAAGGAATGAATTTAGAAGAGGTGCATTCATAGTTCAGAGATATAATGTACTAGCTTAAAAAGTCATGAAATTTAGAGTCATATATACTAGGATATGCATCCCATCTTTACCAATTACAATTAGGCCACCCTAAACAAATTGTTTACACTCTCCATTTTTTAGTTTCCACATAAATAATTTGTAGGAAGTATTGTCTTCCCTAGAGTACTGCTAAAAGTAATATGGAAATAATGTATAAACATAGTTAGCATATGGTTGGACAGTGAATAAATGATTTTTATTAGATGCTTAAAAAGTATAGATTTTTTTTGCTAGAAATAGTGAAGATGGGATAGGAATTCATATTGCAAAATATTCTAGGAATAAATTAAGTCTGGCTTATGTTCTTATAATACTCTGTAACCCAGGGAGTAAACTCGATGTGTAGTATAGAGCTCCTCCCTCTCCTTCATCTACCTTATGAGAACCGATAGCATTTAGTAACTAACATTTCTTAACCAAAGGATTTAAATTTATTACAAAATTGTTCTCCATGCCTGAGCCTCTGAAATGAGTTCTTACCACGTGTTTTCACTTCTGCCATTACCTTTTCGATATATTATGAACTGAAGCCAGAAAATTTTGTTAGAACAAAACATTAAAAAATCCGTTTTCTCATTCTAGGATGTTCTACTAAAGCCTTGCTACCAAGGATATTCTCAATAAACCTGTGAATAAATGACTTACTCACATGTACTATCTCAGTGTGTTTTAGATAACTTCACATTAAAGCATAATGAACTACTTAGGATCTTCCAATTAGGGATCATTTTCTTTATACTGTTTATAAGGAGAGTTCCAACAACTTATATATGTGGTTCCATTTCCAGGAGATGATTTTCTTGAAACTAAACTACAGCGTGTTCTTATCTAACAGAGTAAACTCCTTTTCTTGATTTCTGCCATACATTTCTACTTCAAAATTTCTATTTTGTCTAAAAATATCTCCTTTCTAAACAAATAAGCAAAAATAAACAATAACAGATTAAAAGGCTTATTTACTTTTAAAGCACCAAGACGAAACGGTCTAGGAGTCACTGAAAGACTTCAGAGGAATGTCCCAAACATCTGTGCTAAGGCTTAATACCCAACAGCCTTTATTCCTGCTATATTCTGCATATCAGAGAAACATAGTATCTAGACCCAAGGCTAGTTATTTATTTTGTTATTTTTCTATTCATAGAAATATCATAAAGAAAAACAACAACAACCCTCATGCATTAACCACTCAGCTATAAATAAAACTATCAATTCTCTTGAAGGTCCATGGCAACTTTTATCAAATTTCCTTCTCTGCACATAGAGGAAAAATGACTCTAAATTTGGTAGTAACATATTGCTATAATTATTTATAAATTTACCATATGTTCAAATAGCCATACACACGACTGAACAATAATCGCGTTTTTAAAGGTTAAAAATGTATATGTCCGGGCGCCTGGGTGACTCAGTTGGTTGGGTGACTGCCTTCGGCTCAGGTCATGATCCCAGAGTCCCGGGATCGAGTCCCATATCAGACTCCCGGCTCTGCGGGAAGTCCGCTTCTCCCTCTGACCTTCTCCCCTCTCATTCTCAATCTCTCTCTCTCTCATAAATAAATAAAAAATCTTTAAAAAAAAGTATATGTCCATCTACATCTTGCTTTGTTTTGTTCCATGTTACACTGACGAGATTCATCATAAATCTTATCCATTATTTTAAATTCTGTTTAATATTGCATTTACATGAAAATATCACAATACAGTTATCCATCGTTTTTGTTACTATATTGTCACTTAGCTTTCTCTAGTTTTTTTTTTTCTATTACGGAAAATTACTGCTATGAGTATGTGTGTGTATATATACACACGCACACACATATACATACATATACATATATATATGCTTCAGAACTTCTTTATTGCCATGATCAATTTGGACAGCTATAAAAAATTGCCATAGACTGAGTGGCTTATAAACAACAGAACTTTAGGGGCGCCTGGGTGGCTCAGTCATTAAGTGTCTGCCTTCAGCTCAGGTCATGATCTCAGGATCCTGGGATTGAGCCCCACATAGGTCTCCCTGCTCAGCAGGAAGCCTGCTTCTCCCTCTCCCACTCCCCCCTGCTTGGATTCCATCTCTTGCTTTCTCCCTTTCTGTCAAATAAATAAAGTCTTAAAAAGAAAAACAACCAACAGAATTTGTTGCTCACAGTTCTAGAGGCTAGAAGTACGAGATCAGGGCATCAATATGGTTGAGAGTCCTCTTTCAGGTTGCAAAATGTCCAATTCTTTTATACACATGTAGGTTGGGCACAGAGAGATCTCCCTGAGATTCTCTTTTATAAGGGTACTGATCCCATTCCTAATCTCATTATCCCTCCCAAAGCTCCATCTCCTACCACCATCATCTTGGGAATTAAAATTTTAACATACGGGCATAAACATTCATTCCATTGCAGATATATACTAAGGACTGCAATTTCAACATCTCTGGATGTAGTTGCTCTTATACCACGCGAATCCTATCAGCCTCAACCTCTTGTTCCAATCATGGTCCTCCTTATTTACAACTTTCATGTAGACTTTGTTCAGCTTCATAAAAAATGCAACCAATATTATCTGTCCCAGGACCTGGGAAGACTTCATTTTCTGCGTCAGAATTTCTCAAACAATACTGAAGGAATTTCTGGAAAATTTTTCTTTGGTACTTCCATATGTACCATTCAGACTATAGGCAAGTTAACACCCATGGAGCGATGCTTGAATAATGGAACCAATGGATAGAGCTAATGGATAAATACTTCCCTCTTTGTTTCATTTCAGTGAATGATCCTGGAGTATCCAGTTACCTAACTTGATAGTATGTTCTAGATTTGACTCTCTTTCCCTGGTACATTCTTCCTGTTCCTCATTTCTTCTCCATGATCACATTCCCAAACAAATCACTCAAACAGTCTGTGCTCTGGGTGGAATGGTAGGGGTGTTCCAAGATGAAATGGCATATGTACATTTTTTTTCTAAATTAAATGTACTGGTTTACACTCTAACCAGCAGTTTATAAAATCCTTCCTTACAGGTGAGACATGGGCTCATGACCCCCACATTTATATGGCTAGTGGATAACTCTTCTCTGAACATCAGCTCATTTGCAACTGCTTTGCATGCCAAATAGGCATCTCAAACTTAACAAGTTAAGTAAAACACAATTCTTGATCCATATTTTCTCACTTCTGCTTCTATCCCAACCATTTCCCACTTTGGAATTTGTGCCGTCATTAACCCATTTTCTGAGGCGCCAAACATGGATTCATCATCAGCTCTTTTATATGCACCACACCAATCAAATAAAAAATCCATTCCATTTCACCTTCAAACAGATTGCAAATCTGTCATCTTGTATGTGAACTACTAAAATAACTCCCTAATGCATCTGTCTCTTCTCCAGAAAACAATCAAAGTCATCTTTTATGGTATAGTTCAGATCATGGTAGTCTGCTTTCTACCTGGTACTTCTGTCACACTTTTATAAAAGCCAAAGATCTAATCTGGCTCCTGAATATTTCACTGGCCTGTTTTTTAACACCTTCTGACTTGATTACTCTGCCATATAATACCACCTTTCTTCACCAGCCACAGGGCCTTTAGATTTAGTACTCCATTTGTGAGAAATACACTGCTATTAAGACATTTCTTCTTTATAGTGCCCTCCCCATCAACCAATCAATATTTGCTGTCATTGCAACATGATTTCACTGTGCAACAATGATCACTAACCTGTACATATTTAACTCATTTTTCTCATTCTTATCATCTAACTAAACCTTCGGATAGAATCAAGGTGCTCTGCTTATACTGGTTAGAGTGTAGGCCCAGGTCTAGCATAAGATCAGGAACATACATGATGCCCAATTAATGGCTATTTGAGGATTGAGTGAAAAAAACTATAACCTTGGGATAAATTCTTGTTATGACATTGGGTGTTCATTATCAATGAAATCATATGTGGTAGAAAATCTTCATTAAAATGAATTAAGCATCAATAAATAGTACAGGCCATTGTTACTTGTACTACTAAATATTAAATTTAAGTATTTGGATAATACATTTAAAATATATACTTATAGTGTGCAATAAAGTGAATTCTAGGGACTCGGGTGTCTCTGTGAGTTAAGCATCAGACTATTGATTTCAGCTCAGGTCATGATCTCAGGGTCCTGAGATGAAGCCACACATGAGGCTCTGCACTCAACAGGGAATCTGCTTAGGATTCTCTCTCTCTGGGTGCCTAGGTGGCTCAGATGTTAAGTACCTGACTTAGCCTCAGATCATGAGCCCAGGTCCTGGGATCAAGGTCTGAATTGGGTTTCTTGCTTCGTGGGAAGCCTGTTCTCCCTCTCCTACTCCCCCTGCTAGAGTTCCCTCTCTTGCTGTGTCTTTCTCTGTCAAATAAATAAGTAAAATCTTTTCAAAAAAATTATCTCTCTCCCTCTTCCTCTGCCCTTTGCCCTGCTCTGTCTCTAAAATAAATAAATCTTTAAAAAAATAAAGTGAATTCTATGAAAAAAAGATATGTATATTTAAATTTAGGTAAGTGCTTCAGTATTTCATTATTAGTAAAAAATGGGCATTTATTCATTTTATCCCTTTTAATTGCCTTTTTTCTTTTCATTTTACATATATGCATTTTTATATCTTTTTGTATAAGCAAAAGGTTTCCTCATTTATTCAATTTATATTAGAATCACATTTGAGTCATTCCAAATGGTGAAAATGCATATCTCACATATAGCCAATAAGTACTTAATTCAGCTTTTTGAAGAACACTTGGAATAATTATAAAAACAGAACTATATTCAGTCAAAAAGCAAGTATCACCATATTTTATCAATGTGGTAAACATAAAATGTCTGACAATACCAGATACTGGTGATGTGGAATATGATTCATATGAATCAGTACAACCACTTTATTTAACAGTCAATACTAAAGATATGCAAGCTCTTCCAGTGAGCAATTTTACGCCTAGATATACATCTGCCTGAATGCCTGTAAAATAATATCCACACTAGAACTGCTAATAATGATAAAATTTTCAGCTAAAATGGCTATCAAGATTAAAATTGATAACTGAGGACTGTTCACACAATAGGATAATATACATCCACAAAAAGATGTAAAAAATATATAATACAATAGCAAACAAAACTAGAGCACATATCTCTATGGGAATGGGTAATAAAATTATAAAGAATTGCAAGAAAAAAATATTACAAAAGTTGGTGTAGAAGTGACATCAAGGGGGAGTACAAGGGACCTATGGCCGAGGAAGAACACAACTAGAGTTGCTGCGGGTACTGACAATGGCCTTTTTCTTGTTGTGTGTAAGTACTCCATAAATTTTTCCTAGACATTTTACAGAAGTATTAGCAGGAGTGACAAAGGATGGAAGAGGCTCCCAGTAATGGGCAATGGAAGGAAGCCTTCTTCCTGAGATTAAATGATATTAGGAAAGCCCAGAAAAAGATGAAATGCTTTGAAGTGAACAGCAGGAAGAAAATGATATTTGTGAAAGGATGCAGTGAACAGTAGATTTGTAGGCTTGGAGTAGAAATATGTGGAAGATTGACCTCAGTCTCTCTGTCATTCCCCTCCCCACCAAAACCCAGTTAGAATAGTAATGCAAGAGAAATCGGGTGATCTGAACTCAGTCTACTAGGAAAGAGAATGGATTAGATAGACACGCACCTCACGGGTCTTCACAATGGACAATACATCAGTTATAAGAGTTAATATAGTGGTCCACAAATAGTAAGTGTTGAATAATACTTTTTGAACTTACTAAAACTTTACATATTTTGTACATTGTAGCTTTTTTTTTGTTTCCTATGTTGTTCAGAATATAAATGTTTTGAAAGATTTTGAGACCTTTCCATACATGTCTAAGAGTATTAATACTTGTTTTTCCTGGGGCCATTGGCCATTTACTTTTTCTAATTTATATTTTTTAAATCCAGTGTCCATCAGTAAGATGAATTGTTGGTTAACACATCTATTAAAGGTTAATGAGCCGTTCTTGGGAATAGCAGTTTCAAAGAAACCAGTTCTCCTCAGGTAACTGGCATTGAAAAACATCATCAGAGAATGATAAATGACCAAGAATCATTTACTGCTTTCTTAAAACTTTATGGAAACAGTCCATGACTTAACTGAGATTGAGAACTATCTGGCATTTACAAAAAATCTATCACGTAGTGGAGGGTTCATATTTATTTATTCCAGGCTTCCATAAGACTTCTGGGTTGTTTCCTGGGTAAAGTAGTGGACCGTGTTTTACCAGATCACCGAGATTCTCTCTGGAGATACTTGAGAGCATTTGTGTGCTCTGATGTTTCCCTTCCCTACCCCTTATTCAGTCTTAAGGAGATGAAGTGATGATAGAGATAAAGAACAAAAACAGTATGTACACAGAATGAAGAATTGTAGGCATTTGTGGAGTTTATTCTTCTGTTATCAAAGATAATAAATCATTTTGTCAGATTTTTCTTCTTTTATGAAAAATGGAAGCACAGATAACTCTTGGATTTTATTCTTCTTTTTTTCTCTCAAAATCCATAAAATGGATTTTGAGATCCTCTTCTTTTTCTAATTTCAATTTCTAATGTAAGTTCAGTGTTTTATTTTTTTCCGTGAGTACTGTTTCACTATATATAGTTGAGGAGATTCATTAAATATAATCTTCCCCATTTTCCCTTATTCAGGATTACATTATTTTCTTGATTCAAGAGATTACCCTATAGATGGTCAAAGTTCACTGTGAGGCCTTTTGAAACAAGGACTATAGATTAATAAATGTTAAATAGTTTGCTAAAAATGTTGTGCTATAGATCTTCAAAAGCTTTTTCAAATTATGATTTCATTGACCTGAAAGAGGGGTCTGAATCCTAATGTGTAGGAAAATTTCCCAATATTCCCAAATAGAATTATGAAATATCATGACAACAAATGTCATAGTTTATATATTGTTATTCTGGTTAGAATATTATAAAATATAAAATATAGAATTCTATAAAATATATTCATAAATCTACATTTGACTATTTCATAATTAAAATATAAACTATTCTCTGTCTTGAGATTCTATAAATAAAAATGTGAGCTCATAAATAATAATTAATTAGGCTAATAATTTTCCATCTTATATAAGATTAAACCTATTGCTTTCTGGAAGGAAAAAATATTAAGAAAAAGAGATTACCTTTAGTGAAGACATTAAATTTGAATATCATAAATTCAGATAGAATCGTAATACATATGGCTTTCTCTTTACCATGATTCAATTTTCTGCACTCTTGAAGAATACCCACTTCAATACTTGGAGCTGTTCTGCAGATTCTGCACATGGTGTTATACACTTAGTCTCATTCCTCTTACACTAGTCCCTATTCACATTTGGACCCTCAAACATTCTACATCTACACTTCTTAGTTTTTTCCCAAATGTTATGGGGTAATTTTCTCCCCTCAGATATTAACTTCTTACAGCTTCTCCCATGTGTAGGTCCCTTATTTTTAAAGATGATATAAATTTCAGTTTTAAGCTTGAGTCTAATTCAATTCCACGTATTTAATATTAAGGTGCAGGCTAGAAGAAATGCCAGAAATCCAATAAATCAACAGCTCCAGTTTACCAATGAAGCAGCTGGAAAAAAGAAGTTACAATGTCAAAGTGTGAGTTAGTATACACACCTTATAGTAGAGAGAACTCCTGTCTTGTTACAGTGTATTATGTTTTGTCCCGTAAGGTATGATTTTTTTTTCAAATGGACATCAAAACCTCTAACATCTTTCATATAAACATTTTTTGTGAAAACTAGAATATAGAGATTTTTTAGGACTATAATAATTAAAAATAATATTAGAAGCTTCAACTTCACTAATTTTCTTTCCATACCTTTGATTTTAATCACTCTTCATAGAAGAGAGTCTACTTCTGTCAAGATAATTAGAAATTAGAAGGAAACTAACACAATGATTAAGTAGTTTAAGAGAATTATGAAAATACTTACAAGTATAAAATCTGTGAGTAATCTTGTAAGAATTAGAATCAATTTCTATTTCCAAATTTTGAGTCAAAGTTAACTATGATGAATCTATTACAACATGCCATCTAACTTTACATGTTTGAAGAATATGTGTGTGTCTACTTTTAATTTTGATTTTTCTTTCTGCGTTATGTAGCAAAATATAAAGAGATTATACTATAATTATGCTTAAAGCCTTATTGGTTTTTTATAAATTACAGGGTAAGTCATAATAACAGGCCAAATAATACTTAGCTCCTGAATATAAACAAAGTATAGAGTGGCATAAATCTTGCAAGCACAAAAGTGGTAAAAACAGCAAGATTTAGAGGTCCTAGTACAAGAGAGATATATAGTACCAACTGCAGTAATCTCAAAAATTTATATCACAAAATGTGCAGACTTGATCTTATTTTTCAGTCAGTGTGTTCTGTATGGAAGATGAACATACTCCTGACAATGGAGTATGTTTTAAAAATCTAGATCCTGCTAAGAGAAATATAAAATGTGGTTATATACCGTACTTCTGTGAAAATTTTTAATAAGAATTTAATAAATCATTTTGAAACCTAGATATATTTGTGGAACAATGACATCACTTTTAAATTATGTGTGATTTATAAATGCACAAAATTAATAATGTCTTTTGTGTATGTGTATTACTTTGGAAAGAAACTACTAAGAACTGTATTATCAGACAAAACAGTCTTTGAAAATTTGTGTGCTACAGGGCAATTCGTCACTTCAATTTAATGGAATGTTCCATACTGAAAATGTCTAACTGCTCAGAAGAGGAATAGAGTGTAAATTTATTATCTGAGAAAAGAAAATTAATTGACACAGGCCAAAAATGTAATGGAATTAGACCCATGTGGAATAAGTGAGAACTTCAAGAACTGTATCTAGGCTCTATGGAATGATAAAATAACATGCAGAAAAATGGAAATATGTCATTTTTGAACAAAGCTCAGGATTTCTCAAAGGAATGGCTTATAAATTAATTAAGGCTTCTTTGTCTCCAAGACCATCTGGTCTCAGAATAAAATAGAATATGTCTCTTCAGGTACAAAACATTAAATATTTTTGTGTTTGTTTTGTTATTTAACAAATTATTATTTAAGTAAATACTATTATGGGGGGAATTAGCAATTACTAAGATACAGTTTTTTACAAAAAATATTTAGATATCAGGACAATGTGAAAAATTTATTCAATCTAAATTGATTTATGGAACATCTCTTTGGTAGGTCATGTTCAAAGAACTGGAGGTGGAGACATCTATTCAAAACGGAAAATTTGATGAGACTGATTATCAGGGAACTATTTGATAGAAAAATTAGCTAATTTCCAATAGCTCCGTTTCCTATAAAAATGATTCAAGAACAAGCAGATAAAAAGAAAAAGAGGAGAACTTGGGTTGACTCAGTCACTAAGCATCTGCCTTAGGCTCAGGTTATGATCCCAGGGCCTGGGGGGTCAAGGCCCCCCCTCAGGCTCCGTGCTCAGCAGGAAGCCGGCTTCTCCCTCTCCCACTCCCCTTGCTTGTATTCCCTCTCTTGTTGTCTTTCTTTCTGTCAAATAAATAAATAAAATCTTAAAAAAAAAAGAAAAGAAACAGTAACAGCAAAGCCATGGTGTATTCATGAGTTTGTCAGTTTTGATGAACAGAATATATAGTCCAAGGTGGCTGACTGATGCCCAGTGAGAGTCAGAGAGATGTGGTGTAGATCATGGTTTAGAAGATCATGTGATATTTTCAATCACAATACAGCTTATATAAATGTAGACTGAATTTTTGATAAATTGTTGGATAAATTAGATTAGTTGTTTGGAAAGAAGTATTTCAGTCTATCTATAATTTCTATTGTGTCTTCTGCTAATGATAACTTATAAATCTGTGACTCATTTTCTTTAATTGGACCATTTCTGAAATTATGTCTCTGATTATTGAGAAAGGTTTTCTTTACTAAGCTATAATTACTGCCTCCAAAATAATACAGAGCTTTATGACTTTTAGCATTATTTTATTTTCTAAATTATATAGTATAATGCTATTTAGCATACTGAATAGTAACATTGTTAGTATAAATGATAGCTTCTTTAGGCTTCTTAAAGAAGATGAAAATTTAAATTTGTGAATATAAAGTCTTCTTGATTCCAATAAAGATATTTGTTCGCTTTTTTCAATTTTTAATTCACTCCAAAATGTGAAAACAATGAAAACCAAGCTGAAATATCTGAAAACTATTAATGTATAGTTTCTCACAAGACTTTATTTTTCCAAAATTAGTTTTATAAATATCTAATTTATAGATTAAGATAATGGCTATTAATGAAATTTCCTTTTTTACAGGTGTAGCCATTTCAGTCAGATCTAAAATAGCTATCACTAAATAAAGAAAAGATTAAACTGTTTTCAACACAATATATGATTTTTCCTCCTGGAGATTTGAAATATAAATTATGTCAAAATTGTCCTTTTTCTTTGCAGATTTAGCCATGCAATATAGTCGCTACCATGGAAAGGTGGACTTTCAGAATATCCAGAGAATTTATGATAATAGATAGAGGTGGCATTGGCCCTAAAACATGACAAACATCTATAAATTGTTGGCTAATTGGAACATTCATTAGGGAATGGTGGGTTACATTTACAAGAATTCTGAGAAACACAGAATTCTATCCACAATTCAATGGGTATTAATTATGGGAATTTGAGGGTGAAACTTAACTCATCAGTTCAGGAATTATCAGGATCCCAAACAGAATGAATTGTTGGTTAAAGTGGATCCAGAAATGGCTCAGCTAATGAGGAACTATTATTACTCCTTTCAAATATAAAATGAATGAGTTCCTATAATTTATGTCACAGTCACAAACTGAGAGTGGTAAAACCAGTTTGGGAAAACTGGCCTTTGACTCCAAAACTTTCTTTTTCCCACTATATTGTCTAAGTAATGAAAAATAAAACACCGTTACTTTTTATAAATCACTCAAAATATTCTCCATGCTAAGCACTTTAAATATATACTCACATACATGTAGACATAATAAATCCATTTCCAACTGGTGCTTTCTACTTTTCTACTAAACAATGATATTAATCATTGTTTAAAAACTTTTAATATAAGGAAACCTATTCAAATTATCTATTTTTCCTTTGTGAGTTTTGGTTGCCTTTGTCTTTCAAGAAATTACTTCATTTCATCTATGTTATTAAATTTAGCAGCATAGCGTTGCTCAGAATATTCTTCCGATATCCTTCAAATGTCCACAGTATCAGTGGTGATGACCCCTCTTTTATTTCCAACATTAATAATTTGTGTTTTCTCTCTTCTTAATTTACCTGGCTGGAGATTTATCAATTTTTTACCTTGCCAAAGAATCAACTTAGTTGATTTGATTTATCTCTATTGATACTCTGTTTTAAATTTCATAGATTTCTAGTGTAATTTTTAAATTATTTCTTTGCTTTTGCTTACTTTTGTTTTAATTTGCGCTTTCTCTCATTTCTTAAGGTGAAAGCTTGGGTTATTAATTTTAGATTTTTCTCTTTCAAATATGTGCATTCATTCAATACTATAAATTTCCCTATAAGCCCTGCTTTAACTGCATCCCACAAATTTTAAGAAGCTCTATTTTCATTTTCATTTAGTTTCAGATATTTCAAAATTTTTCTTGAGATTTATTGTTTGACCTATGTATTATTTAGAAATGTGTAGTTTAGTCTCCAAATATTTTGGAGTTTTCTAGGTATCTTTCTATTACGGATTTCTATTTTAATTCTGAGGTCAGAGAACATATTTTTTAATGATTTCTTTTTTTTAAGTTGTTTTTAATGGCCAAGATTGTGGTCTACATTGGTAAATATCCTATGTGAGCTGACAAAAGTGTATTATTTATTGTTGGATGAAGTATTCTATAAATGTATTCTATAGATGTCAGTTAGGCCCAGTTGATTGATGGTGCTCTTCAGTTCAACTATGTCTTGACTTATTTTCTGCCTGCTGGATAGTTTAATTACTGAAAGAGTGCTTTTGAAGTTTCTAACTGTAATAGTGGTTTCATCTATTTCTCCTTGCAGTTTATCAGTTTTGTCTTGCATCTTTTGACAGTCTGTTAGGCATATATACATTAGGAGTTGCTATATCATTTTTGAGAATGATCCTTTCATTGTTATGTAATGTCCTCTTTATCATTGATAATATTCCTTGTTCCTGACTCAGTTTGTATGAAATTAATATAACTATTCCAGCTTTCTTTTCATTAGTGTTGGCATGGCATATCTTTCTTCAGCCCTTTACTTTTAATCTATGTCTGCCTTTATGTGTAAGGTGGGTTTTTATAGATAACATATACTTGGATTTTGTTTTTCATCTACTCTACAGTCTCTGTTTTTTAACAGATGTATTTAGATCTTGATGTTTAAGTTATTAGTGATATATTTGGAGTAATATCTACTATGCTGTTACTGTTGTCTTTATTTTTGTTTTTTAAATTTTTTCTGCCTTCTCTCATTTTAATTGAGCATTTTATATAATTCTATTTTTTCTTCTCTATTATCATATCAATTAAACTTTTATTTTTTAAAATCATTTTGTTGTGGTTTTCCTTGAGTTTGAAATATACATTTTGTGACTAAAGCAAGTACACTTCAAATAATATACCACTTCATAGGTGTGTAATTCCTTTATAATAATATTAAGAAATCCCTCCTTCCCATGAATCATAACAATTATGACATTCATTATTCACTCAAGTTTGGTCTTGAGCAAACTCTTATCCGTTGTTTAATTAAAAGTAAGATAATAAAATATTTTAGTTTACCTTTGTTTATTCTTTAGGTAATGTTCTTCCCTTATGTATGTAAACATGAGTTTCTGACCTATATCATTTTTCTTCTTCCTGAAGAACTTTTTCTGATAGTTTCTGCAAGGCAGATCTACTGATGGAAAGTTCCTTTAATTTTTGTTTTTCTGAAAAATTCATTATTTGTCCTTCAATTTTGAAAGATAATTTCACTTGACACAGAATTCTAGGTTAGTGCATATGTGTTTTCTTCCTTTCATCACTTTAAATATATAATTCCACTCTCTTCTTAGTTTCATGGTTTCTAAAGAAAAGTCCAATGGAATCCTGATCCTTCCTTCCACACAGATCGTATATCTCCTCCTCCTCCAGTTTCTTTCAAAGTTTTCTCTTTGTCTTTGATTTTCTGTAGTCTGAATATGATTTGCTACTATAGATACAAGTACAGATATAAGTATAGCTATAGGTGATACAGATTTGATACAGATGTAGATATATTCTGCTTGGTGTTCTTTGAGAGTCATGGATCCATTGTTCGGTGTATATCATTAATTTTGGAAAATTCCCATTCATTTTTGCTTCAAATATTTCATCTTTTCTCTTTTTCTTCTCTTTCTGGTATTCCTATTGAACATATATTATAATTATTATAATTACCCCACATTTCTAATATTCTGTTCTGTCTTTTGTGCTCTTTTTTCCACTGTGCACTTCAGTTTTGGAAAATGTATTGACATTTCTGTAAGCTTACTCATTTTTCCTCGGTCATTTCTCAGTAAATGTCTGAACCCATCAAAGGCATTCTTTATTTCTGTTACAGTGATTTTGATTTCTAGAATCTTGCCTTATTCTTTCTGGAGTTTTCTGTTTGTATTACTTGTTTGTTCTTTCATATTATATATTTTTCATTAGCATATTCATAATTTTTCTCTTAAACTCCCAATCTGATAATTCTAACCTCTGCCATATCTAAATCTGGGAGGTCATGCTTTTTCGGATTCTTCAAGGGTTTCTTTTTGTTTTTTAGTATGTCATTTAGTTTTTGTTGTTGTTGAAAGTGGGACTTGATATACTACATAAAAGGATCTGAGGTAAATAGGCCTTTAGTGTGAAGGTTTAGGATTACCTGGCTAGGAGTTAGGTTGATTTTATAGTTGGTTGTATCTGTAGGTGTCAGAGGCTGAATTTTTTCCCCATGTTCCTGTTTTTATTTCTTTTATTCTCTTGTCTTTGGGTGTCCCTAGAAGCTCCATCAAAAACAAAACAAAACAGAACAAAACTAATGTATAGTTGACATATATTATTAAATTAGTTTTATACACAATTCTTAAATAACTCTGAGACACACAGTTCTTTCTGCTGTATTCCTTTGTTATCACACAGTAGTACTGGTAAAGTAGCAAGGTATGGGGCAAGGAGAACATACTACAGTCCTGTTATTGGATCTTAGTCTTTTATTGAGCCTGTGCCTCTGAGCTGTGACCTTCACAAATGTTTGTTTCCTCTTCCTTTTCTTAGATGAGACAGAAAGTCAATCTGAGCAAATCGGTATTTCCCTTTCCACATGTAAAAAGCTACACTGGGCTGGAGTTGTATATTCCTTTTCCCCTAGGTTGCTTTAGCTGTGGTAAAATAGTTTCCTTTTAGGATAGGCCATGTTAAGGCAAGTAAAATGATATTACATTTTGAAATGCTGTTTCAAAGTGGCCACTTTTCTTCTCCTCCTGCTAGAATCTTGTGGGGACTTTTCTCCAGTCTCCATTGTAGGGATCTGGTAGGCTGCTATAGGTAACACTAACAAAAGTTTGGGAGCCCCTTATGTCTGGGCGCAGTTGGGGATTTTAACCTTGCAGCTAGTCCATATTGAAACTCTAACAATTTGTCAATTATAGCTTATGTTTTCTTATCTCATTACTGATTCCAGCTGAGATTTGAGTTGCTGACCTACTCTGATTCTTTGTATCCCTATGTCTGTCTCTAGTTGGAGTGCTTTGCTCTGTGATTTCAATTTTTTTTAAAGATTTTATTTATTTATTTGACAGAGAGAAACATAGTGAGAGAGGGAACACAAGCAGGGGAGGTGAGAGAGGGAGAAGCAGGTCCCCACTGAGTAAGGAGCCCGATATGGGACTCTATCCCAGGACCCTGGGATCATAATCTGAGCCAAAGGCAGATGCTTAACAACTGAGCCACCCAGGCACCCCTGACTTCAAATTTCTGATGGATGTTAAAAGATTGGGTGATTTTTAATTCATTCAGCTTCTTTCCTTTGTTACAATGGGAGTGATAAGTTCTTTGCTTGTTATATGCTGGACCAGAAAGGAAGTTTTATAATCTATAATGTTGGACTTAAACTCCTGAATTTCTGATTCATTCGATAGGGGAAAGACCCAAGAATTTATATTTTTGACACGTTCCAATGTAATGTTGATGATACTGGTCTAGGACCACATTTTTAGGAACACTCTTTTTCACTGAAGTACAATTTTTTAGTAGTTCCTTAAGAAAGAAATAATAATAAGCAAATTTCTGGAATGAGCCATCCTTTCATAAATCATTCTTCATTTTGCTACATACAGATATTCAAGTATATATTTCCCTGATCTGTATTTTAACAAACTTTACTTAATTATGTATTTCTTCATTTAGTGTGTTGAACTTTTAGAACACCCTTTCAACCTTCCAATCTGGAAACTTATTCCTTTAATTTTTTTTTGTGATGATTTCCCCTTGTTTCTATTTTTGGTTATTTCTCTCTAGTCCTTTTTCTTGTTGGTGGTATTTGCCCTTCCCATATTGATTACTTTAATTTCTGATCTTTAACTTTCCTCTTTCTCATCCCATTATCTTTAAGGTCTATTTCCTCTGTTATTCTTGAATTTATTTTTAATTAATTAATTAATGTTTGCCTGTCATACTGCTTTTTTTTCTCTCTCTATAAACTCTTTCGCATATTCTAGTTATTGCATGGCCTTGGAATCTTAAATTTGCCCAATAGTGAAGCCAGAGAAACTAAAATTATCAGAAGACTTCTTTGAATTGGAATAAATTTTTTAAAAAGGAGGTGGAAATGCTATTATCAAACTAATTCTTAGAGGGTGTTACATCTCATACATCTATAGAGAGATTAAATTTTAAAGAACAAAGGAAGGAAAGACAGTTGGATAACATATCTTTGTTTTCTATGCTCATTGGGGAATAATTGACTGGAATATGTACTATAGTTTTAAAAGGGATAAATCAAGATTTTGCATTTCTGTAAGAAATCAATTATTTTATATTTATAAAAAATGAAAAATAATGCATCTATTTTTCAAGGGAAGATGGAGCAAAATAAAATCTGAGAAAGAGGTAGAACACAGATAATTCAGAGATATTCTTTTTCCTTAGTTTTTTTTTTTTTTTTAAGATTTTATTTATTTATTTGACAGAGAGAGATCACAAGTAGGCAGAGAGGCAGGTAAAGAGAGAAGGAGAAGCAGGCTCCCTGCTGAGCAGAGAACCTGATGCGGGGCTCAATCCCAGGACTCTGAGATCATGACCTGAGCCAAAGGCAGAGACTTTAACCCACTGAGCCACCCATGTGCCCCAACAATGTCATTTTTTTTTGTAAAGTTAAAGGATTTGATTTGATTTTATTTTTTTAAAGATTCTATCCATTTATCGATACAGAGAGAGAGATCACATGTAGGCAGAGAGGCAGGCAGAGAAAGAAGGGTTAGCAGGCTCCCCACTGAGCAGAGACCCTGATGTAGGGCTCCATCCCAGGACCCTGAGACCATTACCTGAGCTGAAGGCAGACGCCTTAAGGTGCCCCTCTTTTTTCTTAGTTTTGGCTTTTAATGCTTTTTATGGTCAATCTGGTTCTCATTCCACTAATTAGCATAGGTATAGGCATAGGAGATGAGTTTTGCTTTCATCTTAGTAAGTAGGAGCATTCATTTGGAGATTTACATCAGGCAAGAACTGGATATATCTAGGTTGGAAGTAATGAATCAATTGTAGGTCCAGGTTAGATAGGTCCAGGTTAGATATATAGATTTTTAAGCCATAAGTTCTAGGAATAAATCTATTTTTACAACACCTGTTCCCCTGGGGGGGGGGGGCACATAGAACGAGAGGAAAAAAAGAACAGAAATATGAAAACTTAAAGATGTAAGACATAATGAAATTAATGCAAATTAGAGATATTGATGTATTTAGTTTACATCTTTAGTTTACATCCAGATGGCTTGTAAGTCGTATTTATCCTAAAATTTGTGTATGTATATACCTATCTGAAAACAAAATTTGCAGAATCTCATAAAATCCTTTTTTTTTTTTAAGATTTTATTTACTTATTTAACAGAGAGAGAACACAAGCAGGCAGAGAGGCAGGCAGAGGCAGAGAGAGAAGCAGGCTCCCTGCCGAGCAAGGAGCCCGATGCGGAACTCGATCCCAGGATGCTGGGATCATGACCTGAGCTGAAGGCAGCTGCTCAACCAACTGAGCCACCCAGGCGTCCCCATAAAATCCTTTTTTGAAGTACTAAGGAATCTGCTACAAAATTGTCCATAACAGGGATAAACAAACTTTAGTTTAAAAAATGTGAGAGCATCACAGAGAAGAGATGATTTTCAGTTCAGCAAAAATCTGTCATTCAGATTGTCCCTATGTGCTCATGCCTAAGGCTGAGATTAGATACCATGGAAAACATGGGATTGATTATCCACTTGGCAAAGGAAACACAGATATATTTGATCCAAGTTAGCAATAATTCACTGAAGTAGAGCTGGGAAGTTGGCTCAAGTGTGCCAATAGTACATAATCTACTGGGGACATGGAAAAAGCTTGAGTCTCTCTACAGTGTCTAGAACTCGAATACACACACTTCAGAAGTATCAGCAGGAATACTTCGCTGCAAAAGAAAATATGACTGCTGTGAAAAATAAGGAGACCACAACCTTTGGAAAATATGAAACCCAAGAGAAAGGGAAAGGCCTGATGACTTTGAGACTTTGCTTCTTATTGTACTTCATAGCACTTTTATCCTTGCCTTTTTCCATGGCTGTACTACTCAACCTATCCTGCGTGTGCATGCCAGATGAATTGTCTTTGGTTTAGGCATGGGAGTTGTGTTCTGTCTCTTGCATATAAGTTATCTCTAAATAAAATGAAATTGCAACAAACTAAAAATAAAAGAAACAAAACTAGACTATGGCAATGTTAATAAAAACATTAACGTGCTTGTAAAAAAAAAAACCTAATAATTGACAACAATTTTTATTATCTACCCTGCCCCAGATCATCTACAACCTTGCAATTCATGTCAGCAGGCGACATCGGCAGAGGCAATGCTACCTCTTGAGAAGTTACTATATTCGTAGAAGTATCTTCATCAGATAAATATACTGGGAGTAGATTCTCTTGGGACAAACACTAGCATTCTGAGATCAGAAATTCATATTGCAGGGCACCTGGGTGACTCAGCTGGTTGGGCGTTTGCCTTCGGCTCAGGTCATGGTCTCAGGGTCCTGGGATCGAGCCCCGCATCGGGCTCCCTGCTCGGTGGGAAGCCTGCTTCCTCCTCTCTCTCTGCCTGCCTCTCTGCCTACTTGTGATCTTTCTCTCTGTCAAATAAATAAATAAAATCTTTAAAAAAAAGAAATTCATATTGCAGATAGCCTTGGGTGTGGGTTAGCATTCACTAGTTCACTGGGGAAGAGTAGCAGCAGCCTCATCAGCAACAACACCTTTTAACAAGGTTGATGGTGAAGCATAAATAATCAGTTCTTGAAATTTGGAGAGGAATTTTTCCAAAAACAGGTTGTGAACATCCTTAGCAGCAGAGGAAAACAAAATGTTGTATTTGAGGACTAATTTAGAATCATTATCATTACTCAATTATTCCCCAGAATGTTGTGGCACAACAAATATGCCTTATGAGGAGGTGATTAGGAATATTTTAGGTAATAAATGTAAATTAATGATTCATTTCTTAAGCAATGTAAGTGATGATTTGGAAATATATAAGCATTATATAGTTTGAAATTCAAAATTGGCCAAAGGAAAATGGCATGAATTCTATTTGGGAAGGCTAATGGCATATTTTTTTAAACTGAATCTTTAGAAGACAAAATATTTTCAAGTTATATATAATTCCTGGTAGTTTGAATCAAACTTGCTAAATAGTATTTTCCAAAAGAGAGATCACAATTTATTTTCAAAAAATATTATTAATCATTAATTATGCAGTTCTCTAGACATGATTATTTGTGAACTTAGTAAATAAATTTAAGGATTTCACTATTTTTATTTGTTTTTAACATATAGAGAAGAGAAAGAACGAACTGAATTTTCTGCAGTTATCAAAGTTTCTCCTTGATCAAAGTTATAAACCAGCTGTTTGATTTATAACACTCAGTTAAAATTCTCAGGCATTTTATCTCGATATAACTGACAGCCTGGAAGCAGTATCTTGTTTGTCTGGAAAGGAAATTTTTTAAATATCTTTTTGCTTCATAATTTGTATTGTTTATTTTGTAAGTTTATGAAAAATACCCTTAAAAGGAAATGGCGTATTGATTTTAATCCGCATGTATACCTATTGTGACATGAATAAACCAAAACTTAATTTCATGCCTTGTTGTTGCAGACTGTTACAATGCATTGTTTCATGCATTACATTTATAAACAATGGAATACGCTCTTCTTCTGAAAAGACTGATAAAGTTATATACATATAGAATCATCACTAAGTTATATTAAGTGAAAAACATACAAAATGCAAGACGGTGTTATGCTCTTGTAAGAATATAACAATATATGTGTAGACATATTGTGGAGAGTATTTGGAAGGATAATTCAGAATCTTTTGACAGTAATTATCCTTGGAGTAGAGAAAACGTTTACTTCATTTTTATTATTTTATATTTGAAACATTATATACGTACAAAGATTGAACAAAAACTGTATAGTGCAACATCACAAACTAACACCTGTAAAAGCAGTACTTAGGCCAGGAAATAGAATTTGCTAGCACACAACACTGATAAATTCACCTGCCCATTCACTACCTCTTCCCTTCTCTCCAAAGTTAACTACTGGGCCAAATTTTGCAGTAATCAGTTTCTTGAATTTTATACCTACACATGAATTCTTAAACCTGACTCTTCAGTATCCCCTGACTTTTTAACTTACTATAAAAGGAATCAAACAGAACATATGGTTAATTTTATTTGGTAATAACAAATAGTTTGCTAACAAGACTCACAACAGAAACTAAACATTCTTGGCAATATTTCACATGGGAAGCCTCAATTGTGTTAGATATTTTGATTTTTATTAGTAATATTACATTGTGGTTATTTTTACACTATATTTGATAACAAATATTTCAATTTTCAGTGTACATTTTGATTTTTCCTCGGTGAGGTCTCTTCTAGTCCTTTCCTGCCACTGTGTTTTAAATTCCATATAAATATATTTGATAAAAGCCTTTATTAGTTATATATGTTGAGAATAGCTCCTTTATTAATTGCTGTTTCACTCACTTTGTGGTGTATTTTAATAAATATTAATGACTAATTAATGACTAATGTTAACATAGTTTAATTGAATAGTTTTCAATGGGAGATGGTTTTGTCACCTAGGGGATATTTGGTAATGACTAGGTCATTTCTGGTTACTGTAACTGGTGGGATGTTAGCAGCATTAAGTGAGTAGAGACCATGGATACTGCTAAACATGCCCCAATACTTGGGTAGTCCAACCACAACAAAGGCTCATCCGGTCCAAAATGTGAAGTGTATTGTTTTGTATATATCTCTACTCACATTTCCTAAAAATATTTTCCAATATGAACTTCTAGAAGATTTTGCCATTTATTTTAATTATATCTATAGCCCCCTGGCACTGATCTATACATAGAATGTGTAGGGGATTAACATTCATTGATTTCACTATATGGATATCAAGATGAGACATGATCATTTATTAGAAACGTCATCATTTTAGCTGTGCTGTGAAACATTTTTTCTGTATCAATCATCCATATATGTATGATTCTGTTTCATTAAAGTTGTATATAAACTAGAAATTAATTGTATTGTACTGTAGACAGGTGTTACAAAATAAATTTCAACATCCCTCAGTATTTTAGTTGCAATAAGAACATAACCTTTTCTGTGGCTATTGTACCCAGTTACACATTAAGAGATATAGGTTTCTTATGACAAAACCTCTGGAGAATATGTTGTCATACCATCAACTTATAAAACCTTCTTTCTGAGATCCTAGCGTATTAAGTTCTAACTTTTTTGATAACTCTAAATTCCTTTTTTTCATTTTTTTCTTTTTGAATTCCTTTTTTCTTCCACTTACCTTCCAAATACACTGTTACAAAATCTAGGCCTCTGTATTAATCTGCTTGGAGTACTACAACAAAACACCATTGTCTAGATGGATTAAAAACCAGACATTTATTTTTGACAGTTCTGGAAGTTGATGGAAGTCTAATATCAGGATGCCACTGTGGGTGCATCCTGAGAGTCCTATGTCTTGCAGATGGCTGCCTTATCACTGTGCCATCACATGACCAAGAGAGAACTCTGATCTCTTCCTATAAAGAGTCTATCCCCAACATGGAGTCCCATCCTCAATACCTCATAAAGACCCAACTACCTCCCAAAGACACTTCCAAATAGCATCACACTGAAGGTTGGGGCTTCAGCATATGAATCTGTGAGAACACAAATATGCAGATTACAATAGCTTCTGTTCTTTGTCTAGTTAATATATCCCCAAATTGGAAATGCCAAATATCCTAGGTGATGAGGTGATTGCGAAAGTAAACTAAAGCTTGTCCCTTTGTCTTCTCTCTTTTGCCTCCTGGCAAATAAAATCCTTGCTGTCTTTGTTATTCTCCCACAGCCTCATCTATTGTTTTTTGTTTGTTTTGTGTGTAATTGAGCTTTCCTAATTATTTTTTAGTGGAAGGCCAATTTAATACAAGTGATTCTGTCAGAGCAAGAAGTGAAAATTATAATATGGTGTGAATTTCTCTTTCCCTAGTTAATAATAAATTTGAAGGCTTTTCATATACTTATTGGCCATACAGATTCCTTCTTTTATAAAATTGCACATGCCATCAACTTGCTTATCTTCCTCTTGGATCATTTATCTTTTTCCCTATTGATTTGTAGGAGATAAATTTTTTCTCTTTCTTTCTCATATGATCAAGATCGATCTGTGGCTTACTTTTTAATTCACATCTTGCTATCTTTTGATAAAGAGATGTTTTCAACTTTAATGTAGTCATTCATACTTACTACAGTACTTTTATTATTAAGCAATATTTTGCTACCCAAACATCAATAAGATATTTTCCTAAATTCTCATCCAATTTTTAAATGTTTTTCCATACAAATATCTAAACTAGAATGGAAAAAAAACTCTGTCTATCATTAATTATATACTAATACATAATTAGTTTCTACATGTATGTCCACTTGTCTGACATATTTATTTTGAAAATAGAATTCTTTCCCTACTACTCTGCAGTATTCTCTTCATTACAAACCACACTTTCTTACATGTGTGGTTCTATTTTAGTGACAATCATTTTATTCCTTTGGTCTATCCTTTGTTCAATATCATCATTATGTTTTATGGATTTATCTTATTATTTAATGAGTTCTATCAGTACTATTCTTTTTGTATAGCATATTGGTTATTCCTTGACTTTTATAAACAATTTAGTATTTATCTGATTATGAAAAATATATCTAGTGTGATTTTGACTGTTAACACGGTTATGATTGACATCTTTAGAATATTGAGTTTTATAAAATGTGAACATCACGTATATCTGAATTTATCTATGATTTACTTAATAAGGATTAATATTTTATAGTTTCTGTTGCAGAAGTCTGATACAATATTACTTATGTTTATTTATAGGTCCTTGTTATTTCTTGATGTTATGGTAATGGTAACTTAAAAAAATGATATACTAGTTGTTTATTTTTGCTATTTAGAAATGTGATTTTAAGAAAGATTTAGTTAAGTTTACTGAAGTATTTATATATATTTATGTAGAGTTCTACAAATGTACATTTGTGAAACTGCCACCAAAATCAAGATAAGAATATTTCCATCACCTTTTAAAACAATTACTTTATGCCAGTTGTCCTCAATTCTATACTTTTCTCAGTCTGCAACAACCATTGTTCTTATTTCTGTCTATATTTTTCCCCAGAATGTCATATAAATGATACAGACGAATCTTAAAATAATTATGTTGAATTTAAAATGGACAAAAATAGTATATATGGTATATAACATTCTAGAAAATGAAAAATAACCCATAGGTCTGTGATTATGTGGTTTGGTGGGGAAAAGGTGTTCAGAAGAGAAAGGAAACAGGATTACAAAGAGGCATAAGGAAACTTTGGGTTGTGAAGTGGATATGTTCACCTTCTTGATTATGGTGATAATTTCACATGTGTAAGCATGTGTCAAACATATAAAATTGAACATTGAAACTGTAATATTATATAATTATTATTTAACAATAAACAGGATAAAGTACTGATGCATGGTACAATATGAATAAACTGATGCATGGAACATTATGAATAAACCTTGAAAATATGCTAAACATATTTAGCAAAACATATTTAGAAAAAAGCAAAACATAATAGACCACATACTGTAGGATTGCATTTATGTCAGAGGTTCAGAATAGGCAAATCCCAAAAGACCAAAGTATATTACTGGTTCCCGAAAGATGTGGAAAGGAGAAATGAGGAATGAATGTTGGTTTCTTCATGTGGTGAGGAAGATATTCTAAAATTAGATATCTGTGATGGTCACACAACTCTGTACATATTCTCAAATTTCCTGAATTATACACTTTAAAATGGTGAAGTATATGGCATATAAATTATATCCCATATATATTACAAACATGTTATTTAAAAGATGCAAGAATAGTATGTCAGAACAATTTGGAAAGGCCGAGATTCATTAATCACCAATAGATCAATTATCCATCAGTTTAGTTTTTTAAAATCCATGAATGTTTTTACTTACAGAGTACCAGTGCATTTCAGAGTTTACTGGAGGCATGTATATAACTCTTTTGAAGTGTCAACATTCTAAAATCAATATTGCAAAAGGTCTGCAAACATTTGAGGATTCTTGGTTCAGCATGGATAAAAGAAAGTGTGGTGGAGAATAAGAACTATTTTAAATATTTTAAAGCCATTCCACAGAAATACTTTCTGTTGTAGGTCTAGAGGATAGTCCTAGAATTGGTATGTGGCAAATTATAAAAGGACAATTTTAGTTTACCAATGTCCTCAGTAATGCTTGTTTATCATATGTTATTGATTGATTAAAAAATGGCAACAAGTCTTCATCCTTCCCTGCGTCTATTCTCTTTGCAAAGTAACTTCCTGTTTCTTTCAAACAAATATAGAGTCCTTTTACCTACCTTTTGATGCTGGACTGACTTCAGAATCAAACAGCTTAAGCTTCAAACAGCCTTATAGTTGTGCATGTGTATGTGTGTGTTTCTGTTGCTCTTTATCTCTGCCACTGTCACCAGCTGATGTTAGCATCCTGGAATATCATTGAAAACACAGCAGATTTCAGTTATCTCAGTAAAGACTTTTAACATATAAGCTTACATCAGCCAAATCAAGCTCATATCAACAGAACTATCAAGGTAACCTACAGCATCATAATAAATAATACATAATTGCTGTTTAATGCTGCTAATTTTAGTGTGGTTTCTTGCTCCACCATAGCTAATTGGTAGAGTAGATCTCATTGTTTCCTCCTGGATTAATTAGTTAATTAATCTTTATTTATTTATATACTTCTTCCAAGATATATTTTAGAAAGTCATTACATATCTGAAAGCAGTGAAGTGCAATTATTTACAACTATGTTTCATATGGTTACCAGTATAAAAATTATAGGTGAACTTAATTGCATTGTAAACTCTTGGTAATAAGGCATTTCATATTATTAATACATTAAGATTTTAGATCATTATGTTCAATGGTATATTACATAGACTTTTCTTGCATGTTTTATGTCAGCTTCAATCTGACTCTTTTGTAGTTTTTGTCTTTAGCATTTTTAACCTTGACATTAATGATGTAGAAGCATTTTGTTGGTGATACTTTTGTTGTTTCAATCCATTCAGACTTTTCAGCTTGTCAATTTACATTTTAATTGTTGAATATACTTGACTATTATTTCTTTAAGTTTTAACTCTGAGACTTTTAAAAGGTGAGGTTTTCTTTTTTTTTTAATATTTTTATTTATTTGACAGAGAGAGAGATCACAAGTAGGCAGAGAGGCAGGCAGAGAGAGAGGGGGAAGCAGGCTCCCTGCTGAGCAGAGAGCCCAATGCGGGGCTCGACCCCAGGACCCTGGGATCATGATCTGAGCGGAAGGCAGAGGCTTAACCCACTGAGCCACCCAGGCGCCCCAAAAATGGTGAGGTTTTCAACATTACTTTTCTATGTCTTCTTACTTTACCACGATATTATTAAGTATTATACCTCTCCAATACTTTCTAGAGGATTTTTTCCAATTTGACCTTCCAGCTCATTATTTACCTCTTCTGCCTTATTCTTTTTACTTTTACCTATTTTTTTTCAGGATAATATGTATTATACAGATGTTCAGCATATTCAGAGAAATATCTACTAGAAAGAAATATTAGAACTATTTCAGTGAAGGAGTATTTGTTCTCAATTGAGATTTTGCTGAGCAATAAGGCAAGAAGGGGAGACATAGCTAGAAACAACATTGCTAAACCATCGCCGAAACTGCAGCTTATATAATTAAGGGATAAGTACATAAAATAAATATGAAATACCTTACCTTTGCAAATGTTCACATATATATAGTCATGTGAATACTTTCCCGGTGTCCTATCCAGGTCCTTGGAAAAGGCCGGTGCAAAAGGCAGATTGAGCAGCCTAAACTTGGTTAAAACCACATTTGTTCCTAGCCCTCACTAGGAACAAATGTGAGGGCTTCTATCTTCCCTCTACAGCGGACTCTAAACCACTATCTTCCCTTGGCTTCTATCTTCCCTCTACAGCGGACTCTAAACATATTATTCCCTGAAGTTTTCTTACAGTTTTGTTCCAAATGCTGAGTAGGCCCTGCATGTTTCCAGGCAGCATGTTAGTATTCAGCTTTGAATTGATGAGAGAATTGAATCCATGGGGTACTTTTATAATAGCTGAAAACAATGGGTGCCTTCACTCCCTTGATTCCCTAGCCAATAAACATCACTTCCTTGCTGAGGCAATGTTTCTAATGATGTGGGGCTATTTTATCCTATGTGTTTTGGAGTAGAAAAGTAATGTAAGAGCTGCTAGAATGAAAATTACCTCCATTTAGGATGGTGAATAAATAAACTTGTTATTAATGGCAAACAATAAAGCTTTATTGGAACTGAGAAGGATTATCTCAAAGGCTTTACAATTGCTGAATAGATAAGAAAACTATTTATTAAAGATCATGCAAAATTAAGAAGAGTCAATAATAGTGATGTTTTCTGATAAAGTATATCTATATCAAATATCAAATGTAGATTTAAAAAAGAAATTAAAGGATATAAAATTCAAGATGAAATTTTGCCCTGGTTTTAATATTTTAATAACATATAGAATATAATACTATTTTTATATATGTGCAAGTATTTACCTACACATATAAGTACATCTATCTGGAGAGTCCTATCACAAAAACTTCCCACTTTTACCCTGAGAATCAGAAATCAGTATATTACTTCCATTCTAATTATGAAAAAGATTTGGGAGGGTGTCTTATCATGGCCCAGAATTCAATGTCATTGAAGGCACAGAACTGCAATCGTTTCACATCTTCTCCCGGCCATCATTTGGTCCTTTGGGGATTGCTGAGTGTTTGAGTAGGCAGGCATCTGGGTACAATTTAAACCTAGATGATAATTAAAAGGAAGGTTGACACCACTCACTTGAATAATGCAAAGCACCATTGACATTGTGGGTATAGAATTGGGCCAGGATTTTTTTTTAATGTGTGATCCAGATTACTTGCATTATTACAAATACTTGGTATGCTTATTTAAAAAGATAAAATATTAAATCATGATACAGAAACATAAGAGTATCTGAAACCAGGATTTGAAAATCTACTTTAAAGAATCTCAAGGTAGCATTATATACATTAATAATACTTACCTAAACACTCTTTCTATAATTCAATATTTGTCTTTGGGAGTTGTGCATTTAAATGTGTACATGTAGGTTTGGTTCAATATTTTCTTACTAAAATGTCATAAAAATTACTCATTTCTATTTTTACCATAATATTTATTAAGGATCCCAAAAGGGACTATGTATTAAGATATCAAACAAGACCCCCTAATTTTTCTTTTGTTCTTGAATTGTCAGATTTGGAGACAAATGCTACCTCTGTGTTCTAGAGTTTTTAAGGTAAAGGTGGAAAGATGGATCCTAGAGCAGTCCAGTCTCTATGGGAAGGCACAGAACAAAAAGGTGTGTACACTGCTAAGGTTTAGGAATGGTAATATTTTCCTGGAAGATACCAGAAACTTGCTAAAAAGGGAACAAATTTAAGAACTGAGGTTTGTTCAAAAGGACTCTTACTCAAAAGTTTATTATCCTCAGTGGTTTACTGATGCTTGATAATCCTGTTTTCTTTTAGACTTGAAGGATGGGATAATGGAAAAAGATTCACTCTCCCACAATATCTGCTGTGTTAGGAAAACTCAGTCTTTTCCTGTTTCTTCCTTTCTTACACAGTTATTACCCTAGCAGCAGTTCTGACACCAAATATATGGGGGACTTCCCCTGCTAAACAGTTCTCTGCAACAGGAGCTCTGTGTTCCACAAGTGAACTCAATTCTGACATTCCCTTCCTGGAGACAGCATCAAATCCCACAGGTTAATAGTTCAGTGCCATAAGACTGCCTCCTCTGCACTTTGGATGCCAATCACAAGTCCACATTGTCATCTGTGCTTCTGACTGATTGGCTTTAAGTCTAAGGTTCCATGATCCTCTCCTTGGATTTGATTAATTTGCTAAAGCATCTCATAGAACTCAGGAAAATAATTATTTATATTTACTAGTTTATTAAAGGATATGATAAAAGATATAGATGAACAGATAGATAAAGTGATACATAAGGTGATGTCTGGGAGGATCCCAAGTGCAGAATTCTCTATCTCCATGAAGTTGGGGCATGTACCCTCCTGATACACAGATATGTTTGCCAACCAAAAACTCTTAAAACCTTATACTACTGGGATTTTTAATCACATGGATATGATTAATCATTAACTCCATTTCGAGTTCTTCTTCCTTCTCTGGAAAAAGTGGCTGTAGGGGTACTGAATATTCCAAGCTTCTGACCATGACTTGGTCTATCTGGTGTCAAGCTCTCATCCAGGAACTCACCAAGATTTGACTCATCAGAGCAAAGACACTACTAGGGTTTTTATCCCTTAGGAATATACAAGGGTTTTAGGAGCCCTGTGTACCAAATATTAGAATAGAGATGATCCTAGTGCTCTTATCATTTGGAAAATTGCAAGGGCTTTAGAAGCTCTCTGCCAGGAATAGGAGACAGATATATACATATGTCTTCTATTATCTCAAACCTCTTTTAATATGTGCATGCATGAGTCAAAAAACTTTACGGGAGATTTTTTTTTTAAAGATTTTATTTATTTATTTGACAGGGAGAGAGAGAGAGATCACAAGTAGGCAGAGAGGCAGGTGGGGCTGGGGGGAGCAGGCTCCCTGCTGAGTAGAGAGTCCAATGTGGGGCTTGATCCCAGGACCCTGAGATCATGACCTAAGCTGAAGGCAGAGACTTTAACCCACTGAGCTACCCAGGCGCCCCTCCTGGAGATCTTCAATACAGGGTATAAGAAATGAATAGCAACCACATTAGTAGTGTCCCATAGCAAAACTAAAAACATTAGATAGGTAGGTTTTGGGGTGGGGGACAGGGTGGACCACATACTCATAGCTATTGGAAGGGTGATTAGTAGGATATTTAAGACAAGACCCCCTTTTATTTATTTATTTATTTTATTTTTTTAAAGATTTTATTTATTTGACACAGAGAGATCACAAGTAGGCAGAGAGGCAGGCAGAGAAAGAGGGGGAAGCAGGCTCCCTGCTGAGCAGAGAGCCCGATGTGGGGCTCAATCCCAGTACCCTGAGATCATGACCTGAGCCGAAGGCAGAGGCTTTAACCCACTGAGCCACCCAGGTGCCCCAAGACCCCCTTTTATAATGTTATTAGAAGAACTCCCTCCCTGAATGGGGGCAAGATGAATATTTTGTAGGCTGTCTATCCATCCTTCCAACTATCTATGAAAATACTTTGCTTTGGTTGAGAAGACAATGCAAATTTAGACAATCACTTTCAGGATTTGCAAAACATATTACTTATGCAGTCTCTGATAGTTACCTGAGGTGGACCTAGCTCAATATGGGAAAAGTAGCTATCATAGGAGCTGAGATAAAGTGTAGGCTTCTGCTGCCATAAGCCATTAACAAAATTTATAGAGAGAAGAAATGGACATGATATCTGTTCGTTCACTGAACACGAAGCTTCTCTATGCAATATTGGCTTTGATGTATCCCAACCTCACATAATAAATAATTTTGAGTCATTTTGGATGTCACATTGTTTTTTTGTTTGTTTGTTTTCTTTTTTTTTTTTCTAGTCCTGGTAGAGAGATCAAAAAATCAGTCCAGGAACTAGAAATTATATAAATACTTGCATTTGTAGTACCTTATAATAAATACTAAAAATCACAAACATTACTCAAAGCTTTTGCAGAATACTTAAGAATTAAAAGAGACTATTTTTTTTTTAAGATTTTATTTAGTTATTAGAGAGAGAGAATGTGAGAGAGAGCATTAGAGGAGAGAAGGTCAGAGGGAGTAGCAGACTCCCCGTGGAGCTGGGAGCCTGATGCGGGACTCGATCCCGGAACTCAAGGATCATGACCTGAGCCGAAGGCAATTGCTTAACCAACTGAGCCACCCAGGTGACCAAAAGAAACTTACTTTTCAGTATTTTCTTATGTTGTTAAATTTTACTTTGTTTTTGCAAAAGAATTGTGTAAATTTTTAGGAACACCATAGAAAAATGTGGTACAGGATCCTTTAAGTGAGCCTATTTATGTGCCTGCATACACATTAAGTTAGATTTTGAATGTAGTTTATGATCGGTTATATTCTAACTATATGTCCTTTTTGTGTCTTTCAGGTAGAAAGGAAAGAGGAGAACTTTTAATTTCTTTTTATCTGAGTATTGTTGACACACAATGTTACATTAGTTTCAGATGTACAACGTAGTTATTCAACCTCCCTATAATTATGCTATGTTCACCACAAGTGTACTTAACAGCTGTCCCAGTGCAACACTATTATGATATATTGACTGTCTTCCCTATGCTGTGCAGTTTATTCCCATGACTTACTCATTCCATAAGTAGAAGCCTGTATCTCCCACCTCCCTTCATCCTTTTTGCCTTCTCCCTATCTCTCTTGCCTCTGGCAATCATTTTTTTCTCTGTATTTGTAGATCTGATTCTGTAAAGAGGAGAATCTTGAACCTAGTATTCTAAACGTGTATATCCTTTGAAGTTGACAATTCTGCTAGGTTTCCTAACACAATACCAAGATTTCTTTGTTTTTTAAAATATTTTTATTCTCGGGGTACCTGGGTGGCTCAGTCATTAAGCATCTGCCTTTGGCTCAGGTCATGATCCCAGGGTCTTGGGATGGAGCCCCGCATCAGGCTCCCTGCTAGGCAGGAAGCCTGCTTCTCCAGCTACCATTCCCTCTGCTTGTGTTCCCTCTCTCGCTGTGTTTCTCTCTGTCAAATAATTAAAAATATATATATTTTTATTCTCATAGTCTTATGTACAACCCTGCCTTTGCTGAATTAGGTTGGGTCACATATAAGTAGGAAAAATCTTTTTGTCTAGATGATGCAAAATTAAGTGTACTCGAGAAAAGCAGGTGAAGTGGTTTTTTGCTCCCATCCTCTACATTAGAGATCTGCTTTTGCTTTTCTGTATCTTCATACTATAACAATAAACCCATTGAGGAACAGAGCTAAAGAACAAAACAAAGGAAAGAAAACATTTATCAGAGATTGCCCAAGCTACTTTCTGGGACTTTCCTGGGTAGAATTCTTTGTAAATAACAGCAATCTCAGACTCATTTTGTAGCACCAATTGCAAGCAGGGCATGGATACACAATTAGACATACACAAACACACACAAGGAGATGACACCAAAAAGGAGATTTTGAAGAAGACAAAGGAAGAAAAAAATGAAGGATAAAGTAAAATAGAACTCCAAATAAGCCGTGGATTATAGATTCAAACTTTTTAAAGTATATTTTTTAAAGTCTTTCTCCTCCTAGAACCATGTAAAACAACCATGAGGTTGGTCTTGACCCTGCTCAAGATCAGTAAAACTCCTTGTCTGAGAGTAGAAAGATAGGAATTAGAGGTTTGAAATATGGTACAAAGACTGAACAAACTCAGTCAATATGCACCCATCTATTCATGCATCCATTTAAAACTATTTGTGTAAAGTCTAACATCTGTCACACTTTAAAATGCATGCATTTGGGACGCCTGGGTGGATCAGTGGGTTGGGGCTTCTGCCTTAGGCTCAGGTCATGATCTCAGAGTCCTTGGATCAAGCCCGCATTGGGCTCTCTGCTCAGCAGGGAGCCTGCTTCTCCCTCTCTCTCTGCCTGCCTCTCTGCCCACTTGTAATCTCTCTTTCTCCCTCTGTGTCAAATAAATAAATAAATAAATAAATAAATAAATAAATAAATAAAATCTTTAAAATAAAATAAAATGCATACATTTATTGATCAACTATATAGAGTATATAAGTTGAAGTGTAGACCAGAAAGGGAAGATATGTTTAAGTAGTATGCATTGAGCTCATAAATAGATGAGTCATGTTAGCAGATTAAGTTTTGAAAGTATTAGTAACTCAAAAGCCCATGATGACATTATAGCTGAGTAAAGCTACTGCCCAAATGTATTAATATAAAAATGTTAGCAGTTATTTGTATGATGATAAATACAATTGAAATATCCAGGGAAACTTGGAGTGTTTGGAAAGAACCTGATAAGGAAGACTTTTTTTTTAATCAAGATTTCTTATGGAATTGAGAAGCAACAGTAGAGCCAGAAGATAATGCACAATATATAAACATGACTACTAATAAATCATATGGGACACCTCAGCTGGTGTTACACCTGGCTGGGGCTTCTTCCTCTCTAGTTAAGTTCCCTAAAGTCCAGGTCTTGTGGCAGCACACCTGAGGAAAATGTTGAATTTAAAGAGAAGAATACACTTGCCCAGGCCACTCCTTCCCACTGGATCAGTACAGAAAAGAGGAGTGAGGAAGCAGAAGTACCAAATATCTTATCTCATTACATTAGCTTTTTCCAGTTTAGAGCTGATACCATTGTCAGTTGCTCCCCAAGCAGAAAACCCACCTAAGTGTAGTGGACAGGAATGAGGATTGCAGCAAGAGCACAGGTGCATACTGGGAAATCTGTTCCCATGATAACTGGAAATTAGAAAATGGTACTCCCATCTAAGGAAAACAGTAAAAACCAGAAAGGATTCACTGGCAAATATAATCATCATCAAAACCAAATTTTAGCAATCAGTACACTCTATTTTAATTTATTCATTCTTTCTGAAATCCTGAAAATTTAAATACATGATAATACATAAATAACTGTTGGCAGTATGAGAGAAAAGGGGTGGGTTCTCTCATTTAAATAAGTAGGGATGATTCTGCCAAAATACAGTGAGTATAAATAACAATAAAAGTGATTTTACTGAGAGAATGGCTTTATAATAATTTCAATAAATTCATATGTATATACATGAATACAACTATAATTTGTTAATATAATTAACGTATATCTACATATGTATGATACCCTAATGTATATATAATGTATATGTAATGTATATGTAAATAGATAATGTGTATTTAAATATATATGAATATATATTATATATTAGTATATATGTGAATGCTTACTTTTACACAATAAAATTAAAATTTATAGAGAGGGGGTGCCTGGGTGGCTCAGTGGGTTAAAGCCTCTGCCTTCAGCTCAGGTCATGATCTCAGGGTCCTGGGATGGAGCCCCACATCCGGCTCTCTACTCAGAGGGGAGCCTGCTTCCCCCTCTCCCTCTGCCTGCCTGTATTCCTACTTGCGATTTCTTTCTCCCTGTCAAATAAATAAATAAAATCTTTAAAAAAATTTATCAGAGAAATAAAATCAAACTCATCTTTAGCAAAATAAACTGGATAGTGAAAACTAAACTATTAGTAAACATTTTATTGAAGAAAATTACTTCTGACTATGATATAGCTGTAGATAGGCGTCATGTGGTTATTTATGCTGTATTTGAAATGTGGCTTTTTTTTTACCTTCAGTGTAACATACGTAAGATTTTCCTTACACAAAGAAAAAGAAAATACAGAGTAAAACTTAAAAGGGGAAAAACCATTTGTGGAAAGTTCAATACTAGTCATTTGTTGATTATGTTCCAATAAGCACAAAACAGTTCATATAAAATAATAATAATAAAAAAGACACAATGTTGCTAAGCTTGTAGTACCCATTTACTTCCCCCATGTAAATAAAAGGATTGATGCAGTGAAAAATCACCCATTTCAGCCAACTGAAAATGTTTGGTGGAGAAAAATGTTTCCTTAACTTAAAGCACTCTAAATTCACCAGCTAGGCTTATTTCAACAATCATCTTACTCTGTTTTCTGAACACATGAGTATGCTGCCTAATGGAAAATAAGCATTTCATCTTGAAGATTGAAATCAAGGTTTTTAGTTTAATCATTCACCACAGAAACATAGTAAATTACTGCACAGGCATAATGGTGTCTGATGGTGAAGCACAAAAGGGACTGTGCTTCTGTCGGTTGCATAAATCCATTGCTGTTCTGCCCACAAGAACTTGCAATAGTCCATGATTACAAAATGTGTTATGAACAGAGAAGTTTCTTAGTGGCTAGGATTTTATTAGGTGCAGCCCCTAATTTTTTTTAAAACATTCATGGCATTTTATTATCGGGATGTTTGGACAGAGTAGACTTCTCCTTTCCATAATTGTTCATACATCCTTTCTACTGCTTTGTTAATATAACATTAACATTGTCAAGTACTAAGAGCTCACCCAAACATCACGGCTTAGCTACAAAAGGGCCACTCGAGGACTGGGACCATCTCCTCCAGCTATTTCACTTCATTTCCATCCTAGTTCTCAAGATACAGGAGGCGATTAATAAACATTCACAAAATAAATTGTTAAACATCAACTTCCTGATCTCTTTTCATTATTGTTTCATCCTTGATATATCCTTTTCATGAGAATACCTCATCATTGTTCTTTTATTTATTTTTTTTTTACAAAACCCTTATCCTGGTGATACCTCTCTTTTCATTTAATTTTATTTATTCTTTTAAATCCAATTAGCCAACATTTAGTATATCATTAATTTTGATGTAGTTCAATGATTTATTAATTGTGTATAACACCCAGTGCTCATCAGATCACATCTGATGTGCCCATCACACAGTTACCCCATCCCCTCCCATCCACAACCCTCAGTTTGTTTCCTGGAGTCAAGGGTCTCTCATGGTATGTCTGGCTCTTTGATTACTTCCCATTCAGTTTTCTCTCCCTTCTCCTATGGTCCCCTGCACTTTCTCTGATTGACTAATTTCACTTATCATTATACCCTCCAGTACGCAAATGGTAGGTATTCATGCTTTCTGATAGCTGAGTAATATTCCATTGTCTATGTATACATGTATTTGCCACATTTTCTTTATCCATTCATCTGTTAAAGGACTTCTCAGCTCCTTCTACAGTGTGGCTATTATGGACATTGCTGCTATGAACATGGGGTGCAGGTGCCCCTTCTTTTCACTACATCTGTATCTTTGGGGTAACTACCCAGTAGTGCAACTGCTGAGTTGTAGGGTAGTTCTATTTTTAACTTCTTGAGGAACATCCACAGTTTTCCAAAGTGGCTGTACCAGCTTGCAGTCCCACCTACAGTATAAGAGGGTTCCCCTTTCTCTACATCCTTGCCAACATTTGTTGTTTCCTGTCTTGTTAATCTTTGGCATTCTAACTGGTGTAAGATGGTATCTTGTTGTGGTTTTGATTTGAATTTCCCTGATGGCTAGTGATGTTGAACATTTTTTCATGTGTTTGTTAGCCATTCGTATGTCTTCTTTGGGGAAGTGTTTGTTCATGTCCCCTGCCCATATTTTGACTAGGTTATTTGTGGGTTTTTTTGGTGTTGAGTTTGAGAAATTCCTTAGGATCTTGGATATATGCAACTTCTTTATCCATTCATCAGTCAATGGACACACTTGGACCGTTTCTCTAGTTTGGCTAGTGTATATAATGTTGCTATAAACATCGAGGTGCATGTACCCCTTTGTATTAGTGTTTTTGTATTCCTTGGGTAAATGCCTAATGGTGCAATTGCTGGATCATAGGGTAGTTCTATCTTTAACTATTTGAAGAACCTCCATACTCTTTTTTAGAGTGGCTGTACCAGTTTGCATTCCCACCAACAGTGTAAGAGAGTTCCCCTTTCACCACATCCTCGCCAATATTTGCTGTTCCCTGTCTTGTTAATTTTAGCCATTTTAAAAATTATTTTATTTATTTGAGAGAGAGAGTATGAGCAGGGAGGAGGGGCAGAGGGAAAAGCAAGCTCCCCACTGGGCAAGGATCCTGATGCAGGGCACAATTCCATGATCCTGGGATCATGGCCTGAACTGAAGGCAGACATTTAACCAACTGAGACTCCCAGGCACCACTTTTTTAGCCATTTTTAAATCATGCATTAATAATTTGCTTTTTGGTTTACTCTTTCAAGTTTCAGTTTAGATTTTTGTCTATTCAGATATTTCCAAAGCTGGGTTCCATTTTTATTTTGTAAAAGCTTATCGAGATATAATTCATATATCAAAAATTTACCCTTTTAAAATTTACTAATTAGTGGTTCTAATATACTCATAGTGTTGTATGAACTTTACCACTATTTAATTCCAGCGTATTTCCATCACCCCACAGAGAAGTCCTGTGTCCATGAGCAGTCACTACACATCCTTACCTCTCCCTAGCCCCTGGCAAACATGAACATATTTCTGTCTCTATGAATTTGCCTATTTGATCTTTCATATAAATCGATTCATAAGATATTATTTTTGTGGTAAGTGTACACTCTATTTTAATTTAATTTAATTTAATTTAATTATTTAAAGAAGCTTATACTGGAGTAAATTATAACAGAGAACTTTCCTAATCTGGGAAACAGTCATCAAAATACAGGAGGCACAGAGAAACCCTCTCAAAGTCAATAAAACTAGGTCAACCACCCCAACATATAATAGTGAAACTTGCAAATCTCAGAGACAAAGAGAATCCTGAAAGCAGCTCAGGACAAGAGGTCCATAACCTATAAGGGTAGAAACATTAGATTGGCAGTAGACCTATCCACAAAGACCGGGCAGGCCAGAAATCACAGGCGTGATATGTTCAGAGTGCTAAATGAGAAAAATATGCAGCCAAGAATAGTTTATCTAGCTAGGATGTCATTCAAAATAGAAGGAGTGATAAAAAGCTTCTAGGTCACTCAGAAACTAAAAGAATTTGTGGTCATCAAACCAGCACTACTAGAAATATTAAAAGAGATCTTTTAAGTGAACAAAGAAGCCCAAAAGTAACATAGACCAGAAAGGAACAGAAACAATATACAGAAATAGTGACTTTACAGGTAATACAATGGCACTAAATTAATATCTTTCAATAGTTACACTGAATGTAAATGGGCTAAATGCTCCAATCAAAAGACACAGGATATTTGATTAGATAAAAAAGCACAACTTATTGATATGCTGTCTGCAAGAGACTCAGTTTAGACCCAAAGTTACCTCTATATTTAAGGTGAGGGGTGGAAAACAATTTATCATTCAAATGTATATATAAAAAAAGCTGGGGTTGCAATCCTTATATCAAACAAATTAGATTTTAAACCAAAGACTGTAATAAGAGATGAAGAAGGACCCTATATCACAATTAAAGAGTCTACCAACAAGAAGATCTAACAAATGTATATATGCCCCTAACATAGGAGCAGAGATTTATATAAGCCAATTAATAACAAAATTAAAAAAACCACATTGATAATAGTAAAATGATAGTAGGGGCCTTTACACCCCCCTCACTACAATGGACAGATCATCTAAGCAGATCAACAAGGAAACAAGGGCTTTGAATAGTACACTTGACCAGGTGTACTTCATATATATATATATATTTAGAGCATTCCATCCTAAAGCAACAGGATACACATTCTTCCCAAGTGCACATGGAACATTCTCCAAAATAGATCACATACTGGGTCACAAATCAGTTCTCAACTGGTACCAAAACATAGGAACCATTCCCTGTATATTTTCACATCACAATGCTTTGAATCTGGAACTCAATTAGAAGAGGAAATTTAGAAAGAACTCAAATACATGGAAGCTAAAGAGCACCCTAGTAAAGAATGACTGGGTCAACCAGGAAATTAAAGAATTAAAAAAAATTATGGGGACAAATGAAAAAAACAAAACAAAACAAAACACAACTATTCAAAATCTTTGGAATGTAACAAAGGCAGTCCTAAGAGGAAAGTATATAGCAGTTCAAGTTCTTCTCAAAAACTAAGAAAGGTCTCAAATACACAAGCTTACCTTACACCTAAAGGAGCTGGAGAAAGAAAGCAAGGCTAAATCAAGCAGGAGATGAGAAATAATTTTCATCCCATAAATTATAGTATGTTGCATTTTATTTTCATCTATCTCAAAGTTCTTTTTTTCTAGTTTCCTTTGTAATTTCTTCTTCAATGATTTGTTACTTAAAATGATGTGGTTTTGTTTCTATATATTTATGACTTCAGCAAATTTCTACATATTATTAATTATATTCAAATTCTAATTCAATCCATTGTAGTTAGAGAACATAATTTATAGGAATTCAATTCATTTTAGTTAGAGAACATAATTTATAGGAATTCAATGCATTTTCATTTGCTGTATGTTTTCTATTTTAAAATATGATCTATCCTGAAGAATTTTATGTGTACTCTGAGAAGAGTGTATATTCTCCTATTTTACATTGAAATGTTTTATTGGTATCTCTTAGGTCTAAACGGTTTGTAGTAATGTTCAGATCTTTAACTTCTTGCTCTACGGCTGAGATGTTATATTTATTATTGGTGGTTGGGTAATGAAGTCTCTTACTATTATTGTTAAATAGTCTATTTCTTTCTTCAATTTTTCAATCTCTGTTTCATATATTTTAGGCCTGTGTTGTTAGGTGTATATATATTTATAATTATTGTGGCCGCCTGATACATTGGCCATCATGTCATTATAAAATATTTGACTCCAATAGCAATTTTGTCATAACAACTATTTCTGTTTGATACAATTATAGCCTCTACCAGTTCTCTTTTGGATATTTAATGGTATATCTTTTTCCATACTTTTATTTTTAACCCATTTGTAGTTTTGAATATAAATCTCTTATAGGTAGGATTATAAGCAGGTTTTTTAATGCTTTTTGCCAATTTTTACAGTTTAATATATTTTTTGGTGTGTTTACATTTAATGGAATTGCTAATAAGATGGGATATATCTGACATTTTATTGTTTGTTTTCTTTAGTTGTCATTTGCTTTTGTAATTTTTCTATTGCTCCATTATTCTATTATTTTGTTAAATAGTTATATTGGAGTATTTAATTTTGACTCTGTTTTTGCTTGTTTTAATTTTTCTGTTTCTTTTTCTGAATTGTTACCTTAGGGAATATAAATACTTAGAACAATCTAGTTCAGACTAATACCAGTGTAATTTCAATAATATACAAAAACTTTTCTCTAACACAGCTCTGTTTCCTCCTCCTCCTCTTGGTACTATTGTTGTCACATAAATTACATCTTTATACATCAGTATAAAGATAATAATAAGCCCATTAATGCAGTTTTATAATTATTATTTTGTGCAATTTTCTTTTGAATAGATAGGAGGATGAAAGTGTTTTAAAGAAAAATGCATTGTATTCAGTTTAAAAAAGAATGAAGTATGGATACATACTATATGAATAAATCTTAAAAACATTATGGTAAGTGAAAGAAACCAGAAACATAATGCTATTTATTGTATGAAACCATTTATATGAAACATCCAGAATAGGTAAACACAGGACAACAAAAACAATTAGTGGTTGTCAGAGGCTGAAGAGAGAAAGCAATAGGGAGTAAAAACTTAATGAACAACTGATTTTCTTTTAGGGTAGTGAAAATATTCTGGAGCTGTATAGTGGTGATGATTTCACAGCCCTGGATATATTAAATCCCAGAAAAAAATGTGAAAGTGTGAATTTTATGTTTATGTATTTTACCACAATAAAAAATGCATGTACATGTCTTTATCTTTATCACCTTATATTTACCTTTATCATTGCTCTTTATTTCTTTGTATGGATTTAAATTATTCCAGTAACTTTTTATTTCAGCCACATGAACTCCTTTTATTATTTCTTATAAGGTAAGTTCAGAGCATCACATTTTCTCAGTTTTTCTTCTCTGGTAACACCTTAATTTCTTCTTAGTTTTTGTAACATAATTTTGCTAGACATAGGGTTCTTGCTTGGCTTTTTTTTCTTTTTTCTGAATATGACATCCGGCTGAGTTCTGATCTGCATGATGAGAAGCCAGCTGCTAATCTTGTTGAGGATTCCTTTTACATGATAAGTGCACTTTTTGCTATTTTCAATATTTTCTTTTTTCCTTTGTATTTTGAAAATTTTTCCAGAATGAGTCTACACATGGCTTTTTTTGAGTTTACCTTACTTCAGGTTGTTGGAATTCTTGACTGTGAAGATCAATGGTTTCCATCAAATTTGGAAAGATTTAGCATTTTTTTCTTCAAAAATTTTCTTTAAATATTTTTTTCTGCCACTTTCACTTTCTCTTACCTTCCTTTGGAACTACCACTATCAATATTTTGGTGTACTTGATAGTGTCCCACACATCTCTGAGGTCCTGTTCATCTTCATTGTTTTTTTTTTCTTCTGTCCTTTTCCTCAGATTGAATAATTTCACTTTTTCTGCCTTCAAGTTGCTGATTATTTACTCTACATGTTCAAATATGCTGTTAGGAAACTCTAACAGCATATTTGGTTCATTTTAAAAAAAAATATAAATATTCCAAACTTCCTAAGAAACAGTTTCTATTGGCTGTATTTATTTTTCTGAGTATATAGACTATGTTTTCCTGTCTTTTTAAATTTCTCTTATTATTATTACTATCTAAAAAAAATCCCTAAAATTTTAAAATAATAAAATATTGTGACTCAAGTAAATCAGTTTGTTTGTTTTGCTCTCCTCAGGCTTTGTTGGTCTGTCTCTATATACCCAGTTAACTGTTTAAATTTGGCAACTTTTGAAATCACCCATCCCTACTTCATTCCTTAGGGTTCTCTGTTGTTGTTTTTATTGTTGTTACATGTTCATTAGTGACATTTCTGAACTAATCCTCTAAAATCTTTTCTTTTTTTCCTCATGTAAAATCCATGCTCAGTTCACTTACCGGTCACTGGAGAGATTCCTTTGTATTCTTTAAACCAGCGAATCTTCTCATCTTTGCTAATGGAATGTGTGTTTGTGTCTGTTTCCTGTTTTTAATCCTCTGCCAGACAGTTTGTAAGCCTACCTGAATTTTCACTTCTTTTTTGCATAAGTTCGTTGAAAGTTCAGAGTTTAGGGCCTTCTCAGGTCTTTGCTGGGCATGTGCAAATTTCTGGGTATGCACATAGCTCTGTATGTGTACACAGTCTTCCAGAATCCTAGGGTATGTTAGAGGTTTTTGAAGTGGCCTATCTCCTTCCCTAGTTTTTTTTCCCCTAAAGGTTCTTTTGTCAGATCTTTGTTGGACTCAACTGTTATCATCATCTCAGGTAGGTTTTGTTAATTTCCTCTGTTGTTTTGAAAAATGTCCCAAGGGTAGGTAGGGTTGTTTGGAAAAAGTAAGTTCTCTGCCACATCAAATGTAGAGAAGTCCAGAGAATCAAGCTTTTTAGGAGCTGCCAGGCCAGTCAAATACTGGCAGTTCTCTGGGCTTTGGGTTTTTATTTTGGATATCCAAACCTGTTGTAATCCTCCAACAGTTTGCTAGTTTTTATAGTTATTATAGTTATGAGGCTGCTGGTTTTTAAGGCTATGGTAAATCTGGGGAACAGGATGGGCTTAGGGCAAGTTAAAGTGCCACAAAGCTTGCTGTTCTTATTGAGATTAAAACATTTTTCTTGAATAAGCATTTTTCAGATTGTTGCAAGCTTCTAATTTCCTGAATTATGGAAGCATTGAATTTGACAAATTTATTTGTCCTCAGTGTTTTCATTGCTTTTATGGCAATGTGGATTTTTGGATGTCCTTACTCTACTATGTAAAAGTTGACCTTTAGGACCCATTTTTAAGGAATTTCCTTTTCAGTTAGCAAGATTTATATTTTCATACTGAAATTTATTAGCTGGTAGTGTTTTATAATGCTATTTATAGCAGAATAACAGAGCATATACATTAT
>CM052809.1:118341454-118433454 GCA_028533885.1 Nasua narica
GTAAATTAAAGCTTAAAAGGAAAAAAATAAGATCTTGAATAATTCACAAAATTGTTGGGATACTTAGAGAAACATTCTTAGAATGTACATGACTTGGGATCATACCCCAAATCCTGCCACAGTGTTGGTTTAACAGAGAAACCACTGAAGTAGAGTCTAGTAAATTAAACCATGCGCACCTTGTCAGAATTTAGATATTGCCACTTGTACCACTATTAATGCACTGCTAATACAATTAGCCCCTCATCCTGGAAGCTGCTCCTAACATTACTTCTACTGTCGCTTAAGAAACTTAAACACAGGGGTGCCTGGGTGGCTCAGTGGATTAAAGCCTCTGCCTTTGGCTCAGGTCAGGATCTCAGGGTCCTGGGATGGAGCCCCACATTGGGCTCTCTGCTCGGCGGGGAGCCTGCTTCCCTCTCTCTCTGCCTGCCTCTCTGCCTACTTGTGATGTATCTCTCTGTCAAATAAATAAATAAAATCTTAAAAAAAAAAGAAACTTAAACACAATATAACTGTCACTGCTTCCAGCGAGGATAATTTACTAATGCTGGACACTCTTGTGATTATAATCTCTTGAGTCAAAATTGAGAATATGTGCTCCTGATTGCAAAAACATTAGTCCTGTGCCCACACTATTGATGCAAGTTAGCCTGGGAAATTGAAGTTTTGTCCCTTGTATATTTTATAGTGGGAGATGTGTATTGCATTGCCTAAGTACAAAACACAAAAAGGTGTTTTTGATGCCAGATAGCCAAAATAATGACAATATCATCTTCATCATATCATTATCAATATAATACCGCACCCTAAAAACAAACAAATATTTGTAGATAAATAGATTGTAATCTAGCCACTTATACCACAAACCTTAGACTTACTTATCTGTGATACATCTTGCCCTTACACTCTACATCCAATTCAACAGAAAGTCCTCTCAAATCTATTTCCCAAAAGATTTAAATCTTACTGCTGATACCACTGCAAATCTTTCTCAAACCATTGACATCCAGATTTCAGATACAATATCCTGTCAGGTCTCCTTGCCTCCCTTCTTTCTACCTGCAAACTATCCACTACCGAGTAGCCAGAATGATCTTTTAGAGGCTCAAATAACATCGAATTGTGTTCTACTTAAAACTCCCCATTGTAAACATAAAACTTTTCTAACTTTTTACCACATCTACAAATTCTTACACGGCCTGTGCTTTGCCTTATTATCTGCTCTGACTTTCTGCACTTTCCTATGCCACCCTTTTCATTTCTCAGGTCCTTGTATTGCTTCTTCTCTTTTTGAGAAAATAATTTTTTTCTGGAAATTTCATTCCACAGATATTTACTTGGGTTTCTTCTTCTTGGTATATCAAATGAGAGATCAAATATAAGTTGCAGAGGGACGTATTTCTCAACTAGCCTTGTTAAAGAAATATGTATAGTCATGCCTACCCCACTTTATGTTCGTCAAAGCCTTAATAAAGAGACAAGGTGTCTTTCTCTCTCACGTTCATTGATGTAACCTCTATGCCTACAACTATGCCTTTTAGAGAATAGGAACTCAATAAACACATTTGACTGGTAAGTCTAAATCCTAAGGTTTAACCACAGTATAGTCTATTACTCCAAATAAAAGCTGATAACTATGAATTTTAGTACTGTCCAGTAAGCTAATTTTTAGTAGCATCCTAAGGAACTGTACCCCTCTTGTTGTTCTTATGGTTTATACTTTAGGGAGGTAGAAAATATATCCGGACTTCTGGAAATAATAAGAATATTCATGAATTTGAGGTATTATCTGTATATCAAAATTGATTATAAATTACATATGCTTTATTAATAATCTGAATAAAAGGCACTAAATTAGCCTAACAGATAAGATGGAGGCATAAGAAATGAATAAGGAAAGTACTATTGGGGTTTTTATCCTGTACTCATTGTTTCAGCATCTTGGGTGATTCTGAGTTGACTTATAAAGATCTTTCTTTGTCATATTCTAAATTACTTTCAATTCTTTGAAAATAGATAAAAAAAATACCTAGTTACCAAACATTTAGATGACACCCAATCAGAATAAATTTAAATATGATAAACCATACAAACTAGTCAAATTGGCATCAAAGTAGAAGAAAATGATCTTCACTCTGGCAAGATTAAGTATAATGGATGGACAAAGGAACTTGAAAACTAGAAATATTACAGACTTTATTTGAATTGTTACCGTTGAGGAAGAGATCTTTTGAAAGGGAAGTGGAGCTTCTGTATAAATAAAGTTTTTGCAGAAGCCCTTGACAATAGAATTACCAGAAGTAGCTGTGGTTTAGCCACATTAGGATGCTTTTCCAAAATAAGGACAAGACATTTTAGAATAAATATTTGACTAGATAAAATACACAGAAGAGGGCAAACACACTAGGAGGAATCCGAAAGGCTCACGAGGAATGGTTGATAAAATGACACACATGGTCCAGACATAATTAAGAGGAAATGATTTCATGTTCTAGGCATCTTTTTTTTTCTAAGATTTTATTTATTTATTTGACAAAGAGAGATACAGTAGGCAGAGAAGCAGGAAGAGAGAGAGGGGGAAGCAGGCTTCCCGCCGAGCAGAGAGCCCAACACAGGGCTCCATCCCAGGACCCTGAGACCATGACCTGAGCCGAAAGCAGAGGCCCCAACCCGCTGAGCCACCCAGGTGCCCCTCTAAGCATCTTTTTAAAAAACTATGATAAAAAATGATAATTTCATTCAGCCTGCAATTCAAAAGGTCAGAACAAGCACCACAGAATATAATGTTGGCATGATGGGGGATTTGGTTAAATAAAACAAAGACTGGAACTCTATTTTTATGGGTCTAACAGTTAAACTGGCCTCAGTGTAATATTTCTTCTAAGTCCAAAGGCTAGAGAAGTCCTTTCTGCATCTAGAAATGGACTAGATTAGACTCCTTCTCCTCCACACTGTCACTCTTAAGACTATATTTCCATCAGTCACATAATTGCAATAGGAAAAAAGAGGAATGCAGAGGCAACTATACAACATTGGGGGAAAATCGTGCTTAGGAATTAGCTCCATGTAGCAATATGTTCTCTGAAGTTTTAGATGAACAGATTTGAACTCTGAAAGATCAGGTTCCATTCTGAATAGAACCTTTAACTAGGTTATAGCTGGGGAATCTCATTATTTAATTGTGTGTAGGAGTGTGGAGACAGGCTGCTGAGTGGAAATATGCCGCTGCTCAAGAAGAGAGAGCACATAAAAATGTGACAGCTTATGTAGTTTATCACAGTGTGTGGGTGCGGGTTACAGTACTGGCATGAAAGCCGCACTGAAATAAAATGATCATTTCCTTCAATTAACAAGTGAAATTCTGTGAGATAATGCTCACTTGAAAGAGGGACATCATTAATTTATACATAGGTCAGTAAAAAAGTAAGTTTTAATGCTGCGTTTTCTGTTCCCTTGGAAAAGCACCACATCATTTCAAAAGGCAAGAATTTCCCTAAGTTAGGATGTTTGCAAAGAGTTAACACACTCTTCTCACTCCGTATTCCAAATTACTTTTGAGAGTAATATCCATATTGTACCTTGAAGGAAGGCCTAAGCAGTAAACTTTAACGGCTGCCTGAGTTGGCAATCATTTCATAGAGACAAGACACCGCACTGGAAATTGCCCTATAAATAAGATCCCTTACAGAAAAATTAAAATGGAATTCATATTATTGATGTTCACTAGCAGCCATAAGAAACACAGGGGAACCAGGATGTGGCACTTGTTTCAAATCGCTCTCAGAGGCACCTGAAGGACGCCCTCAAAGTCAGCTTTGATCAATGGTGATAAGTAGTTTGTCCAGCATTCAGAGTGGGCTGTGATGTATTCGGAAACCTTGAGGAATTTGCCCACCGAATAGAAATGATCCAGACATTAGCTACCCCACAAATTTTTGTCTGCAGTGGCTATGAATTCCCTAATACCCCGACTACCAGCAGATTCAACTCTTTCATCCTTCTCTCCCAGTCCTCTACCTCCCCACTCCTGCTATCCTTTATTTATTTCTGCATTTTAGCTCACCTTCAGGCCTTATATTCTCCAAAAGATTTCTGGGTTTTGGCCTGAAGGAAGAGAGACCGGGAATCCTGTTCTTACTACTATTTACATAACCCTCTTCGCTAGGTATATATTTTGATGTGAGACCTGAGATATAAAACCACAATCTCTAGATTGTATTATGTTTCTGTAACTCATGGCTGCTTATTGTAATGTCCATTTTTATAGTATATTAAGTTTTTCACCCTGAAAGGGAAATAGTCATGTAAAAATGTAAATGTTTAATCTATAAATCCAAGCAAAATGGAGAATATGAAGGGAAGAACCAGAAGGTGAGAACAAGGGCAGTCAAATGACAGCAAGGGTTAGACTGAGACAGATATAGAAAAAGCAGAAAATAAATGGGAAAGACAAAGCAATTGGAAAAGGTAAGAAAACTAGAAATGTACAGACCTATAAAAAATTGTCTTCTGTGCTAGCTATCATATTTATATAGGGGGAATGTGAACTGAATAATAAATAGCAACATAAAGAATAAAACATGTTAATAGAAACTCATTCTGATTATTTCAGCAGAACTGAAAAATGTTTCCTTTCTCTACAGTAAAGAAAGAGACAATCACTGGAAAATGAAAATTGATATAAAATAGAACAAAGGCTACAGATACTAGAATTCAGCTCAGTTCTACCTCTAACAAGTGTTGATACTCTGGAGAAGGCTCAGCATTGGTTCCTTTTTCCATGAAAATTGAATTCCAGGGTACATATATGAGTTGTAGATACTATGTAGAGTATCTTAATGCAATGCCTTCACATAGTAAAATCTCTGTAATAATTGTTATAATTATTAATAACATGGTATTAATTTCAATATATTATATTTTGTGACTTATTTTAAAAAGCAGAGCACATGAGTTAAGATTATACTAGATTACATTTATGGCAGAAATGTAGTCCAATATTGAATTTAGAGTTATTAGCTATGTTACTTTTGACAAGATACATAATTTCTCTGGGATTCAGATAGTTCTCCTATAAAATAGCACTGTCAGTGCACACAGCTATAAATAAATACCCATGGATTATATAATGTAGAATTACACGATCAGTTGATTCTAAAGCAAGGTAAGCCCAAAATTGTCAGTTATCTGGATAATGTATAAATTACATTTCTAGAAAAATCACAAATGAATCCAATGTTACAACAAATGTTTAATATCTAGAATCATACAGCACACCTAGGGATTATTAAACTATGAAAAGTTTACATAGCAACAATGTTTTATAACCTAGTTATTTCTAGATACACTCTTTTCCCTGTTCAGATGGATAGAATTGGGTAAAACACGAATTGATCATTTCTCATATAAATCCACCTGCTTGTGTGTATGTATGTGTGTGTGTGTGTGTGTGTGTGTGTGTGTGTGTGTGTTTGCATATATTCTGAGCTGTTGAGTTACTGTGGCAAGATATCATACAAATGGACATATGGCCAACATATTGAATAAATTGTCAATCAAGTCCTGGGTAGTATATGTCAGTTGTTGTATATAAAAGTGGAGCAAAAAAGTCTAAATGTCTTTGTTAGATAAATATGAGAAGTGTCAGGATAAGTTAATTGACAGAGTCACCAAGGTCCCCACTTTGGGATATTTCTAAAAGAAGTTACTTCTCATATATCTACTTGTTTCTTCCTTAGAAGAAGCCTATAATTTTCTTCTTCTAATTATGAGATTAATCTTATTTCTCATACTTAGTCACAGTGTAATGTAGTGTGAAGACTAAAATATTTCCTGTTTGGTCACTGCATTTCAATAAGAAGTGTTCTGTTTAAAGACCCTCTAGTGTGTTTAATTGTATCAACTTGCCTCAGGTTGAAAATCAAATATGACATGGGAGCAATATTTTTTTCTATTACAAAACCCCAAGAAGTACCATTTTATCATCAAGACACACTGAATAATCGTCCGAAGACAACATTCGCCTAAGGCAGAACTCATGTCGTCTAACTGGTCTAATGATAAGATTGTTCAGACTACTATTGGATAAAGAATATGTATCTATCTGTTTGGGATTGAAAAGTCTGAAGGAAAAGTATAAAACAAAGCTTAACTCTGTGTTTGTGTGCATGTTTACATATGTGTGTTAACACACACACGTACACACACACTCACACAAACATACCTTGTTCTAATATACTTTGAGTAAAACTTCAAATTCCTTGCTTAGTCCTGTATAGTTTTAGGAATTTTGAATTGCAATCAGCATTTATGTACCTTATGTAATGTCCACCAAAAAAAATCCATTTCTAAAACAATTCCCTAAAGATTATTTGTAAAATTAGGCTTCTCTCTTTTCTTTTTCTTCTGATTTTATTTACTTATTTGACAGAGAGAGAGAGAGATCACAAGTAGGCAGAGAGGCAGGCAGAGAGAGAGGGTGAAGCAGGCTCCCTGCCAAGCAGAGAACCTGATGTGGGGCTCGATCCCAAGACCCTGAGACCATGACCCGAGCCGAAGGCAGAAGCTCCAACCCACTGAGCAACCCAGGCACCTCCAAATTAGGCTTCTCTTGAGGACAGACTCAATCCTGTGTCTTCACCAGAACAAGTTTGTATGTGATGAGGAGCAGTGTGTCCGGTGAGACAAGTGAAAATGAGCATTCGGATGGAGCAATGACACTCAAAAATCCTTGAAGTGAAGAGAAAAAGCATGTTTAAGAGACAATGAGAAATTCCATGTGCTTAGACACAGCATTTCATAAAACATTTCTCCCATTATGTTGATACTGAGTATTGATGCAAAGGGTTACTTGAATAAGAATTGTGTGGTCAAATACATTTAGAAAACATTTAGCTGAAAGCATTTAGGTTTCTTTACTGAAAACTTTCCAGATTCTACGTACCAATATTTATTCTGAATTTCCAGAGAAATATGAATTCAGAGTTTTCTAAACTTATCTAAACAAAATAATACTTTTAAAAGAGCATGCTGATTTTCTATTGTTATACAATTTAGGGAATGTATTGGTTAGAAAATCAGTTGTAGAATTTTGAAACCTGAAGTTGGAGATATATGCAGTAGTGAACTTATGAAAGCTGTCACTAATACAGTGAGGAATAACCTTTGACAGTTTTATCATAAGGCCATGAGTATCAGGAGGTTCAGTTCATTAAGGGTCCATATTTATAAAAGACTTATGTGATATCTTCTGGACACTATGAATACTACAGAGGCAAGATGGGCAGGTTTGAAACAGATAGTGAGAGGCCTTACTTTCCTAGAAGACAATATAGAGAACAAAGCAGATACATTTGAAGCAGCTAAAAGGAAACCTGAAAAGCTTTCAACAAATGTTGCTTACATTTAAATTTAGCATGTTAAACCCCCAAATATAGCCTCATTGAGTTCTTGCTGATACTATAATTTCATCATTATAATTTTTTTTAAACTATAAGTTGGCGGGCACCTGTGTGGCTCAGTTGGTTAAGCGTCTGCATTCAGCTCAGGTCACGATCCCAGGGTTATGGGATAGAGCCCTGTGTTGGTCTCTTTGCTCAGTGGGGAATCTGCTTCTCCCTCTGCCTCTTTCAGCTTATGCTCATGCTCTCTCTCTTTTTCTCAAATAAATAGAATATTTTTTAAAAATTAAAAAAATAAGATATAAATTGGGAAATAGCTATACTTGTTGCATCTATGAAAGATAAAAAATGCAAATGACACGTTCTAAAGACGCCTATAATGGAAAAAAATGAAGCCATATAACAATAAAATTAGGATATTTCTACAATATTTTATAAAGGTTATAAAATCTGAAAAAACATATAATATTAAAAATAGGTGAGATGAGACAGTTTTAATAATGTTCTTTATAACTATGCATAGTTTGTTTAAATAAAATTTCAATAAAATTTTTTTACTGAAATTCAGTTTCCATGTTTATAAAAACCACAATAACACTTAGAAATACAAGTGAATTATTAGTGGGTTATGGATACATTACTTGAAACTTTTATTTTGAACATTTGCATTAAAATTATTCAAATAGAATTTTGTAGCATTTAATTTCCCTCTTATTCTCATATTGTATCTATCTCCAAAGTGTAGGCACTTGAAAGAAGGCATCTATTGTCTACACATCATACCATGGTAAATTTTTGAATAGTCTTAATAGATTTAACTCAGGAAAGACTTTACTTTTTAAAATCTCTTCTTTCTAGAATTCCTATCATGCATGTTAGATGAGTGATGCTTATTTTCTAAGTCATTGATTTTTTGTGATATAATTGTTCAATTTTCCTCTGTATAATATTTTCATTCTGTACTTCAAAACTATTACTGTCAGTTAATCAACTATGATTTCTTTCAGAGATAGGCACAATGCTCATATTTTCCATGGATTTTTTCACTGATTCTAAATTTATAATCTGATATTCTTGTATTTTACCACCCCTTATACTTTGGTTCAGAAGTAGCATGCTATCAATTTCACTCTATCCAATCGGTCAAAGCAAGTTACAAGAAAAAATAAAATTTAAAACATGGGGAAATATTCACTCTCACACACCTCTGTAGTGGAAGGAAGTGAAAAGTCATGACTAAATGGGCATGAACCCAGAGAAGGGTGAACAATCAGGACCAGCAATGTGGTCAACCACAGGATTAGTCTCTGGGAATCTATATCATAGAGATAGGAAGACATTTGTGTGGTGTTTAAAAGAGATTTTATTTATTTACTTATTTGAGAGAGAGCACACAAGGAGCAGAGGGAGAAAAACAAGCAGACATCATGGTGAGCTTGGAGCCTGTCTTGGGGCTTGAACCGATGACCTCGAGAACATGACCTAGGTTAAAATCAAGAGTTGGCCGCCCAACCAACTGAACACATTTGTGTTTTTATATAAGAGAAAAATATACTTCACATGCAGTAAGCTAGCTTTCTTAAGATAAAACTGGGTCTTTAATTCTATTAAAACATTGATGGTTATTTAAATTGATAATCTCCAGTTTTTAAGAGTTCAGTAGGAAGCAGTTGTAGTATTCATTTTGTAGTTGAACAATTTTAACTGGGCATAATTTGTATGAATTTTAATTTTAAACCTTATATTTCTTAGTAATTTTCAGAGATGTATAATGTGCTTAAGGAAATATCAGAAAATAGTAAGGATAGAATAAATACTTAAAATAATCAATACAATATAAATTGATAAATATGGTACTTTCTGCTCTGAATTAAAATTAATAATGGATTTAGATTACTAACAAAAATGTTTATTTCACTATAAGGTTTTAATAAAACTTAAAATTGTATTTACATCATTAGTGTTACAGCTTTACTAAAGTAATGTAGGATATACCCTTTATCTCAAAACTTTCCAGGATCTTAGGAACTTAACTCATTTTCAGCCTGCTTGGATATAGTTTTATTTATCAATATTATCAGGCAAGCCAATAACTTTGGTCCTTATTTCAATCAAAATCTATACTAAGGTAAGTTATATCAAGATTTACAGGTGAGGTTAAAGATAAAACCATATTGCCTGCAGAAAAATGCTACCTCTCACTTATTTTATATATCATTTTCCTTTAAATCTAATACTTTCTGTACTTAATGAATTTCCAATCAACCATATCCAGAAATAACAGTAAGTTTTTAAAGTCTCAGAATATAGTAACTACGAAAGTTATTTTATTGTAGTCTAATGTCACACCTTGCAAAACTGTCACTCCATATATACAAAATGAGACAAGCTATCTCAGCAAGGACTTTGGACATTACTAAAGAATACTGCCATCCACAGCATTTCTTTTCTTTCTCTTTGTTTCTCTCTCTCTCTCTTTCTCTCTCTCTCCTTTTTTGCTCAAGAGTAAAATCACTAGCTTAAGACATTCAGGGGTGAACTACTTTTATGCTCTGACTTTGCTCTGAGAATGACTTAAGGCAACACTACTTGAAATAGACTTTGATTTGCTTCAGTGAATGAGAGGAAAGGTCAACGAATTGTGCCACACTAGTTGGCCACCCAGAAATATGTTTACTTCAGACTCAAGATTTTTAGGTTGTTCAGCACTCATACAAACTCTAAATAACATGCACAAAGAAAACAAAGCTCTGAGGACTACTGCATGGTACAGAAAGGCTTAATGACCTCTCAACAGACTCTTAAAAACACAGATGTGCGAGTCGTGATTTAGACCCAAACCATATGAAGAACAGAAAATAATATCAAAGGGAGATTTAGAACATGCATTTTCCCAAGGGTTAGTGATCCAATTACCATTAGAGCTATGTGGAAAGGGACTTTCACTTATCTCTAGACAGTATAATTTGAAATGCCCATTTCAGTTCACTTCATCACATTCATAATATTTCAGAAGCATTGCCTTGTTTATGATCTCTCCTGTGACGACATGCAGGATAATATAAAAAGGTTGAAAACATAAAAAGACAAGGCCGCATATTCACTAAAACTGAAAGACAAAGCAACATAGAAAGGCTTATCCTGTTAATTTTGCTCTCACATATATCCTTATTTCTTGCCAGTATTTATAAAAGACAGGTTATTCTAAGCTACACGGTGTGTGGCGTATGACACAAACCACCCCCACACCTTCCACGTTAGTGGATGCCACTACCTTTGTAGCTAGGTGGAACTGGAAAGGATTTTGGTATAAAAGGTGATACACGAGAACAAACTCTCACAATACAACTGAAAATCTTCCTCTCTCTTTAGTTAGTAAAAATCAAATTTTAATGAAACTGGAAAGAAATTTCCAATATTAAGAAGTTTACCCATATTTACAAACTGCAATGTTTACATAAATCTTTCCTTCCTAACTTGCCACATTTCTGCAGCCTAGATTGAGTTTCTTTGCTCAGAAGTGAATTATTCTTAGAATGTTAGACTTTGAGTCCGTATTGCCATGATTGGCACTCCGTTTTCCACTTGAAATGACTGCACTTCTCTCACGTATGCTATGTAACCTTGTTTTTGGCATTGGCTACATTACTATACTCATTGTACTGAGTACCACTGACCTATATGGAGAAAGGAAGAGAGCGTTCAGTTTTCTAATAAGAAAACTAAGATATATTTGGAATAAATCAAATATAACAACATAATGTTTTCGTTTCTTCAAGTGAAATATTTTCTATTAAGCTAAAATTCAAATGAAGAAAACTAATTAACATTTGTCCTTTTTTTTTCCAAATGACTTCTTTCTTCAATTATATGCACAATAATATCATCGCCTGGAGTAGGCAGAAGTGGTTAAGATGAAAATATACTCTATAAAATAACGTTTAAATATACTTTGGATATATGCATAAATGTCATGTTGAAATGATGGGAAAAAAGGTTAGGTGATCACTCCAGTTTCAGATAGATCAGCTACGTGAAAGTACTGAGTGCTCTATTCTCAATAAGTGGTTCTTCTTCATCTCACGTGTAGCTAGGATTTCATTTTTAATTTTTACTCTTCCCCATCTATTTACTTTCTCTGAATAAGTTCTTTCACTATAAACTCACAGATGCACACCCCCACATCCTACAAGATACTGTTTCTTTGAAGATGCATAGTTGCCTAAAACACAACATCCTATGGGCTGATGATTCTATTTGAGTCCTGAAACCAAAACCCCCCTTATTTTTTTTCATAATATTTAGTATATTGCTAAATGACTCTTTCTGTCCTATATTTACAAATAATTTACTTGAATTTCATCTTCTAAATATATTTTGAATTAGCACAGGTTTTTTCCCTTTGTACCATCAACACCAAATGTATAACTTGGATTACTACTATAATCTTTTAAATGTTTTCTAACATTCATTATCATAAAATCTCAAACTATTTACCAATATAAGTGATTTTTTATTATAAATCTTAATAGTGTACGATGCTAAGTCATGGATGTGAGGAAAGGAGAACAACATTCATTATCTTACATTACTGTAAGGAGAAGTCAATTTTGAGAGAAAATATAGATGTCCCTTTTCACTCATTATCACTTTTTTATTTCAAATTCTTGACTTCTGGATATTATTTTTTTTCTTTCTCCTTCCAAATCCCTATGGGAAATGGTCACAGGTCATAAGCATCCTAAATTTCTCTCTCTCTCTTTCTCATAAATACTTGTCCTAGTGTTTTTCTCTCTGCTCTGTCTATATTGTTTTTTAGAGTAATTATATTTGCTGTAACAGATAAATCCAAAAATCCTATACAGACCTAAACCTTTATGATCCATCACGGAAATATCCATAAATCAAGGAAGATAATTCCTTCTATATTATGGCTCTTATATCTTCAAAACTTTGTACCTAAGATCACTAGGAAAGAGATCAAGAATGAGGAACTGCACATGGAAAGATTTAATGTGCTAAGTTTTTAGGTCTTGTACTTCCTTTCTCTTCACATTCTCTTGGCCAAAACCCAGTCATGTGGCCATGTCTTTCTTTCAGCAAAGAAAGCTGAAAAATGCATTCTAACTGTGTGATCGGGAAGACACATCTTCTAAAAATCATGTTAAGCAAACCTGTCTGTGCGGGGTCTCTCGTAGTGGATGGTAGATTTAAAGTAGCAAGCTTTTCTGTTTTCGATTGGGTGAGCAAATGTGACTTACTGGGCAAAGAGTAAGAAAACTTTAGATTCATATTCAAATCAGGTAATCCACTTCAATAAAACTAACATCTCTGTGTGTTTCTCTATTGTTTTAGAACTAAGCAGTCTCCTTAACTCCAGTATGTATGTGTTTTATGTATTTATGTATTTATTTATGTTCAGTTAGCCGCTGGATAGTGCATCATTAGTTTTTGATGTAGTGCTCAGTGATTCATTAGTTATGTGTAATACCCAGTGCACATCACAGCACATCTCCCCCTTAATACCCATCATCCTGTTACCTTCCACCCTCTCCTCTCTCTGACTAATAGACCTTGCTTACATCCCCTGCTTTGTATATCTCCACACATTCTCCCTTGTAAAAACTAGTTTGCTTCCTTTACTACATTACTTATACTCCAAATATGCTAAGATTATTCCTGCCATAGCCACCATTTTTCAGGGCAGGAATTCTTCTCTATTCCCTTTCTTTCTAACATCTTATCTTTCAGGTTTCTATTCAGACATACTTTGCTTCAGAAAGCCTAATTTGTCTTCTGATACTTTAAGTTAGATGTGCTATTTAGTACTCCAAAACACCCTGTTATAACATATATCAAAATGCCTTATAATGACCTACTTACTTGTCTGTCATTCCTAACAGAACTTAGAATGCAGATCTTGCTTTTTATTGAATTTCTAGTACTTGTGTAGTAGTTTCTTAGGGCAGAGGTAAAAAAATGTCACAAACTGGATAGCCTAAAACAATAGAACTCTCATGATTCTGGAGCCACAAAGTCTAATATCAAAGTGTTGGCGGGGTTATACTCCCTCTGCAGTCCCCAGGGAAGGATTGGTCCTACACTTCTCACCTAGCTTCTGCTGGTTGCAGCAATCTTTGATGTTCTTTGGCTTATAGATGGATCACTGCAATCTCTGCCTCCATATTCACCTCCATTTCTCCCTCCTGTGTCTGTATCTTCATATAGCCTTCTTTTGAGGACATGAGTCATTGGATTTAGGGCCACCTTAATTCGGTATGACTTCATTTTAACAGAAAAGTCAAGTGAGAGAGGCCAAACACAATCTATTAATGTTGATCAAGTCACTCTAAATTCTTCGTGGTCATCACAATAATTGAAAGGCTATCAAATACTCATTTTGTTTTATATTCTCTGATTTGTTTAACTATTTTTAATAGCTAGAGTTCCATGTCAAAGATGATAAAAAATATAATACTGCATATATTTTATACAAACTATTTTTTATCTCCTTTGCAAAATCACTCATTATCTGAAATGTAACAATATGTATTAACTATGAGATGTATTATGGTGTTTCCTATTACACATACTAAAAAGGTATCTTGATTAAAGAACACTATGATTGCCTTTGTAAAGTAGCATGAAACAATTAAACATAATATTATGATTTGAGAGACCACATTGCTAGATATCATAAAATCTAAGCAGTCATTAAATTTAATGCAGATTCATGTTAACATATTTTTATTTTCAAATTTGTTGTTTGACAAGGAAACAGGAAATAATAAAAATGAGTCATTAAGTCAATTTTGTCAACCCTCTAGAAAATGCTCAAAGCCTAGTACTTTTTCACTCACTCTCTCAATACCATATCCTGACTTTTTTCCTGAGAGACCATATCTAACTCTGATATTATCTCTGAATTCTCTCTTCCTCTCCCCACTTAATAAGTTATATTACACGCTTACTCTTCTACTGGACATCGAAATCTACTATTCTGACCTTCCATTACTCAGAGGACTCAAGAGCCCTGTGTAACCCCTTTGGGCCCTAGCAAGGAACAGAGAATTTCCTTTTTCTGAGTTGCCTTCCATGCTGCAACCCCTTGCAAATAGACTAGAGTCATGTTTTAGTCTCCAAACTGAACACAATTTAATGTACCAAGTAAATCCTTAAAAGCCATATAGACTCAAATCATTATGCCTCATTGAGGTGATTGCTCATAAATCAGGGACCCGGACTCCTTCACTTTGTAGAATTGAATACAATTTTTTTTTAATAATATCAATACCCAGTTTGGTAACATTATTTTGCAAGTTCACAATTCTTAAACACAATGCGGTGACAAAAAGAACTGTTAATACTTAAGAATAAGAACCAAGTCTCAGTGAATCTCTTGGAGAGATTTAAGAAAACTATGAATATATGTTCCATGTAAAACAGTATATCAGGAGACAGAGAGATAGAGAGAGATAAAGTTTTATTTTCTTCCATACTATAGAATAAATATTTTAATTTTCAGAAAAGAAGAAAACATTTAGAAAATGGATACACTTGATTCTGATTAGTATTATAAAAGAAGAAAACCATAACCACAGTAAAAGCAAGGAGTTACTCATGGAGACATATACATCATATGTAATCCCCAGCACTGGTTAAGGGTATACATTAGTAAATATGAAAAAAGACAAACAGTAATGGAGATCCATTTAATGGATTCTGGGCAAGTCAGGGCTAAAACACTTAAAACGGAATTTTGACATTAAGGATAATCTGTTCTGGCCATAAATGAACTATCATAAGGCCAGGAGAGCAATATAAAATTATAAATAAAATTTTATTTGCGAGGCACAAAATCAGGATGACCCAAAACTAAGAAGATAATTCATGGTTAAGATCTTCACCAGTGGTCTATTAATAAGACTTTGAAGCTCAACACAGAACATGTTTCTATTTAGGCTTTTTTTTTAATAGATGAATTTATTTATGTTTTAAATGCTAATTACTAAGGAATATATAGCTTATCTCAAAGAATGGATTCAATTATTCTTTTCTAATCCCTGGTTGTGCATTTGATATTCTGAGTTTGCTGATCTTTTAAAATATTGCTTATAGCAATGTATGACCTGAATAGTAGACATTCGAAAACAAGAATTTATATGTTGGCCAGTTGCTGGTTATGTTAAAGAGAATGCTTAAAAAGGTTCAGTATGGTTCACTTCTCACAATTATAGTGTTAATATCTTCAAATAACATTTTATCACTCAAAAAGTAACTTTATCATAAATAGAAAGTGATTCTCACACATTATATATATTTGATGTTGGGTTTCTTCAAGATAAGAAAGTATTCAGGACCCTATTTTCAGAAACATAAACACAAACACAAACATAAACAAAATAATTCATAATTATTCTGAAGACTAAGCATGGTGTTCTGGGTTCTCTCTCTGGAAGATTTAAGAAATGGTAAAATATTTTTTATCAATTCAGACGTACAGATGTAGAAAGGATTCTGATAATATTTTTACTTATCTTCCTGCTTCTTTTATTTTTCTTTGAAGAAGCTAGTGACTCTGAATCTTGTCAAGTATCTTATAAAAATAGTTGTATGTCAGCATTTATATTAAAAAAATATCATGATTCAGTTGATCTGTAGGTATGGTACAGATGGGAAGTTCTATCCCAGAGTTTTCTATGCTGTGGAGATCAAGCAGTCACTGTAACTAAAGCATCTGGGGGCTGGGCTCTCATCTCTTAATGTTATCTTACTCAGAAAATGGTTTGCCAAGTTTAAGCCTTGTCTGGGAAAAATTCCTCCTCCAATGGCTAGTGCAAATTCCCAGCTCTCTTGAGCAATCTCTGAAAGTACCCAGCTTTAGAGCTCCCAATGGGATTTCTTGTGTCATAGGTTACAATTTCATTGCAGAGAAATTTCATCTCTGCCCACCCCTACCTCCTCACTCTTTTACAGATACTGCTCCAGTAAACTTCTGCATAAAAATTTTGAGCTCAGAATCTGCTTCCAGAGTTCTCAACTTAAAGTAAGCTTAAAATTGAAAACAACTTGAATGTCCTTTGAGATAACAGAGAGAATCAGAGTGTCAGGTTAAGACTTTCATGAATTAGAGATCTTACTTTCAGCTTTATAATTATTTAAAGAATACAAAGAATCAAGATTTACAGGGAAAGAAGGCAGAGACAAGGTGTCCTGCAAGATTTCCTAGGTCCTTTTTTCTAGTGTCAGACATACTCAGGCTTTGGAAAACAGATGACATTTCTAAGCAAAGTTACACAAACATAACCATTAGGTTAGGGAAAATCTATGTTTTTTACTAAGATAGATAGTTTCACAATCATGTGACATTGTCAGGGGAGCCATGCTTTATAAATCCATAGACCCCAGCTGTGTTAACAGTAAGCAATCTTAGATAATCTGACACAATCTGTTAAAAATATTCATAGATAAGAATTATTTTGCCAAGAAAAAAGAAATTTGGACTTTTTGCCAAGAGATCTATCATTGTTACATTTATAAGATTAGTCGGGGACACCTGTCTTCTTCCTTTCCAGGAAAAAGAGAGAGAACAGACCACAAACCTGATACTTATGTCCTTAATCTACAGTTATTGCCAGAGTTAATTAATAAATTGTGATATAGTCACAAAATGGACTATCAAGGAGTAAAGAAAATTAATAAAATACAACTACATCAAAAACATAGATGAAACTCATATCCATAATATTAGATAAAAGAAATAAGACACATATAATATATATTGATTTATTCCATTTATCTATACATTTTAAACACAGGCAAAACTTAATATATTTCAGTAGTTAATATGGTACTACCCATGGAAAGATGAAATGTAATGATTGAGGGGGAGTACAAAGAGCTTTCATGGTGTTGTTTCATGATATAGGTGTGGTTATTCCGTGAGTTTTCATTCGGTACATATGCACTGAGGTGTACATTTGTGTTTGATCAATTTACATTTTTTAAAGAAATGGAAATATTTAAAACATTCATAGGATATGATTAGAATTTTAACCTTTAATAAAACTATTTTAACAGTTATTTAACTTTAAAAATAACTTCAAGCTTAGAGAATTTTGCAAAGGAATTTTTATAAAATATTCAAGAAATAACTAAACTATATATCAAGAAATCTCTTCCAAAAAATTGAAAAAAAACCCAGAATGCTCACAAGAATATATTCTAAATACAATTTAACTTGTAAATCAACATTAAATACAATTAAGAAAATATCATTTCATGTGAACGTGATTTTTAAACATTGATATAAAAACCTTTCTTAAAAATAAAAATTAGCAAATTGAAATGAAAATTCAAATAGCTCTCTTGTACATGTATACCTACACACACGTGACTAATTATAAGTGCATATGACATATATTTACACATATATGATCAATGTTTATGGTAACAATCTGTATATGTTTAGAATGAATAAGTATAAGCATATCAATAAAAATAAATTAAGGGGAGTAGAAACGACTTGATTGTGTATTAAAACTTGGATATAACAGTCTAAAATGTCACTCAAAGTGTTTCTGAAATGTTTGTGTACTGTAAGACAATCACATCTTTATTAATTTCTCAAAAAAATGGATTGTCGGACTTGGGAAATGCAGTGTTTGAAATCTTCAGAAAATACATGTGGTGCTCAAATTGTAAAGTCAGCAAACATTTTCTGAGAAAGGACTGAATAGCAGATATTTTAGGGTTTAAGGATCAAAAAAGAAAACAGCGTGTCATGAACTGTTGAATATTTTTTGCAATAAACATTTGCTAATGAGAATAATGGGATTTCTTTTTCTCTTTTTTCATTTTCTTTTGTTTGTTTGCTTGCTTCACTAAGATTCAAAGTTCGTATTCCATATCGTCAAAATCTTTTGTAAATGTTTACTTGTTAATGTTGCTCTATGATGAGATTTTGTGTATTCCCTCTTTGAAAAACTTTTCTTGTGGAGATGGGTAATGCCGAATACTAGTATCATTCCACAAGTATATGCCTTTAATTGTGCATATTTTTAGAGCCCTAGTAGATTATCTTCTTGATATTTGTGTTTTATGATGTCATTACATTGCAAATAATCACTTCTAATCAAAGGTCATATGGTTGTTTCTCCATTTGATAATTAAATGCGTCTTGAAATACAGAAATATCTGTGGAAGTCTGACAAACATCACTGGAATGGTAGTTTGAGCTCACCTGAAATGGTGTATGCACCTGCAGGTTTTACTTGTTTAACTATTGACACCACAGTGGGTAAAGCAGCTTGACATTACTCATGATTCAAAGAATGTTAAGAGTCATCAAAAGTTATTTCAACATATTTCTGTTTCCTCTATGAGTACCGTTTTGTCTTTGGATTAATGAAGAAATATGACCAAGTCTGCAGCAGTAGCTAATTTTTAAAGCTTTTCAGTGTTTTATAATATTGGCTGAGGGAAGTTTTTCTTCAGAAAAGAATTTATTTTTTATCCTAGGTATGAAGCAAATTTGAAGTGATTATATTATCATTAGAAATATATTCTGGAAAGTATTCAAATACTAGATTATTTCAGAGTTTTCATGGGAAGAAAGAAAGACTGTATTACTCTAAACAGCAAAAATTTCTATTCACTGAATGACTCTACTGTTTGTATAAATTACATGCTATTCAAAAATGGGAAATTGATTACCCTTTCACAATAGTGAGAATGACATCAGGTAGAACAACTTATTCTCTACTATACATAAGTAATTTTATTTTGGCAATGGTATCAACAGAAAAAAGAAAGCTGCATTCTTAATGCACTCTTGTTTATTTGGCCCTACTTAGGAGTAAAATTTCAGATTCTAAAGAAAGCATTGAAAGATGAGAGGGAAACAATATCGCCAAAAGAGCTGAAAAATAATTTTTTGTTGTTGTTGTATGGAAAATAGGATTACCTCAGATAATATAATTTAATAATAATAATAATAATAGGATGATTATTCTACTTGTTTAGTTAACCAATGGAGATTTAGTGATTTTTGAATTAACTTAGTATATTTAAGTGAAATAACTGTATAGCATATTGGTATAAATATTTGATATTGTCTTAGGTAAATACATAATATTTCCCAGACTTCTTGTTTTTACCTAAATATGTGTGTTTTTCTCTCTTGTCTTCTCTCTAAAATTAATTACAAATCTCTACCTTACTACTTATATCAAATACATTATCACTTAATTATTCATTGTAATTATTTTTAAATTTTTTCTAAACATTTGAAATGTCTAACATTGGCAAAAGATTGTTATCTAATACATAAGTAAGAACTTGAAATAGATACAAAACAAGTAAATCCGATTAAAGTTGAACAAAAGCTATACATAGATAATTGATGGAAAGTGAAATCTGAATAAATAACATACAAGCAGGTGATCACCTCAGTAGTAGACAGCAAGCTGGAAGGTAAAATAAAAAATAAAACCCAGTTTGGTTTGTAGAAAGGGATGAGGAATTCTCATTCTGTTAAATTAATAACATATTTAAGAACATAAATAAAATATAGCAATGTTACATTCTTAGAATTTTCTCAACATTGTTATCTAAGTCTGGGAAGAGTTATTTCTAAGTTTCTGCTCTTGTTATGATAATATAAAATTAATGTTTAAATTTATTATTGTCTGATTAGGAAGTAATACCAAGGTTTTTGCCTTTTTTTCCCTATTATGCCTAAGACTTGCCTTTTGTCTACTACTACTATTAAAGATATCCAAATATATAGGTGCACTGATAAACATACACAGAGACTCTTCAAGGACACTTTATTTGAAGAGGGTATATAAAATCACCGATGTACACTTATTTACACTTCTTCTAAGTGTAGTTTTCTCTTCGTTGCCATCAAATTACTCTGTAACTGTTCATTTCTGATCAGCAGCTTTCTTAGTTACTGCTGTTATCTGCAAACTGCAATCACGGTAATCGGATTTAGGATTTATAAAACCTGACAATACAGCAGTGCTGCAACATGCTTCTAGCGCGATACTATGTTTACTTGAGTCTTAATGATAAATGTTTGCATTTTGGATTTGTTTTTATTTAAAAGCTAATATTTATTTATTATGGAAAAAGTATCAGACATTATAGGAAATCCACTCACAATTGGTTTTGTATTATCCAAATGATATTTTATTTTGCACTGAGGCAAGCACTATTGCATATTACCAAATTTAGGTGGCATCTTTTAATTATTGCCATATCTGTGGAAAAGAGCATTTAGCCTAATAAGAATAGGCCTACCCTCACTTGAACCATCAGGGCAAGCTTAACAATTACCTGAGTGATCTCTAGAAATTTAAGCTCACAGTCACTCATCCGGGACTCTCATCCTGTGCTATTCTCTGCATTTCCCTCATTTGAAAAATCACCACCACCTTCACCCTTATGTACAAATTATTTTACAAATTCTTTTTTTTTAAGATTTTATTTATTCATTTGACACAGAGAGAGATGACAAGTAGGCAGAAAGGCAGGCAGAGGGAGAGCAGGAAGCAGGCTCCCTGCTGAGCAGAGAGAGCCAGATGCAGGGCTCAGAGATCATGACCTGAGCTGAAGGCAGAGGCTTTAACCCACTGAGTCACCCAGGGGCCCCTATTTTACAATTTCTTGATTACCCAAAATCACACTCAACTTCAACTCAGAAAATCTCTTTATCCTGCTTGTTTTTATTAAAATCTTGCCACTTCTGTAAGACATTTACTTTCCATAAAGGACACCTAAGTTACTTTTTTTTAAAACCAAATTATAGGGCGCCTGGGTGGCTCAGTGGGTTAAAGCCTCTGCCTTTGGCTCAGGTCATGATCTCGGGATCCTGGGATCGAGCTGTGCAATGGGCTCTCTGCTCAGCAGGGAGCCTGCTTCCTCCTCTCTCTGCTTGCCTCTCTGCCTACTTGTGATCTCTCTTTGTCAAATAAATAAATAAAAATTTAAAAAATAAATAAAACCAAATTATAGCAGATTATCATAGAAAGACCATGCGTGAGCTCTCAGACATTTCTATTATCACAATTATTCAATCTGTAGCTTATTAACATAAATGTGTGGTTGATCTTACAGTTTTAATAACATATGCACCCTTATAACTAGTGGGTATTTTTTAACTTTTCATCTTTACAGTCATGTGTGAACTTTATTGAGAATACTGCTTTTGCTGATATTCATTTCCATTTTATAATGTTTTACATTTTGCTTATCAGAGAAGAAAATCAAGATGAATTTTAAATACTTATAAATGTTGAAATTTATTTCCAGGTTATTTAAAAGTAAGGGAAGTGGGAAAAGGGAAGAAAGTGCGGTGAAATGTGAAGAAGGTACCAGAAGGGGGCGGGGGATGGTAGGACCCTGCTCCCACATCCTGCCCCCTTGACTCAAGCTTCTCTCGAAATTCATTCCCCTTGGACTGAGGATGAAGGCATTCAATAATCCAATATGATTCAGCTAGAAAATGACTTTTGGTTATCATCCCATCCATGTTACTCCCAGATATGTCTTAAAAAGACTAGTGGATTTTGTGGGGTGTTTTCATGGGTTTTTGTTTTGTTTTGTTCAGTACTGACTGCCCTATTTTGTTTTTAGGGAGAGATTTTGTTTTGATATAGTGCTGTTCCGCAATATCTGAGAAGAAATTTATAGTTCAGAGAAAGCAAATTTATAGCTCTGAGAGGAATATCAAAGCGTAAAAGGTTACAGACAATATTTGCTATCAGAGGGCAGTGGGAATGTTGGAACTGTGTGTTCAATTATAAAGCAGAGACAGAGAATCAGCTCTCAGCCAGGTCCTTCAGTGTTGGAGGTGGATATGCCCTGAGCTAAGATGAGCTCCAGCTCCAGGCTTTGTTGTGGGCGGAGCTGGCCCCAGGAAAGCAGCAGGTTTTAGGCTTACCTGACAGTGTTTGTTTCCTGGATATAACACTGTTTTCCTCTTGATTTTCGGATTTAAAATGTGAAGACCCCACAGGAGGGATGACTTCACCTTTTTGCTGTTTCAGTCTAACGGAGCCACCTCCTCCGTTCCTTTCCCTTTACTTCCCATGAAAAACACCTGCCGTCCCTTTCACCAAATCCTCAAAGATTTCCGTCTTTGGATAAGGCAACAAAAATGCTCACCTGTTTTTTTTTAAATCAAGAGAAGAACATTAGAAGAGGAAAAACAAAGCGAATTCATTCTCTCCTTATTCTAATCCCTTCTTCTTTAAATCGCTAATTGTGTTCTTTGAGAAGAAACTGCCTTATTAAGACAGTGATGGAAAGTTCACTAAGTTCATTTCTAAATCCCACCTTACCCTTCATTGTCAGAAAGGGACAGGCCACGATGATAGCAAAGAACTTTGCCCTATAAATACTAACAGTGGGGCCATCAGAAGGATCCAGGCAGCCTGGCTTCATGCAGTGATATTAATGTTCTCCAGTGTTGTTTTTGCCAATACAATCAGACCCCTCCAGATGTTTAAGATGTCCGCTAGCTTCTCGGCATTTAACTTAGTCCTTACACTCACCTGTCTGATTCTGCAGACAGCAGCCTCTTTTAGTCCTAAAGTGGGAGTTGAACAACTATTTCTTTCAGTTCTCTCTGGGGGATGACCTACCTTCTAGTATTTCAGCTACATGGGAAAGCTTTCGACTAGGCGACTGTGCATAAAAACCATTTCCAGGCTTCCTCTGTTCTTGCAAACTGGGTCACTATCAATCATTTTGAAGGTTAAGTTCTTCTGAATCTTGTAGATGAGGTGAAACAAATTCAGCTATTTTTTTTCTTTTTCTGCATTGAATTGAATCGAAATTGAGACCTACCTACATAAACTATGGTAAAATAACTTTTATGTCCTGGGCTCACATAATATTTCAAGAGTTCTTATGTTGTTATTTTACAGACTGAGCCAGAGCGGAAATATAATTGACATCCACAATCTTGTTTATGAGTCTGGCCTTAATATAGCTTTCTTCCACTGCTTACTCTCCCAAAGCAAAGGGACCCTACATGACGAAGATACACTGTCCACACTTTCCTCCTGTAGTTTACATCTGTTGAATGGTTATTAAGCTAAGTGAAAAGCATGGTTGTCAAAAGTCTTAAAAGTGACTTTGAAGAAGAACCTGATAAATATGCATAGCATTATGCACTCTCTCTCTCTCTCTCCTGGAGTGTTCCTTAAAGGTAATGATAGGCAAAGAAATAAGCTTAGCATTTCAGATCAGATGTAGCAGATTCAACAATTATAAATGTAGAGCATTCAACTTTAAAAACTATTATCTTAATCATCATCATTATTATTATTTAAAGATTTTATTTATTTATTTGACAGAAAGAGATCACAAGTAGGCAGAGAGGCAGGCAGAGAGAGGGAGAGGCAGGCTCCCTGCTGAGCAGAGAGCCTGATGCAGGGCCCTGAGATCATGACCTGAGCCAAAGGCAGAGGCTTAACCCACTGAGCCACCCAGGTGTTCCATTCATTATTATTAATATACAGATTTCTTATCTGTAACCAATTAATGCAAATTCACTGATACATTTTTTGTACACCATAAAAATGATAAAAATATCAAATATGCTATTAAAGTTGTTCAAAGTGAGACGGTATAAAAGATTATAAGTATCTCTATTATTTACCATTAATTGTAAGGCATAAAAGCAAAATTACCATCTGTGCATGCTCCTAACATTATGCTAATAAAACAATTAAAATATTAATAGGAACAAAATTCTAAATGGGGCTATGGTTTATTTGAATTATTACCATAGTATAATATTTGGTTTCTTTATTTAGTGCTTATCAGCCTTATAAAACTCCACAAATTGGAACTTTCAATCACCATGACTGGAAGAGTTAGATAATGCCCAAGCACATTTCTATAAAATCATCCAGTGAAGAATTTAAAATAGGTTAATGCATAAAAATTCATAGTAATAATTTCCTCTCCACATACTTTTCTCTTGGTCTTAGCACTAGATGCAAATATACTTAATATATAATTCTAAAAAGCCCTTTGCTAAAAATGGTGGTGTCAATGTTTGCCATTTACTTGTGACAGAACACGGTTTTTATATTTATGTCTGTGTTTTATAAAAACATCAAACCTGTAACTCACAAGGTAGTCCCGAAAGCATCTTTATTGCAATTTAAGATATAGAATAACTAGAGTAAGTGACCATTTCTTTGCTTAAAATATTTAAAGCTATGAAACATTTTCTGGTGTAACAACTTGGAGTTATTTTGTAATAGTTATAACTTGTAAAAGAAGATATAATTTCTTTCCATCCTCTATCTCCATACTCCAGCCTAAGAAAAAATAATAGATTACACTTGCCAAATTTTGTTACATTATACTTCTTCCAATTTCTGCTGACCTTTCTATTTTATAAATGTTTCCCCATATTTTGTTTTAGATGAGTTTTTAATCCAAATATTATATTTAAAAAATAAATAGCCATAATAACTAAGGAAATGAATCTGAAATAATGCAATTTCAATAAACTCAACAGACAACAAAGAAAATAGAGCAGGAAAAGGGAAGTTATATGCACATATTAGTGCATACATTTGTGTGTGTGTGTGTGTGTGTGTGTGTGTGTATTTTTGATCATTTGATTTTGAGGTGGAAGGCTATTCCATCTTCACTTTATGCCAGTACCCCACATTTCATCCTATTTGTTTTATATGTTTATGTTTACATGAGTGGTCTTGTTTCATGTATGTAGTTTTATAATATTATTTCCTTGTAGACTTCATTTGGGATAAAGAAAAAGCAGGGCAAATTATACTTAATATTTCAATTTAAATTATTTAGGTGTTTCCACACTAGCAGAAGACTCAAAAGAACATACTAGAGCACCTAGAACTCTCAGAAATGATTAAATAAGTCAAAACAGTATGTCTACTGGTGATTTTTCAAACATGAGAAGTAAATTATAAATGTATGGTGATCCTGTGCCAAATATTTTCAGTTTGTGTAACCAAAATGGAAGTTAAGCTTCATTTACATATCTAAAAATGCCACATCAATCTTATTAACATATTAAAGGAAAAGTGTGGATAGAAAAAGTCAGGACTAGTTCTTAAGTAAAACAAGGAAGCAGATAAAAAATGTAGTCAGTATATCTCCTGACTGTTTTATAATGTATACTTACAGATTATATTCCTATAATGTAGTCATGTTTTTTAATTGAAGTATAATTGGGATACATTATATTTGTTTCAGATGTACAGCATAATAATTTGATACTTGTATATATTCTGAGTTATTCACCATATTAAGGCCATTTACCATCTGTCATACAAATTCATAACATTTGTTTTCTTGTGATAACTTTTTAAGACTTACTTTTTTAGCAACTTTCAAATCTGTAATAAATATTATCAACTGGAGTCACCTGGCTGTACATTACATCCCCATGAGTTATTTATTTTATAACTGGTAGTCTGTTCCTCTTGATCTCCTGCACCCATTTTGCCCACCCTTGAATCCCCTTCCGTTTATAGACATATACCTATAACATAGTCACTTTACCAGTATCACTCACTTTCCTATAATTAAGTTGATGTTCACTGTCAAAGATAAACAAATCTGTGCACTAGTTAAAGACGTAGGGGAAGGTTTTATTCAGTAATCACCATTGTAATAGGGAAAAAAGAGTCCAGCATGAATTGAGCTCAACTTCACTGAAGGAAAAGGCAGAAAAGGTTTTAAAAGGTTGGGTGTTCCAGGGGAAAAGCACCAAGGGTAAAGAGAGGGGCTTGGCTCATGTGACAGGCCACCTGGCTTGCTAGTTGGCACTTACCTGGAGGAAACACAAACTTTCAGTGGTGCAGCTTGGAGCATGGCTCCCACCAGTTAAGCCCTTCTCCTCCCACCTGGCCAGGAGAGTCAGAATTATCTCCCTGAATGTTTGCTTTTCAAATTGTGGGCTCTCGAGTCATTGAAGAAACAGTACTGGGTGATAGATTTTCATCTCAAAGGTCAAAAGATGCATAATTGCAAGCTATCTAAAGTAACAGTTCCCAGAGGGAGTTGAGGGGCCTATTTGCTTATCACCAGGGTTTGGCTGGAAGGAACTCTAAACTATACTGGTGGCATTGAACTTTCTCAGGCAAAGATTTTAGGGAGGCTGGATAATTTCAGGGATGCGGCCTCAAGCTAGTGGAATCCATGCTAGAGTTTGGTCAAGCCTCTTCGTGCAAGGGTTTGGATGGAATCATCATGCGTCCAGAGTTTTACAGTTGTTATTGCTAAGGAATTTTCTGATTTTCATTTAGATTCCAATATATATTACCCTGGGAATATAATGTACTAACCAAAGGTTGAAATATTTGGCAGTTTCATTTCCAAATTATATTACTAAATTGATATTCAAAGATCCTGTTTTAAAATGAGATTTGAGGGTATCTGAAGTGTGGCTCCGTCAATTAAGCATCTGACTCTTGATTTTGGCTCAGGTCAAGATCTCAGGGTTGTGAGATCGAGACCCACTTCAGGTTCTGCACTGGCATGGAGACTGCTTAAGATTTTTCTCTCTCAAAAAAAAAATTTTTTTTTCTCTCTCCCTCTGTCTCCCTCACCCCCTTAATAAACAAACAACTAAGTAAATAAAAGGAGATTTGATAACAAACCCCTCATATAGATTAGTTTACAATTTACATAAAAACACTTATGTAAACTATTTAAACATTCTGCCAGTAAAGGGTGCAACTAAGATGAAGTTTCCAGACCCACACAAGCTGGTGAAATTAAGTTGATAAACACAATCACAGGCCTATTGATAATTTGCTAGGGTGAGGGGGACCACTTGTCTTTCATCAACCTTTATATTTCCTAATTCAGCAAGAATTTTTACCCACTAGAAAATCGATGTTATTATTGAAGTTTTCAGAAAACCACTGGGCAAAAATAAAATGTTTTTGACAGTTGAGCCTGCCTATCTTGAGATGTGCAATGCCCAGGGGGTCTGGAGGCAGAGACATAACAATACTGTTGGAAGAGAGCACGCAGGAGTCCAATTTTTATGTGCTTCATCTGGAGACTGAATACAATGTAACATTAAGTCCTTTGAGGCTAGATTGATGAAACAGTGTTATAAACCAAAAGTGGGCAAAAAAGTGGTGTAGTCACCTTGCCCTCCAGCTAGAGGTGTTGAGGAAGAGATTGACTTATTTCCTAATGACCAAGAATAACCTGAACTCCAATGTTGCTTAACATCCTTATTCAGACAGCAATTTCTCATGTCAGGATAAGATAAAAATATGAAGGAGAGAAAGAAGGTAAGATGGAAGGAGGGAAGGGTGAAAGGAAAGAACAGAGGGAGAGACCCACAGAGGGAGAGAGAGACAGAGGGATAGAGAGGAGGGAAAAATAAAAATAAAAAATATTGTAAACTAATGAAAATAAAATATCAGCCTGAAGATCCAGGAGCCCTTAGCCCTGAAATGTGCTTTATAAAAATGAGCAAAAATTTTCTAAGGAAGATATTTGTGAAACATTAGTAAAAATTAGTGGACACAGAATAGGTTAAAATGAAAACATAATAAATGAATAAAACTAGAAATAAATAAGATTCAAAAGAATTGCATAAAAAAAGGAAAAGAGCAAAACTAGAATAATATTTTAACTGATATAGAAGAGAACTTACAATGCCAAAATATATAGCACTATGGATGGAAAATCTGAGAAGCAATCTTATATTTGAGAAAATAAGGAAATAAAGATAACTGAGGTACATGATATAGATTTTAGACAAGACTATGTGTTTAATACATACATTAGAAAGAATGAACAGATGTTCTATTCAAAGAAATGATGGAGGAAAAATTTTTTGACATTGGAAAAATAATTTTTAAAATGTAAATATTTGGGGGCATCTGGGAGGCTCAGTTGGTTGAGCATCCAACTTCTTATTTCCTCTCAGGTCATGATCTTAGGGTCATGAGATCCACCCTGCATTGGACTCCACATTTAGTGGGGAGCCTGCTTAAGATTTTCTTTCCCTCTGCCTCTCTCTCCCTCTCCCACTTATGTGTATGCACATTCTCTCTCTCTCTCTTTCTCTTTTTTAAGGAACTTATAACCTTTTAGGAAAAACCAATGAAAATAAATCCATTTTTCTGAAATGCCAGGAAAGGACAATCTGCTACTATAAATTGTATCCTAAAATCCTAAGTTCCACAAAGTCATTTATTTCATTTAGAAAAGAATATCTTTTTAATGTTTTCCTTTGAATGGGAAAGCAAGAGTTGTGCTTTACATTTCAGTTTGAGTAACAATGGAGGAGATGGTTGAGGCAGGGCCTTTGGCACAATGAGGGAGGCAATTGCTGTAGAGATGAACTTTCATTTTTTATACTGTTTTGGACCCTTCCATTCCTGTCTGTGAGTTTAGAACTTGTCTAGATTGCAGTAATGCTTCTGGATTTTTCCTTAGTTGCAAATTCCATATCATCTTGGCAGCTGATGACTTGCTTCAGTTTAGCCACCAATAGGTTTTCATTTACTTTTTGTTTCTCCTAGAAATGCTTTGGAGCTTCTTAACTATTACGGGATTTAGTTCTACCATTCTAATGAGGTGTCGGAAGGAAATGGAGACAAGCTAAATACTTAGTTTACTATCTCTAAATTTTCTTGAATTGTTAACAAAATCATAACACACTTAAATATAATTGAAGAAGGGACTGAAATAACATAAATCTTTATAATATGGCAGGGAAGATAAAAGTGACAGAGCATATGAGAAAGGAGGAATGGTGGAAGGTTGTATAAGGGTGCCAACTGCTTCATTTAACAGTGCTAACCAGAAGATGTTCCAATTTGTTTGAACAAAAACAGACTTTTAAGTATATGTAGGGAGAAACTTATCCTTGAGTCTCTTGTGCTTTTGCATACCTTGTGAACAAAGGCATTATTATTATTATTAATTTTTGCTTTGAACTATCTTTTCAAAGATGTTTTTGTAGAAAGCAGCCTTGGACGATAGTGTCTCCCTCTGAGCAGATTTTACTATCTAGGATAATAAAGATAATTACTCTCACAGAGACAAAGATTGGACAAGTTTGCTGGTAGCTCCTTACACAGAATGGGGCTTCCTCATGTTAGTACTCCTCTCCTATAAAAGGGCCCCCACTGCATGTGAAAGCATCACCTGATCATCACTGTGTTGCCCTATAAAAATTGCAGCTTGGGGAACAACACAATGATGTGCCTGGAGCTATCACATTGACTAATATATTTCCTTTTGTCTCTAACGAAGTTTTCTATGAATTTGTTGCAAGCTCACTTAATAGTTTGCAAGTAAGCTAAAAATCCAGACCCTTCATATTCTTGATACATGCTACTTAAAGATACAACAATCACCATCACTACTAATATATGAAAAATTTTGACGTGTTGGCAGGAAGTTGTAGGTAATAAATTATTGTATGCCTCAAGGGTAGTCAGTAAATAATGTCTTACACCTATAAATACATACATAATATTTCAATCATGTTATACAAAGTAACAAAAAAGAAAAAGTAAAGGAAGAAGTGTTCAAAAGTTTCCTTATGAGAAGTCTTTGAGTAGAAAGTAAAACAGAACACTGTAGTTTCTCACCAGAAGATTTTTCTTTCTTTGTCATGAGTTCTATGACAATTAAAGCTGGAAGTATAATCCTTTAAGTACAATTATCTAAAAATGGTTAAGAGAACAAAAGTAAACTTATTAGGATGTAGGTCTCTTGCTGTGCTATATTAAATGCAAGAAAGCAATTGGAGTAACATCTGCAGAGTTTGAAAAGTATGAAGCCCAAGAATATGCAATTAGGATGTTTTTTCTCTTGTGAATTGAAACAACAGAAAGACATTTCAAATACAAAGACTTTTGGAGATATACCACGCATATAACTTTCTTAAAAGTATTTCTTAGATATCTAGTAGACCAGCAAAAGTTAATCCAAAGAAAAAAGTGCAGGGATGGTGATTATATAATCTAAAACATCTGGTAGATTGTGAGAAGAGATTATCAATACATGTAATTTGCAATATGTTCCAAGATTCTTTTGGACAGTCGCTCTTTCAGAAAACCTTTATTTAACTGGACACTTAAAGAATAATGTGAAGAAAGGGACGTAGTGAGAGAGTTTTTTCATTGGGGCAGATTACTTAAATCTTAAATTTATTATGATTTCATATGCTTTAGTAAACAAATATAGAAGAATGGAAAATCTCTGCTCAGAGGGTTTAAGGACACACAGAGAACTCTAATGAAATAAGAGTCATTGTTTTAAAGCAAACTTATACTTTATTTATTAACTCCTAGAAACCAATATCCAAGATGTTAAAGTAATGCCTTTAACATTTTATTCGGTATTAGTGATTTAGGCTCTATATCTAAATGGCATGTATATCTTTCAACATCTCTGTACTTAATTTATTTAAAGCACTACATATCCATCAGTTTAATTAAAGATTTTGCAACAAATGAATATTAGGGTCTTGTGGTTTATAAATTCAATTTTTTTATGGATCATGTTAGGTTAAGTTTGATCTTAGGTCTTAAACATTCTTCATATCTGGCAATATCAATTACCTGGGTGTGCAATATGGAAATTTTCCACATAACCACTACAAATATTAAAATATCTGATAATTAGTACATCTTAAGGTTAAAACAAACAAGTTCTAGTAAAGTACTTTTCAAACGAAGTGTTTAGGTGGTAAATAAAACTTTCATAGAAAGATGGGGTATAAGTTTCACAGAGAAAACATTTCAATTCCAGAAAAAGAGCAAAGAGCATTTCTTCTCCTCACTGTACTTTCAAAGATCACTGGAAAGAAAATCAAGTTATTCATGTCTCCAATTTCTTCCAATTTGGTAGGGAAAGAAAATATGATTTATTAAATTTGATTTGTGGCAATGTTTAGAATGATGATTGTGCTCTAGGACATGGGCTTATATTTGTGGAAATTTAAAATTTATAAAAAATTTAAGGCACATGTTGCTTGAGGGGAAAAATAAATTACTCACTGTCTTTTATTGAATAGTTCGAACTTATAAATTAGGTCACATACATGAAGAAATCTTTTCCAAAATGTTTTCCTATTTGGATTTCAGTGATCATTATTGTGGCAGGAACAAGTGCAAGAATAAGCTCTTTATGTGTCTTTATGCCCTGGTAATTTCCTCAGAGTTGCTGCTCCCCATATCAAGGTACTTATACTAACATTGGCTCTTGTGTTTACCATTTACATATAGTTCTAAAAACAGTTGATTGTATTAAAGTTTTTTTTTTAAGTGCATTAAGGAAACACCAAGATATTTTACATATATAAAATTTTAGAGTGTTGGAGTAAATTTTTGTATTACCAATATGATTTCACACATACAGAATGAAATATTCCACAGTTTATATCATGATTGCTTATAAAAATTTTTAAAGTAGTCATTCTATATAGAAAAACCACACTTTTGTATAGTGAGTTTTAAAACAAAAGGTTACTTTTAATAACTTCTCTTCAAAGCCAGCAATCATAAGGTTAGAATTTAAAGGACTGGAGATCAGTATAGAATTTTTATTATTTTGTTGTCTGTAGATATTAATAACACCATATGGTCCATTGATGCTAACATCTGTCACCCAGCCAAGTATTGATTAAATCACTTGGAATTATGTGAGGCACATGGGGAGTTAAAGGAGATTTGATTACACTTTTATACATGTTTGATTTAAAACTACTCTTTAATCAAGTAGAACTTAAATGAAGTAAATATTAAAACAGAGAATTTTTTCTCACAGAAGAAAGTGTTTCTCATTCATGCGCATTTATATACAAAATTTCCTAAAAATAATTAAAATGTATATACAAGATACACAATTTCATTTTGCCTATTTAAAGATTTTTTATATATTCAAATATAATCTGTTATTCTTTATTCTTGATAATTTTAATTGGCAGCAAGGAAGATGATTTTTCATAGAAGTAAAGACTTCTCTTCTTGCATATAGCCTTGGATGACTGCCCAGATTTATTTAAATTGCTATGATTCCCAATAATTTCCAAATAAATATTATTGGCTTATAGATGCCTGCAGGTTACATGAGATTGTTGTATGAATTATAATTCATAGGCTTACTTATCAATGCACTATTTTTGTATTTGCTATGCATTTAAATGAGACAAAAGTATTCAAGTACCCTGATGTTCAATTACCAGTTTGAAAAGTAAAATAAAATAAAAAAAATTCATATTTACCACACTGGATAAGGCTTAAATCTTAACTCTCATCTATTTGTATGTATATGTATTCATGCATACTGATGCATATTTATATAACATTGAGTTAATAATAAGTAACTTTTACCAGAAATGTCCTAGAAACAATAAGAAAAGTAGATTATTGGATATTTTTGTGATCATTAATCTATTTACTAATAATCAGCAAATATATCATAAATATATGTTATGGTAATATACTGTGAACCTTAATAGGATAATATAAATATTACAATTATATATATATATATATATATATATATATATATATATATATATATATTTACATTTCTGGAGAAGTCATGTTCTACACTGACATTCAGCCAACATTATGATTTTAATTAACTTTCAGGATATTGTTGGTTCAAACTTAATAATGATAGGGAAAAATAACCTATGGATCTAAAATACTATTTAAAAGAATATATAAAAGCAGTTGTTATTAGCAAGTAGTTTTCAAACACTTGTTAACGATACCCTAAAAGACAACTGATTAGGATTGTAGGCATTTTTGAGATCAATTATTAACAGGAAAAAAAGAGTATACTAACATTTTTATAAATATGGCTACTAACTGTGCTTTAGAGGTAGAAGAAGAATATGGTAAAATGTGTTTCTGAGATTTGGAATATATGTGTGCACAGTTTTATTTTTTTAATTAAATGTTGGGAAAGACTTTTGTACTTAACCTTTGCCCTAAATGTCCTCCATCTCATATGTCTCTAAGTCTTTTCTTAGAGTAATACTTTTAAGAAAATGATTTTGCTAACTATTAAATTTTGAAGAAAGATATTAAACACCTTGTGATAAAGGTGACGGATGAAAATCAAGGAGAGAGGGAGGATTGTACCAGTCGCTCAAAGCTAGAAAATCGTCTAGAGAGTATCAGATATTGCAGCTGACTGGGCAACATGTAATTCTAAATGTTCAAGCCACTACTCAGCTTTATGTCATTACTGCTATGAGGGAAGAATAGCCTGGAATTACCATTTATTTTAATTTTTAATAGATTTTTGATGTGTCATATTCTGAATTTCAAAATATGGGGGAGTCAAACATATTTATGGACCAATTGTGTTCCTACAAGTCTATTATAAAAGTTTTGTGCATCAAATAATGACTTTCATTTAGAATGAAACATTACAATTTTATTATGCAGATTTGAATTTGAGGTATAAGATGATATCTTATATTGTCAGTAAAAAATGTGCTTCTGGCATGAAAACATTCCCTGTTTCTGTTCCAAAATATTTTGATTTCCTGTTATTTATCTGGAGGCCAGAGCTTTAACTAAATACATTCTTCTACTTGAATATTTTACCAGTTAGAAACTTTATCCTTGTGTATAATACATTTTCAAATTTTTCTAGATACTGAAAGGACTACAGATAAAATTTATTGATGCAAACTGTGTGTTAGCAATTTACAAAACTCATTGCACATTAGACAATTTATTCTCTTCAAGTTGTTCGACTCATTCATTCACAGATTGTACAGAGTTCTTACTGTGTGAAAAGCTCTATTTTAGGCTCTGAGATACAATTGTAAATAGGACAGACAAAAGCTCACCTCTATTGGTATTTAAATTCCAGTGAGAGAAACTGACACTATACATGATAAATAAAATATAAAACAGGTTGCCCTGTGATAGGGAAAGAATTCAATTATTGGGAGGTAAGGAGAAAGGAGAGCAAATTTTGAAACTTGAGTTACACAGTGAAGGAAGACCCCACTGAGGAGAAGACCCCATTGAGTAAAAAGTGAAGTTAACATAATTTAAGATATCTAGTAGGAAAATATTGTAGACTAAAGTTCCTCAACATTTTTTTAATATCATTATCTACCCTTTTAAGAGAATTTTCAGACATTTCTTAGCTGTCCTTCCTCATGAAATGCAATACTGAGAATAACATTTTGACCAGTAGGGTTGAACTTGCAGGTCTAAAACTAATTTTAATATCTGAGATTGTTTTAACCTTAAAGAATTTATTTTTGCTCTCTTGCAGGGGTGGAGGGATGTTGACTATATTAATAATATGATCTCTAGACTTAGAAACAACAAATGAAAAAAATTTGAAATCCATTATATTGGAGTATGTGCATATCTAGAAAAACATAGTCATGCCTAAGTCAGAAAGAATTAGTGAGAGAACTGTAGGAGAATAAGAGAGAAGAATCGAGAAATCATATATGACCTTACTAGTCAAAATCCTAGCTTTGATGTAGTCAGGGGACTTTAAACAAAGGAGCAATATGGTCTAACTTAAATTTTGGCAGATCACCTTAGCTGTCCTACCAAGTCTAGAAGGAATATGAGCAAAAGCAGGCATCCATTTAAGCAAATTTTGCAATCAGGTCAGGTTACATAATTTTGAAAGTGCAGTGCAAAAGGAAAAGTTTCAATTCTGACTAAAATATTAAGAGTTAAAGAAAACAAAGAGCAGAGCATTAAGCCAAGATAAGGGTCCTTCTGCACAGATCACTCATACAGGAAGCTAGTCCTGCTTGCAGTAATTTCTAGATCAGAGTGGTGAGGGTATTAAACATTGAATGTTGAAGGCATAACAGACTGGGTTTTGTCATAATGTGAATAAGAAATGTGATAGAAAGAGGAGACAACCAGCATAAATTTTGGTTTTGTCATAAGCAACCGAAAGAATGAAATAAATCTGAACTGAGGGAAAGAAGACAACAGAGGAACTGGCCTAGAAGGTGTGTTGGTGTTACTCATTCTTGCATTTTCATACAAGAAGTTGTTTCTGAATGATAACTTATTTCATATCCTCTATCTGTGCTATCATTATTAACATATCTTAAGTGTTATTTTAATTTAAAAAGATGCCAGAAATACTGCATTTATTTAAATAATGAGGCTCTTTTTGTATCATTTTGCAGACTACTCCTTTTTGCAGTTTAAGTCAGTTTTAGTAGTAATTAGAGGCAATATATTCATAATTGTCATCTACGTATGTGCATGCACTTTCAAATGTATATTGGGTGCAGGCCTGTATTTGATTGTACTTTGAATGTCTTTAAGATTCACAGTTGTCTTACCCACTTGAAAAGACTCTGATAAATCAAACTAATTATTGATGTTTAGTCAAAATAATTTATACCCAAATTTTAAAATCTTAAAGTTATGATTAAATGACTTATAGGTTTCCTTTTTCACCTTCACCTTCCTTATTGAGTGATTACAAAATGATCGACTTCTGGAATTAAAAAAATAATAATTCACAGACAGCATAACCTATTTTGCGATAGAAATTGATAAGACCTCTCATATAGTAAGCTTGTTATTTTTCTAAAGACCACATCTAGTAGTATCTATTAAGCTTTAAAATACATATATTCTAAGAAGCACCAAGTAAACTTCTCTATAGTTACCCCTATTTTTAATAACATTCCCTCCTTGTGTTGACTTTTTGTTCTCTAATTTAAAAAGCTCTGAGGACACAAATGTCAAGTAAATTGCCTATAATTGCATTCATACTTGTTATTAAATTCCATTAATAAGTATACTCTAAATATATATGAAAAGGAAAGTAAGCATTCAGGCTTTAATTTTCATGCTAATCTTCTGCTTATTTTCTAATCAATGTTGAAAAAAGCCTTAAGATGCTCTTCAGCTTCTACTCTGGAGGTCAACAAGGACAGCAGGAGCAGAGAGCTGATAAAATGGGGGTTACAAGGCAGAGCGAGACACTGTGATTATTTCCTCAGTGTCTGTTTTGCAGAAAGATCTTGTTATCTCAAAACTCAAGAAGATTATAAAGGTTATTTTTCAAGGTAGGGGATGTGTCAAAAAAAAACTACTCAATCATGCTGTCAAAGATTTGTGTAGCTGAAAGCAGAATTTATATTAGAAAATGTATTTGTCTTCTGTATCTGATAAAACTGAGAATTCAAAATTAATAATTAAATTTGTTTCCTAAATTTGATGAAGCCAAGCAAGTGAGGATTCTAAAATACTGTTTTGACTAAGATGTGTAAGTATTTTCAAAAGTAGTGAAATTAAAAAAAAAAAAAGTGTACCATATCACAGAAACTAGAATAGGATGAAGAGTTATTTCATGTTTAATATGATTTTAATTTCTAATTTAATTATTAATAACGTGGCTATACTGAAGATACATATTTCTAAGTATGAAACATACACTTCCTACTATAACATATTTATCTGAACCTATCTCTTAATAAAATATCTTTAAAATATTTGGGGATTTTTACAATGTAATAATGTGTGTGTGTGTGTGTGTTTTAAAAGAGAAAGGCATAAAAAATGTTGACATATCAATAGCATTGTAAGCAACTCTTTGAATTTCAAATTAGAGCTTCTCATATTACCTTTTCAAATAATAATTCAAAATTTATTTGCATTTTTTTCTTTTTTAAGATTCTACTTCATGGTTCCAAACTGTTATAAAAAAAACCCCAAAATATAAAAAATGATTTATTGATGAATTTTAGTAGTGAAAGTGTGAAAATAAAAAAGCAGAGAAGGGCACTTATTTATCTTCTATGATTTTTGTAAAAAATAAAACATTTACTGATTGAGCTATCTATAAACAATTCTTAAGAAAGAATAACTTACCTCACATGTAGCATTATAGATGCTGAATACATATTTGGACTAAAATACTTTAAAAGAGTACAGTTAGTGACAAATGACTACCAGCCGACTATATTTGTAATTTATACATGTTCTTACTCATACATTTTAGTAACCTGAAATTTTATAAAATTATACATATTTCATAATTACGTTTATACCCCAAATCCATATAATCAATAGACCCCAAACATAATTTGAAAACAAAAAAGTAGGGGCGCTTGGGTGGCTCAATGGGTTAAAGCTTCTGCCTTCAGCTCAGGTCATGAACTCAGGGTCCTGGGATCAAGCCCCACATCAAGCTCTCTGCTCAGCAGGGAGCCTGCTTCCCCCTCTCTCTCTGCCTGCCTCTATACCTGCTTGTGATCTCTCTCTATCAAATGAATAAATAAGATCTTAAAAAAAAGAAAATAAAAGAAAACCCAGGGGAATATATCCTTAATACGATTTAAGGAAAGGAGATTATACACCCCAGTTTGCCTGGAACAGTTAATTTATGTCTATTATCAAGGCGTATTTATTAATAGTGGCCATTTGACTATCAAGGTTGTCACTGCTTAAACAATAAATGATATTGTCACCTTAATTAAGGCTATCTTAATTATCACTTTCTCTCACTTGCCTTTCTAACTTCTCTGAAATAACAAATATTTAAAAACTAGGCTTTTCAGGAATTCACCAGAATGTACATTGTTGATTGAAAAGAGTAGCATCTTTTTTTGCTGTTGTTGTTATCAAACAATACAACAAGAGGCTAGGCTATAATGATCTTATGGAACTTCCTATAAACTCACCTGGATGGTGGTCAACTTACTTTTATAAGGAGATGTCCTTAGGAAGTATACAGAAACAAAAATCAAAATTATTCTTTAAACTAGGTTGTAGATCTTTTTAATTAAAGCAAACAGATACTTAGCTATGATTGAAAGGACCATGCCAGAAAGAATGGAAGAAATATGAATTTGGTAAGTTGTTTGTCACCAAGCTAGAGTTTACATTGACTAAAATACAGAATATTTAATACGTACTTGAGCTTTTATTTCATAGAAAGTATCCAATGTTATTAAAAGGAATATACATCTCAAACTTCTGATTTCCTTCATAGAGGTAGCCTCTTATTCACCCTAAAACACCCCCTTACATAATAAGAACTACTCTCCAGAGGATGAAAGACAAGAATTTGTTCAGCTGTTTTTGCCTATTATGTGCCATTCATAGCCAGATACTCTTTTATTGATTTTTCACTCCCGTTAGCACTGACAAATGTAGGTGTCCACCCCCAGGTTTTCTCCTTTTCTTCAAGGATCTGTGGTTTCCAGTCGGTCTAGGTACTGTCACATTGTTACTTCTTAACTCCAAGAAGTAGAAACCCTTTTCATTAGGCAACATAAGTTCATCAAAGAGTTCATTGAACCAATGGGAAGCAGAAACACCAGAATCGCACAAGAATCAAGAAAGACAAGACACAGCAAAAATTGTTCCCCAGAAAGTTTAAGCCAGTCTTGCTAAATGTTTACTGCTTTCGGACACTGGTGGCCAGACAGCTCCACTACACCACTTGCAGTTAATTTGCTTTCCTGATTTCAGAATATCCTACTGAATAATATTTACTCATGGTTTTGAAAGATGGCCAGTAGATGAGAACCAATGAAGAAGGCCGACATGTGGTTGGTAGGTGCTGCATGTGGACTATGGTCCCTCAATTCTCATTCATGTGGTTTTTCATCTTCCAAAGAGTTGGCTTTAGAGAGTGACCTCAGAGCATTGTTTGAAGAGGAAAAGAAAGAAGTTAATTGGGATCATCTCCTGAATTCTCAAGATGTCATCCGTGAACCATTCTCTTGGTCAAAGGAAGTCATATTTCCACCCAGATTCAATGGATGAGGAAATACACCCTGTCTCTTGATGGAAGAATGGCAAAGATACTACCAAAGAACATAAACATAAGGTTAGGAGAAACTATTGAGCCTATTTAAAAAAAAATCAAACCTAATACCTCAGACCAAAAAGAATATAGATAGGTAATTTATTTATTTTTAAGATTTTGTTTATTTATTAGAGCATAGCATGAGCAAGGAGAGGAGAAGAGGAAGACACTCAAGGACACAGTGCCCCATCCTGGGACTCGGGGATCATTACCTTAGCTGAAGGCAGATTTTTAACTGACTGAGCCACCCAGACACTACTAGATGGCTTATTTAGTTACAGAAAAAAACATTTTATTTTATTAAGCATATTACATTAAGTTGTAAAAACCTAGATGAGTATTTCAATGAAAGAAGAGTACCCTTTAGACTGTTTTTTGTTTTTTCATGGTAACATTTTATTCTCAAGTCATTCAAATATGTTTTCAAAAATAGAGAATTCAATTTGTTTTCTGAATGCAAAGATCTTATTGATTCATACTATTTTCTCTTCAAGTACAGAAACAAGGGGATATCCAGGTATTAATAAATAATTTCCAGAAAATGTAACATTCACAAGAGAAAATATGGAGCATCTTTTAACATGAAGAGAGAAATATGAGATAATTAAATAAAAAATGACATAATTTTAGCTGTGTCTGTATCTTCTGTTGTGCAATAGGCCTTTATTGTTCATAACAAAGCACCATGTTGGGAACAGAGAATTCGTAAATTTAATCTGACTTACTTATTATGAATTCATAGGCCATAAGGGAGAAAAAAGGAAGCCATGTATGGGATAAAGGAAATGACTTTTGTGTTACTTAACTTCTACGGTCTTGACATAGAACAGTAAAAGACTTTTTGTTACTTTAGCATTCTGTTGATCAGCACCTTGACTCATTTGCAAGAATTCATGGTCATCACAGTGGTTGTAGAATCTAATTTATCTGCAGACTTTCATGGAAAAGGAGTTTACAAATCTCCCTTGCTAATATTTTTTAGGGGCTAGTATGAATTTCTGACAAGTGTATCTTCCTGTTGTCCAATCTAACTCACTCCTGCTGTGATTTAAAAAAAACAATCTCCATGTCTTCTACTCTCAGTGGAAATAAAGAGCAGCTGGTTATAATACTCTTTCTTGAAGGTTACAGTTTAAAAGTCACTCATTTAATCTTCTCTGACAAAACTTATGAAACTTGGAATTTTTCCTTTGCAAGTTGATTGAAAGTTTTTAAGTGATCACATGTCATAAAACTATTAGCACATTAACACAGCAATAGACCAACAAAGTAGAGATAATCCCTGTATGTACTTCTCCTTTTGTTCACTTAATTACTAGGGTTAATAGTTTTTGAAATACACACAGTTCAAGTTTTTATTTTTCGCTTTTTTTCAACCTTTCAGGATCGCAGTCATTATGTTAAGTGTATAAATGTATGTGCAAGTTAGAATATGAAAAGAAAAATGAGTAGATACAAAAATATTAAACTTTAACTTAGAAAAACTAAAGTCTTTATGAATTTAATATATTTTATTATATCATCTTGATTTCCTTAACTTTCCAATATGGCGGTGAGAACATCACAATCTAGTGTGGTTTTGGAGTTTGTTGAGTGATACATGAAATCTGTTGGATAACAGAATGGAATTAGATAAATTAGATAAATAATAGTCAATAGACAGGGTTGACATTCTTAGGAGAGAGTACAGATTTATACAAGTGATATATACCATAGTAAACTTCAGAAAGACCATCACCAGATGTATAACAGTCTCAAATATTTTTTCTCTATACTGCTTGTTTGATACAACATCTCAGCCTGAATGCCAATTGTTTGCAGTAATGTTAACAGATTGAAGGATTTCCCACCAGCATACCCTTTCAATGCATTTAGAGCTCCTACAGTTCTAGACTCACCAGGGCATCTTTCTATGAATTCAATTTGTATCTCAGAAAAGCTCAGTATGAGAATATAATAGCTGCACCAAAAGATTATTTTCTCTCCCACTTTTAATTTGCCCTATATGCCGTTTGAATTACGTGAAACAAATTTGTAATAATCAGGCTTTTATAAAGAGAGCTGTTCAGAGGATGCAGTAGTTGGGCAAAAAAAAGAAAGAAAAGAAACAAAAAACCCCGGTATCTTCTCTATTACTTGACAAAGGGTGAAACATTTGCTAAACATTTGCAGGGTGAAACAAAACTGTAGCAAGTCTGGTGGAGCTTAGATATGAGAAAATACCTTACACCGGTTTTCATATTTTTGACCACTCCTTTGATTCTTAACAACACTCTAGGAAAATCAAGAAAAAATAATGTTTCAGGTATGATATCTTGTCTATAAGAAAATTGACAGCCAGTAAGCCTGTTGGTGAATTTTTTTTGTTTGTTTGCTCCAAAGTGTGAGAACTATCTATCTTCTTCTAGAGGGCTCCACAGATAATGACTTGGTGTTTAATTTCATTGTTTTTTTTTCCAGGCATGCAACAAGTGCAGCTTAAAAGGGCCACACTCAGGTAAAGCTAACCTTCTAGTATTTATCACTAAATATCCTTTTTCACACTTTATTAGAAGTATATTCTATTATCATATGATGATCTCTTCTGTCTTTTGATCTCCCAGACTTTCAAGTCAATCTCTCTATAGTTTATTTTCACATAAAATTCACCACAATAGTCAATCAGCTAGCCAAAGACCAACTGATCCATGTTGTGCTGGATCTCATTCTCTTTCTCAGATCATAGACCTAAGTGGGACAGAGTCTCCTGCAGATAAGAGAGATGCAAGAAGACAAAAGAAAGAGGTGATGTCTCTTTTAGACCTAGGCTCAAAATCAACACAATCACTTCAATACATATATCACTGGTAAAACAGGTCACTTGGCCAGGGCCAAGTTAAGGTTCACACATATATATTTATTGTTGGTGAGAGGACACAAGATTGCATGCCAGGAAACATGGTTACTAGGAAGGATAAAAATTTAGTGTCAGTAATAAATTTCTGATATAGCTCTCAATCTGTTCATTTCCCAATATTATCCTTCTCTCCTAGCTACCTCATTGTCCCCTTGCAGAAGATAAAGGAATGAAAATTACTAAAACCTTTTCCCTCAAATTTATGACTAGAATAAAAATCCTTCTTTGTCTTTCTGTCTCTCTGTTTGTCTCTCACTACATACATGCATATACACTATTTTTCTAGTAGGTTTCTATGTAGATATCTTCCATATCAAGCAAAAATCTGATTATATTTTACTGAGGATTTTTATGAAGATAGATATTAAATGTTGTTAAATGGTTTTTGAAAACTGTTGGAGTGATTCATCTACTCATTTATTTAATCAATATTTATGGAGGGCCTACTAAGATTTACATTTGTGGGGGGAAATGACAACAACAAAAACTAGACAAAATTCCTTGTCTCATGGACCTTACATTCTACCAAGGTAGAAAGACTATAAAAAATGACAATGATAAAAATAATGAATAGTTAAAACGTGTATTATGGTGAATTGTGTTTAATGGTAAAGACTAAAATAAACCAGGGGAGGGAAATGGAGAGTGGATAGGAGGGAAGTTTGCAAATGCATAAGGTGGCCAAAACAAACTCACAGAAATGAATGAGGGTTAAACATTTCTAAAAAAAATGACTTTTTTTTAACATGTGGGATGAAATATACTTATATCCTATATTAAATAATGCCACACTTCATAGGTGAAACATTGCTGTGGTATATTGTTTATTGTGTTACTTAGTTCTATTTGTTACTATTTAAATGTTGAGTAGATATTCAGAAATGTAATTGATCTTTTCTGTTGCTATGCTATGTTTGCCAGTTTCTCTTTTTGATCAGCATTTCCCTAGATTCTCAATAAACAACATTAAAGTTTCTTTTTTATGTTCTATAATAATGTAGATCAGAATTATTCTTTCTTTAAATATATCTGAGACAACTTTTCAGTAAACCGTATTGGCTAGGTCTCTTATTTGTAAGGCGGATAATTCTATATTAGTTATTTGAACTGTTTTGATGTTTTTCAAAACAATATGTGTTCTTTTGTAAGAATATATATGTCAAATATCAGAAGATAAATACTTTCTAGTGTGCTAGGCCATAATTAATAGATCTATTGATTTTTTTTAATGAATGAAAAGGTTCAAAACTCCAAGAACAAGCATCAGAAGACTCTGTTTTATAACTTTGATATGCTACAACACGTGTCAAATAATATATGTACTCTCAAAATAAATAATAGCTAATATCTGCATGGGTTTCTCCTATATTGGCTAATATATAAAAAGGTTTGTCAGTCTTTTGAAAATAGACCTTGTGACAGTCACTTTTATGTATCAACTTGATTGAGTCGTGGGATATCCAGATATCTGGGTAAATATTATTGTTGGGTATGTTTGTAAGAGTGTTTCCAAAAGAGATTAGCATTTCAACTAGTAGACTGGATTAAATAGATTGCCCTTTTTTTTATTTTATTTTTTTGACATTTGGCAATTGTTGATTACAAATATACAGAATGGTGAAGGATTTGGAAAAATGTTGAATGCAGTATTTAGTAATTAGTAACAAATAACAAGAATCGAAGCAAACCTTCTTCAAAAGATCAGTACTTACAAACATGGAAGTACTTACCTGTAGGCATGTGTCTTTCAAAGCCATGACTAGTGCGCTAAGTAAGAATGCACCAGTTTCCTTTTACTGTCACAACTGATGCTGTTACTGTCTATTTTTATTAAGTCCTAAACATAATGTACTTCAATTAAAGAACAGTTAAATGTCTCTGGGACTGAGAAAGAATAAGACCATTACAAGCATGGAAAAAGTCCCATTTTCAGAAAGTGTTAGAACAATAGGGCTCCTTCCTGCAAAAGTAAAACACTTCTGCCTAGAAATCGATTTGTGATTCTACCCTCCAAAGATCGACTCTTTGCTCTAAGTGAGTGGGCATTATCCATTCCCTTGAGGGCCTGAGTAGAATAAAAATTTGGAAAAAAGGAGAATTTGTGCTTTCTCTCTCTATCTGCCCCTGACAGATTGACCTGGAACAGTGATTTGCTCTTTCTCTTGTTGTTCCTGGTTCTCAGGCTTTCAGACCTACACTGAAATCTACATCGTCAGCTCTCTGGTTCTCAGGCTTTAGAACTAAATTACTGGACTTCCTCAGTCTCCAGCTTGCGGAGGTAGATTGTAAGACTTCTCAGCCTCCAATAATCATGCCAGGCAATACTTTATAAGAAGTCTCTTTCTAGCTACAGATATATACATCTTATTGGTTGTGTTTCTACGGAAAAATATGACTAATACTGATCTCTACTTCATCTCTTTCAAATGTTTGCATGAAAATAGAAACTCCCCAAATTCTACCTGCTTGAATGTTAGGGCAAAGTTATACCAATAGTTAAACTTTATGATTATTAATATTCACTCTTGAGTGTGTTGTACCTCCTTCTTTATTTATGAAGATTAAAAATGAAGATATCCAGTTAAAAATTTATTTTTCTTAAACATATCTTTAAGAATCTAGTTACCTGCATTCTCTAATTTGAGATCCAGAGTAGAAAACTTGTAGCAATCCTTAGAACATAGTCCAGTACATAACTATCAGCTAAAAATTAGTTGTGTAAATATATGTTAGTATCTATCTTATAAGTATTTTTTTAACTAGGCAGATATAATAATGCACATGAAGTAACTTGAGAAGAATGTGTGGAGAAATAGAAAGGAACATAAATTTAGACACTTCTTTTTGATTACTATTTTTACAATAGACAATAAAGAACTAAGAAATTCCTCGAGGGAAATTGAGTCAAGGGAATTTATTTAATATGGATTTTTAAAATAAAATACTATAAATGATATATAAGAGAGAGAATTCTTGAGCATAAAGGGTGAGAGAGGAAAATTGCAGTATTGAAATCTTGTAGTTAATGGAGGGTTTTATGGCATCTAGATTATAAATAAAAGACCTTAGATAAAAACAAGGGCATTTTAGGGTGACTGACTGGCTCAGCATGTGACTCTTGATCTCAGGGTTGTAAATTGAAGCCCCACGTTGTGTATAGAAATTACTCAAAAAAAAATCTTAAAAAAAAGTTAAGGGAATTTCTTCTTTTTAAAAAGAGGTATTTGTTTGTTTGTTTGTTTGTTTGTTTGTTTAAATAGAGCAAGGAGAGGGACAGAGAGAAAGGGAAAGAGAGAATTTCAAGCAGACTCCCCACTGAGTGTGGAGCCCAATGTAGGGCTCTATCTCATGACCATGAGATCATGACCTGGGCCAAAATCAACAGTATGACTTTTAACCAACTGAGCCACCCAGTCACCCCTAAGGGCATTTCTTACTTTGTGATATGAGCAAAGTCAATATAAATCTTCAGATGAAAGATCATTGTTAAACCTGGTTGTGGAAGTATGAGGTTTTCTCCTCTGATTACTTTAATTTTTTTCAAATGAAATGTTATGAAAATTTTTCTGATGAATATATGGGTACAGGTAAAAGGGATAAAGTTCTAAATAAGAAGATGAGTTGTGAAGTAGCTATATAGGAGCTTGGGAATGAGAAATTAATAGATATAGTAATCTCCATCTGGGATTTTGCACATAAAGTGGGAACATGTAACACTGTTATGTGCTTTTTTTACTAATATTCAGAGTCGGGTATGAACCCAGAATGGACTAATAACTGGGATGAAGTTTGTCTAGCTGCAGTGACAGAGGGGAAGAGTAGCATAAGGATTTAGGCGATCCTATGGTTAAGAAAAGAAATGAGGAAACATACATAGTGAAAAAGTTGTGACATTGATATGTAGTAGTTCTCAGTGGAGTCAAAGAATTGCAGAGAATAGCACTTGGAATAAGTGAACTGGGGGGAAAAACATGGTATTTGGGGGACAAGCTTCTTAAAATATGCATTTCAGAGAAAAGGCAGTTACTAGTTCTGAGAATCTCTTGAGTGTGACCATGTGAGCAGTTAGCTCAGGTGGAGTAGGAATATGATCATTGTAATTTTGATTTTATAGTTGTGTGACAGCTTGACTGGATTTCCTTTATTGCCCTATAAATATTATTCTTGAAGACTTTTGCCACTGAATGCTACAAGGGAGAACTTTAAAACCCCTATTTTACCTCCTAACCTAATTGAATTTTATCCACTCCCTGTGGGGTGCTTCAGTAGGCATAATATATGAATTTTATTTCATATAATTGTTTCATATATTTCATATAATTAAGCACTGATTATACCTTAATTAATAACTGGCAATTAATTTTTGCCTCTAGTTGTTTACTTCATTTTTCTTGACTTTTGATATGTTTTTATTCTATTCTATTTTAAAATAGTTTTCTTCCATATTTTGTATTTTCTACTTTAGGTGAATTAATAATGCATTTCTTAAATATTCTTATATGTGTACTTCACAATTATTATCTTCCTTCTAATTAATTTTATTTAATTTTCCTCTGATTTCTCAGTGATTATTTTAAGTTTCTCATCTAGTCTATTGATTTGGATAGTAATATAAGGGAATTCTGTTCCTATTTCTTTCACTTATATTTGTTTCTATAATCTTGCTTTCTTTCCTCAGCTTGTTTAGTTCTGCGTTATCTGTGTATCTTAATGAAGCATTTGAAATATAACTTATTTTCATTGATACTAAAGTTTCTTTTATTATCCTAGGAGTGAAAAATATGTTTTTGACTTAATTTTTAATTTTGGTAAGTCATGATTTCTTCTTTTTCCTTCTTTTTTATTTCCTTCTCAGTTTTTGCCATCTTGCTAATTTTAACATGGACAGCCTAACCTAAACTAGATATTACTCATATAAAATATGTAATCAATTCTCCCTAGCTTCATTGCACTTTGTCTGAGACTTTTTTTTTCTTTCCAGAGGTTAGACATGAGGGCTAAGTTTATAGAGTTCTAGTCTCCATATTCTTCAGTTGCCTGTCCATAGATTTAGTTTTTGATCTTTTAAAGTGTATTTAGGTTAAAAATCTTCAAATAACTTCTGATTTGAAGAATATTTTATTCTTATCCAGGTATATTAAGCTTTTGAAGCTTTTTCTTCTTCAGATTAATCCCAGGAACTAGTCAAAGCACCATGTGTTTGTTGTATATAAAATTGCTAATCTATAGTAAAGAAGGGAAACTTCAAAGGGTGCACAATGTCTATTTTCTCTATCCACAATTTACTCAATATCTCATTTTTCTTTTTCTATATTATTCCCTATATAATTACCGCTTTCTAGTAATTACCGCTTTCTAGTAATTACCACTTTCTAGTGCGGAAGAATAAAGCTGATTCAGGATTAATTAGTCTCTTCCTAACTGTCACCTAAGGAAAAGGGAATAAGGTGATATTTCTTTTATTTCCTTCATTTATGTTAGGATTACTATAGGTATCACAAATTGCTTTCTTTCAGGACGACTCTGAGATGGAGATTTACATGCAGGAATTGTATTGGTAAACACTCTCATAATCAACATTTCTAATGAGCATAAAGAAATTGAGTTAAGTAGTAGTAGAAGTTCAACTATAACAAAGATCCCATCCAAAGGAGCACTAGAACTGGAATGGCATTCAGAGTTGAATCAAATTGGAGCAAGGTGTCTGAGCTTTTATATTGCCAACTCAACCAGTCATTGGACATGGGTTGCTCTGAGCAGGGTGTAATGACATTGGGCAACCAGCTCTCTTTAGCCCATGGCAAGACCTGGAAGTAACTTACCAGAGAGTTTTGTCTGCCCACATTTTCAGCACTAGGAGAATGACTGTATCAGGTCAGAAGTGTGGGGGAGGGAGTGAGGAATCTGAATATTACACAGAAAAATTCATTGTAGTTTGGAAAGACTTTTGGCCTCATAGTCATTTGGTATTTCTCTGTATGCCCCTAAATCCGGGTATCTGTGACATTGTTTTTTTAAAGAGTTTTATTTATTTGATGGAGAGATATCACAAGTAGGCAGAGGCAGGCAGAAAGAGAGGAGGAAGGGCTCCCTGCTAAGCAGAGAGCCTGATGCAGGGCTGGATCCCAGGACCCTGAGATCATGACCTGAGCCAAAAGCAGAGGCTTTAACCTACTGAGCCACGCAGGTGCCCCTTTGTGAAATTCTTCAGTGTTTTTCTGCCACCATTCTTATGACTGCTGAAGATCATTCAAATGCAAATAAGAGATGACCTACTCAGTATATATTTTTAAATGTGTTGGTAAAACATAGCAACTTCTTCCTAGACACATCTCTAGAGAGAGGCAAGAAAAAAAAAGCAAAAATGAACTATTGGGACTTCATCAAAATAAAAAGCTTCTGCATAAGAAGGAAACAATCAATAAACTAGAAGGCAGCATATGGAATGGGAGAAGATACTTGCCAATGACATACTTGAAAAAGGGTTAATATCTAATATCTATAAATAGCTTATCAACTCAACACCCAAAACCCAAATAATCCAGTCAGGAAATGGGTAAAAGATATGAACAGACATTTTTCCAAAGACATCTAGATGGCTAACAGACACATGAAAAGAAACTCAACATCACTTATCATCAGGGAAATACAAACCAAAATCACAATGAGATACCACCTCAAACCTGTCTCATACCTGTCAGAATGGTTAAAATTAATAACACAGGGAAGAACAGATGTTGTTGAGGATGCAGAGAAAGGGGAAATCCTCTTACACTCTTGATGGGAATGCAAACTGGTGCAGCCAGTCCTCAAAAAGTTAAAAATAGAACTACCCTATAACTCAGCAATTGCCATACTAGGTATTTACCCAGAGGATAGAAAAATACAGATTTGAGGGAGTACATGCACCCTTATGTGTATAGCAGCATTATCAACAATAGCCAGACTATGGAAAGAGCCCCAGTGTCCTTCAACTGATGAATGACTAAAGAAAAAGTGGTATATATTTAGAATGTACTATTACGCAGCCATCAAAAAAGAATGAAATTTTGCCATTTGCAAGGATGTGGATGGAGCTAGAGTGTACTATACTAAGCAAAATAAGTAAGTCAGAGAAAGACAAATGCCATATGATTTCTTTCATATGCAGAGTTTAAGAATTGAAACAGATGAACATGGGGGGGTTGGGGAGAGGCAAACCATAAAACTGACTCTTAACTATAGAGAACAAACTGAAGGTTGCTGGAAGGGAAGTGGGCAGGGGAATGGGTTTTATGGGTGGTGGGCATTAAGAAGTGATGAGCACTGTGTGTTATATGTAAGTGATGAATCACTGCATTCTACTCCTGAAACTAATATTACGCTATTTGTTAACTAGCTGTAATTTAAATTAAAAAACTTGAAACTAAAAAAAAAAGTACATTTATCATGATAAGCAATGACTAAATTATAGACTTGTTGAATACGATATTGAATACCTGAAACTAACATAATGCTGTATGCTAACTATGCTGGAATTAAAATAAAAACATTTAATGAAAAAAAAAACTTTAAAAAATAAAATAAGAAATAAACACATTATTTAAAAAAAAATATTGTGTATCATCTTATTATATGTGACCAATGATAATGGAGATTTTCTCTTCTATGGATGAATTTAAACCATTAGCTCATTGATAGAGTAGTTAAGTTAATGAAAGTAAAAAGAAAAAAAAAAAAAAACTAAACCAAGGAAGAAAACAAAAACAAATGTCAGGTAGGCCTGCTGGTTCACTGGATAGAACTCTTGATCTCAGAGTTGTAAATTCAAGCCCCATGTTGGGTATAGAGATTACTTAAAAAATAAAAATCTTAAAAACAAAAATAATAAATAAATGTCAGTAATTAAACACTTGAAAGTCAAATGTAAATTTGAACATTATCAATATGCTAATTATTTTATTACATTTATGAAAATCTATTACATACATAACATAAAAATGGGAATATATGTGTACACATGTATTATATATGAGTATACACATTTTTAATTCAAGTAAACTATATATTCATCAACAAAATAATAATACATTGTGTTATGCATTTTAGAAGATATGTAATGGCAAAATTTTTACTTGTTAACATTTGATTTTGGTTAACAAGAATCTTTATGATCTGAAGCAGATAATCTAAAGATTCTAAACAATGATTTATTAGATCACAGAAAAATTGTCTAAATATTGGGTAGAGATATTAAACATGAACTCCATTTACCTTAGCTGGTAGAACAACAACAACAACAACAATGTGTATATTAAAACTCAAAATGTAATTTATTTTAATTTGCAAAAAAAATATATAAGCTTCATGAATAAGACAACTTAAATTTATCTTAGATCTCTTTTGTAGGAAAGTTAGAAAACAAAAGGCTTCTTAAACTTATACTTCAGCAGTAGGTATTTGATTTTAGTTTTTCACAAAAACGAATTATTGAAGCACATTGAAGCTGTAAAGTGTTGAATGAGAATCAGAGTCATTTTGTATAGAAATATACCTAAAGGCAAACACACAGAACTATACTACAACCTCTGAAGGCCACCACGGTATGAAATATTTCATGATAGAAATTAGGAATATAATTACTGAGGTAAGCTTTATTTTGAAGGTGTAAATTTTGATGGGGAATGATCTTTTCACACACACTTTCATAACATTATTTGAAAAAAAGAGGGAGTGGAAAAGAAAGAAAGAAAGAAAGAGAAAGAAAAACAGACTTTTACACCCAAACAACAAATTGATGGTTGCTAGAGAAGTGAGTGGGGGTATGGGTGAAATAGGTAAAAGAGATTAAGACGTTATATTATTCCAGATATAAAATAAATTGTCACAGAGATGAAATGCAGCATAGACAGTATAGTCAATAATATTGTAATAAAGTTGTTTAGTGACAGATGGCAAGTACACTTATAGTGGGTATTGAGTAATGCATAGAAATGTTGAATCATTATATTGTACACCTGAAACTCATAAAACATCATGTTAATTATACTTTCAATAAAATTTATATATATATTACAAAAAGAAAGAAATGTAAAGTTTGATGCAAATATGTGAAAAATACATGCAAAATGAATGTTATTTTATTAGAACAGAGTGATTATAAATGGTTTTACTTTTAAATACTGTATTATCTTAAAAATTTAAGATAATTTTAAGTTTCAGAAAATAGAAACTGCTTAAATTTCATGAATGACCCAAAATTGTTGCGTGACACAAAATTTAAATCAGGATGGGCAAAGACATTTTTTCTTGAACTATACCTTAGAGACATTTTAGCAGGAACCATGGGAGCAATATCTGTCATTATCACTCACTGTGCTTTAGCAGAGAGGAGAAATGAGCACAAATCCATCCCTTCAGCACAAATAAGCTCTGTGACTTCTGTGCCCCAGAGAAACAAAGGGTCTATGGATCAATTTACTAACTATGGTGCAAAGTCCTAGACTCTCAGGAAATGCTATAGATTGCTTTAACTTTGTTCTTAAAAGGTCTGCTTTACTCCAAAATATCTGGAGGTTACAATTGTAATAATCATGCAATTTTTTATGGGTCATTTTTCCGGTGCTTGTTCAAAAGTTTCGATAGTTCCCTAGTGTTTATCCCTGTGGTCTTAATGACAAAACTCCCAGACCGTGTACAGTGTGGAGAATATTGTCTGTATACATACATAGCAAAACAAACAAACAAGCAAACAAATAAAGCATAAGGTCATATAAGAACTGCATAAAATGAACCAGATAAAGATGCAGATTAGTAATGGTGTGCTTTTATCTACTTACTTTTCCACATAAGCATTAGAAACAATTGGAGGCACCTAACCAGCTAAATATTTACATGAAATATGACAAAATCTCAAGACCTTAATAAATATTAAGAGTAGAAGAAGATACAAGTAAAAAAAAAGAATATATACATTTGACAGGTGGCAAGGTACATGAACACATATAATTCAGAAAACATATTACAGACAAACATACCTATAAAAAGATAATCTAGCAATGTGAACACTGACTATTTTAACTCTCCATAATATTGTTAGTACAGAGCAAGAGATATAAATGCCACAGGTTCACTGTCAAAAGACAAAAAGAACTATGTAGCCATCAAGAGAAACAAAATCTTGCCATTTGCAAAGACGTGGATGGAACTAGAGGGTATTATGCTAAGAGAAATAAGTCAGTCAGAGAAAGACAATTATCACATGATCTCTCTGATATGAAGAATTTGAGAGGCAGGGCAGGGGGTTGTGGGGGGGCAGGGGAGAGAAAGGAAACAAGATGGGATGGGGAAGGTGACAAACCATAAGAGACTCATAAACTCACAAAACAACCTAAGGGTTGCTGGGAGGTGGGAGTGGTAGGGTTATGGACATTGGGGAAGGTATGTGCTATGGTAAATGCTGTGAAATGTGTAAGCCTGATGATTCACAGACATGTACCCTGGGACAAATAATACATTATATGTTAATAAAAAAAAAGAAAAAAAAAGAAGGAAAAAAGGAACAGAAACTCTATAAACCAAAAATCAAACAGAAATTCAAAGTAAAAAGTTCAGGCTAATCTTGGTAACATTCTGAACTCCCAATTGCAGAATGAACTATGAGGTGGTAATTTCACTCTAGAGAATAACTGAGGGTCAGTATTACTATTCTAACTAGGACACAAGATCTTTTTAAAGTTTTTTAGTTTGATATTGTAGAAAATGTTTTCGATAAAATTCAACATCCACTTATGATAAAAATTCAAGAAAATGAGTATAGAAGGAACCAACCCCAACATAACAAAAGCCATTTATGAAAAGCCCGCAGTTAACAGCGTCCTCAATAGTAAGAAGTAGAAACTGTTTCCTCTATTATCAGGAACAAGACAAGAATGTCCACTAGCTACTTTTACTCATCACAGTGTTGGAAGTCCTAGGCAAAACAATTATGTTAAAAAATAAAAGGAATAAAAGGCAACCAAATTGGACAGGAAAAAGTAAAACTGTCACTATTTGTAGATGATGTGATATTATATATGGAAAACTCTAAAACTGAATCAAAAAGTATTAGAACTAATAAATGAATTCAGTAAATTTGCAGAATAAGAAATCAATACCCACAAATATGTTGTGTTTCTATACACTAATAATAGACTATCAGAAAGAGAAATTAAGAAAACAATCCCATTTACAATTGCATCAAAAAGAACAAAATTCCTAGGAATAAATTTAACCAAGGAGGTGAAAATAATCTGTATACTGAACATTTTTAATCTTTTAAAAGTATACACGACCATAGTTTACATTAAGATTACATAGTCAGGGATTGAGAAGTACACTAAACCTTACGGTGAGCACTACATCCGAATCAGATGGATCTGTGTGATGTCCAAAAGTCAACACTATAAACGTTGATTGAGCTGTGACTATCTGAAGCGTGAACTATTTTGAGGTCTTAGTATCTCAGTGAAGCAATCACAAAACCAACTAAAGAAAAGAATAAATGGACAGGGGAAGGGAGGACTGGGAGAGAGAGAGAAAGAGAGAGAGAGAGAGAGAGAGAATTTCTCCACAGAGATTCGGTATCCTCACAAACTAGAAATCCAAAGTACACGAAGAAAAGAAAAATGTGTGTTGACAGAAATGGCGAGATCTCCATTTTCTGTCCATGATAAAAACCTGTGACTGTGTCTAGAAAGCATCTGCTGAACCAGGCTCTACATTTCTGGAGCCTCTTGCATGTATCTGTTGCCATATGACTTATTTTCCCAATTGGAATATGAAGAGAAGATATTTCTTCCACTTACAAGGTAAGAGTTCTAAAATGTGGATGTGATTATCTCACATTATCTCTTAGAGAATCCCTAGCTGTCTTCTGTATGTAAAAAAGGATGACACTTTTATAGACAGAGGTACAAAAAGATAGGAGGCTACAGAGGTATAAAAAGATAGGAGGCTAGATAATCTACCAACAAGAATCACCATTTTGTACTGTTGCATGAGCAAAAAATAAAAATTTCTGGTGTCTTATAACTGTTATCAATGAGAGTCTACTAATTAAAAAGCTGGTATTGCTCCAACTTAACCATAATAACATTTTGTAGCCTAACAAACTCAAAAATAAGGAGTTACCGCCTCTCCAAAGTAAGTACAGTAAGAATGTTTAATTACCTCAGATATAAAGTAATATTATCCGTATAACTCATTAGAGCTTATGATATAAAAATGGATGATGGGATAATCTAAGAGGCATAGAAAAAAACCCTACAAATACTTGAACATATAGAAAATGAACTATGTAATTATTTAGATAAAAAGAAAGTATATATTATAAATTCTAACTTGGACAAGTTCTTGAGGCATTTTAGTCAATTTGAATTTAGGACTTAGGACTCCATGACTCTTCACAGAGAGAGTGAAAAAGATAAAAAAAGTATCAAAAACTATTACGAAACGTGTGGATCAGTATTTCCTAATGATTATTTCAGACACACATAATTAAGAAAATGGTAAAGAAAAAATATTGGAGCTAATAGCAGTTGAGGATATGTTCTAATGCAAAGAAAAACATGAGTCTTTTTTCAAAGTAATTAATTATTGGGATACAAAAAATAAACCCACACCAAATAGAACATAATGAAAATGAAGATACAAGATATGAAAAGAAAATCTGAAAAGATGCTTTAATAGTGTAAGTTATTTGCAAGAGTGGCAATAAGATTGAGAGCCCTTTATATATTACAAATAAAAAAGCTATCACAATTATTTTTAGAATATAACTGATTAAGAGAATATTATTTTCAAAATAATCAGGAAGATATGGTTTTCATGTGTAATATTGAAATACTGTTTAAGAATCAATGTGACTTCCAGGAAATGAAAAAATTATAATGCAAATACAAAGTAGCTTAATTTGAACCAATTTTGTTCCCAATATTGTAATTAACCAAATATGCATATATATATTGTTTAAATATAATTTAAATTATTTTGGGAATATAGGTATTTCTGGTTTTATTTTTAAATATACTTTGTCTCTGAAGTCAATATACCTTTCATTAGTAAGGAAAAAATCACATATTATTGATCTTTATTGTCATTTTCTTTACTTTTCCCTGACAGTAATAGTACTGCTATTAAATAATCAAAAGTGACCATCTCTGCTTTTACTTTTTAAACTTTTCTTAATTCTTTTAAAGATTTTATTTATTTATTTGACAGAGAGAGAGAATCACAAACAGTCAGAGAGGCAGGCAGGGGGCGGGGGAACAGGTTCCCCGCCCAGCACAGAGCCCAACTGGGGCTCGATCCCAGGACCCTGAGATCATGACCTGGGTGGAAGGCAGAGGCTTTAACCCACTGAGCCACCCAGGCGCCCCACCATCTCTTCTCTTAAATAATAGGCTGGTATTTGTTAAATATACCATGCCACTTGTCCTAAAACCATCAATTTATTAAATAAATAGGCACATCTTCTGAAAATGTTGAAATATTAATGAATTCTATCAAATACTAATATAATTTGTACCACAATTTCACAAATCAATAAATATTTCATATGCTGGTTTGAACACTCAGCTGGCTGTTCAATTTGAAAATATTACTTATTAAGAGCTTTTTCTTCTAAATTTTCCAAAAATGCTTACCATTATTTTTAAGTTTTTCTATGTATATGTTTAACACAAATATTTTAACCCATTACTATTTTAGGAAAATATCAATTTCTACTCTAGTTTTAATTCCATCTTGATAGAGAATATTTTATTGACTGCTTCCTTCCTTCCCCTTTCAAAAATGTATTTCCTTACTTCTCTGTTTTCTTTTTTTTTCAAAAACATACCTTCATCTATTCCAAAAAATGTTTGGAGTTAATTTTTAACATGTTCCACTGACTTTGGGGGGTTTCTTTATCACCTGATATCCAGTTAGTTAACCAATTTATAGTTACAAAAAGGCACATGTCCTTAAAGATATTCTTGTCATTCAATAGCTATCTCTGTTCAACAACTACAGTGTGTTAAACTGCTTTAAAATGTTAGAAATCCACTATTTCTTTAATAACAAAAGCTAAATAAAGATTATGTTTACATGTTATATTAAATATTCAAAAGGTTTGTTATACCTTTATAGCTAGGAGATTTTATGCATTCCTTATTCTTAATATCCTAAGGTTATATCTTTTTTACATAATAAAAAATTAACATTAATTTTAAATTCATCCCTAGTGCTAAATATTGGAATTTATGGGGGTTAATGGATCTGTTCTTTTACTTGCTAAATAAAATGTGTCCCCTTAGATGATGGTTACCATTTCTTAATTAAGAATCCACTAAAGTGCCATCCAAATGTACATAATTTATTCCCTTTATATTATTGGACTGGGAATTTGGCCAATGAATAAAACATCTTATTCTGAGGCAAAATGGAAACTAATATTTTAAAGCTTGGTGAGAAATATCATTTCTTTAGCTCGTTTTAATAATAAATCTATATTATAATGAAGAGCAAATCAGTGTAGGGCCTAATCTGATTTCAGTAAGGACACTAGCTAAAATCTAAAATGATTGCTTCTAAATGAAAGTATAGAACCTTTAGTGATAGAGAACAAATATGTGTACATGCATATATGTATATATAAATATATGTATATATAGGATTGCTGTTGCTATTCCTATTCTTGCTTTTAGCCATAGTTATCATAACAGAAGGTAAAGATATTAAATTTGTTTTTCTGAATGACAATAGATGTCAGGAGCTTCATAAGGGAACAGCGTTTGAATGAGACATTAAGTACCAAATGGAAATACTCTAGAGGTTAACACAAGAAACAAACAAAACTCAGTAGTTTTATTTTTATTTCTTAGTTTGCTTCATGAAAGTATCATTTGGAAAGAATTATGAATTTTTTTAGAAAGTCCCTTTTTGTAGGAAACAACTCTGAAATTTCCAGTAAATATGATTGCCAGAGCTACTTAGAGGGAATGTGGACAGACATTATGCTTGTGTCTTAACTGCTTAGTTACTGAGTTATGGTTAGTCTCTAGATCTTTTAGGTCACTCCCATACATACCATTGGACCAATTTGGTTCATATTTCAAGTAATTAGTAATGGCAATTAGAAAATATATTATATGAAATTGTTATATCAAAATCACGTATAAATTATTGCTTTATGATATTTATATTATTAAAATTGAGAGTTTAATTTATTCCTAAAGAAAATCCTTTATTCAGTGGAAGAGTTAAGAGCTAATGCAGGGGTGCCTGGGTGGCTCAGTGGGTTAAAGCCTCTGCCTTTGGCTCAGGTCATGATCTCGGAGTCCTGGGATGGAACCCCACATCGGGCTCTCAGCTCAGCAGGGAGCCTGCTTCCCCCTCTCTCTCTGCCTGCCTCTCTGCCTACTTGTGATCTCTCCCTGCCAAATAAATAAATAAAATCTTAAAAAAAGAGAGCTAATTACAATAAATTTGGTGTATGTCTTTTCTTGCCACATGCCCAGGAAATAATGGTAACTTAAATATACAAGTGACAACAAATACAGTAGAGATATCTAGAATATAAAATTAAGAAAATAACATATTGAAAGTTCAACTAAGACGTTCTATTTTTTTAAAGATTTTATTTATTTATTTGACAGAGAGAGAGAAAGAGCACAAGCAGGGGGAGTGGCAGGCAGAGGGAGTGGAGAAGTAGTCTCCCTATAGAGCAGACTCAATCCCGGGACTCCAGGATCATGACCTGAGCTGAAGGCAGTGGCCCAACCAACTGAGCCACCTGGGGGCCTCAATTGAAGATATTCTCTTGGCAATTTTTATTCATACAATAATGTAGATAGAGGTTTTTCTTTGGGAAAGTAATTTTTAATTCAGGACAAACTCAAATCAATATAAAAATATGGGTATGTTTTCTTTAAATCATCTCCTAAAATAACGTAGTCATCTTGCCTTGATTAACCACCTAGTGAGGGATTACTTGCTTAGAACTATAAGCACTAGCTTAGACTTAGACTTAGACTTAATTCTAGCACCTGTGTCATAATTAAAATATCTATTTCTTTGAGCCTACTTTTCACAAATAATTCACAAGTGACTTTTGCATAAATAAATTTAACTTCTTGCCAACTCAGGGCCCCATTCATAACTGTTTTCCATTGTTTGGTTGCCGAGTGATGAAAAATAGTAGTACACAATTTTTGCCAACTCACCAACAATTTTTAATTTTTTAAATTTCTGAAATTGTAGTTTAGACATATTTGAATGTACAAGGTCAAATGTCTGAAGAAAGTTGCTTAAGGATTGTTAGATGTAGGAGAAGCTTATGAGAATTATTTCATCTTGTCTTAGTTTTGCACTTGCTGACTGCAACAAAATTTTAAACATCCTATTGAATGTATTCATGTTAAATTATTAATACAGAGACAGAAAAAGTAGTGGTGCAAGTATAACAGCACAAGTGGTGAGACTTTTCTCATATTTGCAGTTGGGAATGAAAGTGACCATCATTTTGAATCCTAGCAAGAGCTGTCTTATTTTAACTGTCTTCTTAGAACACCCAATTCATAGCAGTAATATCTATTTTATCCCCTGTTATCTTGATTCTATAGTTCCAGGTATATGTGCACAAAGAGAAAGACTAAGGCCTACAAGATACAAATGTGACTTCTTTGTAGCAGAAAAGAGAAATTATATGACTAAAGATTACATGAAATTGAAGGTTATACTAGAGTTTGGACATCCCTGAAATAGCATTTGTTGACAATAAATTAATGATATATAAAAGAATGATGAATATTGATTTTTTTGTTAAAATGTGTTCATTCCTTTCTTAAAGTTCATGTATCAAACTGTTTTTATAAAATTAGGATGTAAACGCATGTTTAAGAAACTAAATACACCAGACACACTGGCCTCAAAAGTAGTAGAATTTTGTAATAGAGGAAATATTATATTTTATATAACAGAAATTTTTAAAAAAACAGCCTGTCATTTTAGATTTTTTTCTAAAATGATTATTCTAAGAACACCAAATCTATTTTTTAATTAAAAATACTCTGTACTTGTCTTTACGCATTAAGAGGGAAGACTTGTTAGCAATCTGATGTCTTTATCAATGAAGAGGGGCATCCATCATTGTAATACTCCTGGTCTCTTATTTATTACCTCACTGTTTCCTCCCCCTGGCAGAAAGAATTACTTGCCTTAGGTGACCATTTGGGAGAGGAACAGACTCCCTCCTGAATATCTAGAGTTAGGTCATCCCCCGCCCCCAGTGCACATTCTTGTTTGTTAGTCCATGCTGTAACTTTTATAAAGACAGCCTCTGCTCAGAAAGATGTGAAGGTCCAGCACAGCCTCTGACCAACAAGATAAGTCTATCCAATTCTAGGGTGTAGAATCAAAGCCTTATTGCCAATCCCTCACGCCATATTTTCCAATATCAGCCATATCAGTGATATGTTTATTTCTCTGTCTACATTTAACTTTTTCTTCATTTGATTCAGAACTTGCATGGGGACAGGTGCTAATTTAGGGGCACCATAAAATTCTCTAAGTGTGTAACCCTAATATTTGTTATAATATTAAAATATTAGAGTATTAGTACATACACTTACTAGTTTGCAAATGAATTCCCATGAGCTTAGATAGAAAAAAAAAGTGAAATTCAGTCCCTTTTGTAAAAGCTCAGTAGAAAAATTGTGTAGAAATGACAAGAATTATATAGGTGAACATCATCTCCTCTCTGAAGTCTGGCCGTTTTCCTCCCCGATTTCTTTGTGTTTTTATTTCATTCTCTCAGACCAATTCTCTCCACAAAGCTAGTTATGGTTGTAGCCAGATATGTGTTTTTATTTTTAAGGGTGTCATAAATATGGAGGTAAAAAAAATGGGCTCTTCCTTCTTTGCTATTTGAAGAAAACAAAACCAAAAACAAACATAGGAACAAAATATCTGAAAAAGGCTTCTCATTGGTCTGGCCTAAGATTATATATATATATATATATCCCTTGAACTATTACTGCTGGCAGGGTAATAAATAGGATTGGTTTGGTCTGAGTCATGTAACAGAACTCTGTGACTACGGATTTAGTCTGTTAACCAGAGTCGGGGGAAAGTGGAGTAGGTGTAGTTTGAGATTAAATATTCAAGAAAACAAAAACAAAACATGTGGAGTTGCTTCTATAAAAAATATGCATGTTGGGGACTGTGTAGAATAGACAAATGAATGAGATATATCTCCTAACACTTAAGAGTATTTGCAGGAATACATAAAGTAAATATTTCAATGTTAGGATATTTAATAAGTATCCTTTCTTTCCTCTGTCAATAGGGTTAAAATAGCCCTTGGGGATATGATCTATGCAGATGGGGAAACTGCATAAATAAGCAGCTTAAGTCGTGATAAATAATAGCTATTAAAATACTCAGATTTCAGATTTTTCAGGGTAGTGCAAATGAGTTGTTGGACACATCTGTCTCCTAGGGCAGCTTTCCATATGAGTAAATGAATGCGGTTTTTGTATACAAATGAGCATGACAATTTTTTTCTGTCTTAACTATCTTGACTTTGTAAGAATAACATGCTTCAACAACTTAAAAAAATGCTAACCAAATTAAAAAAAATAAATATTTTATATATCCTATTCTCAAGAAAGCAGAGCATTAGACTATTGTTTCTTTGGGATTTAGAGGATGGGGCATCATAAGCTTAGGACTCAGGAGAATTTATAGGTATACTTGGATCAGGAATAGCAATAAAAAGTCTTGGATATGATGATAATACTTGGCACAGTTCACTTTCATATTGAGGTGACTAAGGAACATATTGGATGTTAATTTTATTTTTGTATTTTAAAACATTTAAATAAGCATTTGAGCTTATTACAGGAAAAATATTCATCTAGATGAGTCTCATTTAAAATAAATATGATTTGAGCAAAATATAAAATCTGGTTTCACTCTCTAATATGAAAAAGCGGTTAATAAATTAGACTTTTTAACTAGAATTATAAGAAGGATGTTTAACTTACTTAAAAGGAAAAGTTGTATTTAGAAACACCAAATTATATGTAAGTGGTTTATTAATGTGTGTCATTTACCCATTTTTAAAGTTCTTTTTGGCAAGAATCATTAACTAGTTCATGGCAATGTCTACTTTAAACTGCAAAAACTGTTAATATAATACATAAATGAAATATTTTTTATGTATTTAGATAAAGCTTCTTTCCAGTTAGGTTGTTATTAGTAGGGGCTTGCTGTTAATGGTGATTATAATTTGCCTTAAAACATTTAACAACTTATAAAATGCAGAAGAAGCTCTTCTTTCTCTATTTTGAGTCTATATTTGGGAAAAAAAGTGTAAACACTCTCCCCAATTATCACAATCATATTTAGTCAAGTTGCCTATATGATTGCAGAGATTCTGGTCTTGCCTGTCAAAGAATGAAGATCTTTGAGAAGGGTTGAAAGAAGAGAGGTGAAAGGAATATCTTGAAAAAAATGTTGAAAGAAGAGTTTTTGGCTAGATTTTGTACTAGCTTTTGTATCAGAACATTGTAATTTTTGAAAGTACCCCAAAATGTACTGCCACTTTACATCTGTAAGTACTGAGCATGGCCAAATAAATTATTCTTTTTTCCCAAGTGAATAGTAATGTTGATACAAAACTGGGAATATCAGGGTCCCAATTTTATGCTATTTCTATTTTGTGATATTGTTAGGTCTAGTTATGCATTTCAGAAACATTTTCTGAGCATGGTTAGCCAGTCTCGTCATTTCAGAAAACATATAGAAACCTAAGAATATGAAAGGCAATAGGTAAGTATTTGGCTTGGAGTTACTTCTAGAGAGGAAGCCAGATGGGGTGGAGTAAGACCTGAGAATTAAAATTCAGAATTGGGGGAACGTGAAGGACTGAACTGTAACTTTTAAATACATAGCATTTCCAATTTATTCTTTTATTCTTAATAAATAAATCAAATCATGCTAGAATTGTGTGAAATAACATTAAATTTTTGTTTCGTCATTCTATATTAAGCCGATAGATGAATGAGTGGCAACTGCATGTAAAGATTTACAGTAATAGTAAACAAACAGGGTTATAGATGCCTTTCCTTAGTACATTTCTGATCATTGCAATGATTTACATGCTGCCATCTTTTACCAAAATTAATTTGTTTGATATCATAATTAACAATTTATTACACAAATTCAAGTTTCACATTTAGTACAAAAAAACTCCATTTTAAAAACTTAACATGCCAACTACCAAATTTCAAATTTAAAAATATTCAATTTATGGGTCCGTGAGAACACTTGGTGGGATTTCATTCTGCTCAGGAATTTGTTGAAGAGGTTACTATGAAGGAAAAGTACATTAATGACATAATTGGTCTGGAGAAGCCTGGAAAGGATAGTGTGTAGTCTGTGTGATTATTGAATAAATTTAGGAAAATCCAAGAGTAGCTCAGCATGATCCAGAGAATTAAAAATGTAAACTATATTAAAAGTGATGGTAGACTATTTCTCTGTTGCAAAATTTACTCAAAAGTGATGATTACTTTCACATCATATGATATAATTTCTTGTGTGGAACTTAGCACTTAATTGAATATAATTTCTATGGCGGAAGTATCAAAGGCAGTCTATAAACATATATTTTACACTTTAATGGTAATTGATTTTCTAAAGATCTATAATAGAATCCACATGGACTCAATGGGATTAGTTTTACTTTAGTAGTTTGTGAAAGTTTATTATATGCCAGGCAAAATTCCAAGACCTAATTCCAAGCACTAAGTCAAATAAGAAACTCTCTGCCCTTAAGAGACTTGAATTAAGCTCTTAAAATTGTTTTTATATATTAAATGTACTCTATCAAAACTTTATTTCATTATAAAAGAAAAGAAGAAAAAATGTTATATGCTGTCTCTTATACATCTTTGCATTCTATCAATTAACCATACGCATGAGGAATTTAGGTATTATTAAATTCTGAAAAGTGGAGAGGGAGAGAGAGCAGGAGTGGGAGAGATGGAGGGAAGGAAGGGAAATCTTTGGTAGTATTTATGCTGTCATTATTTATGTTCTTATATGTATTATATTTATGCTATCGACAAAAGATTATGAAATAGGATTTTGTAAAGCACACAGATAGTAAATTATCTGATTCGGCAAGAGATTAAAACATTTTAATCTTGACAACTATTTTTGATAGACATTATTATATTTAGCAAAAATTCTGTTACACAAAAGAATAAGCAAAGAAATTATGTGATACTATATGAAGTTAATAGATGATTTTGTAATACCCTTGTATTTCTGGATATGAGAATTGCAGGTAATTCAAAATTAATGTTTCATTTTAGATAAAACTGCAAGTGCATAGATTATTCTCATATGTTGCTAATGCAAAAAAAAGCACTGTTTATGTTTAGCAGTTTATTTTCTCATAAAGGTTAATCACTATTAATCACCCTAGCTGACAAAAAGTAAGGGGGCATCAGGTAAACCCACTGGAAGGAAAACATCAAGTTCATACAGCTGTACACCTACCGGCAATCCATGTATATTTGAAGATTCATTTTCTCATTTCTGATATGCATATGGTTATAGATTGCTTTCCATATAAATCTGTGAACATTATGTGGCATATGAACATTTGCCCATCTGGAGGATTGTTCATAAAACTCATTTCCTATGATTTAATGAAACTAGAAATTCACCAGCAAGAACAGTTTCAGCTTTGTATTCAAATGTTGGTAGGTGTTACAATCACTTGTATGTTCCATAATATTTTCCTAATTTTACAAATGATGGATATTGTTTCAAAGATAATAAACCTGGTACTATAACCTTTGAAAATCAAGTCATGGCAACCTATATCAAAGAAATGTCTATTTTAATATTTTTCAAACTTCTTCCCCAACATATCTCTCTTCCTCAAACCCCGCCTCTCATGAAATGTACTAGTTCAGAAAAACTGAATGTCTTAGAAAAAAAATGATTATGCAGTTTAGGGGAAGCTGTTGCTGGCACAGAATAAAATGAAGCATAGATTATATGATTCAAATGTACCAAAACAAATGATATTTTTGGAATTAAATTAGAATTTTATTGCTTTCTTTAATCATTTTGGAAACCATTCTGTAATAAAAGATTATTACCATCCATGCATGCATGTGCTGTTGAATCTCTCCAAATGCAGACATCAAATCAGAAATTGTCCATCCATACTCATTCTGCAAAATAAAATAAAAAATTCCTGGAAAATATTAACAATAACTTGAGAAAATAAATATTTTTATTTTTTTATGAAAGTAAGCGAATCGTTTATTCCAGCCAACCTTGTATCCATGAGACAAAGATGATATAATATGACCTATGATCCCCCAAATTTTACAGTATTTCCTAGAACTATGTGGTCTAGAAACTTATCTCCTTGACAAAAATCTGTGAGAAACTGGATTTAAACTTCTAATATGCGGTTGCATTGTAATTCTCTATTTCTTTACAAGCTGTTTAATTTAATGAGATAAACACCTATTAACAGAAAATAGGTGCAATACGTCTAGATTTACAAATAAAGAGTACAACCAATATTTCCTAATTCTAATAAAGATAATTAATATGGAAGAAAATAAAATGGAAAAGTTGAACATAATAGATCTTGACATTAGAATGTTCTCTCTTTTGATTTATATGTTTTTTTCTTTATCAAGTACTTTACAAATATCATCCAGCTTATATTAAATGATATACATATTTTATTGATTGCCACACTCCCTTGTTAATTACAAAGATAATATGAAAATGGAACTAGGATTACGCTTTCAATACAGTGGCTGTTGACCACAAGTAGCTATGAGAATTTTTTGTTGTTTTTGTTTAAAGATTTATTTATTTGAGGGATAGCCTGTGAGGTCAAGTGGGAGGGGCAGAGGGAGAGGAAGAGACAATCTCAAGCACAGTCCATACTGAGCCTGGAGCCTGATGCAGGGCTCCAACTCATGACTCTGAGATCAGGACCAGAGCCCTAACCAAGAGTCAACCAATTGACTGTGCCACCCACGTGCCCAGCTAATAAGAATTTGAAATGTGGCTAATGTGAATTGAAATGTACTGTTAAGTACATTTACAAACTGTAAATTGTATTTCAAAGTTTAGTATAAAAAAAGTGTAGTGTTTCTTATGAATTTTTTACAAAGACTTCATCTTTTCTTATAAATCATTATTTTCATGAATCAAAAAATACAGATGTGTTTTGTTTTCTAAAATGTGTTTGTATAGACCTTGATGTGTAATCTGGACTTGTTAGTCTACTTTGCTTGTTTTGAAGATGAGCTAAAATTATGGTTAATAAATGAAAAGAGTAAGCTAATCTGTGCATATCGGTATTTACGTGCTTATTTTCTGGATATGTCTACTTTTGTTAATGTAAAATACATTAAGAAAGAGATTTGGAGGGGTGCCTGGGAGGTTCAGTTGCTTAAGTGTCTTCAGCTCTGGTCATGAACTTAGGGTCCTGGGATCAAGCCCCTCATTGGGCTCCCTAATCAGCAGGGGGGCCTGCTTCTCCCTTTTCCTTTCCTACTTTCCCTGCTTGTGCTCTCTCTCTGTCAAATAAACATATAAAATCTTGGAGAAAAAGAAAGAAAGAAAGAAAGAAAGAAAGAAAGAAAGAAAGAAAGAAAGAAAGAAAGAAAGAAAGAAAGAAAGAAAGAAAGAAGGATGGAGGGAGAGGGAGGGAGGGATGGATAGATTTGGGGTTTTAGTGAAACAAATGGCATCATATTTAAATTGGCAGAACTGAATGAGGAAGAAATATATAAAATTTGTCTTTTGGAAATGACAATTTATCATAGACTAATGGATTCAGAGGAAGTAATAAGAAATAACTGGAAAAGTGGGGCTCAGTTAAAAAAAATAAAATATTTGAAGGCATGTTAAAACTACCAAGTCGACAAGAGTTTAGGAGGTCAAAATCCCAGAAAGAAGGAAGTTCAGTGAAATTAGCTGAAGCTCATGCAACAATGCTCTGTGTCTTGAGGTAATTTGCAGTTTCAAAGTGACTCATCGGGAAAGCTTAAGAAATGGAGGCTAAGAAACTAAGAAGCCAAACAACTTTTCGTTTTCTATGGACTCAGGGAGTTGGGGAGACAAAAATGGAGTTCGCAGACTGACAAAGAGAAAAGGTATAATCTCTGAGTTTCAATTATAAACTGCTCTGTTCTATGGGGCGCCTAGCTGGCTCAGTCGTTAAGCATCTGCCTTCGGCTCAGGTCATGATCCCTGGGTCCTGGGTTCGAGCCCCACATCAGATTCCCTGCTCAGCAGGAAGCCTGCTTCTCCCTCTTCCACTTCCCCTGCTTGTGTTCCCTCTCTCTCTGTGTCTCTCTTTGTCAAATAAAATCTTTAAAAATAAAAATAAAAAAATAAACTGCTATGTTCTAGAAATCAGCAATAAACCATTCCTCACAAAAGTATAATCCTAGTCTTGAATATTCCCAGTCTCCATATGGATTATGATTACTTGACCCTAAACTAACAGCCTAACAGAAAAAAGTCGTAAGCCTCACTTGGAGAAAAGAACTGTCATTAAGAAACTGACATTTTTGTATAACTAGCATTCAAAAAATAAGTGAATAAACACACAAACAACAAACATGCCAAAGGTGAAGCCGAAAACCTGAAAACCAACAGAAAAATCTCACAATTTTGATATCAAAGTTAGACAGTATAGACTTTTAATTTTTATTTATTTTTTTAAAGATTTTATTTATTTATTTGACAGAGAGAGAGATCACAAGTAGGCAGAGAGAGAGGAGGAAGCAGGCTCCCTGCTGAGCAGAGAGCCCTATGTGGGGCCCGATCTCAGGACCCTAAGATCATGACCTGAGCAGAAGGCAGAGGCTTTAACCCACTGAGCCACCCAGGCGACCCAGTATAGACTTTTTAGAGTGATGATTAACATGTATGATATCCCAATATAATAAATCTGGTGAATATGATTCTGGACCATGATTAATGGGAAAACTGTCGCTGTCTTAGAAAGACTGACAAAATCCCTTCAGGAAACCATGAGCATTTATCTAATTGGGAATGATTTTTTAAAAGATTCTTCATATGAAGATTTAGGCAAATGCTCAAAACAAATAACTACCACCACAGAGATAGGCTGTTAATTCAAAAGTGGATTATGATTAATATACACTATAATAGAATCATTATCATGATGTCATTCTGTGGTTAAAAAGAATATTTATATGTTCGAAATATGAAGCAAAAAGTGAACTTGATTTTAATAAAAATATCATATTTTTGCAATGTACTTAGAATATCTGTTCTCTAATAAAACATAGAGCCAACTTTGCCTTTCTCTAATATAATTAATAATTTGTATTTAGATTTTTCCATTTCTCTAATAACCTTCGCACTCTCCCTTGAAAAATAAAATGACTGGAGTGACAAAGCTATTTCTGTGTTTTCTCATATTGCTCTACAAATTAAAGTAGCATATCGAATAGAAAGTGACAATATTTGAATATGATTCATGTTATATAGATAAGGGATTTAATTGCATTAAGACATTTATCGTACATAATTCTATTTCCCAATGAAACAATACACAATAGGTTTGTTGTATGCTAATAAAGTCACAAAATCAATGCATGTTCAAATACAATATTTAACAGAAAATACATCTTGATAAATGAATTATGAAATATGTAGAATTTTATTGCAAAAGCAACGTGTTGTTTTGATTAGATCTGTTGTTGCTGAATTCAGTGATTTAGAGTACCACAGCAGCTATGTTCTTTGGGCCCACATCTGCCTAGAGCTACTGCCCTACGTTCCGCCATCATCATTGCAAGTTACTCCAGGGTTATTTTCATATAAAGCCACTATTTTGTAACATCCCAGTCAATCTTTAAGCCATTCCAACCTGGCATCTGCATCTGTTATTATGATTCAAAACAAATACTCTTGCAGTCATCATTGATTTCCATTATACCAAAGCTGAAGGAAACATTTCACTCTACCATACTTTACTAGATTTTTTGCCAGTGTTTACTTCTTTTCTATAGTAATATCTGCTTACCCTATGTATTGTAACACTACATTGTCCTTTCCTTTTCTCTTTAACTCAATCCTTTTCTCTCTCCATCTCTCCTTCTTCCCTTCCCTCCTCATGCCAAGATATTTCTTTTTCCGTAATGCCTTTACTACTTCCTTCCCTTTGAATAGACATCTAATTTTTGTGTCACTTGGGACTCAAGCTGGGATCCCTTCTGTTCCCCAATTTCAACTGCTTGGCAGTTATTAAGCACTACATATGTGTTTATGGAACACATTTTAAAAACAGATAATCTTATTTTTTAGCCCTGGTTTTTAAGAATATCATTATAGAAAAAAAGAACACCAACTTTATCTCAACCCTTTATCCTCACTTCACATTTCTTATTGTCTCCTCAATATTTCTCTGATGTTTTACAAGTCTCCATAGTATACCTTTCTAAAACTGAACTCTTGGTTTGTTTCTTCCCATCACTTGTATTTCCCCAAAGACCTTGTGTTTTGTTAATTTGTTTATTTCTCCCTCTAGGCTCTGACTGCAATAGATTTAACTGATCAAAAAGACTATATTATCTATTCAATCTCTATTTGAGCAAGGAGTTTGGTATTTTTCCATCATAGTGTTTACATCATTTGTTATGATATACACACAGTTGCAAACACACGCATACACTTATATATACAAATGGTTTCTGAATGAACCATAACCATCAATTATAAAAGAATTATATCTGTTTTATTCACTACTTTACACTCAACCCCTTGCATAGCATGTGAGACGTGTTTGGCGATCAGTATTGCCAAATATTATTTGCCAATTATCAGTATAATCAATTACCAACCAATTAACAACCATTTGGTTATTACCATATAAGTTCATTATGAATTAATGAATTTAAGCTCTTTGAGACTAACATTCTCTTTTATTGGCTAATTATGAGTATGGTTTTTTCTACGTCTTACTTTCTTTAAAATTCATAATATTCTAATTTGTTTTATAATTATTTATAAATAAGATTTATCATCTATACTGAATTTTACAACCTTAAATATGGAATATAACAAAGAGTTAATATTAAATCCAATTGTTTTGAAATTAGTGAATAAGGGATTGTAGTAAACACATTATTATTATTGAGAAATGAATGCATCTGTCTTGTAATGTTTAGAAAGATATTTCATTATTTGTCTATACATTAAGTATGCAATTTGTTTATATACTCAAATGCAATTTTCCTAATAATTCGTAACTCTCTGATACTTTAATTTGTATTTGGTTATGTAAAATAATCTCAGATAATTTCTTAGACATGTAAATGATCTATATGCTGAATAATTATAATTTAAAGTGTTCAAATAATCCTATTAATATTATAAATATGTACATTTCTGGAGTATATTTCTGTTACTAGAACTATGTTTTTAATAAAGGATAGAACATTGATTTTGAAAAGGATTTCTTGTCCTGTGGCTGAATCTCTCTATTCAGTAGCATGAACTTGCTAAAGAATAAGATATTTATTTTTCATTCGGAAATGAAAATGCATGACTGCATTTCATTGACATCACAAGTCAGGAGCTAAACATATTAGTGTTTTCCCTAAACTCTGAACACTTGTGAAAGTTTGCTAAATATAAAGAGCCCCTTGCATATTTTGTTTTCTGATAGCTACACGCAGTATAATCATTTCATCTTATCATCTTTTTTCCATATACTCTAGACTAAAGAAAAAAAGGGGACACACCTTGGGCCATAATACACTTTGGATTGTTATTGTCCAAACTATACCATATTTTAAATCTTTCTTATTACTTGGCTTGGAGAGTTAAAATGGTCATAGCAACAATAGAATAGAAGCTGGTAAACAATATCGAAAGAACAGGTACATGATGGCTCATTCAAATAAGAATACACAGATACATATATATTGTAATTGAAACAATATAAATATTAAATAATTTGATAAAAATAAATTTGCTTATTATTTAATTTACTGAAATCACCAATTTATACAAAAATCATTTATTTTATAAAACCCAGAGTAGGCAGTTTTATTTGATTGAATATTACTTATGCTTTTAAAAAGGTCTTTGATATATTTATTGACTGATTTTCATTTTGTGTACCTGAATAGGTAAATTTTTTTTTAAGATTTTTTATTTATTTATTAGAGAGAGAGACTGAGAATGAGAGGGGAGAAGGTCAGAGGAAGAAGCAGACTTCCCACAGAGCCGGGAGTCCGATCTGCGACTCGATCCCGGGACTCCGGGATCATGACCCGAGCCGAAGGCAGTCGCTTAACCAACTGAGCCACCCAGGCACCCTGGTTTAGGTAAATTTTAGTTGAAGAACCTCTGTATAGCTCTACCTATGCTTATCATATCTTACTTATCTACTATCTATTTAACATCTATCCATATATCATCTGTCATTTATCTTTTTAGTGACTACTTATCCTAATTTAATTTTTACTGAACACAACAGGTTGTTTTTTATTTTGTTTTGTTCATATGTATTATATAATTTGATCTTTATCATATCCCTTTTAGTACTATATTCCAGTTCTCTTTACTGCTATTTTGAAGAAGACAAAGTTGAATCTCAGAAACCCAAACTCATTAGCTTAAAATATTTGCAAATAACATGGGAAAGAACCCACCATTTAGAGACTATTAGTGTCCCATGGAAATGCTTGTGATGCGAAAGTTTATTGTGTAACTTTCTTTTGAGATGGATGACCTATAACTATGGTATTACCCTTCTTGGATTTGGTTTTGTTGACCAGGGTGTTAAACATTTCTTCTTCATATTCTTTTACTAATTAAGTACTATATAAACAATGGTTTCAAATTCTCTACAAAAGAGAAACAAAAGAGATTTTGAAATTCTGATAATTTGTGGACATGGTACATCTAGGGTCCAGAATATCTTTTGTAAGTATACAGCCATAGATTTCTCTCATGGGCCTGGGAGGACACTTTGGTGCCTATCATTCCTTAATTGTCTGTCCCCTTACCTAATATACAACAAAGATAGATCAAAGCTTTTTATTGCATTTTGAAACCAAGCTGGAAGTTATTCTACTAAATATCAAGGATACTGCTTGAGCCTTGCATTCTAGGAAGACATTGTGCTTCTTTCCTAGAATTAGTACTCTTGGGAGCTTATCAGCCATGACATTGGAGATGTTTATTTTCTCTCTTCCTCAAGCTAAATAAAATGATGTAGTTTGGAGAAAAAAGACTATCCCACCTTTTCCTACAATTTTCTGTCAAGAAAAGATAAAACTGCTTTCCTCTAGGCATTATAGGCACATCTTGCCTTGATCTAGTGTCTCTGGCCTTCTGCATGATGAGGACATGATTGAGTGCATTTGGGCTACAAAAACAAAGTGTATTAGCTTATAAACAGCAAAGATTTATTTCTGTTCTGGGAACCAGGAAGTTCAAGATCAGAGTGTCCATATAGTTGGTTCTGATAAGTCATTTGTAAGGGTTGCAGATCCCTCTAACTTCTGGTTGTATCCTCCCAGGGCAGAAGGAGAACTAGAGAATTCTCTGGGGTCTCATTTATAAGGGCACTAATCCCAGTCTTGAGGGCTCTCCCTTCATGACCTAATGACATTCCAAATGCCCTGTCTCCTAGTGCAATCAATCACATTGGGGATTAGGATTTCAACATACGGATTTTGGGGGAACACAAATGTTGAGTCCATTGCAGGACACCTGAGCTAGGATTATATGCAGTGTGGTTTTTTTTAAGATTATTTACTTATTTATTTGACAGAGAGAGAGAGAGAGAGATCACAAGTAGGCAGAGAGACAGGCAGAGAGAGGGGGGAAACAGGATCTCCGCTGAGCAGAGAGCCCAATGCGGGGCTCCATCCCAGGACCCTGAGATCATGACCTGAGCTGAAGGGAGAAGCTTTAACCCACTGAGCCACCCAGGCACCCCATATGCAGTGTATTTTAAATAAAGAATACTCTGTATGTGATCCAGACTAGTTTTCTGGGCCCTGCAAAATGAACTTCATGCCAATCTCTAGATCAAAAGAGTGTGTTTCCTTCTGAGAATTTTTCTCTGTGAAGATCTTTATCTCAGGTGTTTCACAAAAAAGCACTTACATAAAGAAACACTTGTTTATTTCAAATATTGTCCCTTTGTGGAAAAGCATAGTAATATCTAGTTTCCTATATTTATAGCCCACCATTTAACACAGCCTGGAATAATCACAAATATAAAAACCACCAATCTTTTGATTCTGTTAGCTTCACTGTTCTTTATCTCCTAATGTACTTGCCGCCTCTTTACCTGGCTTGAATTCCATGGTCAAGTGCATATACTTAATTCCTGTGCCCTTACTTGCTTCCTCATACTCAATTGGCAAAACCATATTCTGACTAAGTCCAACACTCAAGCTACTGTTTATCTGGGTTCTTGAAGTTTAACGTGAATATAGAAAGATACCCAATCATATTGACTGATCTTACTTTCAATTTATGATATGAACCTCAAGTGGGATCTTAACATAATTCAGCAATCAGACTATGCTAGGACATTCACTCTTTCAGACAATTATCATCCGTCATCTTTCTCCAAACCTCCACACCCCCTCGTCCTCACCTTCCATGAGGAACTTATGTCTTATGACACTGGGGTCAATTAGAGGCAAGCTTCCAGACTCCCAATACCAAATATACACACTTACAGCATCTGTACCATAGCCTCTAACTGCTCTCAATCACTGCAAAACAAATGTTAAACTGGGTGCCATCAGCTACGAAATTCCCCATGGACGGAAATTACAGGATTCATGCATTAGGATGGAAAAAAGCTATATTTTTATTTTTATTGACTCCTCACATTTTGTATTTATTTGAAATATGAATATAGGCAAAAATTGAATTGCAATATTTGTTAATTCTGTCATCATTGAAAAACACAGGTATTTTTTTAAGAGCAATTTTTTTTAAGACTTTATATATTCGACAGAGAGATAGAGAGAGAGCACAAGTAGGCAGAACAGCAGACAGAGGGAGAGGGAGAAGCAGGCTCTCTGCTGAGCAGGGATCCTGATGCAGGGCTTGATCCTAGGACCCCGAGATCATGACCTGAGCCGAAGGCAGACGCTTAACCAACTGAGCCACCCAGGCACCCCAGCATAGGTATTTTTTATATTACATATATTCCTTATAACATTCTAAAATACCCTTTCTACTACTCATAACTGTGAAAACAATAACAAAGCTGCCAGCTGAACTTGTTATCTGAATCATTAATAAATGCACATTACCGTGATAAAATTTTATATTTTGATAAAATTTTATCTTTTAGCAATATAGACTTGCATGCATTTACATATGAGTGATTTAGTTTAAATTCCTAAAATATTATTCTGAGAGTGGGTCTACAGGTTTCTCCAGCCTGCCAAAAATGTCCATGGCGTAAAAAGATTAAAGAAATTCTCTGGGAAGAAATGACTATATCTTATCTATAGCCAATCCCTTTACATATATGCTAGGTCTTTTTCCATTTACCCACTAAAGAACATCATCCAGTAATTTTTCTTGCTTACCCCCATATCACACCGTGGAGTCAGAGTTCTCTAGAGAAAAGACCACCGGTCATAGTAGGAGAGATTAAGAATTAAAGGTGGTAGATGGATAGATAGATAGATAATAGATAAGTGATAGATCATAGATAGATACATAGGGACATAAAGATGATGATAGATAAATGATAGATAGATAGATAAACAGATCACAGAGAGACAGATATAGGGGGATTTTAAGGAATTGGCTCACAGAGTTACCATGGCTATCAAGTTCAAAATTTACACAGCAGACTTACAGGCTGGAGACCCAGGAAAAGTTGATCTTGCAGTCTTGAGTATCAAGGTAGGTCTGGAGGCAAAATTATTTTCTCTTAAGGAGACCAGTTTTTGTTTGTTTCAACTGATTAAATCAGTCCCACCTACGTTATGGAGGGTAATATGTTTTACTAAAAGTATACTGACCTAAATATTAATCATGTCTGAAAAATACCTCACAAAAATATTGAGGCTGGTGTTTGATCAAGTAACTGGGAGGAACAAACTAGCCAAGTGAACACCCAAAATTAACCATCGTTTCTGGTTATTGTCAACAGCATAAAAACATACTGACATTTCTCCCATTTAAAAATATAATTTATCTGTGATGCCAGGGTGGCAAGTTGGTTAAGTGACTGCCTTCAACTCAGGTCATGATACTGGAGTCACCCAGTCGAGTTCTGCATTGGGCTCTCGGCTCAGCAGGGAGTCTGCTTCTCCTTCTGACCCTCCCCTTCTTGTGCTCTCTTTCTCTTATTCACTCTCTTTCAAATAAGTAAATAAACAAATCATTAAAAATACAAATAAAAATATAATTTATACTGATCTGAATTTATTTCCCTTATCAACTATACCCCTCCATTCCTCTGCTTCCCTTTTCAGTTAGACTCCTTGAAAGAGTTGTGTACACAGTTTCCAAATTCTCTTTATATATCCTGTCATGAAGCCATACTGACCATGTATGTATTCCCATTCTAGCAAAAGTGCTCTCATCAATGTAATCACTGACCTCCACCTTACCAAATCCAATGCGGGGTTCTCATTCTTTATCCTTCCTAACCTATTAGCAGCACAAAATTCAGCTTGTCTTTATATTCTCTTTGATGTACTTCATTTTGCCTCCAAGGCACTATTTTTCTTGTTTGTTTTCCTAACTTTTATATTCTTTCTTCTCCCTCTTTTGTCTGATTGCATAATGACTTACAGAGTTTCAGATCTTTTTCCCATTTTTCATTACAGTGGCTACCCCATCTGGCCTCATGGTTTATACGCCAATGATTCCCAAATATATTCCCTAGCCCAGACTTTTTACCTGAAATCCAAACTCATCTGTCCAACTGCATACTAAATGTCTCAACTTGGATCTACAGACATTTAAAATTCTACATATTTAATAGTGTATGCTTCTCAGTCTGCCTCCCAATCTACTCTTCCTACCATGTTTTCTGTCTCAGTTGATAACAATTTTGTTTTTCCCACATCTTTAGACCATATACTTGGTGTCGTTTTTCACTTTATTTTCCCCTCATACCAGACATTTGGAAGCAATTCTGGCTCTGGTGTTAAAATATTAACAGGATCCAACTACTTGTTACTATCTCACTGATACCTCACTGAGCATCACTTTGATCTAAGCTCTCATCACTGATACTACCTACATTACTGCAGAGGCTTCCTGGTTGTCTCTGTTCCTTACCTTTGTGCTCCTTCAGTCTATTCTTAACAAAGTAAGAAAGTTTCTTTCAAGGCATCTGAAATCATATCACTTTCTCCCTCAAAATCCTGCAGTATGTTCTTATCGAACTATGAATAAAAACATAATGTCCTTACATTGGCTGCAAGTGCCTCTATGTGGTTCAGCAAGCTCTTTCTAATCTCATTTGTTACCCTCCCAGAGCTCATTCCTTCAAGTCATGCAGAGGCAAGGGTGGTGGGAGTGGCATTCTAGAACAGGCTAGCCATTCTTCCACTTTAGGGCATTTGCAGTGGTAGTCCATCTGCCTGGAAAATATTTCCCTGGATTTTCTCATGATTCTTTTACCTCCAAGCACTGGTTCAGTGCTTTATGAGGACCACCACAACTTTCCTTTTGAAATGACAGGTGACCCTTAAAAACACGACACAAATTTGAACTGCACAGGTCCACTTATAGGGGGATATGTTTAAATAAATATATAAACTTTGGTATACGGTACAGTGCTGTAATGTATTTTCCTTTTGATTTTCTTAATAACATTTTCTTTTCTCTAGTTCACTTTACTGTAAGAATACAGCATATAATACATATGACATACAAAGTAAGTGTTAATCAACTGTTTACATTATCCGTAAGGCTTTCCAACCAACAATAGGCTATTGGCTGTTAAGTTTTTAGAGAATCAAAAGTTATACATGGATTTTCAACTGTGTGGGGGTTGGTACAACTAACCTCCGTGTCTTCAGAGTCAACTGTGTATCAACACCACCAATCTTATGCATAACCTAACCTTGCCATGCTTTTCTTTTGACAAAGCTCTTGCCATATTCTAACATACCAAATATTATGCCTATTTAGTGTATCAGCAGTGTATTCTAGGTCTACCACTAATATAATGCAAGCACCACGATAGGAAAGAGAATGTTCTAGAAAAAAAAAAGGAAAAGAAAGAGGATGTTTCCTTTTTTCTTCTCTTTTCTTTTTTTCCCCTTCCTTCCTCCTTTATCTTCTTCTTCCTCTTCTTTTTTCTAATGTTTTCTTCACTGGAGAATTTCAAGCACTTGAAACAAACTCTGCTAAACAATATTTGTTGAGTAAATGGAGTCATTCAGCTCATTGCCTTTCTTTGAAATTATTTGGAACAAACTTCACAGTTTTAAAGAGCTTAGTATCACTCGAGAGAGAGAAAAAAAAGTACAGCTGGATTTAACCTTTGATCTTCTCTGTATTATAATGCATTAATCTTATTACTTTATGATGTGGATATAAGTATTTTACTCAATTTTTCAATATTACCATCCTAAAATCAAATTGGTTTCATTTGACTTACATGGAACTGATTAAGCTCCAATCAAAATGATTGCTAATACCAATGCCCTCTTTCCCAGCCACACTTTTTGTTTGGTTTGGTTTTTAGAAATATTGGCTTATTTCATTTGTAGGTAATCAGGTTTAATAGGATACCAAAAAAAGGTAATGCTTTTTTGTTGTTGCTTTTTCTTTTATTCTTTATCCCTCCACTGCTTCTCTCCTATTCTTTCTTGTTCTCATCTCAGCTCCAAGTGATGGGTACATTTCCTTAACTAAGCAAACAAACAAAAACCCAAACAAGTGAAGGACAACAACAACAAAAAACCCCACAACTCTTTTTTTGATTTATCCATCTTTAGGACTTTCAATTACAACAACATCAACAACAAGAACAACAACACCACACACACACATGCACACACACACACAAACCCACAAAAAACAGAGGCAGTTTTGTAGACAAATTGATGTGGCACAAGTTAACTACTTGGGAATGCTACATGATTTCTCTGTGCTTTAATGTCTTTATGTGCCAAATAAGGAAAATAAGAGTATTTTAGAGTTTTTGTAGAAATTAAATTATTTTACACATCCAAAGTTTATAAAATATGTCAGACACATGCTAAAAAATAAGTATTAGTCCTCTCTACTTCTTACATTCACGATTCTAGAAGATATAAATAGAAGTTGTTACTACATGGAAAATGTATTTAAGTTAGTATTTGGACAATTAGAATTTCATCGCAATGCTTAGAAAACTCATTTTCATCCATATTTGTTCAGATAGAATAATCATTGTATTAAGGTAGGTAAGCTCATCTGTCGAGTTAAAAAAGTACGATAATTTACCATATGTCAGTTTGAAACTTTATATAGATCCTGAAAACTCATTTCTATTAAGAAAAAAACAATTTTTTTGCTGCACACTTTTGCTGTCTATTTGTCCTATATAAACTTTATTTTTCTGATTCTAGCTTTTATATTTCTTCAGATACATTTGGCTTATTTCTATCATCTTCAGATTATGAAGGTATCCTATATGACCTTGAAGATTGAAATTTTTTCTTCAGTTTTTCTTTTCCTATGATGATATTTTTTCATTAAGAAACTGTTCTATGAAAAAAGCAACCTTTTATTTTTGACACAGAATTCACTTTTGAAAGTGTTTGAAAGCAGCTATGATTTGCCTTTATTGAGAGTTCATCAGAGACAACATGTGATGAGAAAATGTCTCCTATTCAAGCTAAGGGCACACAGTCAGCTTCAATTACTGCATTTCATCTTTCAACTTAAAGGAGCCTAAATATTATTAAAACCACTCATGCATTTGGAAAGACTTTGAACTATTAATATTTATCACATATCAATGGCATGTGGCTTGTTATAGGATTCTTTCCCAACTTGCCTGTGTGGTGTCCAGCAAGAAAGAGCCTTCACAAATATGTTGACACCTGTTTTCTAGGTGCAACAAGCAGGGAATTAACATCTGCAAGGAGGAGATTACACTCATGCATCATATGGAGTTTTTCACACACTTCTGTGATTGCTTCAAAAATACCTCCCTTGCGACATATTCCATGAAGAAGCGAACAAATCTGCAGGCAGCAGACAACCTTGAAACACTGCCACTGCTGTTGAAAAGCAATTAATGATAATATCTTTTCCTCATCACCATGGTTGCCATTTTTATGTTATTATTATTTTTTTAGTTCTTGACTGAGGAACTCATATGTTGTTTTTTAAAAATTAGAAGTTCCCATATAAATTAATCCTTAAGCCACCTTACTATTTTATGAATTCCAAAACATCTCTTAGATTGTCAAATTAGAAAGTGTTTGTGCATATTAAGAAGAAAATAAACCAAGTATTTTATTGGAGCACAAATGACGTTTGCTCTTGAGCTTTCCCTTTAAGAACATGTGACTTTATGTATCTTTTTACTAATTTTTAAATTGCTCTGTGATTCTTTACCTGTTAGCTGTTTATTCTGGGGGATATTGAATGTGTATTTTTGTGTGCATATATGTGTTTAAAAAATAAATTGGTATCAAGACAATGATTTACTTCAATGACCTCTGTATTATACAGAAACTGTGTATTTCTGAAGCATTTTCCATTTTGGTAAAAAATAAACTCTTTCCTCCTCACAGAATATCAGAAAGGTGTTGCCTACTCTTAGTTTTATAGGTAAAACCTCTTTTATTAGGGGTCAAAAGTTCAAAACTCCAGATGACCATAAGTGGTAGAGTGGACTAGATAGATCTCTGAAATTTATTATATATCAAGTAGGTATGCTTCTATTTGTCCAACGTAAATGTGTTAAGTTCTGTTGAATATCAAATACAAAATGGGTATGAATATCTACTAGTATTATTAGATAGCCAGATCTCATTGACTGTTTATTAGATGTTAGGCATTATGCCAAGCATTTTACATGTTAGCTCATGCAATTTTTATCAGCCTTAGAAGGTGAGTCTTTTTTTGCAGTGCAAGAAATTGAAGTTCAGAGAGGTTAAATAAATTGTCCAAAGTCATAAAGAAAATAAACAACAGAGTCGAAATTTAATCCCAGATAATGTACTGAAATTCTAGCACCTAATTGTCATATTTCTTTAAGCTTTTTTAAAAAATTTCAAGCAATAATAATAACCATAAAAATGCACTTCAAGTAATTTTCCACATAGATTCTTAATCTTTTTCTTTCTCAATGGAATCTTTTTAAATCCCTTATTATCTTAGTGTGTGGATTTGCTAAGAATTTTTTACTTGTTTAATTCATTGTGCTTTTGTTTTTGTTAATCAATATAATTAAAATATATTATACTTATAAAGGAAGAGAAAAGCTAATTCAGACAGCAAAATTATTTAGTTTCAAATTCATTATACAGAGAGTTTAACTATAGATTTATGGTTGTATAAAATAGTAATTTAATAAGCAATCAACTGTATTTAAATTTAGAGTAATTTACATAAAGCATATTATCAATTTCTAGTCCACAAAAGAAAAACCGCTAGTGTGAATAAGAATTACTAATAAATTTAGTCTGTCTGAATCTTTTGCAGTATAAGACACTTAGAGAAAATGGTAAAATAAAAAAAGTTTTTTAAAAAAGTTTTTGATTCTGGAAGTTAAATTTACATCGTGTCTTCTGATATAGATTCTGAATTTAACTTTGAATTAAACTATCCAGACCCAATAATTTTTACCCCATAGCCTGACAATTTGCTAAACTTGCATATAGTTGTAATGCACATTTCCTTATGTTGTGATTGCTATAAACTCAATCTTGGTGTATTTTGCTTTCTCATGAGAAAGCAGGTCTTTGATGAATTTTACTAACACAATCTACACTACTCATTAAATAAGGTTAAATGGACAATTGATTCACAAATTATATTAGTCTGCTCAGGCTGACATAACAAAATAATGCAGACTAGATGGCTTAAACAACAGAAATTTATTTTCTTCAAATTCTGAAGACAGGAAGTCCAAGACCTAGTTGCCAGAAATGTTAGTGCCTGGTGAGGGTTCTATTTCTGACTTCCAGATGGCACCTTTTCTTTGTGTCATCACATAATTTTTCTTCTATGCATGTGCAGAGAGAGAGAGATAGATAGACAGACAAAGAGAGCACACTCTTATGTCTCTTTCTCTCTTTCTTTTTTTAAATAAGGGCACCAGTCCTATTGAACATCATGCTCTATAAGGCTCTAGGTCCCGAAGATTCAGAGGAAAACAAGATTAACTGCCACCAAGATGCTCACATTCTAGAATGAGAAGCAAAAAGTAATTAATGAGTCATTTCCATAATAAAAGCATGGCATGATGGAATGCTGACCAAGTAGGGTAGATAGTTACAAACTTCACAGAGAAAATGATGTTAAAAAAAAATGTCACATACTTGGTTCATACAGATTAAACCAGAATTCACAGGTAGATGGATGATTAGAGTTCATGTCCAACTGTGTATTATTACAATTTGCACAAACTTGCATATAATTGCAAATAGTTCAGTATGGCCAGAACAATAAAGGGGATAGGTGAGAAAAGGAGGTAGTGAATGACAGTTGAGGTGTTTGTACTCAGTACTAGGAATCAAAGAAATGATTATCAACAGAGAGTAGCACTATTAGCCTTTTATACTGTGAAAATAAAATGCATGGTATTACTCAGAGATGTTGGGAAATAGAGATGCGGGATTTGAAGCCGAGAGGATTTTGCAGTAATTCAACCGTCAGAAAATAAGAACCTGAATTAATGGAATTACATCTGTAACAGGGAACAAAGGACAGAGTCAAATAATAGCTTGAGAGGTTTGATAAGCAGGTCATGATAGTGGCAAGGAATATAGAAGAGTCAATGTCAAAGCTTGGATTTCTAACTTTGACCTAACAAAGCACATGGATTAGATTGACTTATTGTCTGTGCGTGGTGGTTGCTATTGCTTGTCGTAGTTGTTGTGTAGATGTGTGTTGGGAGTTGGAGGATGATTGTTTGTTAGTAGTTGTTCAAAATAGTGCACACCGAGTTATCTGGTATGTCTAGTATGTACACTATTTAGAGAACGAAGTCTGGTTTGTAGTAAACATACATATGGGTATAAAACTCAGAGGTGAGGTATGGTTTTGGGAAAAGGTAACATTAAGTAGATGATTAGGTGAGAGATTGCTTAAAGAGTGAATGTTGTACCACATGAAAACTGATGAAAAAACTTAGAGAAAGCAAAATTTACGAAATAAATAAAATTTAAGAAATAAGTAAGAAATGCAACTTTAGAGAAATAGTTGGTTAACTCAACACCCATTCTCAAAAGATTTCTCCCTTGCCAACTTCACTCCAGAGACTGGAAAAGCCAAATATTTATGTCCCTGCCTCTATTGCTACTAGGAAGGACCAATAAAATAATTTTTACTGTAGAAAGCAAAAGCAAAACTCCTGGGCAGCTTCAAGGAAAGCTTTTACTTTCCTGATACAAGGTTGGGATTTTTGCCCGTGCCATCCTTTTCTCCCTTCTTCTTGTGTTGAATATGAATAGGATGACTGATGCTGCAGTATAGATGTGGGAAAAGCCATGGAAATCATGAATTGTTGCCCTTGTAGCTCCGAATCACTCAGTAGCACATGATGAGTGAGTTCTAGAGATTTGCTATACAACATAGTGTCTATGATATAATTAATACTGTATGATGCACTACAAAATTGTAAGAAGGATAGATCTAATGTTAAGTGTTCTTTACCCCTCCACCCCTCTCAAAAAGAGGTGGGAGGCATGAGGAAACACAGTTTGGAGGTGATAAATATACTTTTTACTTTGATCTTGGTGATGGTCTCACTGGTTGTTTGCGTATGTCCAAACTAATCAATTTCTGTATGTTAAATATGTGCAGTTTTCTTAATTTATCAATTCTACCTCATTAAAAGTATTTTAAAAAAGAGTCAATTATCTTACAGTCTTACTTATGTGTGGAGCATAAAGAAAATCATGGAGGGCATTGTGAGAGGGAAGGGAAGGGTGAATGGGGGGAAATCGGAGGGGGCGATGAACTATGAGAGACTGTGGACTCTGAGCAACAAATTGAGGGGTTTGGAAAGGAGGGGGTGGGGGCTTGGCAAGCCTGGGGGTGGGTATGGAGAAGGGCACATATTACATGGAGCACTGGGTGTGGTGCATGAACAATCAATCTTGTAACACTGGAAAAATAAAATAAACATATTTGGGAGAAAAAATTAAAAAAAAAAGAATGAGTCACATGCCTTCAAATATTTTGTTATCTTGAGATAATGTAACACTTTTGTTTAAGCCACTATGTAAGGTTTTCAATTTCTTGAAGAAGGATGCATTCTAAGTAATACATAGAAGCAGTGAGTACGGCAGAGAAGGAAAACTCAGAAAAGGCAAAGTGTTAATATCCATTGCTAACTTCATACCAAGAAGAAATTAAGAGAAAGCAACCCCAAACTGTACATGTGATTGAAGAATAAGACATAATTTAATTTATAAAAATTTGAATTTATCTTAGAATTTAGAAAATCTTCACAAATGAACCTACATTTATGATAGATACCTCATATAATTAAACTCTTATTATTTCAACCTCTTTAAACCTTAGTATTAAATATACTTCACTCAGCTCAATTTTGAAAAGTCAATAATTAAATGAACATTATTTTAACAATTAAAGATTATTTTAGAGATTATTTTAAAGATTAATAGATGCTCACTTCATGTGCTCTCACTTGTGTTCTCCCTCTCAAATAAATAAATAAAATCTTTATAAAATAAATTGGAAATAGATCTTTTAAATTATAAAAGTGATGCATGTTTATCAGAAAAAAATCAGATAATATAGATAAGTTTAAATAAAATGGTAAAAATACCTAGCATTTCCACTACCAAAAGAAAACTATTTGGTACCTAAACCTCCAGATTTTTTTCCTTTGCTTTACTCATTATTTCATGTATACCAACATATAATGACACAAGCTTGTTATGCAGAAATTAATGGAATATATGTACAATAAAATTTTATAGAGAGATTTTTGTTATATAGTCAGCTCAGAGAGTATTAGCTTTATACTTACTTTTTTCACTCATTGTTTCTTTATTAAACATGTTTAATTTCTATTAATTAATTTTGTAAATGAGAGTCCTTATCTTTTGGCTTCTATTATTGAAGCAGGTACATATGCTAAAGCATCTTTGGTGTGAATTAGGTAACATTAAGTTAAATTAAATAATCAAACAAAAAAGCTTGACAGGTATAAATAACTTTGCTTTGGAGAAAACTACTACAGCTTCAAAACTAAAGAAGTGTATATAATTTTCACTGTTTTCTTTCTTGCCATTGACTTAATTTAATACACATTTATCTTAGTCATTGTATCATATATTTGTCTTGTCATTTCACTATGGTTCAAAAGTCATTATAGTTTCATTAATGTGGTAAGAGATAATATTGATTATCAATAATATTGATAAATTTGCAAACTAAATAAGGAGGATATTAAGGAATTTGAAATATATTTTGAAGTTGTTCACTGTTAATCTTTAGTGTTTTACACATTAAATTTTGGACCATATAATGTACATTCATTTAACGTGTGTGTATCTCCGTGGTTCTCACTTTGTTTATTCTGATCATGGAACAGTAAATATAGGTCCAAGTGTGTCAGCTCTATGACTATCTACTGTTGCACTTTATAAACATATCTTAATTTAAATAAGTAGTTTACTGCTCAAATGACATGAAACTTTGTTTACATTTTCAAGAGATGAGACATTCATTTTGGTTGCTTTAATTTTTGAAGACCACTGATACATTTATTTTACAGATGACATTTTTTTGTCAATCTGCGCTTTTTTGTTCCACTTTTGTCTATTTTGTTTTGTTTTGGACATTGGAGGTACATTTGCTTTGTTTAAACAAAATAAATAAATGAGAATAATCATTTGGTGATTTCACTCAGTTTAACAAGTCCAATGTCAACTTCTCTATCTTTGTGTATTTTTGCCTATAGTCTTACTTAACAAATATTGACAGAAAGTTCCACTTTCTGAGAGTAGTCAGTTTTTGTGAGTAAATAGAAAGATTTGTCAGTAAGAGCTACCCAGTTTTAAATTTTGCACTTGCCTATTGAGTATTATCAGAAGTTAAACATTAGTTTACTCAGTAATTTTTTAAAAGCATCTCATTTGGAGCACCTCGGTGGCTCAGTGGGTTAAAGCCTCTGCCTTCACCTCAGGTCATGATATCAGGGTCCTGGGATCAACCCCTAGGATTAAGCCCTGCATCAGCAGGGAGCCTACTTCCCCCTCTCTCTCTCTGCCTGCCTCTGTGCCTACTAGTGATCTCTCTCTCTCTGTCAAATAAATCAATAAAATCTTTTAAAAAAAAAGCATCTCATTTACAACAAAACAAAACAAACAAAGGAACAAAAAACTACACTTTGATTTCATGGTGATTACTAGATAAACAGCAGGTGGAAAATAAAAATATAAACTAGAATATAGTAACAAATAATATGTCCTTTCAAATATTAAGCATTAAGTAAATTAACAAAATATAGGAGTAAATAAACATTTAGAAACAACCAAGTTACAAAAATATTTAACTAAATAAACATAGTAATCAGCCAAAATAGAACATCTAGTCACCTTTGCTTAGAAACCACAATGTAGAATTAATGCCTTTCCATTTCTACCACACATACCTAAGCTACAAGTACATTTGTTGTTCAAACAATTTCTCTTGCTCCAGCTGCGGTGCTGGATAAGTGTTGTCTTTGCTCTCTGTACTGCTGTATTTACAGATAGTATACTGACACATAAAACTGGTTCACCGAAGCCACATCTGAAGTAGGCCGTAGGACAATCCTATGTGAGAGCACTTGGGCTTTCCCATTATAAAAAATGAATTTCTTTTACTGGTTTAGAAAAGTCTGGATCATTGTCACTCAGATCTCAGAGGCACTAAGCAGTCATACAAACTGCCAGAGGAATGTAAAAGCAAAAGCAGATATTTCAACAGCAGTTGGCTAATTTCTTCCATCCATTCATTTAAATGTTTCATTTAAGCCAACTTACAATATGAGTCTCATCCGGTCTATGAAAGCCAAGAGAGATTAAGTTGCTGGTCTAAAATAAAGTGTCTCCTTGTGCCTTGAAATCTATTTCTGGGGTCCAAAGGCCATCTAAAAATATTAAAACAGTTAAAATACAGAGATTAGGGTATTACACTCAAATTCTAAAGGGTTTGCTCAGGTTTCAGGCTCCTAAAAGTTTATACATTAAAGAAATCTGAAACAAAATTTGATTGAAGTAAGCAGACAATCTCGGCCACTATTTGAAAACAAACTTGAAAAATCCACCAATATTCTCTGTTTTATAGTTTCTGCATATGAAAGATGACATTATGAAACCAGACAACCTCTAATACCCATTTCAGCACGAAAATATATTCCTTTATGATTTATTTGTATTTTCATGAAAGCTATCATTTCTATTATTTTAGATAACTCATTAAAAATACAAATAATTGATTGATGAATTAATGTTTCTCAGTATCCTCCATTCTTAATAATTATCAAAATAAGTTTCTCTGAATTTTGAACAAGATTATATTTTTTATCAAAATACAGTTTTTCTATTTGTGTAATATATAATTTTGGTACAATGTAGATGTATAAAGTAATTTTTATAGTACCAAAGAGGCATACAAAATATAGCAATCATGAATATTATTATTTTTAAAACCATTTTATTTTTACCTGGGAGAGATGAAGTTGAGCTTTACTGAATGATTTTATTTATTTTTCATATTTTAAAATTTAAATTCAATTTAATTAATATACAGTGCATTATCAGTTTCAGAGGAAGAATTCAGTGATTCATCAGTAGCATATGACACCCAGTACTCATTTCAAGTGCCCTTAATTCCCTCACCCAGTTACCCGATGAATTGTTTTAATTGTTCTAACCTCTTACTTGTTTTTTGGAGATAAAGATATGCGAGATATATTATCTTTTTGTATTGTTACCTACACTGCATCTACAGTGAATCTATTAACTTTTAAAAAAAATTATTTAAATTCAGTTTAGTCAATATATACTGTATTATTAATTTCAGGGTAGAATGATTCATTTTTTGTATATAACACCCAGTGCTCATTTCAACAAGTGCCCGCTTTAATGCCCATCACCTGGTTATCCCATCCCCCCACTCACCTCCCCTCTAGCAACTTTCAGTTTGTTTCCTAAAGTTAAAAGTCTTTTGTGGTTTGCCTCCCTGTTTTTATCTTATTTCATTTTTGCTTCCCTTCCCCTATGAACAAATGCTCAGCATCAGAGGCATCAGGGAAATAAAAGTCAAAGCCACAATGAGATACCAAATCATACCTGTTAGAATGGCTAAAATTAACAAGTAAGGAAATGACAGATGTTGGTGAGGATGCAGGGAAAGGGGAACCCTCTAATGCAGGTGGGAATGCAAGCTGGTGCAGCCACTCTGGAAAACAGTATGGAGGTTCCTCAAAAAGTTGAAAATAGAGCTACCCTACAATCCAGAACTTGCACTACTAGGTATTTATCCAAAGGATACAAACATAGTAATTCAAAGAGGCACCTGCACCCCAATGTTTATAGCAACAATGTCCACAAGAGCCAAAATATGGAAAGAGCCCAGGTGTTCATTGATAGATGAATGAAGTACTCAGTCATCAAAAGGAATATAATCTCATTACTAGCAACCACATGAACGGAGATAGAGTGTATTACACAAAGCAAAATAAGTCATTTATAGAAAGACAAATACTATATGATTTCACTCATATGTGGAATTTAAGAATCTATTAGCTTTTATACTCTGCTTTTTTTTATCCAATTACTTTGTTCACTTCTTCTTTCTCCCCAGATATTGTATATACCTTAAGGCCCATTTTATTATTTTCCTGACACTAAAAATTCCAGATAATGAATATTTGAATATGCATTTAGCCCAACTTAGGGTATATATTAGGCACTCTACCAACCATCTTCTGTTGATCATTCATCCCGAATGGGATACAGAATATTTTATTTGGGGCAGGAATAGAGATTTTGCTTATTCTCCACAATGTCTTTCATCCTCCAGCGGATTATATGGCCTGTTTATACCTGGTGGAAGAAGTGGTGAGTGAGTATCAAGACAGCAAGCCCCAGAGAGCAACCTAAAATTTTCTGCTTCCAGTGGATTTGCTACTTTCACATTGGTCAAAAGAAGTCACACAAGCAACCCTAGGATCAGAGTAGGAGAGTACTGCACAAGTGTATGGACAGACAGGGGTAAGAAAAACTGGGGACCTCTACCACAATGACATCTCATAATTTTGGTTTCAATATAAAATAGAATGTGTTATAATTTAAGTTTACTCTAGAACAAAAATGGAAGTACTTTTTTGGCATTTTTATTCTATATTTTTAGATCTATAATGTTTGGTCTTAATTTGCAAAATTAATTCTAGAGTGCATTTCCCTGGTTTTTAAGCATGATTTAGATTTTATTCGGCATGAAATTCAGCTGAATGCTAACGAACAATAAACAGATTTGAGTAGGTATTAGAGAATAAAGTCTAAAATGTAGATGTTCTCTTCTTTTGTTGTTTTTCAGAGTAGATGAAATAAAAGAAAAAATAAGGATGATGAGAAGTCCGTGTTATTACAGTTTCCTCACTTGTTAAATGTACATTTTTATTTACTTTCTTGGGCTTTTTGTAGTTTCTTTACTTGTAGGCTATAAATTTTCACTCCTATTTACTGGAAATGCATGTCACCTCTTCTAAAGATTTGTAAGATATCTGAATTTTTACACAGCTTACCAGCTCAATTTTTTTTTAGTTATTTCATCACTTAGTGAATACAAATGCTAACATATTCAGAAACCCAATTCTGTAAATAATATAAGATTTAGAGTGAAAATCAAAGCAACAAAAGCTCAAGAAAGGATTTGTGTATGTAGACTTGAATTATTTTGGTAAAGGTTACTTTTCTATATAACTTTTTAAGGTTTTTTATTTCAATATCTCACACTAGCATTTGATTGTTCGAGAAGTTATCCGTGGGTATTCCTAAATTGCTTCCTCTACCTAATGGAAGCCTCAGAAAATTAAAATGCCCATTTTGCCACAGTTATTAAGCAAAGGTTTTCTAAATTATCCAGGAGACACTGGAACAGCATTGAGTCAAAAGTCTAACTCAAAGCAAGAAATTAATTATCGTTTTTTGCCCATATGCTCTCGCATATGACCATAGTGAAGAGGAAGTCAGAGAGAAGAGCAAACATTTGTGTAATCAGCATTTATTTAGTCTGCTTTTCCATGATCCCTGAACTTTCTATGGCATTATAGCATTATGGTTTATTATGCTTAGACTCTGTGACTGCCATATATATAAAACTAATGATTACATTGTGTCAAAAAAATTCTGTTGTGCTTCTTGGAAAAAGTACACTAAAAATACATAAAAAATAGAAGAATGACTTAAAAAAAAAGAAGAATGGTTAGTACACCCAAAACAGTGCTGTGAATTTGTGAATTCACCCATTGATAATCATTTTTGCTGTCAATATGTTACAATGATGGATAATACATAAAATAAAGTTATAAATCCAGGCTCATAAAAACAAATGAATATCTAAAACAACAACAAAAGAAGAATTAAAAAAATAATGAGCACACTAATGTCACTGTCTAGAGAGGTGTCAGTCCCGCATGTGCAAAGGTAGCCAGAAATTTGGCTCTTGCATAATAGGCACTAAATACACTTCATACACAGATGAGAAACTGGATCCAGGCTCACAGGTTAAATTTAGGAGAGAGAACCAGAGAGAGGGAGGAGGGAAGGGAGGGGGAGGAGTGAGTAGATAATCCTAAGGAAAGAGAAATTTAAAATAATGAGGAAAGGAAAAAAAAATCCATAAATAAGAGCAAAAGCTAATTCTAAGAAAGCTAGCCAATGGATTATATAATTAGAGTATAAATTCACACCAGGCAATAATAATGTTACTTAACAATTTGTAAAAGATATTAAGTAAGATTATTGAAGATGCTTACAGAGATAAAATTAAAGATATTTGTCTTAAAAACTTATAGACAGATATTATAAATCAAAAATTGATGCAGATATGAGCAGTGGTAGGTAAATACATTTTGAAAAATTAGAAATCTTGGATAAAATTTATATAATACATAAAATTAGGAATCTGAGAAACAATAGACTACACAAAGCACATTAGTGAATTGCAACATAATCTCAAGAATTTCATCACAAATGAAGCTGAGAGAAAGTTCACATCCTGCTATTATGTAGGTAGTCACAAAAGAACTATGTATGCTCTCTAACAATGCAAACAAGCTAGAAAACCAACAGAACCATTTTTTAAACATGTAAGAGAAAGAAAGAATGCCACAAAGAAAACCAATGAACTAATGTGCAATTCAAAGAATATGCCTTGTGAACAAAGAGGCCCATAGCAGCTCTTATCTTCTGTGGACCAACAGAGGGAGGAAAAAAAAGACCTAGGTAAGAAGAAATCAGATGAGTATGCTAATGACTCTTTTAATGGCAAAGTGAGAATTGTCATAAGAGTGAAAACTCTCTAGAGTAATGGATTTAAGGTAAGACTTTAAAAATTAGACAATTCTTTCCATTGGTTTTCACTAAGTGCTCACTGAAAAAATGAAGGCAAAGAAGGACCCCAAGAGAGAACTCCCTGGGAGGTATAAATATCAGACCTGAAGAACTTTTGTGGCAAGGTAGAAAACTGAGATAAACACTATAGACACTTTAAGCTTTTGCTTAATCCAAAGAAGCAGCCCTCTACAGGTGGGGAAATAGCAGGAGAGGTGACAGACTTTGCTAAATACCAGTCTTAGGGCCAGTTAGTAACAGAGAATGTACCTCTGAATCTTAATAGTATTAAATGCTGGGTATCTGCATGTTAAAGAAAAGCAAGAGAACTGAGAAAGGGAGAGTTCTCTCCTGATTTGTAATTGCCAAGAACTAGCAGGAAGATAAAGCCAAGAAAGGCTAAATGAACTTAGATATCCAGCAAAAATAGAAGTTTCTTGTCCTGAATTCAAATAATTTGAAGTATGCAATAAATGACCTGAATCTAACCTAAGCCAAGTGATCATGTTGCTGCTGATGATAATAATAATAGTGAATAGAGCTATTTCAGCACGAACTTGACTGCCTCATACAGGAATCAACCTGACAGAAGAGAATACCTGAAATTTTTGTACACAGATATTACCTACTTCAGTTCCAAAATGCCTGGCACTCAAGTGAAAAAAATAATTACCAAGCACAAAAGAAGCAAAACACCATGACTTATCATCAAGAAAGGAAACAATAAATAAAACAGAATAGATAGCATGGATCTTAGAATTACCACATTTGTATTTAAAATGACTAATATAGGGGGACCTGAGTGGCTCAGTGGATTAAGCCTCTGCCTTCGGCTCAGGTCATGATCTCGGGGTCCTGGGATGGAGCCCGGGTTAGGCTCTCTGCTCAGTGGGGAGCTGTTCCACCTCTCTCTCTGCCTGCCTCTCTGCTTACTTGTGATCTCTCTCCTCTCTGTCAAATAAATAAATAAAATCTTTTAAAAAAATAAAATAAAATAAAATAAAATAACTAATATAAATACATAAGGCAATCTAGTGGATAAAAAGAAACAGCATTCATAACAAATAGAGAAGAAAGTTAAATAAATAAATAGGTAAACTAATAAATAAATAATAAATAAATATATAAATAAATGACAGGTGGATGATAAATAAAACACCAAAATAGTGATATATTATATAACAAATAATTTTGGTACTTACCAGATAGTAGAGAAAAAGTTCAACAAAATTGAAAAGAGATTAAAAATACAAATACACAAAGACCTAAATGTGAGACCTGAAACAATAAAACTCCTAAAAGAAAACATTGACAGTAATCTTTTGGACATCAACCTTAACAATGTATTTATGGATTTGTCTCCTCAGTAAATGAAAAGGTGCTCAGTATCACAAATCATCAGTAAAAATCAAAAGCACAATGAGATATTATCTCACACATGTTAGTATGTCTATTATCAAAAGACAAGAGATAAAAAGTGTTGTTGATCATGTGGAGAAAAGGGAACTCAGTGTACTGTTGGTGGGAATATAAATTGTTATATCCACTATGAAAAACAGTTACGGGAGTTTCTCAAAAAAATTAAGAATAAAACTACTGTAGGATGCTGCCATCCCACTTTTGGCTATTCAACCAAAGGAAATGAAATTACTATCTCTAAGACATCTGTGTCCCTTGTTCATTGCAGCATTGTTTACAATAGCCAAGACATTAAAAGAACCCAAATGTTCATCAATGGATGAAAGGATAAAGAGAATATAATAAATGTATATAATGGAATATTATTCATTATTTGGTGAAGGAAAGGTGGTCAAACCAACAGTTTGCCATTTCCTTGGTATCAAATTGGCAGAATGTCAGGTAGAAATCTAGGAGGTGTTGGGCATAGACTGGCATGCTTCAAATTAAGAAAGTAGTCACATAGCAGATATTTTAAATCTGTGAATTATGTAATTCACATAATAAGGCAATATTGGGAACTCATTGATCAGGTGACAGTTATGTCCAAAG
>CM052809.1:118433954-118474272 GCA_028533885.1 Nasua narica
GGTTAGTGGAGCATCTATACTTATTCTCAGATTCAACACTTTCCAAAACAGGTTTCTTGTAACAAGAAAAAAATTATCCCTGGCTTCACAGAACTGTCTATCTAGTAGAAGAGGTAAAATTTATAATACTGTAGATGCAATAAAACTCAAAATGTGAGGGGTGTCTGGGTGACTCAGTCAGTTAACTGTCCTACTCTTGATTTAGGTTCAGGTCATGACCTCAGGGTCATGAGATCGAGTCCCATGTCATGCTCCTACTCACTGGGGAGCCAGCTAAAGATTCTCTCTCTCTCCCTCTGTTCCTCCCTCCACTCAGCTCTCACTCAGCTCTCTCTCTCTCAGATAAATAAATAAATCTTTTTTAAAAACGTGAAAGATGATGTGATAAAAGTACCAGAACCTGTAAATTAAATAAATGGTTCCATAGGAAGAGGGTAAGAAGACGGGTGAGAAGAAACAGAAACAGTCATATTGCCTCAGGAACAGTGACTGGACTTCATGGCTCATTTAGGGAATTACAATACAATTTCAATATCACAGCCGTTCATATTCTAGATTGTTCTGCATCCAGTTAATTGAAAGTAATCTGGAAATTCAAAACAGCCTCCCTTTGGATATTAGCTCACTTCCAACACAGGCACATTTTTATGATATATTTAGCTAGCAGATTAGTGAAGTGGGTATGTCAGAAAGATTCAGCTTGCTAATTAGCATTTTTAATGAGTTTTTGCTATGTCTCTCCTTAGCAGTCTATTTACCATTTTCCATACTGTAGTTTAGAAGCCAAAATCCTAGTGGGTTTCAAATTATCTCAAAATATTTCTACTAAAAATCAGTCCAGTTGTAATATTTAATGAATTTAGTCAATAGCAGAGATAGTAACAATAAAGTGAATACAAAAGCATAAGATAGTAATAATGGGGAAAGATATAAGAGCAAGTATATAACAAAACGTATAAATATATAATACATCCAAACACTAAAATAATAAAATCAAAACAGAAATGTATTTATGTAGAATTCAACAAAACTACTCAAATACATATATTACTATATATGCAATATTTATTTAAATGAAGTTCTAATGAATCTGCAGTTAAATTTAAACTATCTTAATTTTAGAAACTATAATCTATGTGATAGATTATTTTATTTGCAAATTCTGTGGCACTGGTCAATACACTGTACCTCACAAGCGATATCTGTATATCGACTACATTCATGAATTAGTGTGCTGTTACTGTGTACTGTATTCTCCTATTATATATGGTAAGTTCTAGTTTGCAAATACATAGCAAAATGAGGAAGTACGTGTCTACCCATTGAGTGAGAGTCGACAGTGCAAAACAACTCCTAATTAAGAGAATCTTAATGGTGCTAGGTATTATCTGTGTTTCACTTCATTACAATTCCTTATCGGAGAGAAAATTTAGAGTCAGAGTTCAGACTCGGTGAATGCTAAGCTTTGTATAAAGTTGAGATTGGTTAACTCTGTTCAAGGTGGGAAGCTTCTTTTAACTTTCCTGGTTACTTTTATGGAGGATGCAACATGTTGATTTCCAACAAAATCTTTTCCCCTTTTCATGTTATACAGCTCTCATTGGGAAGTGGCTTCTCAGCTAGAGATGACATTACCTAGACCCTTTCTGTGGTGGTAATAAGGGCTGTCTCCAATAAAAGTGAGGATGAAAGGAAAGTAAGTAAAATGTGTCTAGGTGAAGCTAGTTAAGAATCAGAGGAAGCTTCCTCCTCTTGCTTTCTCTTTACCCTTTTGAGGACTGAGAACAGAAGACTCTTGAGTTTCTGGGGGACAGCAGAACAGTCCGGAAGTAACCTGGTTCCTAAATAAACCCACAGAGGAGACAATCTCACATCAAACAGGAATATACCCACATTAGCTAGCTATATGAATGACAATAACTTCTCTTGTGCTGAGTCATTGAAATTGGGGGTTTATTTTTTAGATTATTGAGAGCTACCCTAACCACAGAAAAAAATCAGGATTCTTCTACACATGTGAATTTTTTAATCACATTATCTCAGTGATCATTTGAATGCTTATTAGATACATTTATATTGGTCTCCTAATAATGAGCTATTAAATGAAATCAAATCACCTATTGAAGGAGCAGAGCAGGGCTGGCTCCTTTTGCTTACACCCGCCTTCTTGTGTGTGGCCCCAGCAGAACCTGCCTCTGGGAGGGTCTGAGTGTGGCTCAGCCGTCCCTTGAGCTAATTGGTCCAGACCACCTGTGGGTTGGGTTTGGGTTAGCCAGTAGGAACGCGGAACTCCTGACCCGGAAAGAACATAAACCCCGCCTTTTCTCCCACCAAACTTGCGCGCCAATTCTGGCCAGGGTGATAGGCTAGTTCAAACAGTTACTAAGCAACTTTCTGTGTGTTACAATCTCATTGGTCACTGGCACCTCTAAAACTGTTGTGCCTTTTGAAACTCTCTCTCTTTCTCTACACCATGCCGCCGCGTCGGTGAGTGTGAGAGACTGAGCTCAAGCTAGCTTGAATAAAGACTCTTGCTTTTGCATCGGACTCGGCTCCCTGGTGGTATTTGGGGATCTCAAAATCTGGGCATAACACTATCAAAGGAATATATATATATTCATATATATATGAATATATATATATTCATTAGGAGACCAATATAAATGTATATATATTATACATATATAATATATAATTATACATGCACATCAATTAAGCATGTATAAAGGATGGGATAAAGTCAAAGTTCAAATGTTAATAACCAAAAAACAGCCTTCAAAGCAACAAACATATACACATGCACACACATTTTTTTTTTTTACCCAGCTTATCAACACAATGTGGAATGAAAAGGCACATAGGAAAATCTGTTTTCTTTCTCTATGGATTACTTCATCTCCTCTTTTCACTTTATTTTGTCAAGCACATTATGGTAGGGATTTGGGAGGCCTATTATTAAAACAATCCTTAATCCTAAGGGAAAGAGACAAGCTGGTGGTGCAGATGTGATCTAAGTGAAGAGAATAAGCTTTAAGAAAGTTCAATAAAATCATATTACAGGAGGAATATACAGAACACCAGATTCCCTATTGAAATCTATGATTATATGAGATTAACTTTAAATCCTCTTGGTTATTTCAGATTAATGATTAGAGGCAATATAACTAAAATATGAAAAGAGGAAAACTTCAGTTAATCACTGGACTCTACTTTTAATAAAGATATTTCCTTTCTTTACCAATTATGTAATTATATTCATAAAATTCCCTTACATGACTGCCAGAGATTCTTTTGAAGGGTGACTGAGTTTGGCTTCAAACACTGCTCTCATGCTAGGATCAAAATCCTTTAGCTGTAGAGACTTCCCTCCATATGTTTAGTCTTTCCTAACAGGACAAGGAGTAGGTCCCTCCCTTCCACAAAAGCAATAAGAATTTCTTCCCAAAGAATTTTTTTTTTTTAAAGATTTTATTTATCTATTTGACAGAGAGGAGAGAGATCACAAGTAGGCAGAGAGACAGGCAGAGAGAGAGGGAGAAGCAGGCTCCCCGCCGAGCAGAGAGCCCAATGTGGGACTTGATCCCAGGACCCTGATATCATGACCCGAGCCAAAGGCAGAGGCTTTAACTCACTGAGCCACCCAGGCACCCCTCCCAAGGAATTTTTAATTGGCGATGTCACAAACAGTTTCTCATGGCACATGGAGATTTAATTTGTAAATTCATAAGATCTGAGTAAGATCATTTGCAGTATGGACTGAGTTGTCCTTATGGAAAGGGAATATCGAGGTGACCAGCAAGATATGGAAGGAGAAACTGCTGTTTAGCTTCTCAGGGATGTTTGTAAGCCTTTCTGATCACTCGCTCTCTGAATCCTTTTTTTTGTTTGTTTGATGTGACTCCATCCATTAATGTTCTAATAGTTGAAATCCCAAAAACAAAACAAAACAAAAAAACCTCTAATAAGAAATATATAAATTAATGTTGGAAGAAAAAATGAATTTCTTATTCTGGTAACTCCTTGAATCATTTATGCTTTTTGACTTGCAGACATGTTTTAGCAAAATTTAACAGCATCAATGGCCTTTATTCAGAATAGAGGAAGAGCAACTGCTGCCTCATTTTTCTGAACTATAGAATTATTCTAGCTTTGAAATTTGGGAACTTATTTCTTTTCTCTGTGTAAAAGTTTAACTTCTCACAGTTCACCCTACAGCAGTTAAGAACAAACTCTCTGTCTGTTCAAAATGGCCTCATTCTCTGTCTCTTTGGGCAAAGCGTGATGCAACTAGCATAGTTCTAAGTTTTACTTTCTTTTTGATAAATATTTTTATGAAATCTTATTGAAAGTAAAATTGATTGATGACTTCAAAGCTTGTGTAACTTACTCTATTAATTGTAAAAATTTTGTGTGAAATATAAGACTATGGGCAATAGGGTTAGATCCTGAGGTTATATGTGGTTGAGGCTCAAAAATATATATATTTAACTTTAACTCTCAGGCTGTAGACCTTTACATATTGTTTAAAGGTGTTACTGTAATTTACTCACGTTATTTATTCACATTATTAAACAACACTTAATACATTTTTTACAAGTATTGCTCTTGCTTGAGAAAATTTTATGAGAACACTTTATTTCTTTTCCCTTGTAAACCATTTTATTTTGAATGAAATATACAAGATTCAGCTTATTGTTATGGTACATTCACTGCATGAATGACTCTAAGGGCTGGACCAGAAGACCCTAAACCACATTTAAGCAGAATGAATGGACTAAGTCTCCCAGGGAACATACCTCTGAGGTCTGCTGATAAAAGACAGTTACCCAGCAGGACACAGGATGAGAAGGGACAGTACCAAGGATATCTCTGTGCCAGCAGGTGAATTGGTTGTGGTTCAAGACACTAGACAAAATAAAGAGAGGCTAATTCTTGGGACTCTGATTCAGGCAGACCCCTGAGTTGGAATCTATGGATGAGAAGTTTAATGGAGTCCCCACCACCTTTTGCCATTGCCTGGCTGCAAGGGTGGCTCCTGGTGGTGATGCATTTGGACAGAGTCAGTGTCCAGAAAAGGAGGCACTATTGAAACATGACTCCCCCATGAGCCACTCAGCACCTGCACTGCAGAGATGTCACTCAAAGACCCAGAAACTGAAGCACCACAACTATACGTATTTTTAACAGCAATTGACTCTCAACATCATATTCACATTTAAGCACTGGTTTGGAAGAGTCAGGGCACGTGAAGATCTACAAAATGATATTTTGCAACCCCTAAACCCTCTTCCCTACATGTTCATGGTGACAGCTCTGTCAGTTAGCTCCAAACCAAACCAGCCAAGGATTTGAGGAAAACATCTGGATAATTGTGCATGTCCACACCCAAGGAAGAGATAAACATGTTCGGTCACAAAGTTTATTCAAGTCTACCCTAAGATCCAAAACATCTTTCTTAGGGAGCCAAGTGTGTGTGTTTGTATGTGTGTGTGTGTGTGTGTGTGTGTGTGTGTGTACACATGTGTGTCTGTGTCTGTGTGTGTCTGTGTGTTTTGCTTTTACTTGGCTCATGCTGAGAATAACCAGAACAGTCTATAGAAGCTCCCCACTCAGAGAATGTCAAGGTTTCCTCCTCCTCCAGGAAGAAACCAGGTAGATAGCAAGGAGAACAATAAAAGTCTCTTGCATCAGGGCCCCTGGGTGGCGCAGTTGGTTGAGCGACTGCTTTCGGCTCAGGTCATGATCCCGGAGTCCCAGGATCGAGTCCCACATCAGGCTCCCAGCTCCATGGGGAATCCGCTTCTCACTCTGACCTTCTCTCTCTCACTCTCTCTCTTTCCTAATAAATAAATAAATAAAATCTTTAAAAAAAAATTAAAAAAAAAAAAAAAAGTCTCTTGCATCACAGGGAGGCCCTGTCACAGCAGCAACAACTCTGGACACAGCCGGGGCAGTGTGGAGGGAGAAGCTGAGTGCCACTGGCCTGAATAGCTTTACTTTGCCCCTGTCTGGTCCATGGCCCACTTCCAGTCAACTGATGGACAGAAGCATTGAGACCTGAACCTGCATTTTACCCTTTCTTCTGGAACCTCTCTCAACACTCTGATCTTCAGGTCACGTGAGACAAAGCTGCCATATCACAGTGAGGCTGCAGTGCTGCCCAGGTGAAGAATTAAGCTCAACCCAAGACCCATCACATGGAGAACTCTGCAAGTCTCTGGGCCAAGTCTGCACAGAAGCGCCCCCCACCCCAAGGTTAGAAGGGAGGAGGGTGTTAGGCTGTGTTGTGGGTCCTTCCAAAACCTCAACAGTTAAATCAAGGATAATATCACATTGGCTGATGTCCATCCAGTTGACAGACCAGGTTAGGGAGGCAATTCCACAAAGGTCTATTGTTCTTCTCTGTTTATTTTAAAGAGTTAAAGTGGGGGGAGATTGCCAAAAACATTTGCCCATGCTTCAAAATCTATTCTAAGGAATATAATAGGCAGATAGAGGCAAACTGAGCTATAAACTGCAAGGATGGGTGTATCAACAAAGGTCCTCATTTCTCTCTTCCACACAATATCAGTTTCTGGTTTTGACTTTTTCGGCTTTACTGAGATATAACTGACAAATAAAACCAGAATAAATGTAAAGTATACAACATGATGATTTGATATATGTAATCCTTATGAAAGGATTCCCACAATTCAGTTAACTAACACTTTTGTGTGTGTGTGCGTGTGTGGGTGGGTGGGTGTAAGTTCTACTCTCAGTAAATTTCAATTATACAATATGGCACTATCAACTTTGGTCATGACATTTATACATTAGATTCTTAGAACTTATTCTTCTTAAACTGTTTGTTGTTCTCCTGGAGACTGTCACCACTTTGGGGAAGATATTCCAAAGTAAATCTGAGTGTTGACTGAGAGATGAGGTGAATAGGGCAGCTTGCAGTAGGAAGCTGAGAAGCTGGGGAGAAGCTGGGCTACCAAGAGGCTTGACTTTTCTGTCGGTTCAGTGAGTCGATGTAATGAAAAATGGCTCCCAGAGAGCATAGCTAGTCTTAACATTGTCAATTTTCTGAGTTGGCTTTAGCACTTTGTTCCCCAGAAACATGAATGCTTGCAGTAGGAAGCTGACATAGGTGAAATCCATGCCTACATACAAAAGGGTTGTTCTGCGGATGAGTCTCAATTGTCTAACAGACACACTTGATTGAAGTTTCAAAATCTCCAAACACAAGACTGCCTCCTTTCTCTGCATTGATAAGGCTGAATTTTGCTTCAAAGTCATGGTGGTAGGAAAATACATAAAAATTCAAGTTCTTCACTTCTTCCATTTTGCTCACTTTGTTTTAGAGGATTTCTGCCCCTCTGCCTGCACACAACTCTTATTGGCTAACCCACCTTCTGTCTTGACAGTCTGTATGTTATTTCAACATGTTCTTATTCTCCTTTGAAACTGAGAGACAAACCAGGGCTGACCAATTTCTTTCCACCTTTAGCAGATTCTCTTCTATACCATCGCAACTCACAAGCCTTACCAATATCAACATAAGACCCAGTACACGCAGAAATGGAGATTATAGGTTCTGTTAAACATCTTGAATGATGTTATGTTACCAAATGGGGATGTTAGAAGAGTGCCCTTAACTCTTAAAGTAAGATGACCCTAGTGGATCTTGCCCCCAAATCCAGCATGCCTATACTGCTTCTTGTTGGGGGCTTTAAACTGCTTGTTAGGAAGCTGACTGTGATCCATGTTGAAATACCTTCACCTATTCCATTCATGATGGAAACGTAGTCATCTCCTATAGAGAGGGAGATACTTTCAATACTTAATTTACCTTGTGTCTCTTACAGTTGCTTCTGATGCTTTTCTCCTAATAATAGGTATAAATTTACTGTTCTCATGAAGAACAAAGAGGTGACCTTCCAGAAGACAAAATGAATTTCTTGTTTAACGTCATCTCTTATTGCTCTCCCAAGATCATGAGAATAATCAGAAAGGCCTGACTTCAGTAGTTTGAAGTTTTTATGGATCAAGTTGGGAACTTCTCTGCGCTTCTGTGCAAACTAGAAGATGAACGTGTGGATACCAGTAATTCGCATGCCAGACATGATCCTGTAGAAGACCTCATGACCACTTCCAGCTGTGATGAGGTCAGTGTGGGCTCACTGAACCCCCCACCCCCGCAGGCACCCTGATGAAGTTCTGAATAATGGAGACCACTGCCCCCTGATATACATCACATCAATAAACAGATGCACAAATAGGCCCAGAGGTGATGCTTTCTTCATCATCTTGAGGCTCCTGTTATTTTGCATTTTCTCATTTCTTTGTCTGAGGAATGTGCCTTAGTTAAGATGGCATACCTAGTGCATGGAAGACCACAAACATGGGTCCACAGCTTCTCTCTCTGATTCAAATGCACTTTATCATTTCATTTTTGCTATTGCATATTCATTTTTGCATTTCATTTTGCATATTGCAAAGCCTTTTGACAGAATTCAATGGTAGCAGAGGCACTTCCAAACTTCTTTACCCAATGGTTGTTCAGATCTCCAGTTTCCCATGAGTCCTTCATGATGTCCTTTGTGCCATCTGTGAATGTTAGTGTCATTCCCTTGGTGCAAGTAGGTGGCGGCTGCTTCTGATTTTCCTGCTACATTCCCTAAGTACACTTAATTTTAAATGAAGCAAATTATACTTGTCTTAAATTAAAGATAAATTTTGACAACATTTAACTTGAACACATAGTAATAGTTTAACCTAATAGACACATTTTTGTGGATAATGTTAATACAATTCCAATATTTAAACACCACACATAAAGTCATAGTAGATAATATACCATAGTTGAATGATCTTAAATATCTCACAATGTCTTATTGACATATTTTTAAATTATGAAGTAAAATCATATTTTTGAATTCACTCTTCTTCTGTTGCAAAGACCTCTAACTCCAACTATCCTGACTTAGGCCAGGCTTCATAGATTAAGAGTGTGGTCTTCCACAAGCCCTCGCTTTAGACAGCAGTTGCAAGTCTGAGAATCCCTGGGCAACAACCAGTTCTGACCAGCTGGCTATAAATTGGAGAGTTTTCACCACCTCTTCATGTTGGATAATTTGCTAGAACAATTTACAGAACTCAGGAAGAACTATATTTATGATTACAGTTGTATTATAGCAAAAGGATACAAATCAGAACCAGCCAAAGGCAGAGAACATAATGTAAGGTCCCAGAGGATTCCAAAAAAAAAACTTCTGTTGTCTTTCTGTGGAGTCAGGCAGCAGCCTCTGGGCACATCACTATGTGAAAACACACAGCATTGCCACCGGAAACATTCACCCAGGCTGTATTGTCCAAAGTTTTTGTTGGAGTTTCATTACTTGTAGATTGTTGATGGAATTGAACTGAAATTCCAGGTCTTCTCCACTGTCAAGAAATCTGACTGATACCATATAACACAAAGCCCTAAGCTTCACATGATTGGTCTTCCTTTTTGGCATGGTTAGCCTCTATCCTGAGTCATCTCCTTAGTGCAAACTATGCTGGGATCACCCCTGAGCCACCTCAGCATAAACCATCAGGAGTGCTTGAAGTCCACCATAAAACCCAAAGACAATCCTATCACCAAGGACGTTTCAACGATTTAGAGGTTTTGTCCCAGGAAATGGGACACAGGCCAGCCAAATTTGTTATTACACAACCACTTAATCATAACTAAAAATAAATTAAAAAAATACTTTTGGAGTGCATGTGATCATCTACTATAAAAGCTGAGAAACAAAATTAGTATTCACACTCATAGGGTAAGCCCTCCAAACACTACAGAAAAGTTGGCTCCAACACTCTCTGCCAGTGAAGCTAGAATTGTCTTCTGGAAATATTTTTGGAAACATTGTAACACATGGAATAAATGTGGAATATTTTCCTGCAGAGTTCGTTCATTGGATAGCAGGTATCAGAAACAGTAATGTTTTGAAATGTATTTCTAAGCATTAGGTAAGATTGTATATTTGGAGGTAGAGGTAATGTACTCAGGAACGACCCTATGGTCCAGCAAATTCTAAAATGAAATAATGCCTGTGTATGTCTGCTGAAAAAAATTCAGACCAAAATCACACATAGATACTTGAGAAGCTTATAACAATATATAATATTGTATTATCTGTGACCTCATATAGAAGAGTTATGTCTCTATATTATGGAATCTGATATAACAAGGTGCTTTAGAATGCCATTTCTGAAAGCAGCTTGCCTGGGTTCACTCACTTACCAGGTGTGTACCTCCGGAAAGTCAGTTAACTTATGGTGTTGATATTAGCAATACTCTCTCAAAAGAAATTGAGTTAAAAGGCGTTCACGTGAAGTGATTAAACAATATTCAACTCACTGCAAATAGTACATAAATGGGAACTAATAGTAGTAATAGCAGTAGTGGTAACACTGACATCAGAACTTCTAGAGTAATTTCTTTTATCTAAAATATAGAATTCTTTCATCTAAAATGTAGGATTATTTTTATTCAAAATTAAACATCTAAAAATATAACTTTAAAATAGAGGAAACAGTAGTTTTGGTTGGAAGACATTTTAAAAAATATGTTTAGAAGGAATAAAACTCCAGCTTATGCCATTGGTGTGAAGTTTTTGATAGGTCAGCAATTGTCCCACAGAAGGCAATGAGAAAGGAGACATGCTTGATATGCACATGCTTGATATGAGGTTTTGAGAAAGGGATCCCTTCTCCCTTTCCCCCGTCTGTGATGCCTGAATGCCTCTATTACGACTCATCTAATATAGCTAAGAGAACACTTCCAAGAAGTGAATAACAACCTTTCCTTGTTTATTCCTGGTTGCTGTTGAATTTGTAAGGACTTTGTTTTGATAAATACAAGTTTGCCCCACTTTGAAACCACCTCTTCATAACACAGGGCCCAGAGTAGGTTTCCTTTCATCCTCCAGTCATCTAGAGTCCATTTTCCTGACCATATAGCCAGTCCATTAGCTACTAAGGAACTATATAAATTCATATCTCATCATTGTCACTATTATTTATTCTTCTTAAATGGCATCCATTAAACCTGACTTGCATTGAAAGTGAACATTTTTCAGTATTTCATTATATAATAAATATGGTAACAAATATGGGAAATATGTCCAAATATGGGCAGATGAGTAGTTCATTGTGACAGCTGCTGGCTTGACAAAATCGTTATGTCTTATACCAATTTTTTTTTCCTGTATCTAACTTGCTATAACTAAACTTCATTAACACTTTAGGAAATATGAGCCTTTTTCCATCTGGCACATGGCTTTTAAAACTCATTTGCTGTAATTTAGAAAATCTGCAAACAGCTGGCAAAAAATATATTTTTATTAAGTTCTTTAGCATCATATTTGAAAGAACTGTAGCTTTGCCTACAGTCCTGAAACTCAGAATATTTTCTCCTTTTTCAATTCTGTAAGCTCCAAAATCTCTTTCTAAATTCTGAGAGACTAAGTGTCTTGCTCTTTAATTATCAACTTGCATATTGATTTCTTTTATTTAAATTTTATATGTGATAATTCAACTGAACTTTGGCCTTGAAAATGTTAAAAGCAGGAGTGGTTCGCTTTTGTTTGTTTTTACAACAAAGACTTCAGACTGTGACTCTTAATTCATAAAAAAAAAATATTGAATGAATAGTATGTTTCTGTTTTTAGGCTTCCTTCTTACGTGTATTATAAACCATATGTATTTGTTTTCTATTACTAAAGATCAGCTCATATCCATAGTCGTATCTTTCTGATTTTCTCATAACCTTTCATATTAAACAAAAATATCAATAATTTATAAGGATTTAGGATGTCCCTAAAAAGCATAAATAGTAGAATACATATGTTTTATATAAACATATGCCATATCCCAAGCACATGATTGATAAAAGGAAAAATTGTAACAAGATACTCAAGAAGAGCTGGTAGTAATAAATATAAGCTACTCAAATAAATAAAGTTGAGCTCTGTTTATAGTAAAAGAGTGACTAAATATTCAGAAAACAATTAAAAATGCAGCAGTTAAGAGTCTGTAAACTAATGGGATGCCTGGCTGGCTCAGTTGGGTAAGCGTCTGCCTTCTGGGTCAGGTCATGATCCCAGTGTTTTGGGATCAGTCCCACATCACGCTCCTTGCTCACGGGAGACCCTGCTTCTCCCTCTGCCTGCTGCTTCCTCTGCTTGTGTGTGTGCCACCCTCTCTCTTTCTCTCTCTGACAAATAAATAAAATCTTTTAAAAAATTAAAATAAGAGTATGTATGCTATTTATAAAAGTATTTTTTTTAGGTTATTTATTTGAGAGAGAGACAGAAAGAGAGCACCAGCACTGGAACTCAAGGAGGTGGAGGGAGGAGCAGAGGCAGAGGGAGAAGCAAACTATATGCCAAGGAGAGAACTCACCACGGGGGTTCGATCTCAGGACCTTGGGATCACAACCCCAGCCAAAGGCAGAACGCTTAACCAACTAAGCCACCCAGAGCCCCCATTTATAAAAGTATTCTTAAACCCATTGATGAATTGGCTAGAATATCTAAATGAAAGTGGGAATCCAGTATCAGAAAGTTTTTTTCTGGAGACATTGCCACAAAATGATGAACTTAACCAACACTGGCTCTTCAACACTCAGCATATATCAAAGGGATGAGGACACAGTCTCAACACCTGCTCAAATTGAATTTAAGACCGTTCTTCTAGAAAACTGCAATCCCACAGGGCTCTAATCTTTGTGAAAGTGAGAACTGAATCTACAACTCTTCCTACTTGCTCATCTAAAGAAGATTAAAATAAAAGTTGTTCATTGTAGAGCAGGAGGTCTGATGAGCGAGGAATTCCCTAAAAAGTTAAAATCAGAAGCAAATTCTAATATGTATCTGAAAGCCAAGATCACATCACATTATCAGTCCCAAAGTCAATTCACTTAGATTTCTACAATACACATAATCTTTGGACTAATTTTTCTCAATAGCTTCACAAATAATTTCAAGGGAAAATGGAAAAATCATGGTTAAAATATCAAACAGATTAATAGATGTCCTATATTCATAGATTAGAAGACCTAAAACTGTTAAGATATTATATCCAAATTGGGATATAGATTCAAGAACATATAAATCAAAATCTCATTTTTTCAAAATCCCATTTTTCAAAATGTCTTTTGTTGATGTTACTTGACAAAATCTTCTAGAATTTGTTTAGAAAAACAAATAGCCAAGAGTATTCAAGGTACCGTAAAAGAAGATTAACAAACTTGATAGACATTTTCTAACCACAGGGCTTGTCATAAAGCTGCACTAATTAAGAAAGAATTACACCAGGTAATAAAAATACTACATCAGTGTAGCAGTAAGAATATATATCAATGAAACAGAAAAGAGAGCTCAGAAATAGATCGCATTATATGGACGTGATATTTAACTGAGATGGTATTGCAGATCAGTGAACAAAGGACAGACATTTAAAATAAATAATGCTGAGTGATTGCTGATCCAACTCAAAGAGGCTAGATAATAGTAGTAAAGACACAAATATGAAGCCAGATGCCTGTATCCAAATCTCAGATTTGTGCTTACTTGGCTTGTAATCTTGAGCAGTCAGTTAATATCTATGTGCCTCAGTTTCCTTACCTATAAGGTAGGGATAATAATGACATGCTTTGTTCAGAGGGTCCTTGTGGAGATAAACTGATTAATATTAATTAATATCAAAATTAATATACATAAGTATATTAATTATACTTATTAAGTTAATAAGTCAAATTAATATACATAAAGTATTAAGATGAATAACTGAAAATTACTAAACCTAACATGTATTAATTATTATCCATAATTATCATGATTGAATCTTGAAATATTTCAGTTGCACCTTGAACAAAAAGCGTGCCAACTCACACCCCTTATTTACGACCTGTGTGCGTGGAAATTCTGTTTCCTCTGTAGCCAAAGTCTTAATGCCACTGCACAAGAATCCTTCTTGAGGTGCCATTAAATTAAATTACATTCATTCAATCACAAGTTTTCCCAGGCAATGGAGTGGGATTCTTAACATACTTTGTGTTTTGCTTAAGGTTTACATGATACAGTAATTTCAGCCTCAATTTGACCTCAAATTGTGTCAGAAAATTAAAGAAAACAAAAAGCCAGTGGCAGACACCTGTTTTCAGTCTGAATTCTATTTCTAAAATAGAAGTCTCCTCACTGAGTTGAGCTCTTAGGGACTAGTCTAGTCTCTATGAGACTTAGACTTTCTATGAGTTTCCTTCTGGAAGAGGTCTCTCTTCCTCTATAAAGAGACTTCTATTAAACCTACTTATTTTGTTTCTTATGTTCCCAGATAAGTCTGGACTTTAGTATGAAAACATTCAAGATTCAGTAATATACCTGCACACATAGAGTAAGAAGGAACCAAATAATTTTTAAAATTCTGAAATCTTGACAACTTACAAAAATAAAAGCAAAATCACTTTTATATTTATAATTAGTATGTTAAATACTATATTATGTTATGATAAATATCAAATATGTTACAGTTCAAATGATGAAACTAAAAAACATTTCATTTTGCCATTTTGTTGACAATATTTTAAATAATAAATAAAGAAGCATATTGAATGCTTAAAATGCATCTTTCTACTTTATTTCTGTTAAATACCTCAACCTGGTTTATGGTGCTTAAACTATTTTCAGTATTTAAAATTGGCCATTACTTCTACTTGTAAGTAGTCTTTCATTCTATGTAGGAAAAAACTCTCCTATATCAACCTCATTAAATTCTTAGTCTGATTATGTAAATTGTAAATGTTTAATAATGGAGTTATTGAAATACATAATGCTACCAACAGCTAATTATATTGTGAATTGCACTATGGCATGTTTGCTATTTCAATTTTACTCCTCAGCCAGGAGGTATGAAATTTGTAGCTAAGTATTCAGAGTATAATTACTTTAATAAATGTGCCATACCTTGTGTATAGTTTCAATCTCTTATTCATTACAAGAATTGTAACTATTATACAACAAAAAACTTGATTCTTCCATATCAGAAGATAATTGAAATTTATAATTATAACACTTAAATGGGAAGGTGTTAACAACTGTGAAAGTCTATTGATATACCTAGTGAATACACAGATGTAAGTTAACAAAACTACCTTCATGTTGTGTGTGGTTTGCTCTAAGATTTCCTTAATTTATCATCAAAAGTATAAACTAAAGAATATGGGGAATTATATATATATATTCATATATATTCATATATGAATATATTCATATATATATATGCTCTTAGGGCAGAGAACATGAAAAGTAATTATATTATTTCTGAAGATGACTACAGACACCAACCACTCAGGTCAGAGTGGTAACCAAAGTGAGAATCTATTTTATCTATTTTACACATTCAATATTTAGTTGTTATTTAAGACATCATGCCTTAGCAATAGAGGAGGTCTGTTGCCTAAAGCAGACTCTTATCAACTGATGGAGCATTCATTCTCTGCAAGTCAGAAGGTTAGCTGAAATGTTCAACAAATTGATGCCACAGTGAAAAAACTCAGAACTTAAGTAGACAAAATAGTGTGTATCACATCCTATTTGGGCATTATTTTTTGTTTTCTCTGTACTGCAATATTTCTACTAGAGTATGTCCTATTAGCTGTATGTTACAGAAGAACAAAGCTGAGAAAATAATCCGACTAAAGCCTACTAGGAAATCATGTGACACTGAAGTGGTTAGGTAGTCCACAGGATCTTCAGGGCACACTTGTGATATACCCATCCTAAGAAAGGTCTTGATGAGTTGGCTGGTGCTTAGAAGCTTGGTGGATAAACAGCTCCGTACGCTAGTAGAAAACTTTCCTCAATGATAAAACTGGCTTACTGTGCTGGAACTGTGGTTGATAGTCAACATCTATTTTCACCTAGGAGTCTGGCTTTTTGGCATTTTTCAATAAGGTGTATTAAGTTATCCAACTCAATATTTTGATGTTTGCAGACAGCTTTTAAACTTACTCTTTTAAAAGTAAATCCCTCACTCTGCTGTCTCACATCTGAGTAAACTAATAAGAAAGCATGGTGCTCCTTTTATTGGAGCTGGAAGGAGATTCAAACTATGCCCATAAAAACCCCGAGCCAGTCTCCTGTACAGGAACTGTTGGGTACCACCCTACTCTCATCCCACTTCCTACTCCCAAAATCCTCACTGTGTGAGTAGAAACGTCTTACGTTTTGGCGTGTATATGTGTCTGTGTGTGTGTGTCTGTGCTGCCATCAGTCTCGACATAAAACCTAAATTTTGTGTAAGTTTTATCCTGCTCTGTAGTTTCATATCAAACCGGAGATGACTACACCAACTCTTGTAAAAACCTGGAGTACTAATGAGCTGAGTACACATAACAAGGAGCCTGAGGAAAGACTCAATCCTAGGACTCTGGGACCATGATCTGAGCCAAAGGCAGATGTTTAACTGACTGAGCCACTCAGGTGTCCTTGCTGATTTTCATTTGTATAATTTTGCTATTATAAACTGTGACTGTTCACACAACTGTATTTTAGGATCGTGAGTCCTATAGAAATGCTGAACCTGATGTGGTCCTAGGGAATCTGGACATAACACATTCAAATAATTTCAGCTGATTGAATTCGATTCCGAAGTGCACACAGGTCTCCTCTTTATGTCACAACTAATTCCTGATATTGCTTGGCTACATTTTATTTATGTAACAGATTCTGATACTACATCTGTTCATTTACAGTCATTTCAGTAAAGTATGCAGTAACAAAGAGTGGTTTGTGCTTTTTTCCAACTCTCGCCAATTGATTTATGTTGATAAATAATCATCATGAGAAATGACAACATGCATTTGTCATTATCACTCTAAATAGAGTTCAATATATTTTCTAGTAAGAATAAATAATGGAGTAAATATAAATACAGATTTAGAAAAATATTACCATCCAAAAACAAGTTTTGGAGTAAAAGTATATATATATATATATACACACACAGACACACACACACACATACATATTTAATAGGACTTTGGAATACATAAAATAATTATATTTATATAATTATAAATATGGTTTAGAAAATTAAATTAGTTTTGATTGAGATCTAACAGAATTACAAGCTTCTGTTTCAGTTTGAAACATTGTTCTCACTGTGAAAGCAATTCATGTTCATATTAACCATGTAAATTGCAGGGAAAAGTCTTTAAGGACAAAATGATAGGCGCTTGTATCTCATTTCCCTGTGATAACGTTGTTATGATTTAAGTGTGTGTACTTTGCATGTATATGCCTCAATCTATTTTACTCTCTCTATATACAAATTATCTAATTAGTAAAGATTTTAAAACACTTTAAAATTTTTTTCACTTAAAAATATGTTCAATACATTTTATTGTTTTGCTTGTTTTTGTTTCCAAAACATGATTTTTATGATCTCACATCATAGTTTTACTAATATTATTCCTTCTTAGCCTGGAAGAAGTCTGCACAGATATTTAGAAGACAAATATAACTTATTAAAAACAACTTTATGCCAATTAAATTTGACAATTTGTGTGAAAGTAGTAATTTAAAAAAAATACAATGTACCAAAACAAAGGAAGCAATAGATAATCTAAAAGTCTGATGTCTACTAAAGAAATAAAGTTTATTATTTAAAAAACCTAAAAAAATATAATCTACAAACTTATGCCCATATGGCTCCCTCAGAATTCTTCCAAATATTAAAAAAAAGGAACTATAGCTATCTATGTGAAATTCTCTAGCTAATGGGAAGCAGAAAGGAAAATGTAGCATTATTTTTATAAGGCCTCAATAACTTTGTTTTTTGGGGTTTTTGTTTGTTTTTAAAAAAAATTTTATTTATTTATCTGAAAGAGAGAACATGACTGGGGAAAGGGGCAGTGAGAGAGGGAGAGGCAGACTCCCCACTGAAGGTGGAGCCAAGAGCTCCTAGTGTGGCTCCATGTTCAGGGCTCCATTCCAAGACCCAAGATCATAACCTGAGCCAGAGGCAGATGCTTAACTGAGCCACCCAGGTGACCCAGTATAAGACCTCAGTAACTTTGATATTAACAGCATACAAATATATTTAAAAAAAAAAACAGAACCATCATCTTCATGAACACATATTTAATAATTATAAACAAAATATTAGCAAAAGAAATCAGGCAGTAAATAAAGGGATAAATACATTGAACAAAGTAGGGTAACTCCTAGCGTATAAGTGATTTTAGCATCCACAAAGCATTCAATATAATTTATAATATTAACAAATAAAATATCATGCTATTTCTATATATATGGAAAATTCAATTGATAAAATAATCAATTCATTCATGATATAAACTCTAGCACACTAGAAATAGAGCAACCTTTTTTATTTCATTAAAGGGCTCTACCCCAAAAATTTACAACATGATAAATAATAGTAAAATGTGAAAAATTTTAACAGTGAGTTCTGGGAGAGGCAAGGACGCCTACATTACCAGTACTATAAAACATTTTACAGGAATAGGCCACACCAGAACAATATGGCCAAAACCAAACCAAACCAAAACAATATAATGGAATATCAGAAAAAAAAAAGAAAGAAAAAAAAAGGAATATCAGATGATATGATATAATATCACAAGCACAAATTTAAAAAATTAAAGGCATGTGCTTTGGAAAGGAAGAGATAATTACTATCATTTTCAGATGGCACTATGAACCCATCAAAATGGCTAATATACCAAAGAGAGGCAAAATAAGATATTGGGGGTGGTGGGGAGCTTTAGATGGAACCCTGAATCTGGCTTTTTGCTCAGGGGGAGTCTGCTTCTTCCTCTCCCTTTGCCTGCCACTCCCCCTGCATGTGCACTCTCTCTCTCTCTCTCTGTCTGTCAAATAAAAAAATAAAAAAAACAACAAGATGTTAGGGAGGTCTTGAACTGCTTGAAATATCATAATATGCTGTGGGAAATGAACATTAATAGAAAAATTGGAAAAATGAACACATGCTTGCCTTATAATTAAGCAATTTCACTCCCAGGTAAATAATCTAACAGCAATGAGTTAATACCTTTACAAGAAAACACATACAAGAATGCTCCTGAAAGCACTATTTGTTACAACCCAGAATAGAAACTACTCAAATGCCCATCAATGCTAGAAGGGAGTTTTGTTACATAATAGAATGTTATTTGCTAATTGGAATGAATAAACTTTAACTGTGTAAAAAAATAGGAAAGTGTATCACAGTACATGTTGATAAGAGGACCAGACTCAGAAGTACCTTCAGTGCAAACCAAATTTAGGGCAGGAAAAACCCCTCCTTTATGTTGGCTTATCTTGGGGTAAGTGGGTTGGTGATGGGAAAGAAGCATAAAAAGATCCTCAATAATGCTGATATTTTTCTAATTCTTGAGTGATTTGTGCATTTTTTCTTTACAATAGTCAATGAAAAGTGTAAATATTTTTCGTTGTACTCTATTTCACTCTAATTTTCCCTAAAAATGCATCTTAATATATTTTAGTCTTGAAAATATTTTGTATTTATCTTCTTAATCAGAGTTTCATACAACAGAGTATATACATAACTTGAAGTCTATTCATAAAATATCTTGTTGTCCTAAGTTTCTAAGTTTTATATTGTTTTTCTCTCAATTCGTTTTATAAAATTATTACCTGTACATGATTACCAAAACAATGTGTATATGTATATATTTAACTTTTGATATTTATTAACATATCATTTTATGGTTTATATATTCCTTAATTTGATAGAAGATGCTTATTAAATTTATTATATACACACAAAAATACTAATATTTGCTGGAATAAAACATTGTCTAACAGTCTTCATTTTTATAGCTCTGGACTCAGAAAATTTGTTGACATAAAAAAGTAAATGAAAGTGGCAAAGTTTTTTTTATAATGATGTCACTCAACTCCTTTTACACTTCCTTACTTACATGACAAAAGTGACTTATACTCAAAAATTATTTTTAATAAGCTACTAGGTGAGAACTGAATTTTGTTTTACATCCAATATGCTTAGAACAACAACAACAAAATGAACTGGTTTTAAAAGGATCATGATGCAGGACTTGGCGTTTCCCATTTTTTCAATAACTTCATTAGCTAAATACTGTATTTCGAAATGCCCCTTTGTTTGGTATTGCTGGCCTTTTTTACCCTTGAGTGGTTGTTCCATGATAAGATTACAAATATATGAGAGATATGTGAGAAGGGACAATTGTAAAATTTAGGTAGAAAGATCAGTAGATGAGTTCCCATAAAGGGGCGTTTTAAGGAAAGATTGATTTTCTTAAGATTGTTGGTAGTCTCTTATGAACTTCAGGAAGTTTCACATTAATTGAGTTGATGTTACCTCCCTACAAAGACTACTGCCCCGCTCTGCTTTTCAACTAGATCACTGTCCATATATCCAACACTCTTCAGTAGGCCTGAGGTACCAGTGAAAAGCCTGACACTAATTGTAGGAGCTAAAGGACTGGTGAGTTAGAAAGAAGAAACTGCGAATTCTTAGAGGAAAGGAAATTCAAGTGCAGTAAAAAGTAACTTCTCTGGGATCACCCATAAACTGCTTAACTTTTCTGGGGTTATAAATAAGAAAGAAGGGAGTGAGGCAAACATATACTTAAGTGATTACTTAGAAAATATATATATATTAAACGACTGTTCATTGATTTGTTTGAATAAACTTCTGATTTCATTTGACCATAGCAGGCCACTTTATACAGAAATGGGAGAAAATAATTAAAATGGCAAACATGCTCATTTCAAGATTGTTTCTCTTTACCTCAAACTGTTTGCATCCTTAATGTAGAGATAATTTTTTTATTTTACCTAATTACTTTAATTGTTGCTTTTTACAATTCATTTTTAAAATGTTACTGATACTGAGAGAAGAATCATGAAATATATATATACATAACAAAGTTGTTGTTATTTTATATATGATTCAAGGACATCAAATCAGTTAACTTATTATTCCATAGTGAAATAAAATTCCATTAATAGAAAGTGACATATTATTAAGATTTTGCAGAAATATTTATTCAAATGTAAGAAAATACTTTTTCTGCCATGGTTAATCTTTTTTTCTTATTTCTATTGAACTTGACACTTTGGTTCCTTTGAATAACATTTTAATTGGAGCCCATGAACTTTAAAAGCTGAGATTTATTTACTGACACCAGGGAAATTCTCTGAACTTTTTCATATGTCATCATTATTTCATAATATCTCTTTGACAATTTTGAACATTATTATGGATATTTAACGCATGCAAATCTATCTTGTCTTCAAACCATTTTATATGAATTTAGCATATGCTGCTAAGGAATTAACGAGAATTCATAACATAATGTAGTCCCTTAGCTCAGTCTTTCGTAGCAAGGGAGCTGTGTATACAAAGGTCGCTAAAAATTTCCCAACATTATGGTTCCCAACTTAAATTCTTCAGATTCTCTAAATAGGCAGAGTGGAAGGAGTGTTTCTCACTCATGCTGGTTCTACTGTTGTCTTTGGTGTGTTTTCTGTGCTAGCTAGTCTCTAAACTGTTCTGTCTCCAGCCTGTAAACTAATGTTACTTAGAGACATCATCACGTCTTCCTTGCCCTGACATGGATGTGGCTATGATATCCATCCACTATAATCTGGCAGAGATAAAATTTAAGAGAAAGAAAGACATTTAAGAGCAAATGTTTCCATTTGCTTTTAGCCTTGGGTATCAATTTGCAGAGTCACATTCTAAAGTGTTCCACTATGAAGAGGAATAGAAAAGGGACCAAAGTCTATGGTTTAAGAATGAGTAGTTTTTCCTGACTTGGAAACATTTGTCTTCTATCCAAATGGGAAAATTTACTTCACTTGTTATGTTTCACTCCCTTGAAAAGCCTTCTGTTTATTTTCTTTTTCCTTCTTGTTTTCAGTCATGCCCCAGCCTTGAGCAAGAAAAGATGGATGGGTAAAGTTATCTAGTGATTTACTAGACCATCCACTCCGTTCATTGTAGAAAATTGCATTCCTTTATTAATGTTACTACTTGCTAAGCAGCAGATGTCAAATGCTGTAGCTGAAACTGCTTAGCTTCCCAAATCAATCCTTTAAAAATTAACTTTATATTTAGTGTTAAATAACAAAACTTGCTTCAAGTGAAGCTATGCTGATGTCTACAATTGGGTGGTAAAATTCTTAACCATTATATTCATAAGTTCAAACCTAGATTAATAGTCTTTTGGCATCTTCCATACCAATTATTTCTGACTTAAAAGTTTATCTTCTAAAGGAACATACCTTAGTCTCTGTCTCTATCCCTTTTTAACTTATTTCTAGTTATTACTATTCTTTTTCTTGACAATATGAACATTGGGTTAATTAAAAAAACACCAAATTATAAATGAATATTAACTGGAGAATCAAGGTAACAATAAAAAGCAATGATTAACATCGTGACCATTTACAGAGTTTATATTAACTTACTTTCTAAAACTACCACCTAGGTTTCTGTAAACAAAGAATATGATATAGGAATGGAATGGTCATCGTTATAAAATGAGATCAAATAATGCATAAACTTTTTTATTATATAAAGACAGAAATTTAAGTTATTTAATAATTTACAACTTTATATATGTTATCATTAGTTTTAAGTAACTTCAGTTTTAATTGTATATAAACAAATAGCTTCGTTGTATTTATTATAATAATTAAAATGTTCTTTCCAGTGCCTTCTGCTGCTAATGAACTACAAAGAAAAATATCCAAAATTTGAAAATAAGGCAAAAAAATGTGCAGTATGATTTCAATGTCATACAAGGTATTGTCTAATAAGAGCACCTTATGATTATTTAATTATATAGGAGAAAGAACCTGTGGTGACTCTCCTATTTGTTATTGGGTTAAAGCCCGGACAACGCGAAGTGCATGCTAACATGCAGATTTTTGTCTGATAAAGAAGAAAACTCTAGAATTTATGGTTTTATTGCCCTCAAGGATGTTTACTAGTTTTATATCTATCTTAGCTATATTAACATCTTTTAATATTTTTTCAAAATGACTATTAATGCCCAGTTTCTTAAAATGTTCTTTGAATCAGCTTTATCATTTTATTGATTCCCTCACTGATGAGTTAATAAATATTGACACATGTTCATAACATACTTGTATAACAGTCATGCTTTTAGCTTTTTAAAAAATTACATTTAAACATTGCATTCCCCTATATGTTCCTTACATTTCATTATTAAGTTAAATTTTATACATTCAGCAACCATAACTGAAGTTGTTAAATCAAAAAGCCCACTGCAAGTTTAATTTTCTGTGATTGATTAAAAAATAGAACTTTTTAAGATAATCTTTGATTGCCATATGACTTTACAGCTGACAAAAATGGTGCAAATTAATGTTGAATTTTCTGAAACTCTTCATTTTGATCTCAATGCAGTTTAGCTCTAGACTTACCACAGCTCAATAACCATTTTAAGAGGCAGATTTTTTCATTCAATCATGTGTCATTATTTCTTTTTGTTAGTGTGTAAACCCTGAACTCATTTTATCCCATCTCTAAGGTTGGCTCTTTATACTAATTGGAATTTATTTCTTCTACTCTCCTCTGTCTTATGCTAGTTTGCCCATAGAAATCTGCAGTTAAGTGTATTTTCCTACTATTTTTACAATTCAACTTAACTTATAAGAAGGATTTAGGTATGAGCTTCTCTTATCTGTGAGGAGCCAAAATATTGCTCATCACATTTCTTATTGAAACTATGCACACACATTTAACTCAAAGGCAACAACAAATGAAAATTTAAAATTTAAATATTTCATCTCGTTTACAAAGTACAGTAAGTAGAATATATTTCTTAAAGCCTTCTCTATTGAAAAATGAGTAAAAGTATCAAGGAATAGATATGCAATTTTTTATTTGGATTGAAGAATTAGTGTCAGGAAATAATGTCATTTGCATGGAGTATTCACAGCTTTTAAAGTCAAAGCTGATAAAATACGAAAATTCCTCCTTCTTCCTCTATTGAGCATATTGCATTTCTGCTGGAGGAAGTTAGTTTATTAAATTTCAGAAAAAATTATGTTGAAATTTTCAAAGTACCCTACTTGATGTGTTGATGTGTTTCTTCATATATATATATACTGGCAGCTCTGTGTTTTTCATCAACCCAGAATGGATTGCTTGCTACCACTGAAAACATTGCCATACCACAAATCTGTCTTGCTGAAACACCATCAGTGTAAACCAGGGGATCATATTCCCTACTATTAAAAAAGATAGCATTCTAAACCAACCCAAACCATCTTTTTTCCTTATGCAAATCATCTTACTGAAATGTTCTCTATTCTCTCTTAAGCTCCAGTCAAAACACTAGAAAGATTTCTCCAAGCTCTCTTGGTAGAGCAGATTGTACTTCCTCAGAAACCTTACACGACTGATGGTTTAGATCATTATTTTTAATATTCTTATTTAAGTTTTATCCTTTTTCCCATATAAATTGAGGAAATTGATTTATTTTAGATCTTACCACTACATTCTCTCCTGCTGTATGCTTTCTGTTAGCTTATTGTGGGAATTTGGATAGTTTATTATTATTATTAGATAAACCATTATTATATTCTTTGTAATCAAGAACAATGATATTGCCATTCGACTTTAGGAAAATATATCATTCAGGGTTTTGTCAAAGAAACAAAGCCAGTGTGAGTGATAAAAAGGGTGTATTTTGCTGATATGAGCTTACACAATTGTGAGACTGAGTTAGGTCCACCATGTAAATCTCTTACCTTCAGCATCTGCTACAGGTCCTGAAGTGAGCAGATTTGACTATCAGGAAGGAAAGATGAACATACAGGGGGTAGCCAGGCAAACTGGACCCCTCCAGGGCCCACCAAATCCACCAAATCCACCAAATTAATTGGAACCCATGTTTTCCTTTGATCACTTCTGTCCTTCAGCCTCATTGATGCTTGCAAGTTGCAGAAGATCTCGTATGCTCTACCACAGAACCACATATGAACCTTGCCTAGGAGTTGAGGAAGCTATACAAGAGGATCTGGTGGAATTAAAGTCCATTGCTGCACTAAGGAGATGAAAAATTTGGAGGAGATGCAGAATTTGGAGGAGCTGAGATCCCTGAAGCCACCAGTCCCAAGCAGAGTGAACCAGCTGAGGTATGACAATGCACTTGAGCCTTTGGAGCACCTTAACTTCTATGATATTTCTGTGCTTTACTCCCCTCTACCAAATCCCATGCATATTTCTCTTGCAGCATAAGGAGGCTGCTATCATGGGTTGGTTTTTTTAAATCTAAAGTTTCCCATTTATGATTATTTTTATTCATCTCTAATTTATCCAGATATAGCTTGATAATATTTTTCAAGAAATCACCAAGAATGGTGGATTTTTAGTTGTTGAGCATCTCAGAAATTTTTCTTTCTCCTCAAAGTTCTAAGCTCTTCAACAAGTCTTTATTGGTGGTGGTGGTATTGTTATTTTTGTTTCTGTTATTGGATTTTATGGCTGTGGTTTGTTGACTTGAGACCTCCAAGGACATAGCTTCATTTATACTTTCTCTTATAAGTATCTACTTTTGTTTTTTTCTGAAGATTATAAGAGTTTATAACGATTTTTGAAATTCAACATTTTCAGTGATATAGTTAGATATCTTCTCTTCCCATTAATCTTTACTATAATAATAAGTGAGGTATTTTCATTTTCATATCCAAGTTTATTTGACCTCAGGATATTTGTTTCCATTAGTAAATCACTGAAATATCCTGTTAGTGGCTAGGGATTGTTTTTTGTTAGGTTTGATTTGGTTTTTATTAGGCATGAACTATTTGTATGTTGAAGTGCTATCCATTTTTGACCTTCAGGTGTTAATTAGAAAATTGCAACTTATATCACTGTAATTCTCTATTAAGTTAAGGTGGATGTCTTAGGTTTCATAGACTCTTTCACAATATTAGTTTTTCTTGTTTGAGTTTGTACTTTTTTTGTTGATGATAGTTTAAATTTATTTCTGATTTGATTTACATCATTCCATTTTTTCTTACAAATTTGATACTTTTATATCAAAATTCATATACATATTTCAACCCTTTTTATACCTTTCCTGATCCTATAATCCCTTACTACACTGTGCTCTAAGTTCAATGCATTTTTATTTTTATGATTTCAAAGTTGTCCAGTTTTGCTTTACAAACAAGTTTCTGTTGTTTTATTCATCAACGGAAACTAAACTTTTAAGCCCATAAACAATACAGTGCCTTGACTTAATACACATTTTTTTCTATGCTGAAAATTATAATATGCTAGGATTACATTTCCTCTCATATGCATCTGGAATATGGGCCCCTAGTTGAGTAGAAGCTGAATGTCATTTGTAGACATTAATGTCACATATCTATTAACTATTTAAAGATATGCCCATTTTTGAAATTTATACTTAGAAGACTTTATTATGCTTTTATTTTGTTTTTTATTTTTTCTTTCAAGTTTCAAAATGTCTTTCTTATGTTTGCTACATTTGTGTTAGACATATATACCCAACATGATTCAAATTTTGACTATATCTGCTTTCTAGTTTCCGGAAACAGTTGTCCCAGATTTCTCCAAATTCCTCTGTGTAGAATGGGAAAGAGAACTTCTAACATCAGAGAGTATACAGAAATCATTCATTTTGTTTGTTGGCTGGTTAGTTTGTTTTTCATTTTCTCCATTGTCTGGAACCTTAGCTTCTTAATAGACTTGTAGTTATGTCAGTAGCTGTGGTGGGATCCTGCAGAAACTAAAATTTAGAGGGACTGGAAACATCTTCAATATTTGGGGTCATAGTCCAGAAGAATGGGGCCAAACTCTGCTGCTTTTCTTTTCTCACTGAGCTTCTATAACTTAAACCTGGATAGAGTCTTAGTTGCTGAGATGAATGGACGAGGAAAAGAACTAGAGCTCTACTTTTATGGTTGGAAGAGTAAAATATGGAACCATAGGGAACCAAAAATTACTAGAGAGATCTAAAGAAAGGAAAGTCTCAGGAAACTGATCTCACAGAAAAATTTTTTATGAAGTCCTTAGATCACCACTGATTTGAAGAAGAGTCAAAAATAAATCTTCTCCCTCTAAGAAAGAGCAAAATAAACCAAAGTCAAAATAAAGGATATAATAAACATATGCTAATTCAGTAATATTAGAAAATAAAACTACAATAAAGAAAAAATACTCATTGTTTTTCTATTGGAAGAGATCAACACAATTGATAAGTGATTAGCAAGACTGACAATATAAAAAGAGAATATACATATGACCAACATCAGGAATGAAAGGTGGGATATTACTGAAGACACCATAGATGTTAAGAGAATGAGGGAAAAAATGAAAAATGTTCATCATCTTTAGCCATCAGGGAGATTCAAATCAAAACCACACTGAGATACCATCTTACACCAGTTAGAATGGCCCAAACCAACAAGACAGTAAACAACAAATGTTGGAGAGGATTTGGAGAAAGGGGAACTCTCTTCCACTGTTGGGAATGCAAGTTGGTGCAGCCACTTTGGAAAACAGTGTGAAGATTCCTCAAGAAATTAAAAATAGAGCTACCTATGACCCTGCAATTTCCACTACAAAGAAGCAGATGCAGTACAAAGAAGGGACACATAAAATTTTTTAAATGCCTTATTTTAATCTGCAATTAGCTAACATTGCTATTTCTCTCTGTCAATGTTTTCCCCTACAGTCACTATTCCCTGGTGTCAGATAGGGTTGCAATGGTCGCAAGCATTTTTGATATCTGTATAAGGTGCAGATGGCTAAAAGACACATTGAGTTTAGATATAGTGTTATATATTTATATAATTGACATTCATTTTTGGCTTCCAGGAATATTTCCACCCATTGTACTGATCCTGTTGCAGAAGTGATTTTACTCAACAAATACACTGTATTTGTTACAATTTGAAAATTATAACTATGGCATTTATTCTAAACATGGGGTGTTGTAGGAAGAGGTACTTAATTGATTTGGAAAACAAAGTAGATGAAATGTTTAGTGTTGTGCTACTGGAAGGATAAAAGCTCAAACGTGCACGAGGAAAACTAACAGGATATGGTATGCAAGAGTAACGTGGAACTGAATTGTCATTACTAGATTTTTAAAAATTTAATTTGGATAAGAAATTAGGATTTTCCCTCTTAAAATGAAGAAAACAACAGGGTCCAGATTTACTAAATTACATAAACATTTCAACACATTATATAATTAAACAAATTATATTATTAAACTATTATAGGGCAGTCACTGTTGTGTCTATGAGGATAAATCTATAAAGAAAATATAGTTATAGCCAAATTCTTACCTCTGGATTCCTTTAAAAGGTAGTGCCACATAGGGACTTCATTATTCCTTCTAAAATTCCCCTCAAACTCACCAATCACAGTTATATAGTATACCATCATAAACTACCAAGAGATGCAGAATGGTGTGTCCCTCCTCTGCTTCCAATAAATTACAATCTTTTGACTTCTCTAGTAATTCTCAGGGCAATAAAAGTGAAAGAAAGAAAGTAGCTTGTAGCTATTGATCACTAAATGTGTATCACATGAAGCTAAATGATTCTTTTCTTTTAATGATGGATTACTGTCTGTACCCCACAAATTAGACCAAGTGCCATCTATATATTTTCTAAAAGGCAACAATGGCAGAATTATTTTTTGTTCTTTGGAAAGAGAAGTGGTTCTACATTTGGGTAAAACAGTGATGAAGTGGAAAAAGAACATAACCCAAATTCATGATCTCATATTTTCAGTTACTAACTCGTTATGCCATTTTAAGCAAAATAATTCATTTTTGTGAACCTCAGTTTACCAATCTGTGTAATAATGTAGTTAGATTTATGTCCTCTAAATTTGTAGATAGCACAAAATTTTACCCCACTGGTGATACAGAATCAGATATTACATTTTATAAATAGAATTTCAATAAACCAAATAGACATTATTTTATATAGATTTACTTTGAGAATACTAGAAAGATTGTATATAGCAGTATAAGGTCAATTCTTAAATATTTTAGTAAAATAACTCAATAAGAAATAATATTGTTTTAATTTCTCAGAAGTTAAGATATCTTCTTTAAATGCTTTATGTATTTGTTGGGGACCATTCATATCCTTCATCCTAGGGTATAGAAAAGTCTGTAGAATTACACTTATCTTTTCACAAACTACTCAAGAGGAAAGCCAAGAGTCAACACAGGAAGACAGGTGCCATTTTTAGGTGAGTCATTTTCTGACCCTCATTCCATGTAGCACAGAACTGGCAGATTACCAGCAACTTGGATGCAACAACAACAACAAAAAAAAAAAAAGAAAGAAAAGAAAGTGAAAATCCTGGGGCACCTGAGTGGCTCAGTTGGTTAACCATCCAACTCTTGGTTTTGGCTTAGGTGAGATCTAGCCCACATCAGGATCTGTAGCTTAGCAGGGAATATATTTGGGATTCTTGCTCTCCCTCTTCCCTGTCCTCCACTCTCTCCCTCTCTCTCTCTCTCTCTCTCCCAAATAAATGAATAGATCTTTTTTAATAAAAATCTAGTTTTATATGATGTTTGAAAATCAGTACATACCTTTCACTCAAGTAAACTGCTTTAACACATTTTTAAATCCTATGAAAGCCTCACAAGTATTTTTGGAATGATGGCATAAAAATTCCTATAAATGCACTCCCTAGTTAAACAAATGTAATTGGTGAAAATCATAAATTACCACAACTTTTAAGTCTCTGGAAGTTATCCTAAGGGCATATAGTAAATGAAAAAGCATTTATCAAGTAAATTTACCAAATTTTGGCAAGAACAATGAAAGTCTATGACATTTAAGCCATAACCCTCTCCCTCTACCCACAAACTCAGAATAACAGAAATTTCTACTCTTGCATGTACAGCCAAGATCACAGGGCTTCCTATTCCTCCAGGAACTGGCCAAGGACTACTGTAAATTTCCAGAGGAACATACCACCAGCATTCTTCATCCACCCCTACTTCACTTTGCAGAAGCTCTGTGCCAGGTAAGAACAGTTGAGAAAGCTGGAGTTTTCTTCTATCTTGCCCCAGTTGTAAAGATGAAGTTCCACCTCACCTACATCAGGCTGAGAGTATGGGGGCCCAATTCACTGCAGTGCAGTAGTAGGGTTTGAGATATCATGGGTGGAGAGGCAAGCCTAAAAGACCATAGGCTACTGCATTTGCAAATGAGCAGTCCCACTTTTATGGAAGGGATGCCATTCCAAGAAAAGTAGGCCACTGTATCCATGTTCAGGTCTGAGGCACTCATATAGGACTTTTGTCCAGGGGGAGCCTCTAAAGCAATCTCAAAAGAACTGACTTTATTTGGAATAGAGTTTGGGAAAGAGTACCTCAAACTCAAGAGTACCTCAGAACACAATGGAGATTTTGGTGGTAAGAAGTTATGAGAAGGCTTGTAACTCCATGAGGCAACAGACTAAACTCTACATAAACTAAATAAATTTACCAGAGAGAACTAGGGAAAGAGATTGCTAATGACAGCCCTTCTTGGGAATACCTTTGAAAGGGAGCTTAATTTAATTTGATCAGACTGTGCAACAATTTATACCTGAGGGTATTGTCAAAAACAATAGAGAAATCAGCTGGCAATTAGTGGAGGCTAATAGCTGAATGTGATATCAACAGGAGTAGGTCCATTAACGGATATATCGGAGATAGATACATTCAAAGGCAACACTGGGAAAATCAATGCTATCCCAGGTTGACTATGTGCAAGCCCAATGTTGTGACCTCTAAAGACTGAAATTAGAGTTTGCATCCTTCTAGGAAAATGAAAGGACATAAAATAGTACATTCATGCCCTAAACAAATAAATAGACATCATCAACAGACTCCAGTGGGGGTTAGTGGTAATGGTGGTATCAGACCAGAATTATTACAATATATTATCTAAAATATTCAATCTCTAAGAAAAAGTTATGAGAGAATAAATAAGCAGATTAACAACAAAAAATAGCACTACATATACAGAACATAAAACAAATTGCCTATGAAGGGACCCAGCAAAGACTTCAAAATAGTTTGGACTTAGCAAAGACTTCAAAGTAGCTATTGTAAAATTTCAAAGAAAAAAATGCTTAATAAAGTTAAGGAAGGTTTAATGACAGTGTCTCATCAAATAGAGTGTATCAATAAAATGTGTAAAATAATAAAATGGATTAATGGAAATTTTGCAGTTAGAAGTCATACTAATTGACATAAAAAATTAACTAGAGGGGTCCAACTCAACTGACAGATGTGAAGTGGCATAGACATAATAAGCAAAAGAACAAGAAAACCTATAGATAGATCCATAAAGATTATGCAGTCTGAAGAAGAGAGATTAAAAAGAATTAGGATTAATAAGCATCCCCAGAAAAATGTGGGACACTTATTTACACCAACTTACTAATAATGGAAGCACAAAGTAAGAGAAGAGAGAAAAGAGAGTAGATGAAGCATTTGAAAAAATGGTAGGTAAAATTTTTCCAGATCATGATAAAAACTTTAATTTTTACACTCAAGAATCTCAATAAATGATAATTAGGGTTAACTTAAGGATATTCTTATCCAGTCACATCATAATAAATAAACTGAAAGCTAAAGACAAAGAGAACATCATGAAAGCACCAAGAGAAAATATACTGCTCATATATTTGGAAACTCCAAAAATACTAGCAGCTAACGCCTCATCAGGAAAAAAAAAATGTCCAGAAGTCAGTGGGATTATATATATATAGCGCTGGATGAAGGGGGAAAAAATCATGTATATATAGGTAGTTAGATAGATGTTGATGATAAATAGCTGATAGATAGATGGATAGACAGATCTCCAATCAAAAATGTTATCTCCAGTAAAATTCTCTTTAGAAAATAAAGGTTAAAAAAATACTTCTCCAGTAAACAAAAGAGATTTATTGCTATCAAATTGGCCTTGTAAGCAATAGTAAAAAAAATTATTCAAACTCAAATCAAATGACTCCAAAAAGTAATTTAAATACATACACACATCACAGAACATATTTAAGGTAATTACATAATCATGAAAGATAATATAAATTCACATGCATTCTCCTTCGTTTGTTTTAGCTGATACAAAAACTAATCCCATAAAACAATATATAACCAATCCAATTTTTGCCCTATCACCTATAGAAATCTAATATATTTGACATAACAAGATAACGTATTAACTATTGGAGAAAGGAAATGACATAGGATGGTCAACAAATTCCATAGGAAGAAATGAAGAGAGTCAGAAATGGTTAATACTTTAATACAACAAATTCTATAGTTATGTACTTTCTCTCCTTTCCTTTCACTTCCTTAAAAGACATAAGAATGTATAAAATAATACTTAAAACAATGTATTTTGGGTTTTCTAACATACAGAGCTATAACATTTATACCAATAATAGCATGAAAGGGGAACTTGGAACTGAACTATATTGGAGGAAGTTTTCTATATCTTACAGGAATTAAATTAGCATAAATTTGAAGATAATCATGGTCAGTTATGTTTATGTTAGACTCTACATAAATTACTAGGAAAATAAAACGGGAAAAAAAGATTAAAGGGGTTAAAATATTTCATCACAAAATATTCACTTAATGAAAAAGAAAACAGTAATGGAGGAACAAAAGAGTAAATCAGACATGAACATTTTCAAAATGAAAATAAAATGGCATACATAAATTGAAATATGTCAAGAATACTTTTTGAGGAATCTCTAAGCTGTTTTCCAGAGTGGGTGCACCAGTTTGCATTCTCACCATCAGTGCAAAAGTGTTCCCCTCGCTCCACATTCTCACCAGCACCTGTTGTTTCCTGTATTGTCAATTTTAGCTGTTGTGAGGTATGAGGTGATATCTCATTGTAGTTTTAATTTGCATTTCCCTGATGATGAGCAATGTTGAGCATCTTTGCATGTGTCAATTGGTCATCTATATATCCTCTTAGAAAAAATGTCTGTTCACGTTTCTGCCTATTTTTAATTGGATTATTTGGTTTGGGGTATTGAGGTGTATCAATCCTTTATATATTTTGAATACTCACTCTTTATATGGTCATATCATTTGCAAATATCTTCTCCCATTCTATAGGTTACCTTTCAGTTTTGTTGATTGTTTCTTTTACTATGGAGAAACTTTTTATTTTGATGAAGTCTGAGTAGTTTATTTTTGCTTTTATTTCCATTGCCTCAGGAGAGAGATATCTCGAAAAATGTTGCTATGGCTGATGTCAAAGAGATTACTGCCTATGCTTGCTTGAAGGATTGTTATGGTTTCAGGTCTCACATTTAGGACCTTAATCCATTTTGAGTTTATTTTTGTGTATGGTGAAAAAAAAGTAGCCCAGTTTTATTCTTTTGCATATAACTGTCTAGTTTTCCAACACTATTTGTTGAAGAAACTATATTTTTCCCATTGGATATTCATTCTTCTTTTGTTGAAGATTAATTGACCATATAATTGTGGGTTTATTTCTGGGTTTTCTGTTCCAGTGCATTGATCTATGTGCCTATGTGTCATTTGCTTCCATGTAATTTTTAATTTCTTCTCTTTTTGATTTCTTGGTTGACCCCATTCATTGTTTAGTAGTATGTTATTTATCTTCCATATGTTTGTGCTCTTTCCAGATTTTTTCCTGTGGTTGATTTCTAGTTGCATAATGTTGTGGTCAGAAAAGAGGCATTTTTTTTTAATTTGATGAGACTTATTTTGTGGCCTAATATGTGATCTATTCTCCATATGAATTCTCCATATTCTCCATATACATATGAAGAACTCTCCATATTCTCCACTTAAAAAGAATGTGTATTCTGTTGTTTTAGGATAGAAAATTAAAAACAGAACTACCCTACAATCCAGTGATCATACTACTGGGTATCTGTCTAAAAAATACAAAAACACTAACACAAAAGGTTGTATACACCCTTGTTTGTTGTAGCATTATTTGCAATAATTAAACTATGAAAGTAGCCAAGTGTTCATTGGTTCATTGATAGATAGATGAATATATATATATATATATATATATATATTCAGTTATTTAAAAAAGAATTAAATCTTGCCATTTCCAACAATATGAATAAAGCCAGAGTATAGTGCTAAGCAAAAGAAGTACATCAGAAAGAAAAATGCCACATGGTCAATTTAAGAAACAAAACAAACAAGCAAAGGTATAAAGCGGGGGGGGGGGGGGGGAGAGAGAGAGAGAGAGAGAAAGAGAGGAACCAAGAAACAGATTTTTTAAGAAAAGATTTTATTTATTTATTTATTTCAGAAAGAGAGAGAGTGAGCAGAGGGAGGGGCAGAGGAAGAGGGGGAGGAGCAGAGGGACAAGTCAACTCTGTGCTGAGCATGGAACCCCTATGTGGGGGTTGACTCAGGACTCCATCTCACGACCCATGATATGAGTTGAAATCAAGGGTCGGAAGCTTAACCTGCTAAGCCAACCAGGTGACACAAGAAACAGATGTTTAACAATAGAGAACAAACTGATGGTTACCAGAGGGGGAATGGGGGAAATAGGCAATGGGGATTGAAGAGTACACTTACTTAAATTTCATACATAAAAAAAGAAAGAAAAAAAAAAAAACTATGACAAAGTATGCAGAATCCCTGGATCAGAGAAAGAGACCATTTATTACAGAGAGAAGAACATCCAGAGCAGTGTCTTGCATAGGATCACCACACCCAAAGGGCTACGTGATGAAGGTCAAGTATTACCTATGCATGCGGTGGCAGCAACCCAGGAGAGGAATCCCAACATTAAGAGGCTGAGCTTTCTAGGGGTTGCCAGCACATCACAGCTTTTGAGAGAGAATATTCATCACACTCAAATGAAAACAAATGCCTCTGGGAAGGGGAAAGAGGGGGGCATTATAATTATTATCTTAGAATGTTTCTGGGGAGGTATGTCTTCAAATTCCTCCGGACGAACCTCTGGCTTCCAAAACTGTTTGTTACTCAAATGCATCTTTGCTGAGGAGGTCCTAACTGCAGGTTCATGAAAAATCTGTGGAGAATTATTTCCCAGCACTTACCTATTGATAAACTGAGGAAGAATATTTTACCACGTTGGATTCAGCTTTGTCCTTCTCTCCAGTGTCTTTTCTACTGGAGCATTGAAACTCTACAGAAAACACTAGTTGAGAGAGTTAATAAGCATGCCTCGTTCTGGCGTTCTGAAAGCAGGCCCAACTGAGTTTCACACAAACTGACATCAGATACTTTATCAATGATTCATCATAAGGTTGATAGTTCAGCTTCTCTTTTGTGTCTCTGCTTTCTTAGTTTGTCAGGATCTTGTTAAGAAGAAGGATGCTAGCTCTTGGAGGGTCCCTAAAAGAATCTACTAATTCTTAGTATTATTCTATGTAACTGTTCCTAGTGAGGCAAATTACTGATGCAATTTTGTTAAATATGATTTTCTTTAAAAGACGTGGAAGTATAATTTAGTTTAGAAAACTCTTCCGTTGGGGCACCTGGGTGGCTCAGTGGGTTAAAGCCTCTGCCTTCGGCTCGGGTCATGATCTCAGGGTCCTGGGATCGAGCCCCGCATCGGGCTCCCTGCTCAGTGGGGAGCCTGCTTCCCCCTCTCTCTCTGCCTGCCTCTCTCCTACTTGTGATCTCTCTCTCTGTGTCAAATAAATAAAATCTTTAAAAAAAAAAAAAAACTCTTCCATCCAAAATTAGGAGAATGAAAGTTTGTATCATCAGATCAATAAGTTTCAGAGGTGTAAAATGATTGCTTATGTTATTTTGACTAATTCCCAGAGGCTGCTGATTTTTAAAAAAGGCTTCTGTATTCGATAACTCTCATATTAATGTTTCAATCCATGTCCCCTTCTTAACTAACTTTTTTCTAGTCATTTGGATAGTGGTTGTAGGGCCATTTAAAAAAATGTCAATAAAACAATTGAACTATATGCTTTCTACTGGAGACACAAATCAATGACAAAAATAAGTTAAAAGTAAAAGGATGGAAAAATCTTCATCATTCAAACATCAAAAGTAGGAAGAGGATTGGTTACAATACCTAACAAAATATACTTTAAAATTAAAAAAAAAGTTATAGGCGTAAGATATTATGAGCAATAAAAATGAATGAAGTATGATATATACTCCAATATGGAAGAACCTTGAAAACAGCATGTTAAGTGAAAAAAGCCCACAAACAAACTCAGTACATTTCCATTTATATGACTTATCTAATGGCGAAATGATTTTCTTTATGCTATTGCATAGGCATTCCAGAATGAGAGTTACTAACATAGCTTTGTCATAGAGCACCCACTCCTCAATTGAATCAGTACCCTATTATCTTTATAAAAATGCCCCTTGTACCCAAGTATAGCTCTGTACCAGACTCTAAATATTTTTAATAATTTGTCCTCTATAAGTTGTAAGAAACACTAATACCAATTTAATAAAAAAAAATCAAGAAGGCTTTCTTTTCTATCTTCTCATGGAACTTTGAAATCTTCCCAAATTAGCTGGTATTTAAAAAAAAACCTTCTAATATATTAAATATCAAATTTAGAGAGAACTTAACGCATAGACTCTGCTCCACATTAGCTGAGACCTGGAGCTTGAGCTGAAACACCACATGTTGATGTGTTGCCAAAACCTTTCAATTAATTAAGTCACTATATTTGGCTCTGTCTCTGGTGGGTTTACTGCTTATCCCAAGCAGGTGTTGATGGATTAGGACATTTCTTTCTGGCTGATTCCTGATTAAATTTGAACAAAGAACCTGACAGCTGTCATGTCTCTATTTCCATAACTCTTTCCTCAAGTCGGAATGTACCCAGCCTGCCACATGAGAAAAGTGTGGAGAGCCATCTTGTGAGGATAACTTCCAAGTTAGCAAAAGGTATGATAAAAATGCACTATTTTATTCACTTCTTCCTCAGCTGTATGGTCCATTTAAATTGAATGAGAGGAAGAAAATTTTAAAAGCCTAATTTATTATATGCAGTTAAAAATAAGGATGTAGGGGCGCCTGAGTGGCTCAGTGGGTTAAAGCCTCTGCCCTCGGCTCAGGTCATGATCTCAGGGTCCTGGGATTGAGCCCTGCATTGGGCTCTCTGCTTGGCGAGGAGTCTGCTTTTCCCTCTGCCTCTGCCTGCCACTCTTCCTGCTTGTGATCTCTCTCTCTCTCTCTCTCTGTCAAATAAATAAAATCTTAAAAAAAATAAAATAAAAATAAGGATGTAAATAATGATGTTCTTTTCCCCTTCTCCCTATTCTTTTATTGTATTAAAAGGGCAAAATATTTTCCTCATCTCAGATTCTCACCTCCAAGATAAATATAGAAGAGGGTGAGTGTATATCTAATTTTCACTCATAGACAATGACTTGTGGCGTGGTTGCATTGAATTCCTTCTAAAGCTGTTTTGGTCCAAAGAACATTGATTGGCCTTCTAGCTCTTTATAGTATTTAAATTGTTTATACACACTTTGCTTTTGTGAAGAAAAATTATTTCAAAATAAAAATCTTCTTCAATCTTCATGTTTTCTACAGATCTGTTTCTTCTTTTGAATGGGTAAGCACGAAATAATTCCTTATAAACTCATTGCATCTGTTTGTTGCTTTTGTTTTCTGGAAATTGATAACATACTTTCTTTTGCAGCAAGAAGTCTATTTATCTGTCTCTTACCCTCATATTTTCTCTAACCAGAGAAAAACGCAGTACACTTGCTGATGAAACACACAAGACACGTTATATTTTAAGTATTTTATGCTCTTTCTTGGTTTCACTCCCCCGTGTCTCTTGCCTCCTTGTTGCTTTCTCTCTTCACTGGACAAGCAGTGCAGGTCACTGTGCATATCCACATGATCTCCCATCTGAAGTCAATAGGATACAGGTCTGGGCTGGAATTTGGTTAAAATATTATTACTACGTCCAGGAGCCTGGGTGGCTCAGTTGGTTAAGTGTCTGCGTTTGGCTTAGGTCATGGTCCCAGAGTCCTGGAATTGAGTCCCATATCAGGGTCCTTGTTCAGCAGAAAGCCTGCTTCTCCGTCTCCCTCTGCTGCTCCCCTTGCTTGTGTTTATGTGCTCTTTCTCTGATAAACAAATACAATCTTTAAAAAAACAAAACAAAACAACAACAACAACAAAACATTACTCAGTCCATGGGATCTGGTTTCCCCAAAAGCTGCAAAAGTAACCAGGTAATAATGCCCTCTGGTGGATGTGGTCATGGTGGTGACAATTGACTCCTCATAGAGAATCATGGGGTTTCTCCAAGAGACGTAAGGGAAACAGGAAACAGCCTATTCTCTTTTATTTCCTACCACAATCAGTTTGGAGGTAGATTGTGGTATGGCCTCTTGGAAGACAGGGACGTACCACAGCTCTGTAAAATTCTCCATACATTGTCGTGAAATCCTGGCAGGTGCATTGGCTTCTCATCTTTCTCTATGTCAGTCTCTGTTTTCCTCACTCTCTCTGCGCTGCAAATACTTTAGCCAAGAAATCATTTGTACTTAAGCCTTGCCTTGGCTCAATCTTCAAAGAAAACTGAATATAAGACACAAGGACAAGGAATCATTTTTGCCCCCCATCTGAGGCAATCCTTTCATGAAACTGTGCTATGGAATATGTAAGAGTTACATATTCTACTGTGATGGTCAGAGAAAGCATCTCAGAGGCCATTATCTAAAGCAGGTTACTCAATAGTATTTAACATACATGCCAATGTAATGATATATGATAACCTCAAAACCAGAACAAATTGTCAAGATGATTATAATTTGATTTTACTCCATTAACAATAACAATACATTTTGTATTTCCCCACCTAAAAGAATGAAGGAAAACAATAAAGTACATTTTATACAGCATATATGAATCATCTATTACACAGACCATGAAATCAGAATGACTTAGATTCAAATTATGGATTCTCTAGTTCTTAAATTTTCTAAATCTCAGTTTTTGGTCTTGAGATTATGAAAAAATAATATTTAAATAAAATGACTTTGCAAGAGCCAAAGTAAATGAGAAGTTATGTCAGAATATAGCAAATGGGTAAATATTACAAACAATTTTCTCTCCAATTTCTTGTCTGGATGGTAGTTGTCTTATGTGATGACCATGAGAATCATCTCCCATTAGCCATTTTTGGGCAGAGGAACTTTTTCCCTCCTACTTTTTATGGGTTTGTTTAATTCATTCATTCATTCTGCAACTATTTTTGATTAATTACTGCCCATATGATAAGGCAGTAAACTAAATAAATGGGAAGTCTTTGTCCTTTCAGAGCTTTTGTTAAGATGGATGCTTTTCTGTTCTTTTAGTCTTTTGCAAACTATGGGATTATTTTTCCCTAACCTAAAATGTGCTAAGTTACTGCTCATAAATGAAACAAAAATACTCCACATCTCTGTTCTTCTCTAACAATCTAATCTATTTTGTTGCTTCCCAAGGGTGCACTGGGAGAAGAATGAGGCACAAACAAGTCAGTTTCAAGAAAAAGGGAACAGGGGTCAGCAGTTGAGAAAACTACCACCCCAAACAACTCCTCAGTCCAGTATTTATTAGATACAAGGTAACAATCAACAAAGGAGATTATAGATAAGCAAAATATGCCTGATCAAGCCTATAGGATTTGTGGTTGAGTAAACACATTTAAAGGGATCATCTAACTAACTACAGGTGATCTCTGGAGAAGGGGAGATAACAGAAAAAAGGAGCAGGCAGGTTCCACCCTTAGTAGGCGGGGGGTTCCCAGCTGCTCCGCTTCAAGGACGTATATCACCTTCTCCCCCAGAGGCCTATTGCTAGTACATGTCTAAGTATGTTTGGTCAGTACATTGTTCTGAGGGATGGTTTCAATATTTTAAGTCAAGCTTCCACAGTCTGCAAATATTAGTCATTTTTCTGACCTCCATTAACTCCTCAACCTACTATACGAGAGCTTCTACCCTTCACATTTCTAATAAAACTGTGTTTTCCCCAGTTTACAAATTACCACTTAGTTTCAAAACATAATGAATCCTTTTCAGTTCTTGTCTCACTTGACCTCACAGCACTTTTTAATTTGTGGTCCATTAATTTATTCTTGAAGATGTCATCTTTAGTTTCTGTGACACAATTCTCTACTAGTTTTCTCTCCATTCCTTTGGGCATTCAAGTTAAATATTGAATTTCAATTTCTTTGATTTTGTCTATTTTGC
>CM052809.1:118474772-118491221 GCA_028533885.1 Nasua narica
AGAGAGAGAGTGAGAGAGAGCATGAGAAGGGAGAAGGTCAGAGTGAGAAGCGGACTCCCCATGGAGCTGGGAGCCCGATGTGGGACTCGATCCCGGGACTCCGGGATCATGACCTGAGCCGAAGGCAGTTGCTTAACCAACTGCGCCACCCAGGCGCCCCCACGGCATATACTTTAATGAGTGATGTTACTCACTCCTGATTGCATACACCTCCTACCACTTCTGGTGACTCCCTTATGTGTGTATCATAAGACTCTTTCCTAAAGAAGTCTCATAACATTCCTCACAATGGACCCAGAGTTATCGTTGTAAAATAAGCTCAAATCTTGATAATTTTTTTTGTTTAATTTCTCATCTCATTTTTTATAGGATAAAACCTATACTTCTTAACAGAGAATACAAATTTCTTCATTTTCTAACCTATTCCTATAACTTACATGTAATTTTTTTTTGTTATTGTGATGTCCATTTTGATGTATCTGCCTGCCTAGGCTCTCATTCCCAGTTGTTCAGACACAAACTTGGTATTTCTGCGAAGGTATCTTGTAGATGTGATTAAACTCCATATACAGTTCATCACAATCAATTTAAGCAAGGTATGTTATTCTGGATAATATAAGTGAACATGATTCATTCTGCCTAGGGCAGCACTTCCTTCCTTCCTTTCCTTCTCCCTTTCTTTCTTTCTCTCTTTCTTTCTGTCTTTCTTTCTTTCAAAATTTTATTTATTTATTTGACAGAAAAAGTGAGGACAAGCAGAGGGAGCAGCAGGCAGAAGGAGAGGGAGAGGCATTCTCCCTACTGAGCTGGGAGCCTGATGCAGGGCTTGATCCCAAAACCATGAGAACATGACCTGAGCCAAAGGCAGATGCTTAACCATCTGAGCCACCCAGGCATAGAACAGCATGCTCAACCTACATCCCGAGCTCAAGCAAGCCCTTCCTGATGGCAAGCCCTGTAGACTTTGACATCTTGCTCCCACAATTGTGTAAACCAATTTCTTACAATAAATATCTTAGTATATATGACCTATATGGCCTAGTCATTCTGGTTCTTTGGAGAACCTTGACTGAAAAAGATTTTGATACTGAAAGTAGTTCTAGAGGAATAGAATTTTAATGATAAGTTTTCTGAATTGGCTTTGTGGGACACAAAATCGATTCTTTAATTCATTAAACTTACAGATGCTGATTACTCCAGTTTTAGTGGGGAAGAGAGTACTGATGGCCCACAATATAATAGGACAAAATATATACACATAATATCACCATTGGACAGTCCTGACTAAATACTTACATGATACAAAATTTGGGTGACTATGTATTTGATACCTTAGAACATTTTTTTAATTCATTAATTTATTTGAGAGGGATGGGGATGGGCAAAGGGAGAGAATCTTCAAGAAGACTCCCTGCTGAGTGTGGAGCCTGATGAGGGGTTCTATCCCATAACCCTGGGCTCGTTTCCTGAGCCGAAACCAGGAGTTGGATGCTTAGCTAACTGAGCCACCCAGGCACCCCAAAACATTTTTCTCAAACTAATAATGAATATAATGATGTTGGCTGATTGCTACTAATTGAGCTGGACAACATGAAAAGAGAAAATGAGCTCAAGTTCTCTCAAGTTCTTCTCAAGTTCTACATGCCTGGCCTAAAAAATTCCATATCTCCCCTAGAAGAAACCCTTTTATCCTTTAGGCATAGGGTTGAGACTTCTGAAAATTAGAGTCTAATCTTACAAGTGGCTGAATTACAAGACAAATTCTATTTTGCTTTGCAGGGTGTCTTCTGTTAAAGCAAGGGCATTGATTGAGGAGGAAGGAGATCCTAAAATTGTAATTGGGACAAATGAACAGACAGTAATAAAGCTGGGGACACTGCAGAAACCTATGTCAATGGCTGGTTGGTGATGTTGTATCTAGGAAAATGAAAGATGGATGCGATTTTAAATTCTATAATCAGAAAATTAGGTCTGTTCTAGAACAGAAGACTAACTTAAATTCCCCAAACAAATTTATAGTGATAATCTTTCCCAACCTCTCCAAAGGGAACCATGGCCATTATTGGGATGACAGTGCATTGGGGAAAGTAAAATCATCAGATCTTTCAGTGATTATTGGATGACGGCTCTGAACTGACACAATTCAGAAGACCCAGAGCATTCATTAATGTGATCCATCAGACAGAGTAAAGTCTTGTAGAAGTCCAATGATCAGTGGAGTTTTAGTTTTGGTCCCCAAGCCCATTGCATGATTATTTCCCCAGTTCCGGAATACATAACTAGAATGCATATACTCAGCAACTGGCCAGATCGCCACATTGGCTCCCTGACCAAAAGAAAGGCTGCTATGGTAGGAAATGCCAAGTGTAAGACTATCTCTGTATATAACAATGGTTAACCCAAAGCAGCACTGCCTTCCTGGATGGACTGTAGTGCATTAAGGACTTGGAAGATGGCAGTAGTGATGATTCCCACCATATCCTCATTTAACTTGCCTATTTAGTATGTGCAGAAAAGAAATGGATCTTGAGGAGTGACAATGGGTTATTGTAAACTTACTCAGACTCTTAAATGCAGCTGTTCTTCCAGATTGGATTTTGTTTCTTGAGCAAATTAATATACCCCTGGGTACTGACATGTAATATTTCATCTAGTGATTTATTTTTCCCCTAGACATATTAGTAATTGCCACAAGATGTAGTGTTTTTTGAAGTGGCAAGGCCAGTGGTACGTGCTATCTTCCTTTGGAGTCCTTTCCCAAGGAAAGGACCCTTGACCTTTCCCTTCCATAAGACATCACACTTGTCCAGTTATTGATGGTATTATATTGACTGGACTTAGCAGAAAAGTAGTAACTATCTCCAAACATATTCATAAGATGTTTGTATGCAGAAGATGAAAAATATATCCTACTAAAATTCAAGGTCTTTCCACCTTTGTAAAATTTATTAGGGCCCAATAGTATGGACTATGTTGAGATCTATCTCTTTTAATGTAAAAGAAAAATTGTTGCACTCCTAGTGCAAAGTCTTTGGATTTTGGAGGCAACATACTACTCATTTGGATGTTCTATTATGTTCTATTTATTGGGTGACCTGAAAAGCTATTAGCTTTGAGTGGGGCCCAGAAAAAGAGGAGGATCTGCAACAGGCTTAGGCTGTCGGGTCTGTAAAATATTTTAGCTACGTGGCCCTATAATACAGCAGATCCAATGATGCTTGCAGTGTCAGTGGTAGATGTGGGGAGCCCACGGCAGGCCCTGGTGGTTTCATCACAGTTGAGAAACAGGTTTTAGTTTGCTACCGGCCTTAGCAGAGACTGAAAGTTAAGTTGCTTATTATGAACAGCATGTTGTCTAATGAAACAAGTCATAAATATGAGCATGCCCAGGAACACTTCATTATTAAATGGAAGTGCTATATAAGAGATAAGGCTCCAGCTGGCCTCAAAGGCACAAATAACTAGCAATTGCAAGTGGAAAAAATACCAGTCTCCCGTTTCTGTTATATAAACTTTTCTCTCTAGGCAGTACCTGTGGCTTCATTAGGGATTCCCTGTGGTAAAGAAAACTGGAGCCTGGTTTACAGGGAGTTCTGAGTAATATGCAGGCACCCTCCACTAGAAGTGGACAGCTAAGCCCTACGGCTTCTTTATAAAATGTCCGCAGAGGACCCAGGTGGGTCCCAGATGGGAAATCCTCACTGTGGGCAGAACCACCTCTGTAACGGAAGAAATCCCTAATACTTCATGCAAGCTTCCTCATCTGTGAAAAGATTCAAAATAACACCCATGGCATGAATCTTTATGGAAAATTATTTGAGTTAATACATATAAGGCATTTAGGATATGTGTTGCATTGTAACCATGTAATATTTTTGCTATTATTATGTATTACTGTTTCATAGAGTTCTTTGATTCTTCCTAAAAAACATATATTAATAGTGTCAAAATTTATAATTTAAGAATTACTCAGGTATTGACAGAAGGAGCTTTTGAATCATGGACAGAACTGACTTCTCAGATTTCACACTAAGGCTTGCTAAATTGAAATCGATACCTAAATGTTAGCCAGACATGTATGATTCATAAAATTGAACAATATCATTGAATGACATATTCACTGTTATATAAGTTCACTTAAAAATTAAATATACAGAGTCTAATTAGATTGGATATTTATAATAGTAAATGATTCACCAACTTTTTATTTTGTTTTGGATACACAAAATATGTTGTCTATAGCAGCATAAAGTGTCATACACAAAAAGAGAACAATAAATGTAAAAAATAAGTGCTTGAAGGTTTGAATTAAATCAATAAAAGATAACTTAAAACTGACATCCTTTTAAAATACCATTATGAAACAAGAATTCACAACAGGAGTTAAAAATGTCAACTGCAAAGAATGAATTTCTTTGCTCTTGTCAATGTAACAAAAGGCCTAAAATATTGTTTTGAGTACATTCAATCTTTTCATATTTAAAAATATCTCAATGGTTGAAAAATTACTATTATCCTAATTTAAAAGCACATTACACATATACTCCAAATGATTTCATATTATGGGCATTTTGCATATCTCCGTAGGTTTTGACAAGCATTGTTAATAGTTGAAATTATCTGCTGGGGTGTGAGGAACTTCTAAAAAACTTTTTTCTGAAAGAGGACATGTTCTCTTCCCCTGTGGATTTAGATTTTTCTCTGTGAGACTGAATTTTTAAAATTGTTTTGTCTATTGTGTAACACAAGAAGTCAGACCTGGAAACAAAAGCCAGTGTGCTGAGGTTGGCAAAGGGGAAGAATTAGTATAACCTGTTCCTTGATGATACTTTTGAGCTTCTTCATTAATTAACCCTAAAATTATCTTCTCTCTCAATATTTTTTAATTGGAACACTGCATTTGCCTTATTTAATACATTTCTAGTTATTTCTATTTTCCTGTTAATTGACCAAAAGTATCCTAAATGACACATATTCCAGAAGATACCCAAATCCTAATATTCTATCCCATCTCCAGGCTGTTCTTATGTTTGTGATGTAGAACACTTGATCATCCATAAGTTAAACCCTGAAGGCAGAATTGCACCAGTACCTGAGATCTGACAGAAGGTATTTGAGGACGTCGACCGGCAATGTTACAGGAGTCAGGTAAGGAGAAAAAGCGGTATTTTTGTGTGGGAGTCCATAATACCAAATTTCATGAAGCTTGCTGGGATTTGGTGACTGAATTCTTCAGAATTTTGCTTTCAAAAACATACCAGTGGAAACCAATGAGGCAAAGCTGATAAATCTTGCTCGTTTCAAAATTATGATGTCCGAGGAAGGAAGTACAATTATGAGGTGGGTACGGCTAACTCTGTCAGAAAATGATGTCATAGTTCTGACCAGACATGCGTATCTTGGTATACTATTCATACATAAAAATAGAAGTTATTATATATAATTTAATGCATGATGTAATACAACCAAATGTAACTTCTGTGAGACCACTTGAATGGTGACTATAAGACCTTTTTGTTTCATGTATATTATTTTTGGGTCAATTGTTTATTCAACCTCAAAATTACTGTCACTGTGAATCTCCTTATCCAATATTTACATATTTGATTTCATTTTGCTAGAATATTGAAATTATTAATCATATATAACATAACAATTAATATATATGATATACTTAGTATATATAATATATATAGTGTAATTTTATGTATAATATAATAATTGTATAATATATAATATGTAAAATCAGTTAATATTTATATATTAATTCATATTATATAAAGTTGTTAAATCATTTATTAGTTCTAGCAATGGTTGAGGAAAAATTTTTCTCTGTTTCTTCACAGATAAAAGTATTAAGGAAGTCTTTGAAAAAAACTTTAAAAAAAACCTTATTTTCTTTATCTGAATGCTAGCAGGAGTGGATTATTTTATTTGGTATTCACTATAGCTTTGTCAGGCTAGTCTCATGATTGGGTTTTTTTTTTTTTTTACTGATACTTTAATCTACACTTAAAATATTCCTTTATTTTCTTTTCAATTCTTTCATAACTCTGCCAAATCACCTTTCTCCATCATTTATGTATTTTATTATATATATTTTCAGTTTCATACTGAAGAAGCCAAATAATAATGAAATTAGTTTAAGAACATAAAATGAATAAGTAAAAGATATCTGCTTAACATTATGGTAGAATTTTCAGTAGAAAGAAAGAAATAAAAGAAAAGAAAAAAAGAAAAGAAAGGAAAAGAAAAGGAAAGAAGAAAGGAAAGGAAAGAGAGAGAGAGAGAGAGAGAAAAAAAGAAAGGAAAAGAAAAAAAAAGGAAGGGAAGAAGGGAAGAAGGGAGGAAGGAAGGAAGAAAATCACAAAAGGATTCACCTTGTACTAAAATTAATTCACCTGCCCTGTTACTGTGTTTTAAATTTTTTCTCTGTGCTGATTAGAAAGCTACAGGATATGTTTTAGGCATCTAAACAAAAATTCTATTTTTTAAAAAATAGCTAAGTAGAGGTAATGGTTTAAAGAAATTTTTATGTGATTTTGCTGTTCTCTCTACCGTGAGTAAAAGAGGTTTTATATTGCATTTGTGGCATTCAATTACAATGGGCTCTGGATCATGTCAAATAGTTTTGTGACACAGCCCATCTTTACCAATATGAAATGTTACCCTATCTTGTATAGAAGCTATCATTTCTGAACATATTTAAAATAATTATAGGAAGTCATAAATCATGATGGATGATAGTTCACAGATTTCACGTATTGTCAATCATTTCAGATTTAGCTGAATTGAAATTTTACTTGTTGAATTATTTTTTCTATTTATTTCTCCCAACTCAACTTTTTTTTATTACATACAATAAAAAATAAATACACATTTGAATTAGTATAATTAATGTCATTGTATGCCAATTTTACTTCAATTAAAAAAACTAATTTTTTTGGTATTTGAGACAAGTCGGTTTTTAGGCTGTCACATTTTACAACAGGACTGAATCAAATTGAAAGTACTTCTTATAACTTTCTAAATCTAGAACACAACATAAAACTTTGTTCCTTTAACATGATATTATTCTTCCAGTATTTTCAGTATTCATTTCCAGTATTTACTTCACCTTCTTTGAAAGTATAAAATTTATCCCCCCCTGAATATTTCCTTTCAAACTATACTCTTCTGCTGTCTCTAGCACACTGCTTTTCTGACCAACTATGTAAAGTTAACATGTTTCCTTTTTGTAGTTTGATTCATGTCCTTAGTTTACTCATCCTTAAGCACAGACAGCTCTATTCGGGTTTGCAATCATGAAATAGTTACATGAATAAGTTTTTTCTAGTCTCTGCTTCTCATTTACATAGACATTTGGCAAGACCAGAAATTAAGTACAAACTCTTCCAACACAATTGCAAATAACTTAGCCTTTCAAAATTCTTCTTTGAATTCTACATCATGTTAAACATTAAATGTGACATAATAGTTAAATTTTCATGTCGACTTTAAATTTTGTTCAAATTATACTGTTTAAATTATAGTGTTCATTTACATATGAGGTTGTTGCTATTTCCCATCTTCACGTAGTTGAACATTTGTTATTGTTTTGGGGGTGTGTTTCAGAAAAGGGTGTTTAACAAATTTTCATCATTGACCTATTTTTCCTAAAAATATGTCTTGATGTAAATAAAAGTCTAACTTCTTTAAAGTCTAACTTCTTTATATTGTGGCCTTCTTGGCAATTTAAAAATAGGACTATATACTTCCTTGTTCTGTGCATATGCAAATAATAAAATAATAAAATGCTTGTGTATATTTATATATATGCATCTGGTGTATGTATACTTCCTTGTTCTGTGCATATACAAATAATAAAATACTTGTGTGTGTGTGTGTGTGTGTGTGTGTGTGTGTGTGTGTATAGAGAGAGAGAGAGAGAGACAGTATGTATCTGGTGTAATTGCACACTAAAAATAGATTCAGCGTAATTTTGGTTATAATGTACATCTAACCAACATATACATAAACATAATCCTACTATATTTTTTCTGAAGTCATACCAGGAATCATAAGTTCAATATATGATTATAAAGGGGATGTATAACTACAGAGAAAACATTTCTTGGGAAGATAAGGAAACTTACATTTAGAAGAATAACATCTTATTTTAAGAATTTATTTTACTTTGCACAATTACCTGAAAAACTGAAATGTCGATGTATCAATGGAAGTAGAATACAACTATAAATAATTTTATATAATATAAATGTATAATCATACAAATCAATATAACCTGTTTTGTCATTTTAAATTCTGATTTGTATTTTCATTCACTATATTATATATGAGACAGAGAAATAGAAAGTAAACATAAATAATTTTATTCACTGAATTATATTGGTGTTTGATTCATGAAGTAGTAGTATTTGATATTGGTTTGAAAATATCTAATTCCCTAGAGATAAGTATATAATCTCCAGAATGAAAAGTTAGCAATATCTACCATTGTGCATGATAATAATTTCTAATTATTCCTTTCAAATGATTTGAATTTTTGTCTAAATAATGAGGTGGGTGAAAAATTTTTGAGTTCTCTAGCCACGGAGATGGCAATAGCAGGAGTGGAAAATAAGAGTAGTTGTTCTAATACAGATTGTTTCAATAAGTTTTTCTTCTCCTCTATATTGCAGTGAAACTCAATAAATAACGCATATCAATTTAAAAAATCACACACACACACACTTCCACCTAGAAATTGGCTTTCAAAATGTTCTCACTGATTTAAACTTACTCAAATCTGTTTAAGTAATCATAAACTACCTGATTTCTTCTGTTAAACAAAAAATACAATGTATAAACTTCATTTCTCTGTTATTTTGAAAGTAATTTGAACATTTTAATTTATTCAGTAAAGTATGTTTGGAATTTCAAGTGAGCTCAGTAAGTACTACATAGGAAATTGTTATTCAATATCTATGGTAATCATAATTAATATGTAGAATAATAACCACTTATTTAACTATTGTAAATATTATACTTAAATCCTATAATGAATTGTGTGTTCTAATTTATTATTTATTTGTTAGAAATGTACACTATAGCAAAAGAAATTATTTTTGCAAACTGCTTTTGTTGGAAACAATATTTAAACAGAACCCACTTATAATTCATCCTTTCTACAAGAGCAAACTGCTTCATTACTATACTAAACTAATGTACTAAGTGTTTAAATAGTATTATTCAACAGGTATATTAACATAATACTTTCTGAATGGTTTCTCTATGTTGTGTTTTATTAAAATGTCTACATATGTTCAAAGTGTTTTAATGTATTCATTAAAAGTAGTTACATTTTCTTAGCAAATATTTTCCCAAGTTTAATGGTTTCATTTATATGTGAGATTATTTTATCAATGTACTTGTGGTCTGCAATGAATATTTTTCTTTCCTATTCTTGTGGTAATATGGTAATTTTTCTTAGAATTCTTCACCTTCCATCATTCAATTACCAAAATTGCGAGTTCTAACTCTCAAATTATCTAGGATACTTCCTTTTCTCCAATTCCTCTACTATTACATTAGTCAAAGAAACCATTATCTCTTACTTGGGCAAATTTAAAACCCATTTTCCTCCATTCTTGTAATCATCCAATGTTACTGGATAAAGTATATCCTTGAGCCAAAACCCAATGTGTTTTCATAGTCAGATTTAGCCCTTCTTAGGGGTCAATTTTCTCTCTCATCAATACTCTTAACATAGTATTTCAGAATAGTAAGCCTGTATCTAGTAAGATAGACACAAGTATGTAAGTAAGCATGTCTACTGTATGACTCATTTGTAAACAGAATTCATTTGCTTTATGATAATGTAACCTCCATATTGACCTCACCAATATACTGATGCATTTATTTCTGGAGGATGATAAATGGTAAATATATGTTTATGTGTTGGGATTTGGGGAAAGAAAAAAGTTAAGTCTTCAACTTCTGTGGTGGGAAGTCAATAGAAAATGCCTGAAGGATCAATCAAGCACAATCTCTGGAGATATGGAAGTAAATCACAAAAACTCAGCTAACAGATTTGAAAATGGTTACCTGGGGAAGAAAAAATGAAGAGGGGAAATGAAGGCCTACTGACTGCCTTTTCTTCTTAACAAACCTTATAAAACTGGTTGTCTCTTTACATGGGTGTATAACTTTGACAAATTTAATAATTGTAATGATTGAAATCACAGGTGTGGAAAATAACAGCACTATCTCTATAAAAACCTTGAGCTATATATCACCTTCCAGAGCAGATGTGTCATAGGCAATCAAAGTAACAATTATCAGGACACTAATTGGAATAATAGGCGAATGAAATAAATTTTAGCTTGCAACTAATTCATTCAGATGTGTAATGAAAAAATGATTATTCAGTGGGAAATGTGGTTGATAAATAAGAGAACTGAATATGCTTGTAAATTCTTTGATGATGCATGTATATTGTATTTGGCCTGAAGTGGTGTTAATAAGACCACTGGAGAAATGTGGTGTAGAGAATTTCCTTTTAAGTATCAAGTGAATAACATTTAATCTTTTTGATTTAGTCGATTCTCTCCTTTGTTCTTTTCACAAAATAAATTAATTTGTCTCAAATAAAACTTAATGTATTTTTATAGAGTGAAGATTTGTTTTTGGAATATGTGTTTCTCCTGCTCTGTCCTTTGGAATACATTAGATGGAAATTTTCATTTGACGCTCTATTTCTAACATCAAAGAATGTATGCTAAAGCATTTGGGGAGCTACATACTAATCAGCAACTTAATAAGAAAATGATAAGATTATTTTGTTGAATGCAAAACTGACTAATACCTATTATGGCAATAAACTTGGGGAGTTATTCTTTCCACCAGAAAAAAATAATTTTCACCTTTACCAGATAAAAATATGCAAAGTAATATGTGATTTACTTAATTAATTGCTTTACCATCATTGAATGGAATTTCTACTCTTAAAGAGGAGGGAGCTTAGACATCTGATGCCTAGCCTTTTCAATTCACATGTATTTCTATTTTCCATTAGAAAGCCCCTTAATACTCAACCTAGATTGGATGCATTTCCTTTTTGCCCTATTCTGAATTATCTATGCTCTACAGTTAAGAGATACAGAAAAAGCTTTTCCAGACTAAGAAGGCCTTAGTCTCAGAATATAACTCAATTTCATCTACATCTTTTTTTCTTTTTGCATTTCTGTACTTTTAATCTTCCCTCAGAAAAAATGAAAGTGTCACACTCATTAAGACAAGGGACACATACAAGAACATAAAAAAAACCATCGTGATAGCTAAATATCAAATATTTTACATAATTTTAGTTCCACGTATATATTCCTTAGCATCGATATTAGTTAAGAGTTATTATCCCATTTCACATATGAGGAAACATGGGAAAATAAGGTTGAAGTAGTTGCCCCAAATCATAAAGAAAGTATATGTACAGCAAGTGTTTCAAAATATCTCTGATACAAAGCTCCTGCCCCTAACAGGCTACACTGATTTTCAAAGGACCTTCTGATTCAGATCTTAAATGTGACGTGTAGTTGACAGAAAACATATCCAGTCTTCTTTTAATTATCCAATTAACCTTTCTGACCTCGAAGATACACATGGTTAATGAAAGAATAAATCAACAACTCAATCAACCAAGCCAAGAGCAACAAAGTAAAAACTTCACAGAGAGTAGAAAAACACGTACCTATTATCACTTATTTGTGAGTGTTTATATTCTAGCAAGATATTCAATAATCATATCGTTGCCAAATAATTTTGTTAATGTTTTTAGAAGATTTAAATTTCAAAGGTAAATTTATTAGCTTACTTTCACTATTTGAAGTTACCATAAGAATTATTTAAACTGAAGTTTTTCTTAAGCTGATAATAAAATATATGACATTTGCTATTTAAATATTTGGTCAATAATCTCACTATGCTAATAAATAAATTGCATAGGTTTAAAACTGTTTATTACATTATAATATGTAAGCTGACAAATCGATGGATAACCTATATTGAGCATAGATGTCTGTACATAATAAATAATAATAAATTCAATTTAAAACTGTTTAACATTGTTTTGATATTAATAATGTTATTGTAGTCTCTGAGGAGTCTTTTAATTAATAGAATTCCTCCTCTGCACCTGGTGTCTAAATAAGAAAGCAAATAAATAACAGATGGAAGTCCACACAACAGTTTTGTAGAGCATGGCTTAGTTTGGACCCAAATGGGTCAGCTAAGTGAACTCCAGAATTGGCAGGTATGCCTCATTCCTAGACTGTACTGTATTTAGACTAACCCCTTGTGTAAACAATGCTGAAGAATGGAGGAGTAAAGAAGAACACAAGCTAACTGCATACAAACTAACCCCACGTTTCCAATGAAGAGTAATTGTTACGTATTTTTTCATCTCTGATGTATTTTCTATAGTTTGACGTTAGTTATTCCATTTCCATAGAGATTCTTTTCACCCACTCAAATAGTCCATAGTTGTTATAATGAGCATAGTTGTGACTTCACTATGTTTGGTATTAATATTCTTTCTGATTTTACAGGGAGTGAATTCAAATTTAGATGTAAATTTGCCTTATAAATATTACATTTAAAACACTTGGTTATCAATTATCAAGGAGATATTATTCTATTATCACATACTACCCCCATTGCTAACCAGAGTTTTTCTTGCAATTTGCTTCTATTGTGATAAATTTGTATACTGAAGGGTTAGAAATTTTGGCTTCCAGCTTTTATGGATTACCTCCAATTGGATTTTCCATCTTGGCAAATACAGGGTTTTACCCACTGCCCCGGTGTTTCTCAAGGCCAAGAAAAGTGAAGCTCAAGTTCATGCCATTTGCAAATACCTTTAACAAAAAAGTCAGATTTAGAATTCTTAATTTTACTAGTTTTGACATATAAACATGTTTTTATTATTTTGCCATTTCATTAATCGCATTTAAATAAATAAAAAAATATTTTTATCTTTCACTTTTTATTTTTTCTTGTTTTTCTTGTTTTCCCTGTAACATCATCCATAAAGACACTCAGTCTGTTTGCTAGGTAGAAACCTTTGATTTTTAAAACTTATGATTATACATTTTTAACATATTCCTTTTCAACATCATAGCCTCTAGTAAATTATTTCCTCTGTATCAGTGATGTTAAATCTAATTATTAAATGCCTATTTTGTACTACAATGAAAGGGAGGAATTTGCTCCGTGCTTCTTTAATTCCACTCCACAAGTAAGGGAAATATAGTTTTTTGTCTCCCACTTTCACACCAAAGTTGCAGGAATTGTATTTAGATGAACCATTATTTTGGTGCTATCAGTGATCCATACTTGCTCTTGGGTAGTCATCTCACACTTTGACAATAGGCTCGTTCCTGTGACTCTGTGTTGTGAATGCAGCATTAACAAGTATGACAAAAGGAGAAGCTCCCTGGGCTTTACCATTAGGGTTTGTCCTTTGGAAGCGTTCTTTCTTGGAACTTGACTGTGATGTTATAAGGCAGATCAAGCTATCATATGGAGAAACATGACACGCAGATATGGTCGATGCCCCACCTGAGCTACTATAGCCAACACCAACTTGCCAGCAAAGTGAGCAATCTATCTTGAAAATGTCAGCTTCAGCCCAGATCAAGCTGTACCAGCTCAGGCTAAGTAGAGCATGGATGAACTATCCCCACCAAATGCAATCTGACTTGCAAAACCCTAAGTCATTAAGATTCGGGATGAGTTTGTTATATTGACAATAGATAGTGGATAACATTATCAGTGAACATATAATATGACCTTCACAGGTGAATCATTATGCATTAACAATAGGTATTAATACCTTAAGGAATGTTAGAAAGTCTTGACACAAATGAGCATGGGCTTTTATATCAGAGGACAAGGGTTCTTTTGGTAGCATAGTCCTTCCTAAGTTTGCTACCTTTGGTATTTCACTTAATTTTTCTTAATATCATTCCTATCATCTGTAAAATGGAAAAAAATAATAAAATAAAATTGCATGGGAATTGTGGAGATTAAATAAAATATGTGAAAATTAACCTATCCCAGTTTTCAACACATAGATAACAGTTAATAAATAAGAGCTATTATTATTATTGTTATTATTTTACTATATCCAGAAATATAATTTTGTTATGACAAGTATATCCATTCTTCTCCGTATATTTTGTTGGTTCCATATCTTAAAACTTATTATTACATAATATTCACAAGTAGTAATTATTACTACTAAGTGGAGCAGATATAATGTTCTTTAGTTATAAATATAAATTAAAATTTCTCCTTTATATTATTGACCCATTCTTTTCATATTTTCTCTAACACTCCTTCCAACTTTCTATCCCATGTCTATACAGAAAATAATACATAGATTGATGCTTAATTGGGAGAATTTTATATTTACTTGTATTTTATTGCTAAAGTTTTCTTGTCACTGGGCACTATAATTCTCTTCTTTTTTTTTTTCCTTTTTTTATTCTATTCACATAAGCCATATCATAATTTCCTATCTGGTAAAACATTCAATGCTTACAACTACATGCTCTGACATTCATTAGCTTTCAATTAAATCATACCTTGGGCATGTTACGAAAGATAACTATTCTTTTTTTTTTTTTTGGTCACATATATCCATTACTGAAAATAATTTCTTTGGTTTTAAACTAGATATCTAACTGTGGCTAACTTCAGTAATTCTCTATTATGGAAAACATTACTGGGAACCATTTGTTTTATTTCTATCAGGTGGCAAAAGATGAATTAACAGTGTCATAACTCCCAATTTGTGGTATTACATTGTTGAGGAACAAACACATCCCTTAATTGGAAATTGACAGCTTTGGCACTAAATTGAACTAATCATTACTCACATTCACACTGGTCCCCATTTCCTCAAGCTCTATTAAGTCATTAAAATGCCATGACAATTTTCTCCACAGGTGCGGAAAACCAGATCCTTGCCTATGGCAGACTTAATTAAGATAACAGTTGGATAGTTACATTTAAAAGGGAGAATCCAAGACATGATAGTGTTTCTCGAAGTGCCCAAAATGAAGAGTAGTTGGGAGTAGTAGCAAGTGGCCTACTTTTTTTTTTTTATCTTATTCCAATTTTGTTGCTTGGAGATTATCTATTTTATAGATGCTTACTAATACATAACCAAATTATAACTGAAAGAAGTTAATCATAACTTTTACATGATAAACGTATTTGGCTATATTTAAATTATTTTAAACTTAGAGTTTATAGTTTTAATGAGATCTTATCAATAGCAGGTATATATATTTACTATTGCTTTTGTTTTCCCCCAGGAAATGGTCTATTTTTCTCTATTCTTCCCATGGTTTGATGTAATCATTCCCAGAACAAAGTTTCTTAGACTTTCTGGCAAAGGGTGAGGAAGAACAATTTTGTGACAGTGAAACTACTGCAAGCTTTCAATAGTTTTGGGTGTTCACAATAGCACCTCTTCCTTCAGGAAGTAAACTGCCTTGACATTTTTTTTTAATTTATTTTTTTATATTTTTTAAAGGTTTTATTTATTTATTTGACAGAGAGAGAAAGCACAAGGAGCTCTTGCATCAAGCTGACCAGGGAGCCTGATGCAGGGCTCTATCCCAGGACCCCGGGATCATGACCTAAGCTGAAAACAGATGCTTAAGGGACTAAGTCACTCAGGTGCCCAGTGTTTCTAAATAGGGGTGCCTGACTGTTTTACTTGGTAGAACATGTAACTTTTTTTTTAAGGTAAATTGATTGATTGATTGATTGATTTGAGAGAGAGCATGAGGGGGGTGGGGAGAGGCTGAAAGAGAAGTGGATTCCCCATTGAGCAAGGGGGAATCCACTTTATGCGAGGCTGGATCCTGAGATCATGACCTGAGCCAAAGGCAGACACTTAACCAACTGAGCCACTGAGACACCCCAACCTTGACATTTTTTTGAACAGTAAGATATAATAGAGATTTCTCTAAACCCATGAAATACAAGAAACTTGATCTCTTGCAAACAGTTTAAATTTCTTGGTTTGAGTCTAGAGTTGGCATTTAGGGCAGAGTATCTTTTATTCATAATCTCATTTAAATCTGACCTTATTAAAAATCTTTCTTTCCATAACATATAAAAACATTAAAAAAATCACTATTTCTGACTCCAGAATTCTCTTTCTTAGACAAAATCCAAGACAATTAGAAAATATTTTTTCCAAATATTCCCAACACTTGCAACTCTTCCTGACCACTCACTGTGTATAAGAATTAGGTTCTGAATTGCCTAGTCAATAAATCTGCCTTCTGGGAGATCGGAAATGATTCTATATAGGAATTTTGGATATGCCCTGCTTCGGAATGGAGATTTCATCACGTGGGTTGGATATCTTGTTTTTTTTTTTTAATTTTTTTT
>CM052809.1:118491321-118515029 GCA_028533885.1 Nasua narica
TTATTTACCCCAGGGTACATGTCTGTGAATCATCAGGCTTACACATTTCACAGCATTTGCCATAGCACATACCCTCCCCAATGTCCATATCCCTACTCCCCCCACCTCCCAGCAACCCTTAGTTTGTTTCGTGAGTTTAGGAGTCTCTTATGGTTTGTCTCCTTCCCCATCCCATCTTGTTTCATTTCTCTTCCCCACCACCTCCCTTAACCCCCTGACTTGCCTCTCAAATTCTTCATATCAGAGCGATCATGTGATAATTGTCTTTCTCTGACTGACTTATTTCGCTTAGCATAATACCCTCAGATATCTTGTTTTTTTATCCTATTAAATAATTGATTTAGTGCCCATCTTATTATGTTTTTATATTTATCATTTTTACTAATAAATTATTTTTGAGTTTTCATGTCTTTTTATTCTATGATTTAAGTCCTTCTTTCATGGGATCTAACATGTTGAGTGAATGTATTAAAAATACATTAATTGATTATATTTGCTCAGTTAAAAATTGTCGTAAATACATTGTGTTACATAACAAATTGTCTCCCCCAAAATCTCTTTTGGTTCGATCAACTGATTATTTCGCAAACTGTATTGTATGGACGGAAGTTTCTGTGATCTGTCCTGCATAACCGACCACCCCAACATGCACATATGCAGGCAGGCTAAAGAATGTTCTTGTGAGCCTTGTGCTGCATAAGTGACCTTGTGAGAATGATTAGTTGACATTAGGGGCCTCCAGGTCAGAACTGGTCCTTCTGGATCTGGACACCAAGAGCTGTAAACCTTGCCTTATATCCCCTTGGCTCCAGGCTGGTCTGCACCCCCAGAATGGTGGAATCTGGGAGGGGAGCCAAGCACACCTAGCCCAGGCTCTGTGAAAATGCAAAGACACAATAACATAGAAATCCAACTTGCTCCAAACTGCACCTGGGCAAATGAATGTTTAACTTCAGATACCCATCATTAGTCCTCTAAATGCAGCCCTTATGAGGATGGTCTATTGGACATGTTATGTGGGGGCAGGACGCTTCACTCAGGCCTCTCAGTTGGGACTCCGGCTTGGCTGGCTCCACGGGGCTTCCCAGCTAATGAGGTTGGATGTTTTAAGTAACTAATCTGATATAACTTTATCTCATTCCCCTTTACGGTTTACTATTGCCCTCATCTATGCATAGATTTCCCTTTTCTCCTTCCTCTATCGTTTTTTTTTAATAATATCAATAAGGTGTTTTTTTTTCCCTCTTCAAAACTGAGAGTACTGATGGCTGCTATGAATCTTTTCTTCAGAACACAAGCATGGCCTAAAATCATTGTTCGCCATCCACTGACTAGATACAGTCACTCCCTTGTGACAGATACCTGGAATAAATCAGAACTCAAACCAGCCTAAAGATATTGCCTAAGAGTCTAATTGTTGTGAAAGTATATTCCAAATTCCAAAATTAGTAATCATGAATTAAATGCTTTATTATAGTAAAAAATGTTTTCCACCCAAATCCAAATAATTCCAGGGAGGCAAGATTGGTGGAAATAACGTGGGCTTCAAAATTTAGCATATCTTATTCAAATTCCTATTTTGTCACTCAATAATTTTATGATCTTAAGCAAATTATTTAACTACTGGCTACCTTTCAATATCTTTTTTTATTATTTTAATTTTTACGTATTTTATTTATTTTATTTTTAAAAATTATTTATTTATTTGACAGAGGGAGAGCGAGAGAGAGGGGACACAATCAGGGACAATCGGAGAGGGAGAAGCAGTCTCCCCACCGAGCAAGGAGCCTTATGTGGGTCTCAATCTTAGGACCCTGGGATCATGACCTGAGCCGAAGGGAGACGAAGATGCTTAACCACTGAGCCACCCAGGAGCCCCTAACATTCAATATCTTTGAGATCACTGTGAGGATTGAAGAAGGTGATGCAAGTAAATCATACACTAGTAACTAGTCATACAAGGTAACTAATTCCTTTTGTGTTGGTGCTAATATTAGTAGAAGACTATCTATATATGCATCCACTTCATTATTTTATTCTCTATAACAGCACTCTCCATATTGTTTATATACAAAAACACTAAGAATATAAAAGCATGGGTAGTTTTAAGTCAATCAGTGCTGAATTCATAACTATTATGTAAGATCAATTTTCCAAAATTGATTTGTATGATAAATACCCATTGCACAACAATTTTTCTCTCTCCACTCTTCATTGCATGGAAAGCATACCTCTCATCCATTCAGAATTTCTTTTAAACTCCAAGTTTTTTTTTAATTATGTTGTTAGTCACCATACAGTACATCATTAGTTTTTGATAGTGTTCCACGATTCATTGTTTGCATATAACACCCAGAATCTTATTTGTGATGCAAGTCAAGTATAATCCTGTCATAACCAAATAAATGCAATTCTAAATATCACGTTTGTATAGAAAAAGAGAATTATACTAATGACTAAATAAAAAATCAATTTGCGTGACCCCATATGGGTTTCATGAAATTTCTTTGCATTATTTTCCATCAGTTATGTCTTGCTATGTCACTACATATATGTGTTTTCCTTTATGGGCCTCGTGTCCTTCACATTTGCTTCAAAAGCAACCCAGAATTATAGATGATATCATAGAGCCCTGGGGAGTCATGTGTCCACCTCACATCCTCAGGAAACAATGATAAGCCAAGGTAGGCGGTATCGTCTTGGAAGAAACATTAGCCATCATGTAGTCAAAATTCTCTGTTATATAGACAGGGACACTCAGATCAGAAGAGAGAAACCATCTGCCTGGTCTCCAAAGAGCATCCCACTTGTTCAAAAACATCTTGGCGCACTAATATCATGGTGATTTAGCATGACTTCTTTGGATTTCCAGAGTCCTTGCTAAATGAAATGTGCTACTTGGGGAAAGCTAACTGCTACTGGAATCCCTTAAACTGTTGCTTCCCATGCTCATTTTAGGGTATGGGTTTTTAATGATTGCATTATGAATAAGCTGTCATGAACTAGGAATGGGACGCAGGACAAATTAGTTCTAAATGCGTGTAGAAAAAGTCTTCATTCATTGTACAAGGAAAAAGAAACTTAATAATCATTTTGGAAAAAACAAAACAAAACAAAACAAAACAATAAACAATCATTTTGGAGAGGTAGCATACCATAGAGAATAATGAGGCTGGAGCCAGACTGCCTGAGTTCAAATCCCAGTCTTGCCACTCACTAGCTTGGGATAGTTACTCACTAATTCTTTGTCTCAGTTTTTCCATCTGTCCTCTTCTGTATATAGGAGCCAATAATAGTGGAGTTTGTTTTTTTTTTATAAAGAATTCAGTATAACAGCTGATACGTACTAGTGTTCAATATATGGAGGACATTGTTTTTTCTTTCTAGGTCTCCTCAGGTAAAACTTTCCTTATATTTGTCACTCATTTATAGAATAAATCACATCCAGATCTGTGGTGAATGAAAAACAATCATTTTTCATATCAAATGATCTCAAAAATTTTACCTACCAAAAGTTGAAACAGACTTCAAATTTTTAATCTGCTATTAACTATTATTAAATAAAATATTTGATTATATGTAAAAATTTATACTTTTGGAATAAAAGTTAAGAAAATTAGTCATTTATTTGTTTAAGATTTCCCTGGTCTGAATTCTATACGCCAAATCTAAAAGCATACACATGCAGAATAGTGTCAGATTCTAGAAATACACATTTCTTCCCAGAAATATAAATTAATACTTCAAAAATTATTTTATTTCATTCAGTTGAATTTTTAATATATTATAATATATATATCTGGTACTATGAAAGTATAAAATTAAATTTCAGTTTATATTTGTCTTTCTATACTTACATCTATATCTGTGTATCTATCTATCTATCTGTTATGGACTACACTGTGTCCCTCAAAAATCCAATGTTGAAGCCTTGGTCTCCAATACTTCAAACTTTGATTGTATTTAGAGACTGAGTCTTTAAAAAGATAATTAAGTTAAAATGAGGTAATTAATAGAAATGCTGTCCTGATTCAAAAGAGGAAATTTGACCATAGATGCATAGAGAGAAATTCAAGCTTGAGACTGCTTCACCATTACCTCAGCTCTGGGTCTCCAGCCTGCTGGTCTGCCCTGCAAATTCTGGGCATGGCTTCCATAATTGTGGAGCCAACTCCTTAAAAGAAATTTCTCTCTCACTTTCTCTCTTAATTCATTACACACAAACTGTTGGTTCTGCTTCTCTGGAGAAGGCTGGCTAATACACTATCTATATATAGAGAGAGAGGTTTCTTTCTTTTAAAGAGAAGTGATAAATTGAATGCTTTTAAATATATATGGCATTTTAGTATGAAAATGTATTATAAGGCTCCTGTGTGGCTCAGTCGGTTAAGCAGCTGCCTTCAGCTCAGATCATGATCCCAGTGTCCTGGGATTGAGCCCCGCATTGGGCTCCCTGCTCAGTGGAGAGCCTGCTTCTCCCTCTCCCTCTGCCTCCTGCCCCGCCTACATGTGATCTTTCCCTGTCTGGCAAATAAATAAAATCTTAAAAAAAAAAAAAAAGAAAAGAAAATGTATTATATTTGGTAAAAATTTGTAATAGAACTAAAATGGAAATGTTATTTTTATGAAGATAAATAAAATATATAAGCTGTCCATAGCTTAAAGAATAGTTTCTGCAGATAAATAGGGTGGAGATAGAAAATAATGATGATTATCCAATTGTGAAGGTAATTTCTACTGGTAATTTAAAAAGTAATATATCTAGTAAAAAACCTCAAAAATCACAAAATCTGACTATTACATTATTTGGACTTTTTAATTTTGTACAGAAAGAAAATAAAAATTTGTAAAGGTGTAGAGATGACTGTGTCCAATAAATAAATAAATAGGGGATAAATAAAACTAAAATGTTTTTAGGTTTTGTTACTTGGTTAATACATAGTGGTTTAAAAGGAATACCAACGAAAATGAAAATGTATTAAGTTTTTAAAAGCTACATTTTAATAAAAATTTTCCCTAAAAAAAAAAGCTACATTTTATGTGTGACAAAAAGTTAGTGATTTATATTTTGAACAAATTTACCAATATTTTATATGCTTATATCATGATTATTTAACCAATGCATTGCTTCATTTTAAATCTAGTGGCATGAAAGATTATTACCTTTAACAAAGGAGAGAAGATTATTACTTCTAAGAATGTGGAGAACGTGTTAAGTCAAAGAAAGATTGATTTGTCTTCAATAATTCTGTTTAACTATCTTAAACATGTTTTAAAGTATACCAGGAAATTCTGATATGCCTTTAAACGTAGTCAAAGATAAGCCATGTCTCATCTATATAAGTCATATAGAGCTCAAGGAGCTCACCTATATGTCATAAATTAAAACGCAGTTTAATATGGTGCTATGCCACATAACAGAGGTAAAAAAAAAAACAAGATGCTGGGGAGCTTAGATGGCTCGGTGGGTTGAAGCCTCTGCCTTCGGCTCGGGTCATGGTCAGAGGGTCCTGGGATCGAGCCCCACATCAGGCTCTCTGCTTGGCGGGGAGCCTGCTTTCCCCTCTCCCTGCCTCTCTGCCTACTTGTGGTCTTTCTCTCTGTCAAATAAAATCTTTAAAAAAAAACAACCAAACAAACAAAAACAACAACAACAAGATGCTAAGGCAGAGAAAAGATATCCAAAACACTTCTCAGAGAAAATAAGATTTGAACTTAAAGAAAAAAGCAAAAAAATAAGATTTAACTAATAGAAGAGATTGGTTTAAACATTGGTTTAAACAGGTTTTTGGAAACACATAGACAATTCTGAACCATATAACCTAATGGGTATATATGGTGAATAGCTGAAGCCTATAGAGTAATACCAGGTTGGTATAATTTGGATTAATGCCAAGTAATATAAGAATTTTTTCCTAATAACTGAGAGTTTTTTGATAATTTTATGGCATTATCAGATGTGTGTTTTAGAAAATTCTCTCTAGAGGTAATTTGGAGGATGTATTACTTGGATTAAAACTACTGTAACAATTTATCACTTTCAAAGTAATTATTAGCACCTTGAGTTTTCCAAAAAAGAAACTAGAATGAACAAATATGAGAAATGTTCTCAAAGTAATTATTAATTAGAAGATCAAATAAATTGACCAGACCACAATAAATTGTGATCACATTCTTCTAAAGAAACATTTAAAATAGAAATTTAGACAACATGTATATTTTATACACATGTGCATAACTGTGTATATTTTTATCTCAGGAAGTCCTAAATCATCCCCTTTCAATTTTACGACTTTGATATTATTGGGATAATATTGCAAAAATTAAGAATTATAGCTTTAGAATTTTGAAATTATTTTCACAAAATTGTTACTTATTCTATCAATGTTGGCTCAGTTCTGCAATTCAATACACCTTACAATTAGTACTAGAAGTCTGAGTATAACCTTTTCTCAGGTGCAGTTCATCCACAGCTGGTGATTAAAAGCATCAGTTAAAGATATATAATTATAAAGTATATGGCAATATAATTATAACCATGAATTTTTCCTTTGTGCTTTTGTAATATTGATAGCTATTTAATACACTATTATCTAAAAAATATAAAAATTTTCAAGAGAGTCTGTTTACATTTCTGAAAAACATTATCATCACATAAAATTTTCAGTAATATTGTTTCATTTTTCTTATTCTCTTGTTTTTGTTTTTTAGTTTTTCTATTATGACTTTTTCTATTTATGTATTGGGAATACTGGAGCTTTTAAAATATTATGCAAAATACAAAATCTTATTTTGGTTTCATGCCATTTTTTTTGCCTCTAAATATTGTTTTGAAAAATAATTAAATGTTTGTCATTCATTATAGTGAGATAAAGAACTCAGTAAAAACTCATTTCAGTAATGAAGATTTTTTAAAATATGGATATATAGTGTTTTCAGCACTTAACTTTTACAGAGTTATGCTTCAGGTGACATCTATTGGCATTTTTTGGGTCTTGGAGGGAAAAAAAGGAATATCTAATAAAAGTAGAATAGTTTTTATTTTATGTATTTTATATTTGTATTTATGTATTTTATATTATGAAGAGAACACTTGATAAATGTTATTTCTCATGTCTTGACAATCCATGCTCAAAAAATAGTTAAGATATGTATACATTACTTTTATTTAGCAAAAACTGAAAATGCAAGAAATTGCTAAGTCTATTAAAAAATAGGTATTTTGGGATAAAGAGATCCATTCTATTCCATCTTGTTTTATAAAATTGTCCAAATCTTAGATTTAATGCCATTTTAACATTACCTCTTTAAACTCAAAATGCTTTGCTCTTTAAATAAAAAATTATCATGTAAGGTTATTCTATACAAATTGCAAAATATAGCAAAATTAATTTTTTGTCAATCTTCCCAAAGAATACGATCAAACATATAGGCATATTTCATCCAATAATATAATTATATATATGTATATACATATTTATGCCACAATATATTGCAAAAGAGAGAGAAAGGAAGAAAGAAAACAGTAAAATTAAGGCTCAAAATAAATTTGGATTATGTATATGCATATATTAATCAATAAAATAAGAAAGAATCCTCTATTTTTAAAAATGCTGACAAAATTTTACAATTTGCTTCATTATTATTAAAGCCCATACATGTAATAATTTAACATGCTTGTCTTCTGTTTTAAAGACTTATATCTAGGGCCTCCTTGGTGGCTCAGTCTCTTAAGCTAAGAGTCGGCCTTCCTCTCAGGTTCATGATCTCAGGGTCCTGGGATGGAGACCCACTTAGTAGAGAGTCTGCCTCTCCCTCTCCCTCTTTTCCACTCCCCAGCTCTCTCTCTCGTTCCGTCTCAAATAAATAAAGTCTTAAAAAAAAACTTCCTAAATTAACATGTTTTAAGCTAGCTATATAATGAAAAGTGTATAAGAAGTACTTATTTTTTCTTGTATAGAGAGAACATGTTATTAAGTCAAATGTTTAAAATTGAAATTTACTCGGGCCCTAATTTCTTTTCTTCTTATGTAGGAAAACATTAGTCACTCTTACTTATAGTCTTGATATAAAACAATAATTAGGTGACAATGACTTAGAGTAAGCATTGGTTTCCAACACCAAAAATGGAGTAAGTATATATTCTCAGAGTTGTTTTCATGGGCTATATAAACATATAGTATTTTTACTATTTATTTGCTTCCTGAAGACTTGTGATGTATTTATTTTTAGTGATTAATATCCAACATTCCATTTATAAAAAAATTCAATATTTCGGTCCACATGGAAATATCACTAGTACTTAGCCAAGGATTCTGATTATTTTGAAACTCTATTGGCTTTTACATAAAATATAAGTCTGTACTCCACAGGGATTGAGCTGTGGAATGTTTTCAAAAGTATGTCTAATCCCCACTCATCTTGCATTCTCTCCAACAGAAATCCAAGCAGCCTATTTTTTTTGAAGTTCTGATTGAAGTCATATCTATCTAAGAAGGTTTAATATGTTAAGATATGCTAAGAGTTTGGAAACTTCTGATCAAAGTAGCTATCAAAATGCAAAATGGTGTCATTGTTCTCAAAAGGTAAATAGCAATCATTCATGGGCTTGGTATGCTGCCCTCCAGTCACTTTGATCTGATCTGTTCCATGAAGCTAGTTTTCCATTGATTAAATGTTCTTATCTCTATTGCCAAGTTAATCTTGTGTGGCATCGGAGCTTTTATTTTATCTTCTTTACACAGTCTCCTTCAGGCTCTACAAATGTGAGTAACTTTAAAGGAATCGCAAACCAGCAGTCATCTTTTCATTCTCCACAAGTTGTTTTTCATAAAACATTCTGTATGTCACTAAGTTCTCTTTAGACACAGACCCTTCTCTTCAAAATTAAAAATAACTTTAATGTAATAGAGGATTCTGCTCTCCCCTAAGAATGACTATTACAAAGATATAATCAACCAAGGTATTTATGTGATAGGCTAAGGTCCTCAGAGGATGAAGGAGTGGGGAGAGAAGGAGGGGTTAGAGGATTTCAATTTCTGGTCATGAATTTGGATAATTTGTGTTACTTAATGACATGTTTTGTCATTAAGGAGGATGGTTTTCATTTAACATGAACTCATATCCATATCAATATCTATTATATTACTTAGCTAATGTTCATTTATCAGAAATATATAACATATTAAAAAAATAGTTCCTTACAGGATGACATTTGACTTTGGCAAAATCTCATACTCGACCACATAAATGATGTGAAAGTTATAGTTTACTGTGACAAGGACAGTGAATATAGCCTCTTCCTTGGATACCAGGATCAGGCTGGAAAAGTTCAGTGAACTTGACTTCTTGAGTCTACCAAGTTATTAATACTGGAGATGTGTTTTGGGTTATATCAATAGCAATCTCTATTCTGGGTGAGGTTCTGCCAGTTTGTGAGAAATCCCAGATAAATTTTATTGTGTCTCTTAGATACTAAGCAATATATCCTAAATATCCAGCCTAACTTCCTAGTTACATTTAAAATAGTATTTATTAAGAGACATCACCTGAATCTAACTTCGAGGTTCTAAGGATGGGTTCTTTAAAAATGTCCAGTTCTCTCAGTAGTAAGCAGCAAAGAGAGGAGAACACGAAACAGTTGCCACGGCTAAAAGTATGAAAATTTTAGGTTAGACATTAAGAATTAGCTTTCCACACAAAGGGCCATGGGCTTTGAATTATACTTTCCAAAAACTATTCCAAGGGCTATATTACTTCATATATTAAAAAACTAGAAATATTGAAAATAGGCATATAAGGAATAGATTTCAGTGACCAATGTCAGAATGAATGACTAATACCTTGTGACTTCATGGTGATGACAGAAATACCATATTTACCTGTAAAGAGCTATGCTGTGGTATATGATGTGCTAAGATGTTATCTGAAATCCATGAGATCATATCATATTATATTCACATTTTTCAAAAGCCTTTCTGTAAGAAATATATTTACACAAATTGTGTTTTACAGAATACCATGAGATTGGTATATTTTAAAATTGTCCTCCAAGGGGCGCCTGGGTGGCTCAGTTGGTTAAGCAACTGACTTGATTTCGGCTCAGGTCATGATCTCACGGTCCTGCGGTTGGCTCTATGTCCAGCTTCCTTATCTGTGGGGGAGTCTGGTACTCCCTCTCCCTCTGTCCTACCCCTTCTAGGAGTCTCTCTCCCTCTTCTCAAATAAATAAATCTTTAAAAAAGAAATAAATAAATTTGTCCTAAAAAATAAATATATTACTAATCATATAGTAATGATCAAATTACTGATCAAAATATTTTGATCTAGTCCCGGGGTTGGCTCTGTGTCCAGCTCCCTTATCTGTGGGGGAGTCTGGTACTCCCTCTCCCTCTGTCCGACCACTGCTAGGAGTCTCTCTCTCTCTTTCTCAAATAAATAAATCTTTAAAAAATAAATAAATAATTACACCAACAGAAAATTTTCATGCAAATTGTCCTCTGAATGTTCATCTTTCAAGGTCTCCAGGCATAAACGAAAGGTGAAGTTACTTATAAAGTGGAGACTGATTCTCAGCTGGTGATAACTTTCATTTAGCTAACACATGTTCTAAACACTTGAAAAATGCCAGTCTTCATTCATTTAATAATAAATATATTACTAATCATATGTTGATAATAAAATGAATATTTTGATCTAGCATATATTTATTTACCAGAGTTGATGACTAGGAAACAATACGAATAAACTGAATAAAATGATTTTGTTTACTATCAATCTCCCATATCTATTTATCTCTCTCTATATATATATCCATCTATCATCATTAATATTTTTATTTTTCCAATAGTAAAAGAAAACATCTGCATGATTCATGACTTATCTTTAGCTTAGTATTTAATCCTTTTTGAGGTTTTGGTGATAGAAATAAAAATTAGCTGTTTGTTTTTTTTTTCTATGTATGCTGATTTACAATGACATTTTCTGTTCTTAAAAGCATTAGAATTGAAAATGGCTTGGGGATCATGTGATTTTCTCAGATAACCCCCTATGTTCTCTATATTTCAGTGTGTCCAGACAAACAAATACAGAAAAAAGTTCTCTTAGTCTTTAGATGTGACATTAGGGGCATCCATATACACTTACAGTAGAGGATCAGAAGGAATCACAAATCACTTACACTTAGTTACTGCTTTTATGATTCAGTCTGAAAAACCAGGTCTGGAAGCGCTAGAGTTCCTAACAACTCTAGCCCATTTCCCTGAACTTTAGGAACAGTTGTTTTCCATATTATCACATTATATATGTTATTATGTGTATTATATGTTATTTTACACAATTGGGGGTGTGTGTGTGTGTGTGTGTATATACATATATATATATATGCTCAAAGAGACATGTATATAATTTGACTTTGAGAAACTGTGAATGATATTGTTAAGTATTTTAGACAAATGGATCTTTTGTTGCTGTTTGTTTATTTATCTTGTTTGTTTCTTTGTTTATTTATTTATTGGTTGGATTATATCTCTCCAAAAGTCATATGTGGAAGCCCTAACCTCCAACGTGACCATATTCAGAGATATGACTTTCAAAGAGGTAGTTAAGGTTAAATGAGGTCATAAAGTTGGACCAAATTCAATAGGACTGATGTCTTATAAAAAAAGAAAGAAACAGCAGGGGTAGGAATGAGTAGCCAGAGAGAAGGTGGCCATCTGAAAGACAAGAAACAAAGACACAGTAAAAACCAAAGCTGTGGACACTTTAATGTTGGACTTCTAGTTTCCAGAAGTATGATAAAATAAATGTCTTGTGCTTAAGTCAACCATTCCTTCACATTTTATTATGGAAGCCCTAGCTGACTAATACTGATACATAGACCATAAGCAAATCAGACTCTGGAAAGACTGGGGTCATGGGAGAACTGTTTCTTGTCATCAAAGTATACCTACAGTCCTCACCATGGTGCTCAACACAAACCTAGGTTAAGATCCCTGTAAAGCTTCAGCTATTCTATTCACCACCTGATTAGAATAAAAACAATGACTGAGGAACCCAAGTTTTGGGTTCTTAGCTTAAAAGTTAAGAGGGCCTTCATCATGTAGAACCCTATTCTGAGAGTTTTGAGTACAGGCACAGTCCACTCTGATGCTGTAGCCTCTCTCTGCTAGACATGGTGTGTATTTGTCATGTGTAGTGGGAAAACAGAACACTTTGGGCTGACCAAGGACAAAGGACACAAGGGAATCAGGAACTCCAGCAATACTTGTATTAATTTGTTATTAATTTCCTCTGTACAAAGACTAGGAAAAACTCAATGAGGAAAAAGAGTAAGTGTGGTTTTCTTCTGGACTTTATCTATTATACCGCGTGGAATGTTCATGAGGTCTTTAGGGTCAATCACAACTATCGTACATTCTCTTAGTGAAAACTACTCAGTCACATCCATTACAAAAATCATTTTATTATTAATATTCATGAATATTCTTGAAAGAAATTGAAGAAGACGCAAAAAGATGGAAAAACATTCCATGCTCATGGATCGGAAGAATAAACATTGTTAAAATGTCTATGCTGCCCAGAGCAATCTATACCTTCAATGCCATCCTGATCAAAATACCATTGGCATTTTTCAAAGTGCTGGAACAAACGATCCTAAAATTTGTATAGAACCAGATATGACCCCAAATCTCCAAGGAAATGTTGAAAAAGGAAACCAAAGCTGGGGGCATCATGTTGCCTGATTTCAAGCTATATTACAAAGCTGTGGTCACCAAAACAACATGGTACTGGCACAAAAACAGACATATAGACCAGAGGAACGGAATAGAGAGCCCAGATATAGATCCTCAACCCTATGGTCAAATAATCTTTAACAAAGCAGGAAAAGAATATCTAATAGAAAAAAGACAGTCCTTTCAATAAATAGTGCTGGGAAAACTGGACAGAGATATACAGAGGAATGAAACTTGGCCAGGACTCCTGGGTGACTTAGCCAGTTAAGTGGCTGCCTTTGGCTCAGGTCATGATCCCAGGGTCCTTGATTCTAGTCCCCTATCGAGCTCCTTGCTCAGCGAGGAGTCTGCTTCTCCCTCTGCCTCTGCCTGCTACTCTGCCTGCTTGTGCTCTCCCTCTGACAAATAAATAAAATCTCTAAAAAAGAAAGAAAGAAAGAAAGAAAGAAAGAAAGAAAGAAAGAAAGAAAGAAAGAAAAAGAAACTGGACCATTCGCTTATACCATACACAAAGATAAACTCTAAATGGATTACTAAATATTACTAAAGGCATGAGGTGCCAGGGTGGCTCAGTCAGTTAAACATCTGCCTTCAGCTCAAGTTATGATGCCAGGGTCCTGGGAATGAGTCCCCTATTGGGCTCCTTGCTCAGCAGGAAACCTGCTTCTCCCTTTCCCACTCCCCCTGCTTGCACGCACAGTCCCTCTCTCACTTTCTCCTTTTGTCAAATGAATAAAATCTTAAAAAAAAAAAGAATAATAAAGGCAAAACATAGCTTTGAAATATAATATACTCAGGATATATATGAATTATGATTCTCTTTGGGATGAGTGATCAGATAAGGGCTTAGTTAATTAATATACATTTGCTGTAAAATAAAAGTATGCGATATTAGATATTTCATGCCTTTTTACCTTATATTCAGAAAACAGTAATGATCAAGTATGGGATACAATGATATGCCTCAATGCCTGTGACAAAGGAAAAAGAGAAAAAAATAATTTTCAAATTTCCAAACTACTTTTAGTCAGGTAGGCATCAGTAGAAGATCTGTAACAATCATATATTCAGCTCACACTTCTCCTGCTGTATATCTTAAGAATGTGTCTTAGGATTTTTTAAAAGATTTTATTTATTTATTTGACAGAGAGAGAGAGAGATCACAAGTAGGCAGAGAGGCAGGCAGAGAGAGAGGGGGAAGCAGGCTTCCTGCTGAGCAAAGAGCCTGTTGCGGGGCTGGATCCCAGGACCCTGAAATCATGACCATAACGCAGAGGCGTTAACCCACTGAGCCACCCAGGTGCCCCAAACTTATGTATCTTTGACAATGTTGATCTCTTCCTGTAAACTCACTTCTTAAAAACTACTCTGTTTGATCCAATCCCTCCTCACTTCTTTTCACTGCCATTATACCACAGTGGTCCAAGGCATCAACAAATATCACTTGAATTATGGCAGTAGATGCTTACCTGTGCTCCCTCTTCCTATCCATGCCGCACTTCAAGGGTACTCACTGTAAATCATGGTAATACTTTTTAATACATACACATTGATGAGGTTACCTTTTTTAAATATTTTATTTATTTATTTGACAGAGAGAGAGCACAAGCAGGGAGAGAGGGAGTGGTTGGCAGAGGGAGAGAGAGAAGGCTCCCGATTGAGCAAAGAGTCTGATGTGGGGCTCCATCCCAGGACTCTGAGATCATGACCTGAGCCTAAGGCAGAGGCTTTAACCCACTGAGCCACCCAGGCACTCCTAGGATGTTTTTAATTTAAAAAAAAATGGCTGTCCATATTAGCCTAAAATTATGTTTAGTTTTCAAAGACTGAGACCATAAAAATTACAAAAAAAGGAAATTAAGATTTTGAACAAAATGTAAAAAACACATTCTTAATATCTTACCTTCAAAAGCAAAATAAAAAAAATCCTTAAGATGAACAGTTAAAAAAAAATTATTTCAACCTTCTATTCAGCAAATACAGCACCTGAAATAAGTTTTCAAGAATAGTGTTATTCTACTTATTAATCTGTCTTGTGAAATAGATTTTTAAGACTGAAGTGTAGACTATTTGTGTTTATTCAGTGATTAAACTGATTTGTAATTACCGAAAATGTAGGCAAAGTGATCATTGACATTAATACTTTCCATATATTTTATTACCTTTGCAATATCAACATTTTTCATGATGCAAACTTAATGAGATGCTCTTATTGGAGTCAGAATACCTACAGAATTTTTTTTTTAAAGATTTTACCTATTCATCCGACAGAGAGATCCCAAGTAGGCAGAGAGGTAGGCAGAGAGAGAGAGAGAGAGAGAGAGAGAGAGAGAGAAGCAGGCTCCCCGCTGAGCAGAGAGCCCGATGCGGGACTCAATCCCAGGACCCCGAGATCATGACCTGAGCGGAAGGCAGAGGCTTTAACCCACTGAGCCACCCAGGTGCCTCAGAATAACTACAGAATTTTAAAAATAATAAGATACAAAGTATAACTTTAGATGCTGGAGTTGCTACTATTTGTATGCTTTCATCTAACTATATACACATATAAAAGATTTGATAATAAATAATTTTGCTCCATTGCTTGTTGGTAAAATGTGGGTAATTGGAGTAAATAGTAGATTTTGAAAATTCAGGTACATTCATATTTACCACTATTTTAGACTGTATCTAATAAGTTAAAATTACTTTTTTCTTGTTTACTTTATAATGACTAATTTTTCTAAATATATTTATGAACTTGAGGCATTGTTTTCAGAGAAAATCCAGGCTCTTTCATATGAGACCTCTGGACATACTTACCTAACAGTTTCAATCTTCTCTATCTAAAGCCAACTTTGGATTTTCCTGCTGTGTCTCTGAGGAAAAGCATCCCTGCCTTGCTTAGAGATTTAATCCTACCTCTGTTTCATCTCCTCTCTCAGGCTTCCTTTTTCCTGCATCCTTTTAATTTTTCTCTATTCACAAATTTTCTTCAAAGTAAATGCATGTTCAAATTTCTTCTATTTTAAAACAAATGAAATATGATAAAATTGCCTTTCAGCACCAAATACTTTCAAAGAAAATTATTTATTGACTGTTCGCCCTTCCTTACTAGCAGATTCCCCTATCTGCTGGAAATACATAGGTCTGTATTACCTATTCTAGGAAACCCTCGTCATCCCAAAGCACCTCTCTTATATCAAACAGAAACATGAGTTATATTAGTTTCCTCCCTTTTCCCCAGGGATTACATCCAATTATTATCTCTCAAGGTTTGTTGGTCATACTTTTTTATCATCATTCAAGTCTGTCTCTCTTTTTTACAGGCATTTTTATTGTTACTTTATATCGGTTTTCACCTGCCTATGTAAAGAGTTCTCTCTATTGTATCCCTTTTCTAAGCTTGTTCCATTTTAGACTTTAATAATAGAGACCTTGCTAAAATGTATATTTTATTGTGATCTTCTTTCTTAAAACACTTGAGTGCCTCTTTTGGTACTGATCAACTTGTTACATCAAAGTTTGGACATATCTTACCTGACAAAGCCCTTTGATACCCATACAGGGTGTCATTGAGGTTAACAGTGAACTTAAGAAAGACCATGTTCTTACAGAGTTTACATTCCAGAGAAGGAAAATCAATATCAAACAAATAAAACTTAAATCAAGGTGAAAGATGGTACATTTCGAAGTATGTTAGGTAGAGCTTCAAGAGATCTCTCTGTTGAACACAAACCTGAATGAAATGGGCAATAAGCCCTGCTATGGCTGGGGGGAAGAATAATGTGTTGAGACTATGTTTAGTGAGAGTCTAGAGGTAAAGGGAAATCCTATAGTATAGTAGACTCTTCAAGGATATTGTAGAGGGTTTTTGTTGTTGTTCTTGTTTGAATTATTAGTATTTGTTTGTTTTTGTTTTTACTCCTAGATTTTATTTACAACATTGGAGGATTTTGACAGAATAATATAAATAAATCATGGGGTTTTTTTTGTGTGTGTGCAATTTGGAGACTGTATTTAAGATTATAGAGGCAACATAGGTGACTGCTGAGTTCGTCTGCTCCCACAGATGCACTCAATACAAGGCAATATATGGAGCAATTCTCTATGAAAGAAATCCAGAAACTACTGTGTGACTTCCACAAGTGGGTTGAATGAGAAAATACTTTCAAAAGGGTCCTGGCATGCTTTTCTCGCCCTTCTTCCAACTGTCTGTCTTCAGAAGGGCTAGCCCCAGCTATACCCCCAGGGCTCAGCACAGATGGAGCCTGCAGAACACCCATCTCCCAATCCTTCCCTGAAAGGGGTTTATCTGCATACTTTAAAGACTGCATCCTATCACCCACAGGCTTTTTTTATTTTAATTAACATATAATGTATTATTTGTTTCAGGGGTACAGGTCTGTGATTCATGGCCCACAGGCTTTTAATTCAGCTGGCATCTAGGGTCTATCTTAAATCCTCCCCAGGGAAGGAAAGTCAGCGGATACCTCCTCCACCCTCTCCTTCCAGCCAAATTGCTAGTATTTTCCTGGAAGATGTTTATATACCTGTCTGCACAACAGTTTTACACCCTTGCCCTAGGAATGGGTTCCTGGGTAGCCCAGCTCTGATAGCTAATGGAGCTTCCATTTACAAGTCCTACAAGGACTGAGAGAAAGAAAGAAGCAGTTGTGAACAGGCTATCTACCTAGGGCTTAGCACTGAGGGAGCAGACAAAAGCTCCCATCTCCCAGGAATTCCCTTAAGAAAACTTATCTCCATACTTGAAAGGTGCAGCCGGAGACCCAGGCTTCTAATTAAAGCACATTTAGGCATTGGCTATAAAGCCATCAGAATTTTTTTTTTTAAGATTTTATTTATTTGACAGAGAGAGATCACAAGTAGGCAGAGAGGCAGGCAGAGAGAGGGGGAAGCAGGCTCCCTGCTGAGCAGAGAACCAGATGTGGGGCTCGATCCCAGGACCCTGAGATCATGACCTGAGCCGAAGGCAGAGGCTTTAACCCACTGAGCCACCCATGCGCCCCAAGCCATTGGAATTTTTAAGAGAGAAGTGACATGAATTTGGTGGATAATGTGATGGGGAGGAGAATTGAAGAAGAGATACTAGTAGCAGTTTACTTAGTAAAGGCACAAAATAATGGTAGATTTGACCAGAGTGGTACAAGTCAATCATTTAAGACTCGGCAGACATTTTTTTTTAAGTTCAGAATTTACCAATAAATTGGTTATGTTGTGTGAGTGCAAGGAAAAGAAGTTTAAACAAAAGGCACTCAAGGTGAGATCAGTAGGGAAGAGAGAACATCTACTCTGTAGAGAAACAGAATTCAAGACAGGATAGAATCTTAAGGAGATATAATCAGCTATGACTAACATTTTTGTTAGTGGCTGAAAGAAGTTTGAGGATCAACTATTAGGTCTGAGTGCTTGAACAGCACTGGTGACCCTGTTACTGGCAACTTGAGGGATGATGGGGCATTTCTTATGCATATCTCTAAATTCTGTTCTTCTGTTTGACAGAGTGTATTGATTGAGAATTCATCTTGACAAGAATTTATTTAAATGTTCATTTCCACAGGATAAAAATCGTAAGGTGTCTTAGAACAGAACTCTTATAAAATCTGCTTTTTGAAGTTTTTGCTTTAACTATGTTATTTTTCTCCTAATGATTTCTTCTTGAAATATTTGATAATCTTTAATATGTCTAGATGAAAGATGATTTTTGCAAATATTACTGAAGATGATTTTTCATGAATCTTATTGATCATGATTTTATAAATTTTATCCGTGTGGGTTTTAGCATAGTAAATTTTTACTTAATTTCCTAAGAGTTGAAAAAATTCCAAATATTTTTAAGGTCCATGTTCTAAATGGAATTAAATAGCTAAACTTTAAATGTAGTTTTAGCTATTGATTATTTTGATAAGTATTATGAATGCTTGTAGACCAAACAAGTCTATAAAGATTAAAATTATAATGCTATACAATTGATGTTATTTTGGCATGTGATGTTATTTAAATTTTTATAAATTGTTTACAGTTGTTCTAATTGTTACAGGATTTTTGTCTCCTGTTCTTGGTCATGCCACATTGAAGAATGAAGAGGTAGACCAGATGAAGAGTAGATGAAGAGTGGTGGTCAGCAAAACAGAGTTTACTGAGTAATAGTACAAAACTCCTGGGGAAGGAGGGGGCCCAGGAGGGTTACCACAGTTTAGGGGTTTTTATGAGCTCTTTTGTGGAAATTTCTTAAGCAGTCAGGTTGTGCCAAGTCAGGGCTTTGGTATGTATCCGTCTAGCTATTAGGTTTATGTCTATGTGCTGATGGTCTTTTTTTGACATCTGTGGGCTTATGTCTTAACTGGCCCTTGGCAGTGATATTGACAAATGCTTTTGTGGTTAATTGTCTTATTTTAGGACATTTTGCAGAAGTTATTTCTACAAGGGCTGCAAAGCAGATTGTCAGTATGGTCCTGTCTAAGCTGCAAAACAGGATGGCATTACTCTTTTATCTTAGCTGTCCTAACTCTATATTTTCTTGTTGGGGACCCTGGCCCCTAACTGTCCACTTAACTGTCTAACTAACTCCTAACATTATTAGCTCTAACATACCCCTCATTTACAAAAACTGAATTGAAATTTCCTTTTTATTTACCTATTTGAAATTGTTTTATAATTGGTTTATAATTAAATGATTAAAATCATTTATTATTACAATATTATTTCCTTTTGATAATATCTACAATTCATAAGTGATTGGTGCATGACAATTTAAAATATAAATCAGAACCTTTTCTAAAATATTGTTGAATCTAACCAGAATATACAAATATTATTTATAAATCAGAATTTCTTTTGTTGTTATTATGCTGATTAGATACGATGGTATTCTACACAGTCAATGGATAACTGATCATGCCACCAATACAAAGCGCTAGACAAGATACTGACGATGTAGAAGGTGGTTATTGAATTTTCCAAATTCAAACCTGAAGGAAAAGCTAAATAGTTGTTTTTTATGAATATCTAGGCAAATTGAATTTAAATTTAATCATCTGCATATGTGATTATATTAAATGTGTGTGTAATATTAAAATTGAACAAATCAGTATTTTATAATACATGATACATTCTGAAATATTCTTTTATGGTCAATTTATTTCATTTTTAAAAATCTCTTTTGTCAACTCATTAAATTGATTGTATTTTTCTCTTAATGGCTTCCAGTCTGCCACTCAAAGATGCTAACCTGAAGTATAAATTACTGGTGATTTAGATAATTACTGAGAGATCAGGTATTAATACCAGAAGAGAAGGAAATATTTTTAGTTCTTTGCCACCAGGATACTTTTAAGAAGAGATTAAAACTTTGCCCCTAGGAGACTGCCATTGGGTAGCTGACAATGAGACTGACAATTTTGAATCTTGAAATTTCTCTGAGCATCTTTGGCTAAGGAGTCCTATTCTACCACATCTGAGGGAGCCAGCCCTCCATTTACCATATAAATATTTTCAAAACTGTATTATCAAAATTAGATACTGATTTTCCTCCAGATTCTCCTCCCTCTTACCACCATGTCTTATTGCCAACAAGTACAAAATTAACTAGATTCCAACATAATCTTGAACATAGATATCCAGATTTATTTTAGAAAGAGATAGCCTATGCAGGGAAAGTCCAAACCCACAACTTATTTATATTAGGATTCTGAAGAGCTTATGTGGAAGTCAATTTCAAGAGTGTGAAAGTAAGTAAGAAGAAATACTAGGCTTAGTGCAGCCAATTTCTTTAATATGGATACAGTTACCTAGAATTTCAGATTTACTTTGTTGATTTATGCACACGCACACTGAGTTACTATTTTAGTATTTTGTCTACTTATAACTTGAACTAACTAGTGGCCTACAGTTAATGTCCTTTAGTTCCATCAGTCAGATTCCTTTATTTTTTTAAAAAAATATTTTATTTATTTATTTGACAGAGAGAGAGTCACGAATAAGCAGAGGCAGGCAGAGAGAGAGGGGGGAAGCAGGCTCCCTGCTGAGCAGGGAGACTGATACAGGGCTTGATCCCAGGACCCTGAGATCATGACCTGAGCCAAAGGCAGAGGCTTTAACCCACTGAGCCACCCAGGCGCCCCTCCTTTACTTTTTTTTTTTAAAGATTTTATTTATTTATTGGTAGAGAGAGAGACACAGATGACCTGAGAGAGGGAACATAAGCAGGGGAAGTGGCAGAGGGAGAAGCAGGCTTCCTGTGGAGCAGGGAGCCTGATGTGGGGTTTGATCCTAGGACCCTGAGATCATGACCTGAGCTGAAGGCAGACACTTAATGACTGAGCCACCCAGGCACCCCCATCATTCAGATTCCTGAATAGCAGTTAATTTCTTCTTTCCCATCCTTTCTTTTTCCCCACAGGGTGAAAAATAGCAGTCTACCACTAAACAAACATTGTACCCATTGCCTACTGGGACAGGACTGTGGCTTTCTGGGTTACAACTGTGTTTGTATTCAATGCAGTGTAGGTATATTTTGAAATAAAACAGATCATTATGATTTTTTATAAAGTCAGAAGGTGGGATCTTTAGTTGGAGGTGACCAAATCTCACTATCATCAAACTGCACCATTTCATTATGTTTTTAAGATTTGTATCACTTTCCAAAATTATCTATTTTTTTAAATTTTTCACTGTATTTTTACTCACTAAAACATCATTCACATGAGAGCAAGAAACATGGTGCTTGCTCATGCTGTATCATCCCTAGCCTTAGAACGGTGGATAACCAAAAACTAGTGGTCTATAAATATGGATGGATGAGTAAATGAAGGGATGGATGAATGCTACATTAAGAGAATAAGACAAGAGATGTGTGCCAGATCCCCTAGGACCTATCTATGATAATGGCTTTAAATTTGAAGGATATTAGGATTTATTAAATAATTTGAGAACTAAATTGTTTAAATTTAGTTTAAACAATTTTTAAAACAATTTAAAGTTTTTAAACAATTGTTTAAATTAAAATATGAACTAAATAACATATCTTACTTCTGTTCTTAGAAATACTACTTTGACAACTGAGGAAAATCTGTCCCAAGAATGAGGGCAGGCTAAGAACAAGACGGCTAAGAGCAGGATAGAATCCTAAACTAAATTATATGTGAGATGCAATAAACAAACAAACAAACAAACAAATGAAGGAATAAATAAATAAGTTTTGAGGGGAGAAATATATTAAACCTAGTATGAAATATTTAAGATAACTAGCAGGGCAAAGAAAATTATATTAAGTATATTACAGGTTTCTGTACTTATTATCTTATTTTCAAAGCACTTGAGATTTTATGTTTTGCAGTGGTTTATATTTCCATAGCAATAATTAAGTATTCATTCAGTATAGTGGCATTTTTTCCCACATAATAGTTCTGAGAGTATGAATGCATATAAAGACCTTTAAATACTTTTTTAAAGTTACATAATTACACATGTTATAATAGCTTATATTTCTATCCTTGAATTTCTTCAAATATTTCATCTTCAAATATTTTTGATAGCATGGTAATAGATTCTCCTAAATATATAATTGATAGATAAACTACCTAAAATTCGAGTCATACCTACCTAATATTAGAGATTAATAATTATTCTTAAGTAATATTTTGAATGGACAGTTTTTCTATAATTTAATTATAAAATTTTGTTTTAAAACCTCCTATATTAGTGTTATGGTTATATTGGGATTTAGATACATTCAGGTTATACTTCACTATAACATTTAATTATTGGAAAGTTCTTTCAGGCTAAGAGATGTTGAATGCTTTATTACTCAGTGATTTCAGTTACGAAGGAGAACTTTATAAATTATTCCAAATGGAAATAAGTCAGGGTTCATGAGGTACCAGATCACCTTCTTCTTTTGAACCTCCTGGGCTTGGACAAACAGAAAACCCAGCACAAGCCCTAAGCTTCATGGATACCTGGCTTAGAAGTGCCTTATTCAAAAAGCTTTAAATCCATCTTGAGTGTTTGGAATCTACCAAAGACCACAGAGATACCTCAGCTTAGACTTGGGTCTGTTTGGCCCTAAATTTACCTTTCTGCATTTTGGAACTTTCACTGACACCACTATCATAGTAGGTTTCATTTCTCTGCCATTTCATGCAATTATTCAGACAAGCCAGTCATATCCTCCTGTGGGACCAGGGGTTACTCACTCCCTTCATGCTACAAAGACTGCCTCCCACAGCTCCTGCTCCTTTACTGGGAACTTAAGTACAACTCCTGTGTGGCATGTTGTGTTTTCCTCCCTGCACGGAATGTACATGATTAATAAATTGCTATTGGCCTCATTTGTCTGGTGTTAGGTATCATGTGTTTGGCCATCCCCCATAACTCTAGGTGGGAATCCTTCCCTCATTGTAAACTTGTCACAGGGGCTATTTCAGTGTGGCTGCTTAGAAGTCAGTAACCTTCAGTTCTTGAAATTTATTAGTATTTCACCATGAAAGATCTATTTCTGCTCTTGTCTTTGTGTACATTAACTTGACTATATTTGTAGAATTTTATTGCAAATTGCCAAAAGGTGCTTTAAAAAGTGATTTCAGGGGCACCTGGGTGGATCAGTGGGTTAAAGCCTCTGCCTTTGGCTCAGGTCATGATCTCAGGGTCCTGAGATCGAGCCCCGCATTGGGCTCTCTGCTCGGCGGGGAGCCTGCTTCCCCCCTCTCTCTTTGCCTGCCTCTCTGCCTACTTGTGGTCTCTCTCTCTGTCAAATAAATAAATAAGATCTTTAAAAAAAAATAAAAAGTGATTTCAAAGGTTTCTACTGTTCATAGAGACACATATATACAAATATATATATATATATGTATACACACACAACAGCAACAAATGTGGTGCTTAAAGATTGTAAGGTTAGATGATCTGTGAACTAGGCAAGGAATTCTTACTTTCTAGAATGAATTCTTAATCTCTTTAAAATAAAAAAAAAAA
>CM052809.1:118515529-118561153 GCA_028533885.1 Nasua narica
AAAAAAAATAGTGTTTGAGATAGTGTTTCTCATCAGAGCATTTGGCATTTGGGGAGAGAGAATTTTCCCTTCTGCAGGACACTCTCATCCATTGCAGAACATGTAACATCTCTGGTCCTTTGTCACAGTAGGAACTCCCAATCATTGGGACCACCAATAATTCTGTCAGTTGATTGCAACTACATCTGGTTGGTATAACTCCTCATAAAGACAGTTTGAACCTCTATATAGTCTGTTCTAGAGTGTATCATCTAGTAGAATCCTTTTTGTTTTATTTATTTATTTAAATATTTTATTTATTTGAGAAGAGAGTGTGTGTAAGAGCACATGCAGGAGCAACGGTACAGAAGGAGAGGGAGAAGCAGGCTCCCCACTGAGCAGGGAGCCCAATCAGGACTCGATTCCAAGACCCCAGGATCGTGACCTGGGTCCAAAGGCAGTGTCCAAAGGCAGACATTTAACTGACTGAATCACCCAGGTGCCTGCAGGCTCCTTTTGAATATTGTCGAATTCCCAAGCTATTTCTATGTTTTTCCTTTGGTCCCATTAAAAGTGATGACTCTTTCTAAAAGTTGAATTTCTCTCTCTTTTTCTCTCTTTCTTTCTTTTTCCCCTGTTTCTGCTGCTATGACTTATCCTCCTGTGACAATATACAGCAAGGAATCACATTCTCATGGACTTCAGGAAAACTCTTGACTACTTGGAATTCAATTTAACACATTAGCCAATCTACCAATAATTCTTCTGACATTGTATAATATAATTCTTCTGACATCATTTCTTCATCAGCTTCTCCTTCCCCTTTTCCTCTTCTGGCTCTAGTCAGGAAAACAGAAATCACATTAGTTGTTTTAAGAAAGTTCAGATAAAGAATTTTTTGAACAGATAATGGAGGGATGAAAGAAAAAAAATAGGTGGGCACTAAGGTATCAGAGAGACCATAACTGCAAGAAACAACTACCAGCCACGGAATCAGAAGGAACAAATGGATAAAGTATAGGACTGAAAAAGACCCTGAAGAGCTGAGACTCAGAACCAGAAGACAAGGCACTGCCAAGCTGGTGGTAGTGTCAGTGTTAAGTAGAGCACTGAGACATTCTCTTCAAAGTTCAGCTAAATCAGCAGATAAGGTATGAAACATATTGTCAGAGAAGTATGTAAGACACAATGTGGTATAGAAGTTAAACCCATAATAACTGTAGCTTGCTAAGATCACTTGCATCCAGAAATCAAGATGTGATAGTAGGGTTGGCTTCTATTACCATCTAAGTAATCAAATGAAGAGTTTGTTTCCCACCCCTTCTAGTTTGTAAGGATTGATTATCCTGGTCTCCATGAGGTGGAAAAAGGAATAATTTACATTAAAGTTATGAATTCTACCAGTTCATTTGAGCTTTTAATGCAGATGGAGCAGCAAGCAAGGAAGGACATGACTCTATGGGTGAGTAAACTTTCTGGAGTATAGTTAAGTGCTAGGGATCTTGCTACAAAATGAGGACAGGAAAGAGTAAGTCTGTAACTAATAGAATTTACTGAATTACCTGTGGGTGCTTCCAAACTTGTGACAACCATCAACTGGCAGTTGCAGTGACCATGGACTGACAAGGGCTAGGTAAGGTGGTGGTCAGAACCATCAGGAATTCCTGTCTGCACCACTCTTACTCAACAAGAAAACCAGACAGCTGAAGTGCTAGCCCAGGGTAAGGGTGACTAGAGAAATGAGATGGATATTGCCTACAGCCTTGGGAGTAATTGTCACAGCAGGCATCATAGCTTCTTCTATTTCTGGTGTCACATCATTCTAGATATTATGTTTTACTGTTAACTTCAAAGTCTCCAAAACAGAAGGAATTCATTTTAAAGCATAGGCAGATTTGAAAGAATGGACAATAGAAGGCAATGTAGAGACACCACTCCCTATCTTCTTGGTCTCCTCTGAGACCAGTTGCAGCCAGAAGACATTTTCTATGCCCACTGATAGCATCCCATCTCAAGTTCTTGTGTCAGAGTTTATCTGAGGGAAGGCTTTCTACAGTGCCATAGGAGATAGCTAGATCTGTAAGTGCTGGGATTCAAATCATGGGACTGGGGCCCTCACCAGCTGGTTTGGTGTCTTTGATGAAGTTTAATGAGACTGGTTATAGCAGTGTGGAATCAGTTCTAACCAGAACCCATTGGTCGAGTCATTGCTGAAGTGGTATTGACATGATTAAGCAGGAGAACATAAAGGAGCATGTGGTTATTCCTCCTGCAGTATGCAGGTAGTCCCCTGGGTGTTCCCATTGGATGAGTTAAAGTGGTCGTAACCAGTTGATAAAGGAAAGAGGTGTTGGCAGAGTCCCCATACTAGCAGCACAAAAAGAATACAAAAGGGTGAGCTTCAAGACACAATATCTTAAAATTATCATATTTTTGAATAGTCTCCTGATTTGTTTCTCAGGATTCTGATTTTATTCTTTAACACTAGAACAGTTTTTTAATCAATGGTTAATTATTAGCTGATAAGAATGCCTTTGAGAAACGTTTGTGTGTTTTCCCAGGATATAGAATCCTGTTTTAGTCTGTTGAGGCTGTTATAACCAAATAACATGGACTGGGTATCTTCAGCTCTTCTCACTGTAACCTCCTGACAGAGAGAGCTCTGGTATCTCTTCCTCCCTTATGAGGTCACTAATCCCATCATAGTGACTCCACATTCATGATCTCACCTAAATTTAAAATTTGTTTTCTTTGCTTGTTTGTTTGTATAGTGGTAAGTCTTCTCTAATCAATTCATCTCATTTCAGAAGAAAGTCTCTGGATTCTGTGTTAAATCAATATATAGAATCCTTTAAATACAGTGTTAATAAATATAGTGCCACTAACAGTTTACAATGGAATTCACTGTAGTAGATGGTGGCAGGGGACATCTTGTGGTCAAAATAGCAAGTGAAGTTCTTTGAACAAAATTAAGAAATATCAGAAGACTATCACAATATGTATGAAAAAGAAAATGAGGAAAGACAGATATAAGACACAATAGACATAACACTAAGGGAACTAACCATGTAACTATTACATATAAGAATACTTATCAGAATTGACTTACACAATTGAAAAGTGAAAAGAAAATTTATAAAAAATGAAACGAAGACTTTTCATCTAAAATATCCTACTTTTAGGTTGATGTAAAATTATCCAGGTGCATTACTTTCTATTATCTGAGTTCTAATTTCCAATCAGTCATTGAATCTGGTCACTTCTCATATTCTCTTCCAATATTGTACTTTAATAATACAAAATATCCAGAAGTTAAAAAGAGAGAGAGAGAGAGGGAGGGAAAGAGAGAGAGAGAGAATGATTAGGATTTTTAACTTATCACATAGGTTAAGTAATTTTTTGTTATATTTACTTCTGTCCATTTGTATCTGTCTGTATCCTCTATTTACTTATGCAATTACATTACTGAACCATATCACATTTTCTGCATATTGTACATATAGAACTTTACTCTAGTAATGTATCTTCTAAGTATATTTCCTATCTGAAAGTGATGCTATTATTACATGTAAAACATTTTTTTTTAGATTTTATTTATTTATTTAACAGAGAGGGAGAGATCACAAGTAGGCAGAGAGGTAGGCAGAGAGAAAGAGGGAAGCAGGCTCCCCGCTAAGCAGAGAGCCTGATACAGGGCTCAATCCCAGGACCCTGAGAACATGACTGGAGCCAAAGGCAGAGGCTTAACCCACTGAGCCACTCAGGCACCCCCATGTAAAACATTTTAAAATAGTATCATTTAAATCCCATTCTGTATTTAAATGTTCCCAACATTCTCAAAATTTTTCTCTAGAATTGATTTGTTTTCAAATGAGGATTCTATCAAAACAAAAGTATTGCAAGTACCTCTTTTATTTCTTTAGTCTACATTTTTCTCTTCTCCCTTCTGTAGCTTTTTGGAGTATTTCTCTAAAGTATTTGTTGTGAAATTTTTCAAACATATGATATTAGAAGTATTTTCATAGTGAATATTAATATACTTATCACCTACACTGCATCATGAATATTCAACCTAATTTTATCATATATCTACTTATAACTTCATTCCTATATTCATCCTTCATTCCACCATAATTGGCATTGGCCAGTTACTTTACCATTGAGAATGGCCCAAAAATCTGTAAAAATGTGCAAATGGGGCTGATGATTGCCCAGAGCATCCTGTGCTAGGATGACTAATTGAAGTTTAATTAATTGTGATGATTGATTAAATCTTTTTTTAATTAATTAATTAATTTTTGATCCATTAAATATGATTGCCAAAAGGTCTGGAAAAGGGGTGACTTTCTCTAGCAGCATGACTTCTGGCAACAGATGTGGAACAACCACTTCTTTCAGGTAGAATATACAAGAGTTTCCATTTTTATCTCCATCCTGTAGGAAGGAGGTTTCAGTAGCTATGCTGAATTCGTGAATCCGTATGGCTTCCGTGACCCAAGATACAGAAGGTAACTTGGTATAAAAAATTCAGGAATTGTCACTCCAATGACACGTTGTGGGACCAAGAGCCAAAAGGTGCAACTTATGACAATAACTTTACAAGCTAAAGATTCTAATAGCCAAGAAACAAAGTTTTTAAAGCCTGTACAGTGAAAGAGTATCTTTCATAATGGGAGTGGATGTTGAATTGAAATTTATACAGATACTCTGCCTTTGGTTGAAGGGAATCTCATTCAATATGGGCTAATTTGCAAGTAAGAAACTAAGTTATCTTAAGTAAAATTTGTAGCCCCTTCAAAAAAAATCCTAAAAGATAATGGACTTGTTTTAACCTTCTAAGCATTGAGAGTGTCAATAGCTCTTTCTCAGCAATGTCAGGGTTGAGGTGGCCCTCAGTTTATCACATAGTTATCAGAAATTTTAAATGAGGTAGTTGCTCTTTGCTTTGTGGAAGAAACAATGCTTATCTCTTTTTGGATGAACTCCTTTGCGAATATTTTTATGTTCTGAATGAGTATGTGAAATTAGCTTCCTCAGAGAAGAATGTCTTCAGTATACATTTCACATTTATGCTTGTACTTCTGAATAGAAATTAGATACAGTTAAGAAATTGCCTGCAAACACTGCATGAACTGTCAAAGCTATCGGCCACCCTATGTATAGTTAGATAAAGTATATGCTATCTCTTCATCTGAGTAGATGTTGAAAGAGATATTGAAGAGAATATATTAGTCCAAACTATAACAGCAAAATGTTTACCAGTTGCTGAGTGGATATTGTCAATAGTCCCATAATATTGAGAACATCAATGGGTAGGGCCATGGCATTAAGTGGCATTAGGGTTGTTGTGATCTATGTGAGGTTCCATCCATTCTTTCCAAGTTCAAGAACAAGTCAGATTGGACTGTAAGTGGAGAAGTGGGAATAATTACTCCTTCATGGAATAGGTCTTCTATGATGATTTTTAATCCTTGATTGATTTACACTGTTTTGTATTAACTATTTTGTCTGTGGGAGAAGGTTCACGGGTTTTTATTTTGTCAAGCCAATTTACAAGTGTCCAAGACTTAATTTAATTAATTTATTACTTATTAGAGAAGAGTTCCCATGTGCACTATGAGATATTTTAGGGTAATGAGTGCTATGACTAAGGGGAATTTAAGCAAGGTAATAGTTATAGTAGTTAAGATGAGGCAAGCCTATTTGTCTTCTACTTTATGTTCAGTAATTTCCCTAAGATTATAGCAGCACCTTGTTTAAATTTAGTGGGCTCCTCAAGTATAAATTAAATTTGAACATCTGTATTTTTCTAGGTTTTTTTTAAAGATTTTATTTATTTATTTGAGGACTTAGAGAGATCACAGAGGTAGAGTGAGAGAGAGAAGCAGACACCCACTGAGCAGGGAGTCCAATGTAGGGCTGGATCCCAGGACCCTAGGATCATGACCTGAGCTGAAGGCAGATGCTTAACCAACTGAGCCACCCAGGCACCCCTGAGCACTTGTATTGATTAAGGCCATGAAGACTTGCCAACTATACATTTTAGCAGATATTAAAGTTAAATCAGAATCTATGTTTTAAAGGTGGGAAAACCAATCTGTGCCTTTTAATCTTTTTATTGTATAAATTATTTTAGTAAATCTTATATTTCTTTGGGTCACATTGGGTCAAATTCCTTTCTTCTTTTCCTTTCCTTTCCTTTCCTTTCCTTTCCTTTCCTTTCCTTTCCTTTCCTTTCCTTTCCTTTCCTTTCCTTTCCTTTCTTTCTTTCTTTCTTTCTTTCTTTCTTTCCTTTCTTTCCTTCCTTCCTTCCTTCCTTCCTTCCTTCCTTCCTTCCTTCCTTCCTTCCTTCATTCCTTCCTTTTTCTCTTTTCTTCCTTTTTTTCCTTTCTCTCTCTCTTTCCTATTACTCACTCATATTTATGTTTCTTCCTTCAGAGAGCCTCAAATCAGGATCATCAAAGTTAAATGCCTCCCTCATGATAATGATGAATTAAGTACTTAGCTCTGCATAGGGGTGCCATAAGTGTTTTTTCTTATAACTCTGAGGATCAGCTTATTTTTTGGTGACAAAGGCATAGGTAACAGTGGCAATAACAAAGTTCCTTTGAAGGAACCTAGCGAACCGTCTACTTTTAAAAATGTAGATCTTAGCAATTTGAATAGTGACTGTTTTTCCTCCAAAAAAGCAAAATATCTAACAGGTCCAGATATCACACATGATAGAACTTTTTTATCTGAGTGCTCTGTAGAATGGCAGCCAATATCAGATTGAGGCACACAAGCAATTGCCATAAGGTAAGACTCATTCTTCTGCATCAAATGTTAGGCATAGCATATGCTGGAATTGAGACATGCAGTTTCGTCTAAGACACACAGATAGTTATGGGCCAAAGTATATGACCCAGGACTACTATAAGTAGGGCCTCAATCCAGTACACTTCTTTCTAAATACCAATTATCAAAACTTGTGACTTAGGTGGGCAATATCTATAACAGGAACTGGTAGTACTCAGCAAATACAGTATAGGGCAGTGCCTGTCAAAGTTCTAGCCAGAACATAGCAGCTCAAATGCTTTAAGCAGACATCAAAGCCAGTTAGGGAGCCAAATTAGAGAAGGAAGATCATCATCATGACCAAGGACGGTCATCATTTACACACCTTGATCACTGTGTGCGTTCATACATCAAGACCAATAACACCACACACGCACCGAGGGAATCTAAAATATTTATAACTCACATATTGAGACTTTTTGAAGAGGACAGAGTGACTCACAAGTAGGTCCAAAAATGGATTGAGAGAGCAGAGGAAGAAGATTGGTTGGGACTTTTTACTGTTTGAGAATGGGCCTAGAGTGAGGATTCTTACATGGGCAGGGATTTGCAACATTTGAATTTCCTACTAAAGTAGGAAGCATCCAGGCTTTTTTAGCTCCTTCAGATGTGGGTCAGAATAGAAAGAGAGAGAGAGAGGTGGGCCTAAAATATATCAGTACTCAAACATCAAAAAATATAGTCAGACTCTGTATAACAACTGTGTCTGGAAAATAAATACTGCCAAAATGTTCCGGGAAATGCCCAGAGTTACCAGTAATGTTTCATTTATTAGTATTTCTAAGGAAATTTAATTTGTTTTAAAGAGATAATATTAGACTAAAGTAAAAGAACCGAATTGGTGCATTCTTGTGATATAAGAAATTAAATAAATGTACTGCTGTATTATTCTCAGTTTGTGTGCCTAGCGCATATTTTTACACAAAATTAAATTTACTCTTGTGGATACATATACAGATAAATAGTACACAAAGCTATTGTTAATATTATTAAAAATTTATTCAATTTTTATGCCCTTTCAAACTAGATTAAAATGAATTTTAGTTATTATCTAATTAATATTTTTGAAATCACCTTTCAGAAGTGTTTAAGTGATTTATTTTATGTCACCAAATAAGAGTTAGAATATGATATTCTCAATATATTGCTCTTCTAATACAATGTTTGGAAAGTTACAATGCCCTTGCTCCACCAGGGTCATCAATTCCTTCATTTTTGTGATGAATATGATCAGGTACATCTATGTAATTTTTATATATAGTAAAAAAAATTCTATAGTATTACCTTACTGAAGGGATTAATTGTATTCAAATATATGCAAACATTTTATATCTAGACATGATATATTTAGAAAGAAAAAAACATATACTAAACATATTCAGAAGAATTTAACATTCACATACACATATATAAAACTTACTGGCTCATTTTAATCAGCAATAATGATCATTTTACTTTTTAATACATGTATTCTTGTTCTAAAGTACTCAACATTAAATTAAATTATTCATCCACTTCCTCTAAGCATACAATGACATATTGCCTACCTTAATATTAGTCTTTTTATTAGTTCAATAAAATAGTTCAATATCTTAACATGTTCAATTAAGAAACAGTTGCATTCATTCACAAAGGTACATTAAGTTTAATTGTGAATTCAAACCCTACTTGATCTTCCAACCACAAAACATAAAAGTAAAATCCACAGACCTACAGTACATATTTAATTTCCATTAAGTAATTTTTTTAGTATTCAAACCTGTTGATGAAATACACCACTTGAAATCTAAACTGAGTCAGTTAAATAGCCTTTGTATTTTCTAGGCTCAGGGCAGTTTCATATTTAAGAACAGATCATCTTCGACTTTTAACATTTTAATTCTAATTCTAATTCAAAGTTAGTATTTGCACTTGTCACTTTAAATTGTATAAAACTGTGCTGTCTAGCGTGGTAGCCATTAACCACTGTGGTCCCAGATTCAACTAATAAAATTTTTAACAGTCAGTTTTAGTCATACTAGCCACATATCAAAGGCTCACAAGTGGCTAATAACTATCTTATTGGACAGAGTAAAAAAAAATTGAAATTAGAATATCATTTCAGAAAGTGCTATTGCACATTAATTCTGTAAGAGATGCAAGATGTAAAATGGGGACATGTGCAAGGAACTGTACATTACGTTTTAGAATAATGGCTGAATATTCAAATACCTAGTTTGTAGATTAAATAGTTCTTTAATCATGTGTACCTCAAAGTTGTTAAAAATTATCACATACTCCTTACAGTTTATATTTTTTCTTTCTTTCTTTTTAATTTAAATTCTATTAGCTAACATATAGTACATCATTAGTTTTTGGTATGCTGTTCCATGATTCATTAGTTGCATGTAACACCCAGTGCTCATCACATCACATGCCTCCTTTAATGTCCATCATATTTTTTAATTGTCTCTGAAATATCTGACATCTTTTTAAATAGCATCTTGGATATTTCATTGATTAGTTTGCCTTCACTAAGAAAATTCAGAAAATATAGAACACTACAAAGAAATTATCCCTAAAGCCCAGTAATGAAAACAGTCAGTATAAATTTGTTGAGGTATTTTTTTACTAGAACTTTGTTTTTTCTAGCATAATTTAAAAATAATTACCAATCTGTCTCTTACTGAAGGCAAACTTTCAAATATTTTGTTTATACTGTTATATATAAATCCCAGGTTACCTCACATTTTCTTAGAGTTACTCTTACCTATTTACCTATTGATGGTCACACTACATATATAAAAGTTCAAACAATATTTTTTACTTATAATTCTAATATAATAATTTCCTATCAAAATTAATTATGTAACCCCCAATTAAGCTATGATCACTTCTATGATCATAAAATAATAGAATATTAGAAGATATTAGCATTTACACTGAGAAACGTTATTCAGAGTCTGATTTTTATCTGTTCATGTATCCTTGGAAGGATGTTTTTTCAAAGCAATGGACTTATCTCTTTAAATCTGTTCTTCTTGAGAGATTAGTTCCTGGTCTTCTTATGTGATTTGCTCTTCATCTTTAAGAATGTTCTTAAAGTTAAAAGCAGCAATTTTAACAGTGTGTCCCAAAAGCAAGAGGGATTACCACTTTTATATGAAAGGATGAAATGTTACAACAGGATTACTATAACCATTAGTGAGAGATAAATTCTAGACGTGGCTGAATAGGATTTTAAACATTCTTTCATCTTTCACTGATTAACTATTATGGGGAGCTCTGACATGAGACATATTAACTGCAGAGAAGAAAGCAAAATCAAGGACCATAACTATGTTTGCAAGGTTATGTACAGCTACATATATATTTCTAGAACCAAAACCAATATCATAATGCAGAGCTGTTATATTTTCTACAAAACTGGAGACACATTAGTTTGATTTCTTTTTAAGATTTTATTTATTTATTTATTTTAAAGATTTTATTTATTTATTTGACAGAGAGAGATCACAAGTAGGCAGAGAAACAGGCAGAGAGAGAGGGGGAAGCAGGCTCCCTGCTGATCAGAGAGCCCAACGCGGGGCTCGATCCCAGGACCCGGAGATCATGACCTGAGCCAAAGGCAGAGGCTTTAACCCACTGAGCCACCCAGGCGCCCCAAGATTTTATTTATTTATTTATTTGACACAGAGAAAGACCACAAGTAGGCAGAGAGGCAGGCAGAGAGAGAGAGGATGAAGCAGGCTCCCTGCTGAGCAGAGAGCCTGATGCAGGGCTTAATCCTAGGGGTTGATCCCAGGACCCTGATATCATGACCTGAGGCGAAGGCAGAGGCTTTAACCCACCAAGCCACCCAGGCGCCCTAGTTTGATTTTCTTGGGAAGCGGTCTTGAAACAAAAACTATGTTATAGGTGCATTTGGGAGATGTAGGTGAGGGAGTAGAAAAAAATGACAGAAGAAGGGAGAATAGTCAATAAAGTATGGTTTTATGAGTAGGTTATGAGATAGACAATTGAAGCTCAATCCTCTTGGAGGTACTAGAGAAAGTATATAGATTGCATCTCAGAATTGTTCTAAGGAAATAGGAGATAAGGTTATGTAATTTCTGGCTACTGTTCCTCATGAATTGAGAGCTGGGTACAAAAAACTTAAATCTAAGGCATTCTACTGCTATTCAACTGATGAACTTAGCTAGCTCCTATGGTGCTATAAAGAAACCCTCTGTCAGAGAAGCAGGGAGACACAAGTGTTAAGGTAGAAAGCTGTCAGTATTGATGGGAAATGTCTTCAACTGAACTCAGAAGTGGCTGAGACCGTACAAAGCATTGCATCTACATTGACTTTGATATTCTACCCATGACCTACATTGAGTTCTCTCCATAATAGGGCTTTTAAAGTGATGTCTAGCCATAGTGACACTGGAAGGTAAATCTATAACCTAGAATCCCTGTGCAGGACCTACACCCAAGGTTTTAATTAACTTTATATCATTTCTTAATCAATTGTAGCCCTTACCTTTGGCTAGCATGTTGGCAGGTTGATTTTTGTTATTAAGTTTAGAAGCACCCAGAGGTACTCCAGTGAATCCTTGAGTGCCAGACTTACTCTTCCCTTTCTCATAATATAACAACATCCACAGAGTCTCGATAGCCATAGAATTCACTTACAAATACAGTAATACCTTTATTTAGTTTGCTGATGTGCCAGCATTTGGAGACCAACATGACCTGGAAACATCCATAAATTTAGTTCACTGGAAGAGATTTTCTCCCTTTAGCCAACCTATGCATGAGTGCTAGAATCACTAATACCTCAGACTAGAAGGAATGGGGATCAACTTTTGCAATTGACCCCTGACAGTGATGATAATAAGAGCCAATGCAAGCATCACCCTCTGATCACTGGATGCAAGTGTTCCAGCTACTGAGATCTCAGCAATATATAATGATAACTGTGTACACAAATATAGCATCACTTCATTTACAGAATATGTCATTCCAATTCTGTGGGATTAGGTGAACTTTTAAAAGGACATACCATTGCTATACAGGCTTACAGGTGATGTAGTTTTCAGTAGAATCAGAGGATCTCATAGTCCAATTATTGTTGCATCTCCATCACTGTAGAATAGATCCTTTGTTCTAAAGAGATGTATGTGAGATCTCATATTGTTATATCAGATACTTTGCCATCTCTCAGATAGTAGTGCTGCAAAGCACTGAGTGCAAATTTACCAAGAGCAGGAAAGACAATTCCATGTGCAAAATGTCAATCCAAGTGAGAAAAATTTGCTACCTCTTGTACATTGGAAGGTGTCTGATGATGGATCCCTGATTGTCTAATAGTATGTCTTACAGACTCTTACAACAGTCAACTCATGATGGGAATATCTGATTTTATAGTTACTTGGTGCTCCATATTTGGAGCCTCAGACTCTGCTAGGGTCTAGATAAACATCACAAGTTTATTTTCCAATACGGAGTACTTCTCTTCTGCAGAAAGCAGGGATTTACTCTGGAATGATAAAGGTTTGCATCGTGATTCACCATGATTCATTGTCTCACAAATATCTTTATCCACCTTGGGTACCTATAGTATACTTGTGCTTGCTAGGTCATATGGCCTGGGTGGAATGACAACTTATACCAGACCCTGGCTTTGCTTGAGAGATAGCTTTTATTTTGAGAACTATTTAAATATGGAAGAATTCCAAGTGACTTGTTATATTGTTTGGAACAATATTTCTAAGTGTGCTATATAATACTTTCAAAATTTCCAGGTTTCACCAATTCTTAGTCCCCTTCTCAGAAGTAAGATGTACAAGATGGGATATTTTCAGGATAAAAATCACACTGGACCCCAAAAACTTCTACCAATGTAACAGACTGCTTCTTTTTTTTTTTTTTTAAGATTTTATTTATTTATTTGACACAGAAAGAGAGAGAGATCACAAGTAGGCAGAGAGGCAGGCAGAGAGAGGAGGAAGCAGGCTCCCTGCTGAGCAGAAAGCCTGACTTGGGGCTTGATCCCAGGACCCTGAGATCATGACCTGAGCTGAAGGCAGAGGTTTTAACCCACTGAGCCAACCCAGGTGCCCCAGACTGCATATTTCTAATGACCCAGCATGCTTGTGTTTAAATAAGACACCAAGACTTGTCACTTTCTGTTTTTCATGCTTGATTAACAAAACACATTTAATTAAATAGGCTTTCATGATGTTCACAGAATATCAGATGGCCATGGTTGCTTCAGATTGTATGTTGAGATGGAGATCATGGGAGGTAACTTTCACCTGGGCCAAGAAATCCCTTTTGATTGACTTTTCTGAAAGGGATAGACAAGAAAAAAAATTACCAAATCAATATCTGATTACCAAATACTAGAAGCTGTGTTAATCTGTCTATGAAAGGTACTACATTTGATATAACAGCTACAGTTAGGGCTAGCAATTAGATAAATATAGAAGAGTCTGCTCTCATTCAACATGACACATGTTGTTTTTCCAGAGGCCATACTGGTGAACTGAGTGTTAATCACATGTAAACCATCAGCCATGTCCCTTTTAAATATTTAGAAGTAGCAATACTTGTTGCTATCCCATCTAGTATATGGTAGAGTTGAGGTGATTTCAGGAACTTTCAATTAACCCTCTTGCCATAATGATACTTTTTCTTCACAGTTAGAGAACTAATATAATAGTGCTGTGATACACTGCCAATTATGACTCCACTCAACATAGAGGTCAAAGAAATGACCATAGAATGGAATCCATGAATCCATTGAATCCCTTGTGAGATGACATAAGGATTTTTATTTTACTTTTTATTGTTTTTAAGATAGGGTTTTTAAATCAATTACTTATTAGGCCCCCACTATAAATGGAAATAATCCCATTTTAAATGCCTTTAATTCTGAGTCAGATAAAAGCTTACATTCAATTGATGTTGACAGATATGAGTATTTGTTTTCCAATTGTACAGTTGTTCTGGTAACTATTCTTAGGTCTCTTTGGGGAAAAGATTAGGGTAACATTTATAATATGTGTATGCGGTAGTGTTATAGGGACTTTTCTGAAAGAAGACAGATCTCCCTTTTAGTTGTTCTGCTCTGGGTCTGAAAATTCCAATTATGAAGACTAAGGCAAGGATCATAACTTTCAATTAAACCAGCTGACATCTGCTTTGTGCTTTCTGGGATTTGTTATGTTTTGGTTATGTAAGATAAGAAAACCCATGTTTCCAACTCATAATATTGACTTAAAAATCCCATTGTCTATTTGCCTGTACCATGGATTCTTATAGATCAAAACTCTCATTTTTTTCAAATGCTGGAAACAGTGAATAAGCCAACTAATTCTATTTTTCTTCTACTTTATTCTAGTCTACCACAGGGGGAAGATTCAGTGACTGTTATTCCACAGAATGCATGGGCTGCCACCAAGTCACTTAACACCAATAGTAGGATTCTTGTTGCTATCTGTATGTGGACTGATTCAATTTCTGAATGTCACTCTGAACCTCTAAAATCTAAAGCTATTTTTGATTTATCCATTCCCTTGGTTTTGGTTTCTTAAGAACACAACCTGAGACAGGGAATTAAGTATAGGTAGTTTATTTGAGAGGCAAACTTAAAATCCTCCCGTGAGAGAGAGGAAGAAGTAACAGGTGCACAAGAATTTTATGTATTTATACCTTAATAAAAAGATAGCCATCATCAACAACTGTGGCTAAATCCACTGGGAGCCTTATAAGGAGTCATGAAGAATGAACTTGAAGATTCTTTCAATAATAAGCTAATTGGGATTTTTATTTATTATTTTCCATCCTCTAGTGATTGATGCTTGTCCAGGAATTAAATCTCCGACATTTCTGGAATATCCTACACAAAGGATGAGCAAACTCAGAGAGATACAGAAACTAGAGGTTGTTAACTGTCAGCATCAATAGAAACTCTCCATCACAGATGAGCTAGGAGGAAAATATATGGGTAGACAGCATTTGCAATGAGGCATTAGGGAAAATCTAGCGTTGTCTACAGCTATTATAATTAAATACACACAGAATACTCACAAATATTTATTGACAAGATGGGAAATGACTCTAGCTAATCTCCACAAAAATAAGAATTTGTATAAAGTAACTCAAGCCACTAAGGTGGAGGAACACACGGACTTAGTCAGTGGGATGGATATTCTCCAGGACTCTTTCTACTCTTCCCTCTCCTTCACTTTGTATCACAATAGAATAAATTCTACCAACCACAATAACTACGACTCCTTCCACTCTGGCTTCTGGTTTAGTTAGAGGGTAGACAGAGTAAAATAAAGTGTTATTTATTTTCCTTTTTATCTTATAGCTCTCTTAAGGGTTGGTCTTGCCTGTGTTCCTCTTTCTGAGGTCACAGCTTGGGTGAGACAGCACCTCACATCCCCAATCTATAACTCTTGTAGTGTTCAGGAAAAAAACTTCCTCCCTATTTGAGTCAAGTTCACCAGAGAAGCAGAACCAATAGTATGAGAGATAGATAGATAAATGATAGAGATATATAAAAATCTATTCTATCTATTATCTATCTATCATCTACTATCTATCTTTATACTTATTTCTCTATCCCTATTTGTACACTTAAAATGGAGAAAAATGGGGAAATGAAATAAAAGTTCATATTAGTCAAAAAAATGAAAACAACTCAAATGTCTTTCAAGCCAGAATGGATAGATGAATTTCATGTCAATTATTACTTCTTATGTTCCAAAGTCCAATTTGCCAAATAGTCTCCCAGGCACTGAATACCACTTCTGTTTTATTTGGGAGAAAGTAATGATTCTTGAGACTCATAGGTAGTAGGAGAGGTTAGATAACATCTTTACACACGCCCTGATGCATAGATCCTGACCCAGTTATAATCCACCAGTTGCTTCCTTTGAATCTGTGCATTGTAAGGTAATGATGAAAAATCTTGTCGTTTAGAATTTTTTCCAAACACTTATTGAAAGTTCTTTTCAAATTCTTTGCATGTGAATATGCACTCAGATAAGCATAGAAAAGAGTGACTAGTCAATGAACATTAATGCAAAAATACTAATTGTATCAATCTGCGCCCAATCAAGAGATGGGAACAACACAGTAATTTGAAGAGAAAAAGTTTAATATAAATAACTATAATCTAATAAGATATTAAAATAATGAAGGGACTAGCTAGTAAGAAATAAAGAGAACTCTCAAAATATAAGAACAACAGATATAAAGGGCAGTCACTACACCAAGGGAAAGTCTCATTTCTAAGGATAAGATTCAGACCTTTTAGAAAAGACACACCTATGCCTCCAGAAGGACAAAGAAACTCCTTTGGGGCCATGCCAATAGAAGTTGCTGGAAGTTCTTCCTCTGGAACTTGTCAGAAATCTGCTCTCAACTGTACCACAAGAAATTGTTCATAAGAAGTTCTTCTGGTGATAATCTGCTATAATACCATGCAAACTGAGGTGCCAGGGGGAGCTGTTGGCATCTGGGTTTTGTTGGCTGCCATGCAATGCAAGAGCCAAGCACTGGAGAAGTTGCTGTCACTGCAGGAGCTGGCTGGAGGCACTCTGCCACCAAACTGCCCAAAGCAGGGTGCCAGAGTTTACTACGGGTCACTGGTGTGCTGTTGGTACAAAACACTGCAGGATTTATGCCCTGGGGGAACTGGAGGCACTTATGGGGAAACCATGCATGCTATGGAATCTTGCCAAGTGAGCCCACCAGAGCCAGAAGCAAAAACCACAAGTACTCTCCACTGACACAATTTCATTGTCAATTGGCAAAGAAAAAATACTTAAAGGCTCAAATACATTTTAGCAGAACAGACCAAAAAAAAAAAAAAAAGAGTAAATTTGGAACTGAGAAGTAATAAATTGATAACCAATACACATCTGTCTAAAAAGTGAAATTAGATACTTTCAGTTGTTTTTGAAATGTTTTATGTTAACATAGATCATCCATATGGTCCTTCCTAAAATCTAAAGTTTTTCAATGTATTGTAAAAGTCATGGTTAATTTTATGCATCTAAATGAGAAAAAAGAAAAAAAAAACTACCAGAAATGAAATGGAATACCTTTTAAAATAGGACAATGGTAGTATTTTATTTTAAGAGGTATTAATGAATTCCACCTAAAGATGTACTCCTACTGATTTTAAAATTGAACAATTGAAGACAATTTGTTATATAACTTCAAGAATTGCATCTCCTTAACCAGTACATTCTTAGTCCTTGACAGAAGTTTTGTATTTGAAGAGATTGATATATTTTGACACCTTTCAAATATTTGAAGGCATTTACTAAATATAATGTGGCAAAGGGTACTTGTCACAATTATTCCTGAGTTAAATCAGGAACACTGACTCTCCTTCATTCGAATTAGATTAACAAAGACTACTAAGTCCCACAGTTAGCAAGTCCAATAGCTGAGCATAATCACTAAAAAATAACCTCCATAAGAGCAGAAAGTACAAACATTTCTATAAGAGAGATGCTAGTTTTTTGTCTTTTACTTATTCATTTTTTTTGGATATAAAAAAGATAAATTTTATATTTTAAATATATAGTGGTGTTGAATCATATGATTATTTTATAAATGGGTCTAAGCTTTTTAAATCTGTGCATATTTTAATATGAGAAACAGAACAAACACAATATTATTTTATATTCTCTAAAAATACATGCCAATTCTACTGTATCCTATTTTACTACAGACATTTAAATTTTCCATTACAATTTACCTTTTTATGAAATTAATAGTGAATGACTCACAAACTTTGGCATTCATCACAACTTATTGCATGCCTCGGAAGGCTACAGAATCATGTTTCAAAAAATGGATATTAACAGAATAAAGATATTAACATATATCCTGTATATGTTTTACCCTGAGTTATAGACTCATGCATGTTAAATGTGAATTTAAATGTAATCTAGAACAACTTTCCTTCCAACTTTCTTAGTTGAACAAATCCAACTTTTTTTTTAACAAATCCAACTTTTGACTTCAATAACTACCTTATCCTGAAAATACTCTGTTATATAAATATTTCTCATATTACTTCATGAATTAAAATAGTACTGTTATAAAATTAGAGTGACCATGTAACAGATTGTCCAAATGAGTTGAGTTTTTATTGGGGGGGGGGGTGTGTGTGAGTGTATGTGTGTGTGTGTGTGTGTGTATGGGGACACTATAATTTAATCTTGACACTAAGTGTAAATTAGGACTTCTTACACATCCTAAACGTACAATCATTCTGGCTTTCAATTCTATTGATATGAATCCTCTTTTTTTGGTTATTTTTTGTTATTTTTTTGTTCATTGTTTTTTTTTTTTATTTGACAGAGAGAGAGATCACAAGGAGGCAGAGAGGCAGGCAGAGAGAGAGAGGGGGAAGCAGGCTCCCTGCTGAGCAGAGAGCCCGATGCGGGGCTCGATCCCAGGACTCTGAGATCATGACCCGAGCAGGAGGCAGAGGCTTTAACCCCCTGAGCCACCCAGGTGCCCCTTGTTCATTGTTTTTAAAATTAGCTATTTTAGATTCAAGGTAATTTAAAAGTCAAACTTCTAGGGGCACCTGGGTGGCTCAGTGGGTTAAGCCTCTGCCTTCAGCTCAGGTCATGATCCCAGGGTCCTGGGATCGAGCCCTGCATCTCTCTCTGCCTGCCTCTCTGACTCCTTGTGATCTCTCTCTCTCTCTCTGTCAAATAAATAAATAAAAATCTTTAAAAAAAAGAGTTAAAACTTCTAGATTGTTCTAAGGCTGTGGATTACAGAAAATGTGTATAATAAAAATTTAAACTTTCCTACTCTGCTGCTTTTAAAAATAAAACAACTGTTTTATTATAGGATGAAGATATCACATATATTTTTATTAATTTATGACTGAATCAGATGCTGAATCAGTCAAAATCCCTGGAAGAACGAGATGACACACACAAATTTGTAGCTGAATAGTGTTTATTGAAGACATGGTTACAAAGTGTGGATTGAGGTAAGGGAACCAGGTAAAGATAGTGAAGCTGCCAGCATTTGGTAATATTGGAGAACTGTTACCATCATTAGGACAGAGAGGTAACAGGAAAGGAACAATAAGGATAAAGACCCCAAGCTATCTTTTCTCATTCTTTCTCATCTCTTGTTGTTGCTATTTATTAACTAACATCAACTAGAAGTGACAGGGCAAGGGAGACCAGATGGGACACTATGATGATATTAGCTATGACATCATCTACTCAGGGTACAAAAGGGGATAAAAACAGGTAAAGTTTATATTTGGAAGACAAAACAGAGAATATTCAACACATATGCTAAAATAGGGCACTTGGTTCCCAAAAAGCAGACAAATAAACAAAAAACCCTGGACTGAATTGTCCTGATTCAGATTTATAAGCTGTGATAATCCTTTAACCTAAAATATCAAGATGGCATATCTTTTTTCCCATGCTTCGGGGTTGGCATGTAAAATTAACTACTTTGGCTGTTTGTTTAACTAATTTCACTTTATTTTATAATCTATCACAATTTTCTCAAGTTGTTGCAACCATAAGACTTCATGAGAAAAAGATTGCCTGTGAAAAAAATTGATGAAAGTCAAATAAATGAACTTCAATACTTCTAAAGTTGTAGATAAGGAAAGGGAAAACTAAGAAAGAATATCAAAGTGTTAGTTCTAGCAATTAGAGGAGCAGAGGGAAGTGAAGAGAATGGTCACATAACCGGGAAGGGCTGCTGTATGGGAAGGGTGATCTGACAAGAGATGTCACCTCCAGTAGAGGGCCACAAAAACCCATGGTGACAGGTAGGGAAAAATCCTGGCTAATGAGTGTCTTGGCTTTACTCTAATTTTGTAATCTACTGGTTCTTCCAAATGACTGAATCTAACGAGACTCAGACAGCAGAAAACTCAGAGATGCCTTGCATTCATTAAGGTCAGTGGCCCAGGTCACTGAAAAGATGAAATTTAAACAAGAGATCAGGAAAGACCAGCAGAAAATCTCCAGCATCCAGGATAATATGTATTATAACTTCTATTTTAGAATTCCTATTAATAAAGAGATATTGAAATTTGGTGATTTTCTTTAAAAATGTCATAGGTTTCCAGAGAAAGAAATCTGCTGCGGAGACTAATAATACTCTCACATTAGACCATGACAAAACCATGTGTCCTCAAAAATAGAAGGAAGAAGAATCTGATAGGGAGTGATGTGGAAACATTGGAAGTTGGAGACAAAGAATAAATCTAAAATTAAAGAAGCTATCCAAATTCATTTTAATAAATACCCATTATTATGACAGGTAATTTCAAGTCATGTCTCTTATAAAAATTTGATGGACACTCAAAGTTATCAGAGTTAGTTTCAACTATGTTCATGAATGAAATTCTGGACCTTGACAAAGTCAAATGACCTCTAACTTTTGGCCTAAGATTACTTTTTAAAGCACTGCAAAAATCTTGTGCATTTCTGGGCTGTACTACTGGGACTTTTCATTTTTTAGATGGTTTAAAAATTATACTAATTGAATTAATACTTTATTTTGAAGCGTATTTTTTTTTAATCGGGGAGGAACTTAATATCTATTTTATTTTAGGAGCAATGTGTGTATACACTTATAAGTTATTATTAAGACGTAAAGAATGCAAAACAGAAAGCTATGTAATATTTAATATGAGGTGAAGATGAATATCAGGAAAATAAAACTTCATCACACCAGGTTTTTGTCAAGGCATTAGTCTTAAAAACATTACCAGTAGTTGCATACTGTGGTTAAAAGTCTGAAATTAAAATAAGACTAGGGACAGTTTATTTCATTACATGAGATTCTCCTTACACTTCTGTTGACTTAACATCTGGATTTATATATTTACTTTATATTTTATGTAGAATTTCATTGCCTATATATATTTAATAATGTAAAATAGATTTATTTGCATATTCAATGAGGATTAGGAAAGCAGTCTTCTATAAAATGGAGATCAAGATTTTGAAGTAGCTGACACTACAATGGGAGGACTGTTAAGTCTCTTTGCCTGATGCTTGAGTAGACTTTGAACATATATGTGTGTATATCCTATATAACATATATATAGTAGGAGAGATATATATGTGTGTATTTATATCCCAAATACATTGTCCATATATCCTAGATATATAACCCATATGTATATACATCCTCTGTGTGTATGTGTGTGTGTGTGTATCCCATTAAAAACAACTGCTTGATATTATAACCCCAGGAGTATTTAGTTCATTAGCACGTACTAAAATTCAGAATTATTTTGCACTTTATGAAAAAATAAAAATCAACAATGATAAGAGGATAATATTGTTTCTAAATTGCTTCAAGAATATACATATCTAGGGGCGCCTGGGTGGCTTAGTAGGTTAAAACCTCTGTCTTCAGCTCAGGTCGTGATCTCGGGGTACTGGGATCAAGCCCTGAATTGGGCTCTCTACTCAGCAAGGAACTTGCTTCCCCCTCTCTCTCTGCCTGCCTCTTTGCCTACTTGTGATCTCTCTCTCTCTCTCTGTCAAATAAATTAATTAATAAAACCTTTTTAAAAAAAGAATATACATATCTATTTTAATTATCTTTGCATAAGTAAAAAAATAGACTTAAAAAAGTCTTAGATATATTGTCTCCCAGGTAACTATATTAAACTAAAAAAAAAAATCACAGTTAATGGGGCACCTGGGTGGATCAGTTGGTTGGGCATCCCACTTGATCTTGATTTTGGCTCAAGTCATGCATGGTGTCAGGGTTGTGAGATCAAGCTCCGGGTTGGGCTCCAAGCTCAGTGTGGAGCCTGCTTAGAATTCTCTGTCTCCCTCTCCCTATGCCCCTATCCCCCCAAAATAAATAAGTCTTCTTTTTAAAAAAGTAATCACAGTTAACCTGGAGAACTTGTAAATAATTGAAGTGTTCTGCTATGACATTTCAATATCCCACTAATATCAGAATTAACATTTTCATTTTTAAATGTCAGAATTTTTGTATTAAATGTTTAATATTAAAAAGGTAGTTTGAAAACATTTCCTTGGCCTCAGTTTGATTGATCTGATCTGTAAAGAAATGAGTGTCTAGTAATGAGACAAAGCAAAAATAAAATTAAAATACAAACAGGATGATGTAATCATTTTTCCAAGATGGCAAAACATACAAAATATATATTTTTAAATACTTTAATTTGGTTTCTAATATTCTATTAAATGCAGTGGAAGAAATCATTAAATGAATATTCTTATTCCATTGAGTGAACTTCTTTTAAGAAAAATAAAACCTTTTGTAAAAACGTTTTATTATTTATTTATTTATTTTAAAGATTTTATTTATTTATTTGAGAGACAGAGAAAGTGAGAGAGAGCATGAGAGGAGAGAAGGTTAGAGGAAGAAGCTAACTCCCCATGGAGCTGGGAGCCCGATGTGGGACTCGATCCCGGAACTCAAGGATCATGACCTGAGCCAAGGCAGTTGCTCAACCAACTGAGCCACCCAGGCGCCCTTAAAAACATTTTAAATAAAAAATTGTTAACAACTTAAATAAGCCTTTTATAAAAAAATTACATGAGAAAATAATAAATATATAATTAGCTATAATGTTCAAAAGTAGATAAGTTGAAATTTTACATCTTTGAATACCTATCACATCAAAAGCCTTAGCACTCACTTATACATCCATTCAGATTTAGTTGCTTAAATGTAGTCTATTCTCATCTCATACATAAAAATGACTACATACACATTCAAGAATATTCACATTAAATTATATATATCATGTATAATAAGTACATACTTATTTATTATTTAATTAAAAATAAGTACATGAGTAAATAAGAACAACTAATCAAATAAAATTGAGGAAAATTTATGTCGTTCAGCTTAATATACTTCTTTCTAAACCAAACATGAAAAGCGACAGTAATTTTTTTCACATTCCTTTTTTGAATAATGTTTAAATTACATAAATTTTTGTGAATTTGTAAGGGGAAATAATACTTTTATTTTTTATAGTTCTTTTTAAAAATATATTATTTATTTATTTGATGCAGAGAGAGAGAGATGTAGCAGGAGAGGGAATACAAGCAGGGGGAGTGGGAGAGGAAGAAGCAGGCTTCCCACTTAGCAGGAAACCTGATGCAGGGCTTGATCTCAGGACCCTGGGATCATGACCTGAGCTGAAGGCAGACACTGAACAACTGAGCCACCCAGGTGCCCCTGGAAAGAATATTTTAAACAGATTCCCAAGTCTAGCAAATTCACATAGGTGGTTTAAATAATTTCTTTATTTGTTCCACCCTGGAGACAACATAACTTGGGAGAAACTGAAATTCAGGTCAGATAGATCTCAATACTGATTCATGTGATGGTGGGCAATTATTACACTCTGAATCCCAGGGCTCTAGTCCTTAAAATTGGAACAAATAATAACAATCATATTAATAATCATGTAGTGAAATATGAATTGTCATACCAAGAGGTATAAATTAAGATTCTAAATAGGCTCTGATTAAATTGGGTAAGGTCTTGCTGCCAAAATAGAAGTTTAGGTTGGAATAGAGCTTGAAGTCTGAAATTGTGATACCGCCAACTTTGGTTTTCTTTTTCAACATTCCTCTGGCTATTTGGAGTCTTTTCTGTTCCATATAAATTTTAGGATTATTTGTTCTATTTTTTTGAAAAAACCTGATGGTATTTTAAATGTGTAGATTGTTCTAGGTAGCATAGACATTTTCACAATATTTGTTCTTCTAATTCATGAGCATGGACCGTTTTTCCATTTCTTTGTGTCTTCCTCAATTTATTTCAAGAGTACTTTACAGTTTTCTAAGTACAAAGTCTTTGCCTTTTTGGTTAGATTTATTCCTAGATGTGTTATGGTTTTGGGTGCAATTGTAAATGGGATTGACTCCTTAATTTCTCTTTTTTCTGTCTTTTTGTTGGTGTATAGAAATGCAACTGATTTCTATGCATTGATTTTATATACTGACACTTTGTTGAATTCCTGTATGAGTTCCAGCAGTTTTGGAGTGGAGTTTTTTGGCTTTTCCACATAAAGTATCATATCATCTGCAAAGAGTGACTTTGACTTCTTTGCCAATTTGGATGCCTTTTATTTCTTTGCTGTCTGATTGCTGAGGCTAGGACTTCTAGTACTATGTTGAATAGCAGTGGTAATAATGGACATCTCTGCTGTGTCCCTGACCTTAGGGACAGTTTTGCAGTTGTTGAACCACCCTTGCAACCCAAGAATAAATCACACTTGGTCGTGGTGGATAATTCTTCTAATGTACTGTTGGATCCTATTGGCTGATATTTTGGTGAAAATTTTTGCAACCATGTTCATCAGGGATACTGGTGTGGGATATTTTTGATGGGATCTTTGGTTTGGGGATCAAGGTAATGCTGGCCTCATAAAATGAGTTTGGAAGTTTTCTTTCCATTTCTAATTTTTGGAACAGTTTCAGGAGAACAGATATTAAATGTCTGGTAGAATTCCCCTGAGGAGCCATCTGGCCCTGTGCTCTTGTTTGTCGGGAGATTTTTGATTACTGCTTTAATCTCATTACTGGTTATGGGTCTGTTCAGGTTTTATGCTAAGCAAAATAAATCAATGACATATAGACAATTATCATATGATCTCACTGAAATGAGGAATTTGAGAAACAAGACAGAGAATAATAGGGGAAGGGAGGAAAAAATGAAACAAGATGAAACCAGAGAGGGTGACAAACCATAAGAGACTCTTAATCTCAGGAAACAAAGTGAGGGTTGCTGGAGTGGAGGTGGGTGAGAGGTATGGGGTAGCTGGGTGATGGACATTGGGAAAGGTATGTGCTATGGTGAGTACTGTGAACTGTGTAAGACTGATGAATCACAGACCTGTAAAGCTTAAACAAATAATACATTATATGTTAATAAAAAATAATAATAAAGTAAAAAAAAAAAGAAATTTATGTTGGGTCCTTTTTAGCTACTGAATGAGTTGTGAAAAGGATTTTGGTTTGCAGGCTTATTTGGATTTTGGATTTCAGAGGAAGAATAATGGACCTGAATCACTGTACTCACTAGCTGGGTGAGGAAATGCCTGCCTGCCGAGAGGTCAACTAAATGGCTCCACATAATACACCAAAATAAGGAAGTCAGGAATAAAACAAGACAGTAGTTTTCTTTCTTTCTTTTTTTTTTTTTAAAGGTTTCTATTTATTTATTTGATAGAGAGAGAGAGAGATCACAAGTAGGCAGAGAGGCGGGGGAAGCAGGCTCCCCGCTGAGCAGAAAGCCCCGACACGGGGCCCAATCCCAGGACCCTGAGATCATGACCCAAGCTAAAGGCAGAGGCTTTAACCCACTGAGCCACCCAGGCGCCCCAAGACAGTAGTTTTCAAAGGCCAAACTCTTAACCCGTTTGCTGTGCTGCCATCATACGATTAGTACGAAGATGATGTTAAATGATCCATTTAAATTTCTTATAGTTACTGCTATGTGGAAAGTTCTGGATAGATGTACCTTCTTCTCACCTTCTTCTTCCCTCACAGCTGCCCAAATTGCCATTGTCTGTGTCTGATGAATTACTTCTCCAGGAATCTGAACTGTATTCTATCACTTTGTTGTCGCCCTGGTTAAAGATTTCTACAGTTTCATTCTGCAGATCACATTAAACATGTGACTTCTATGACTTTAGACTCACCAAGTTCCACTTATCTGTTCCACTTATTTGCCATCTGACCACTGCTCTAATATTCCATGGACTTCTAAATGTAAATGCAATTAGTAATTTCAATTTAGAAAACAATTCCAGAAAAGAAGAATAAAAAGACAGGGAAAAAAAAAGACAATAAACTGAATGAAAAATTATGGTGCTCTGTTTAAGGAGAAAAAAAATAGAAAATAAGATTTTTCACTGGTGAACATTGTCCATATTTAATGAAAACCATCCTTGGTCTTCTCTAGTATGCTGACTAAAATGTCTAAAAATTTTAGATTTATTTATTTATTAGAGAGATATTTAGATAATTTATCTAAAACCTATTAAATTTTAGTGTATTTGTCTTTGTTTCCAATTATATATCTTACAATGTAGTCACAGTGTATGCATAGATTTGGCTGAAAATAAACCTTTGATGTTTGAAAAAAAGTAATTTTCTCTAGCTTATCTCTCCTATTGATTTGAATTTTTACTAAATTATTTTAACTCCAGTTATAAAAATTGTTTAATTAATAAGTAACTAATTTCTGTCTGTTTTTCAAGTTGTAGCATTTACTTTTTTAGGCAGAGACTTATACTTTAGAGTTCCATAATAAGCTACAACATTTCTCCAATTTTAGACTGATCATGATTGAAATCATGATCAATAATATCAGTACTGAAAGTTTCATATAATTAATACTTGGTATCAGCTAAACATCTTTTGTATATTATAAGTGTTATTCTAAACCATTTATGAGTTAAGAGTCAATAGAAAATATCTGATAATGATATATCAAGAAAAATTTAATAATAAAAAATAATAATTAAGAAAGGCATAAAAAGGAGAACTTTGATTTTGGACATGATTTTTCATATCCAGTCCAAGACAAAATATCTAAATTTTAATTGAGTACAATAAGTATTTATAGAAATCAATCTAAGAGGCTATAATTTTCTCTTCAAATACAGAAAAGTTAGAAATAGAGTTCCCTTTTCTTCATTGAGATTTCTCCTATGACTAGATTATATTTGAGTAATGAGAGGGCAGCATTGAGGTCCATGTAGTTATGGCAGAAATATGTACTTCAAGTTCAATGGCTAGCTGTATCAATGAAGATATTATTAGAACATGTTATCGTGAATAAAATCCCAGTTAAAATTGGGTTTAAGATATGTAAAGAGGATTCTCTAATACATCAAAAACTAATTGTAAATCATTTAATCTAAGATATAATTAAGTGTTCAGTACAAGGAAGTGAAAATTAGAGTAGCTATGCCCTGTAATTATTAGATTTTGGATAAATAATAATTATGATTTTAAAATTTGCAGTGGATAGTGGAAGAAGATAGTGCTATAAGAGTGTATAGAAAAGTAAGCTTAGGATTTTAAAAAAAGGAATTTTGTGTGTGTGTGTGTGTGTGTGATAAATACACAAAACTAGGTGTTTTAAATTCAAGACTGTCATTTGGATCTTACATCACAGTCCTCAACATGCTTTTACCTTGTTAAATACTAACGAATAGGTGGGAACAATCAGCCTTAGAGATATTTAGTAACTTAACAAGTTTCTCCAAGTCTTTGTGCTTGATATAGAATTGTATTCTTGCTTAAAACTCATGGTTTCTAACTTGTTTCTCTCCCAAATATGCAATTATTTTAGTTAATCCATAGTCCCTTTATAAGTTGTGACTTCCTCTGAATCATTTTTTCTTTTTTTTTAAAGAATGCTTATAATTTTACTGTTGTCCTCACCTACTCCCAATTGTATAAATGGTTCTTTTTTAAAAAATATATGTAATGTATGTATGCCACATGTTTCCTACTAGAACCATGACTCATACATAGCCCATTATTTGGCCAAAATAATGCAAAATAATTATAAAAAGTAGTATTTTTTTCTCAATTTAAGTTATCAGTAAGTCATTAAAACACTTGTTCATCCAAATGAACCAGTGTGTTGCTTACCTGAGAAATAATTTATTAATAATGGAAGAATATTGAGCCAGAAAATTGGCACAGTGGTACACTGACTTTATTTGAGAAAATACATAGAAACTCTTTAGCTACTCAGGTATAATGTATTAATAATAATTAGACATTCATATTCCTGGACATTTTCTTTGCCACTGTCCTGGCTCTTTTTAGAATTAGATCCCAGGCTGTGATCCCAAGAATGTAGTGCATGTGAAAGTGAGAGGAGATAAATCAGGGATCAATTTATGTTAATAATGATCTTGATATTCAAATGATAAGTGAAGAATCTCTACTTGTACAATGTAACATTTATTCTTTTGAAACCATTGCTTAAATATTTATTTGTTTGTTTGTTTATTTATTTATTTGACAGAGAGAGACACAGCAAGAGAGGGAACACAAACAGAGGGGAGAGGAAGAAACAAGCTTCCTTCTTAGAGGGGAGCCCAATGTGAGGTTTGATCCCAGGATCAAGACCTGAGTCCAAGGCAGAAGCCTAATGACTGAGCTACCCTGGTGCGCATCTTTTGAAACCATTTTACAAGAATTCCTTAAAACTATTTTAAAGTAACAGTTGATATTTTACACACAACTATAAACATAAAATAGTACTAAACTAACATTTGTCAAAAAAGTAAACCAATATGTGTGTGCCCTTGCTTCATTTGTGTTAATTACATTTGTAAGAGCTAAATGTAAATGGGCTACTTTGGGCACTAAATATAACTGATTCACTCTTCATGTTCTACCTGAAGCACAATTGTGAGGTCCTCTGACTGACATGTTGATTTCCTCTCAGTAAGGGTGATATAATTAACATAACCTTTTGATAAGGTGGGAGATACAGGGTGAGACAAGTGCTCTCTGGAGAGCTATTAGCAGCTTCTGAGCAATTTGTTAATAGTAGAGCTACCTGTATTAAAATCACACAGATAAGATAATTGACAACTATAATAACGAGTATATCCAGGGAAAGGAGAGACATAAAGTGAAATAAAACTGTTAATTACTTAAGAAATGATGAATTTTAGTGCTAAGTAAACTGTGATTTGGGCACTCAGGCTTGGAAGACACAATAAATAACTTTAACAAGCCTAAAGGTAATCATGGGTCTATCCTGTGTAGAAAATTACATGTCTTTATTCCAACTGTCAGATAGCATATTTAGTGTTTCTTTAAGTTTCCGTCAACACCCCAATCCCAGGTATAGTGAAACATAAATGTAGTGGAAACATGACAAGTTCATATTAATGCATAAACTCTCTATATACTAACTTTAAATAAACCTCCTTATATTCTAGATTTTAAAATCTACCACATGATATACTTACAAGTTAATCTATCATGATTAACAGATTCATGAAACCACAGGCATCCTTGAAGAGTATTTTTTTTTTCACAAAGTAAAAATAAGACATAAAAATGGCTTACTCATGTTTTTTTTAGCTATCGCAATTTACCAATATGGCCACTGGATCATCGATACTCTCTGTTCATCCAGACTCTTGTATTTAGTTGTTTTCAATTAGTTGTGGTTACTTAATAATGTCAATTTGTTTTTATAAATTGCAGAGTGCATTGGGAAGAGGTTGTTTTAGAAAATTGGGAAATTAAAGAAGAGAGGAAGATACCAGAGTTAAACATTGGCATCATTATATTTGCATTTCTTCAAATGTACTTCCAATCAAAGTTTTTATTTTGACAGCTGGGGAGAACAAAGTCTCTACATTTTGGTTTAATAATAACAATAACTGTAAAGTAACCTGTTACCAGGTCATGTAGCTGAACATTCATTTTGAATGATTATTCTTAGCAACCCATGATATTTCTGATTCTAAACATATGTACTCTCAATAGTTGGCTGAGCTTTGCTAGCAAGGTGATTCATTTTTGTAGATGTGGACATGTTCTTATGGGATTTGCCAGATAACTGAGCAACTTGACTAGAACTATGGATCCATTTCATGTTACACATTAACAAGGTGACCTGATATGTTCACTGATGATTCTCTGGACAGAAACTAATGGTTACTGCATCTGAATGATTATTTTTTATGATCTCCAATGGTAACTATATAATTATATTTCACAAGTGAAGAAAAATAATATGGCCTTAGTAGAATTCAGCAAGTTGGTGAATGGATTTAAATTGGAGGATAAACCCAGGGATAGGGTTGTAAAATAAACAAAATTAGGAGGATTTGAGGAATGCATTATTTAATTGGATAAGGAAGTGCTCAAAGATTCCCAGGAATACAAAGTTATTTGAAAGTGATAGACAATTGAAACAGAAACAGTATGGCTTCTTATGTATCTTCTCACAGAATGTTAAATGACAAAGTGGAAGATGTTCCAAAGACTTTAAAATCTACAACTATTCTATAACTTGGCCTGGTTTAGATATGCCAAGAATTCAGGATATATACGACATAGTTATGGTTGTTGTCACATTTTATACTATTTTCTTTTTCTTTTAAGCAAAATTTCTTATTCAACAAGTTTAAAATGACATCCAGGGCAGGATCCATGTGATATATCCCTTTAATACAACATAATATCATAAAATTATTTAAGGGGGTAAACTGATATATGACAAGAGAAATTGTGTTCCTTCTCCATATTTGTTAAATCTTTTTATGGAGTTAAAAAAAAGAATATGTTCTAAGTATATTAATGCTACTTAAATATAATTAAATATTGATAGTTCATAGATTAGGGTATATATAAAAACTCCTTGTTTGGACAAATAGTTTTCTTGTCCCATTTAAAAATTATTTCAGAAATATTGTGCAATGCTGATGAACTTATTTTAGAATTTTCTGTAATGATTATTACTGTTTAATATAGAATTCAAAGTCCATCAGTTTTCCCATTTTTTTCTGTTCCTTTTGATTCAGTCCTAACTTATCAAAAATGGCTATCAACTATTGCAATGTACAACAACCAGGGAACCCAATAATGTTCTCTAAAGGTGCCCTGGTCAGAAACGGAAGACCCCTACATATGAAACATTTGATTCACTCCAAGTATGTATATATTTATGAAATCAAGAAGAACCAAAAGGAGAGAAGTAAAAAAATAATTTACTATCCTGTTAAATTCACATTTCATTATTGGTATTCAGTTTTAACCCCTTGGAAACTGAGGTAACTGGGTGTGTGATATAAACTTTGTATGGCAATGGACAATTAAAACCAAATAAGTTCCTCACCTACTATACACATAAAACAAATAGCGATTTCTCAAGTATATCATAAATGAAAAGAATATTTTGATGGATTATGACATGTTAATATTTCATTAAGTTGTTGATTCATCCAAAACTGAATTTACTTTTAACTGATAATTTAATTGTAGGTTTCATAATAAACAACAAGAACCACCTCATACTCAAAGGTCAATGTTCTGACATCCACAGATGTTAGTGAAAACAAATTCCATATTTTTCATAGCTGGATTCAGTACAAAATATTTTCCTTGAATATGGAAACTTCTATAAATACTTCAATCAGACAGCTTTAAAAAGAGCCTAAAAAAAAAAAAAACTATTTAAAAGCAGCACCTGGTGAACAGCCAAGACATACATGATATGTGCAGAGAATGAAGAAATCTAACAATATAAGAATACTTATTAACATAGCATCTGCCACATGTCAATGTTTCAAGTACTAAACATACATGATAATTAAGACTTATTTTCTAACCAAGAGGAGGTGAATGCTTTGTTGGGATAGATATATTTAACGAAATGATAGTATACAATGTGTTAAGGGTATAATAGATGGAGTGATTAAAGTACAATTTCATTGATTTTGGAAATTAGGAAGCTGAGGAAATTCAACGATTATATTTATTTTTTTAGAGAAGAGCTATAGGGTCCAAATTTAGTATTATTATTCCACCATACTGATTTATTGTTTGGTCAGAATGGAAAAATGCCTTCATATAATATGGTTTAGTATGAAATAACAATATTGAGAGGCCAATACAGAATGGAGATTGAGAGCAATGAAACTAATGGTTGCTAGTTTAAAAACGATTAAGATAAATACTGAAGTCATTGAAAATGATTTTAAGAAATTACATAAAGTGAACAATATGAACTGTGGTTGATCTATACTTTGTAAGAACTATGGTACAAATAAGGTTGAATGTTACAGGGACTTTAAATAATTAGACAATGATAGATGAGTTACATTTATAGAAAAATATATAGACAAAGATAAATTACATATCTTTCCCTATGTGCCTATGTGTGCTTCTCTCTTAAAGCCACAATATCCCTAATAGATGTACTAACATTTTTTTCCCATAACAGTTAGTTAAGTTGAGCACTTTTTCATGTAATTGTTGTATGTATTTCTTTGAAAAAATGTCTATTCAAAGAATATTTTTTGCTCATTTTTAAGAAAGGTTTATTTGTCTTGGCTTTTGAGTTTTAGGAGTTCATTATACAGTTTGGATATTAATCCCTTATCAGATACCTATATGGTTTGCAAATTATTATTCCCATTCTGCATGTTGCCGTTTCATTTTGTTGACTGTTTCATTTGCCGTGCAGAAGCTTTTTGTTTGTTTGTTTGTTTAAGATTTTATTTTTTTATGCCAGAGAGAGATAGTGAGAGAGGGAACACAAGCACAAGGGAGCTGAAGAGGGAAAAGCAGGCTCCCTGCTCCATCTCAGGATGCTGGGATCATGACCTGAGCCGAAGGTAGATGTTTAACAACTGAGCCATCCAGGCGCCCCCAGAAGCTTTTTATTTAGGTGCACCTGGGTGGCTCAGTTTGTTAAGCATCTGAATCTTGGTTTCTGCTCAGATCATGGTCTCAAGATTGTGAGATCAAGTCTCCTGTCAGTCTCTGTGCTCAGTAGGGTGTCTGCTTGAGATTCTCTCTCCTTCCCCTCTGCCCCTCCCGCTGCTTGCTCGCTCTCTTTCTCTCTCTAAAATAAATAAATAAATAAATTGTTTTTTTGTTTTTTTTTTTTAAAGACATATAACAGCTACATGAAACTTGTTCACCTTAACTAATTATCACAGGTAAAAAAGTACATACCCATCAATAATTACTTTGAATGTAAATGGACTAAATATTTCAAGTCATGGAGTAGTTGAAAAAGCAAGATCCAGGGGTGCCTGGGTGGCTCAGTCATTAAGCGTTCAGTGCAGGTCATCATCTCAGGGTACTGGGATCAAGCCCCACGTCAGGCTCCCTGCAGAGGGAAGGCTTCTCCCTCTCCCCACGGCTTATGGTATCACTATCTCTCACTCTGTCTCTGAAATAAATAAATAATCTTAAAAAAAAAGCAAAATCCATCTATATGCTGCCTACAAGAGACTCATTTCAGATCTAAAGACACATGCAGACTGAAAAGGAAGGAATGGAAAAGCATTTATGATGCAAAATGGAAGTAAAAAGAAAGCCAGGGTAACAATACCTATATTGGACTAAATAGACTTTAAAACAGACTGTAGCAAGAGGCAAAAAAGGGTACAACATAATCGTAAAGGAAACAATACAACAAGAATATAAAACAATTGTAAATATATGCATCCAACATGGCGGTAAGCAAATACATAAAGCAGCTAATAACAAACATAAAGGAAGTAATTTGATAGTAATATAATAATAGTAGGAGACTTTAATACCCTACTTACATCAATGAATAGAACATCCAAACAGAAAATCAACAAGGGAACAATGGCTTTCACCAGGACTTCCAGTACTATGTTGAATAAAGGTGGTGAGAGTGGACATCCCTGTTCCTGATCTTAGGGGAAAATCTCTCAGGTTTTCCCCATTGAGTACAACGTTGGCTGTGGGTTTTTTTTATATATGACCTTTATTATGTTGAGGTATGTTCCCTGCAAACCCAATTTGTCGATTTTTTTTATCATATCTTTACTATTATCATTTCTTCTCCATTCTTTATGCCTCCATTTAAATTTACTCAGATGTAGTGCTATAATCTCTAGTTCTCCTACACTCCATCTATATTTCCTCTTTTGTGTCTTATATTTTACTTTCCAAAATTTCATCTGAACTACATTTAGTTTATTAATTCTTATCAGCTGTGTTTAGCCACTTTTAAAACTCATCTTTGAATTTCAAAGTTTTGTGTTCTGAATTCAGTTCTAGAATTATTCATGTGTGGGGGGTTAATCTACTATAATTGAATATGGAAAAGGATAGTTTTTTGAGAAATATCTTAATCATTTTACTTTTTTTTCATTTTACTTTTTAAATGTAGTAAGTACCATTGGACTTATACAAAATATTTTTAAAACTATTGATCTTTGGATATACTTCTGTTGTCTTTTATTTCTGTTTAGTCACTTATAGTGTTTGTGTTGTGCACTAATTATTTTTCTTTGTTCAGGCCATTTAAATATTTAATATTTGAAATACTAAAAAAATTTTAAGGGAATTATTTTTAACTAAGATGAACATAACTTGCTATAAGGATTTGTTTGAGGGTATGCCATTTCTTTCTGTCAGATTCCTTGCAGTGATACTGGTGTATGAGCTTCTTAAAAAGTTTAAAAGTTTTAATTTCTTGAACAATCAATAAAATATGAAAATAAACTAAACATTTACAGAAGATCTGGCTCTCTTCAAATTTATTATTCTTCTATGAGTTTGTTACATCCAGTCTTTGCCAGGCCCTATGAGTTATCTTTAAGATTATTGTCTTGATGTTCAAGAGAGGTTTTCAAAAGAACATCTCAGTGCCATAATTATTACTTCTAGGAATGCAAATGTTCTTGGAGGTTAAAAATGGCTTTTTAAGCATGAGAGTTCTTATCTTGATGCTGGCCTAATATTTCTTCAGTCTTGTTGACTCTGATAATATTTTAAATAATCTTTTAAACTTGTATCTTAACTCTTTAATTGTCATCAGTAGCAAAAATGATCTAAGTTAGTTTTTGTAATGATCTAAGCTAGTTTTTGTAAAAAAAACAAAATCTTAGTTATGAGAGTCTAATTTTCTTTGCATGTATACTTAGTAAATGTTATGAGGTGAATTTTTCCCCCTCCAAATTACTATGTTAAAGCTTTAAACCCCAGTGCCTCAGAATGTGACTGTATTAGAGATAGGGTCATGAAAGAGTTAATTCAGTTAAAATTAGGCTATTAGGGTGGACCTTAATTCAATTTGACTCGTAACTTCATAAGATCCTGAAAACAGCAGGAGAAAAATGACTCATCATGTACAAAGGATTTTAAATAAGAGTAACAGATAATTTTTCCAGAGGCAATAGGATGTCATATTCAAAATATGGAAGAAAAAGACGGACAACCAAGAATCCTATATCCAGTAAAATTATCCCTCAACAATGAAGGAAAAATGCAGGCCAACAGCACAGAGATAGAATATTTGTCTCTTTACTATCAGACCTACAAGAAATATTAAGTGAGGTTTTCAGGATGAAAGGACATAAGACAGTAATTTATATCTATATAAATAAAAAAGTATACCAGTAAATTTAATTGTGTATGCAAATTGAAATACAGAATAAGTGTAATATAACTCTTCTCTTATTTAATTTAAAAAATAACAGTATAAGGAAATATTATAATATTGTCTTGATGGACTTCTATATAAAATGTAACTTGTATGGTAATAATAGTACAAAGAAGAAATGGAGTAATAATAAAGCAATTTGTGTATACCATTGAAATTAAGCAAAAGTTAACCAAAACCAGAAGCTTTAAAATTAAGATACTTTGTAATCTCCAGAGATATTACTAAAAATTTACTCAAACAAGGTTACCTACTAGTCCCCTTTTTGTAGAACATATAACTATCTATAATTATTAAATCAGTTAGTATTTTAGAATTTTTCTAAGCAGTAATTCAATCTATTCCCCTTCATGTTTTTGGTCTGAACAAAGTAAAAAAATAATTTTTGTTGTTTTCATCAATTTTCCACTGACCTAAAGCATTAAGAAATTTTAGACTTTGTTGTGCCAGATTTACAGTTTGCTAATATTCATGGATAATTGTAAAATTTTTCTGACTCTGTTTCTTTGCAAATGTTGAATTAATTTGTAGTCTATCTGTGTAACCTCATTGTTTTTATAACATGTTTTTACTTTTTCCTTTTTTTCACTAAATTTCACTCATTTGTCCAGTTCATTTATATTAAAATCTCTCATTTTTTCCTTAAATCAGTGCTCATAAGAATATTTTTCAATCAACACTAGTGAATAATTTTGAAATATATTTTCTGAAATTCTAGAACATAAATTTGATTGTTTTAAAATTAATTTTTCTCACTACTTATAATTCTGTTTATTCTAAATTATCTTTTAGATATACCCTGTTAATCAAATTAAAAAACTACATAAAAAATTACCCTTCTTATGCTTTTGGTTATGTAATGTCAATATATCAATACAACAATACTGAAAATGTGCTGATTTTAACAGAATTAAAAACGAATAATTGAAATTACCTTAGCATAACATGTGAATTAAATCTGGAATTTAAAAATTTATTTTAATTTAAAAAACTCACTTTATTTTGTACATTTACACTATGGTTTTAGCAAACGTAGTGTTTCTTGAAACTGATTTTAGTACATGCTACCTCGGAAAATATACAGATGGCAATAAACAACATGTTTTGTTTACTTTTTGGAAAGTATCTAATAAGGAAAAATTGTTTTATCTTTTTCGACAACTTTTATTTTATAACTATTTATTTGTCATTTGAAATTCTGATTTGGGAAATAGGTCACATTAAATTCCAGAGGATTTCACTTTAAGAAATAGCTTTCTTTAAGGAGATACAATTCTTAATGAAGAGAATCAAAACGTCTTGGTCTTTGTAAGAGGTCTATTACAGATTTATCAGTTCATTATCTTCCTAATTTCCCCATTTATAAATCTGAGACATCTGATTAACTTTCTTGTGCTATTTAAAGTATCATCCATGTATGATGCATCAAATACATTGAGGACATATTAAGATTATTTGACTGATTTAATAAATGATACTAGTGTTTTCCACCCTGCTGAGGAAAATAAAGTAAAAGTGTAGAATCCAGCAAGTGGAAACAGATGGTCAACTTTATAGTAAGAAACAATTACACTTTGTCTCTCTTCTGGTTCCTATTGGTTATATTTTGCTGTGATGGCAATTTCCCCCAGCCAGGGAAGTATAAAATGCTACATTTTTTTTCAGAATCATTTATAACAAAGTTACTTATTAAAGTCCATAAAATAAGTCGACTTAATCTATGAGGCATTTGGTTTATAGTAGTTTTTCGATAAGTGTTTATGTGCATAGTATTTTTGCAAGTACTATAAAAATATTGTATAAGGCAGTATTTGAGTCTTCATTGAGAATATAATGTAATTAAGTAGAGAGATTCACCTGTGTGCAATACATAAATAAGCATATACTGCATTAGTCAGTACTAAATGACAGACAATAAGCACTGTGAAATATCAGATAAGAAAGAAATCAAAGTAAATTATTTGATTTTTCCTTTACTCATTTATATATTAATGTATTTATTCATCCAGATGATATCCGAATTTCAGTTGTTCAAAATAATACTTTGTGAATACCAGGAATATATGCATTCATCCATTTTTCAACCAATGATAAAACTTTATATTTCAGTAACTATGCTAGGTACTCATAGAAAAAGATACTTATAATCCAGCTCCATCACTTCTGATCATTAGAGCCCAGACAAGTAAACAATATATAACATTTCAGTAAGTAAGCGTCAGGACAGCTTAATGGTAAATTGTATTTGTCTGTGTGAGTGTGCATGTGAGTGTATGTATGTGTGTGTGTGTGTTTTGCTCAGAGGTCCAAATTTGAAAACTGTTTCCAAAGAGTTATTTGCTATTTGCACTCAAGGCTTAATTTCTACATGAGAATCACTGCTTGATAAATGTAGTTTGAAATTGCTCTAATAGAGGAAAAATACGATGCCTTGGGAGTATAGAGAGAGGACTCTTCTGCTTGAAAGGCCAGTGGAAACTTTTCCTTGAGGTTGCCTTTTGGACTGACTTTGAAAGGATAGTTGTATTTGTTAGGCTAAAAAGGGAGGGAAGGGCACTTCAAGAATGCGCAAATTCACTCAAGTAGCCTACAAATATTTCTATAAGGATTATGAAGAGTGAGTATGGAAGTCCTTAGAAATTGAGGAGGCAGATAAAAATAATTCAGATCAAAAAAGGGCTTACATGTTATGAAAGGAAGAACAGATTTATTGCAAAGTCATTAGAAACCATTATAGAGCATTGAATATGGAGGGTTTGTATATTTACTTTAAACAACATGGTATTTTTGAGATACTTGGAATACTATGTTAAGGGCCTTGAACATTTTCTCTCTTTTTTTAAGATGTTATTTACTTATTTGAGAAAGAGAGAGAGAGAGAGAGCACAGATGGCAGAGGGAGAGAGTGAAGTAAGCTCGCTCTGAGTAGGAAGCCTGGTGCCGGGCTTGATCCCAGGACCCCAAATCATGACCTGAGCCAAAGGCAGACGCTTAACTAACTAAGTCACACAGGTGCCCCAAATATTTTCTCTTAAACAATTTGCATGTACACTTATTTTAATATGCAGGCACTTAAAACAAATGCCTAGTTACATAGTTACTGCAATAATACAATTACATTTTGCTTACATTTTTCAGGCATCACATTAGCAATATTAAATAATTGCCATATATAGAAAAATTGATAAGAATGGTTTGACAAATTTTAGTGACTAGCCTGATGAAAAGAGTCAAAATAGAATTTGAGTAATATTACAAGCATCTAATTATTTATCTGTGCAGAGATATCATATGCTGAAACAAGAGAACAAATGATAGACATGAATTATAATGGATAAAATGTTAATGAGAAAAAGAAAAAATAATAAAAGAAAGTGAATCCCATAGAAATGTATTTAAATATGTATATGCCACAAGGGGCAACTTCTGGACAGCAAAGAGTTTAGTTTCACTAATTTACTTCGCTTTATTAGGAGTGTGGTGTAGTACTTTGCCAATGTTACCATTTAATCCATATGAATAATTTATTATTTTAAATGACATGTTTATTTATGATGTATATTTTGAAATTCATAAATAATAGGCATTCATGAATTGAAATCCAATTATTTAAAAAATGACTCTCTTAAATGCTCTCTAATGCATTCTTAATGTATTGCTAGTCAATAATTTTAAGTAAATAGCTTTATAATTTTATTTTGTAATGAAAGTTCATATTTCAATTTTATATCCAATCTATGTTTACTATGTAAAGAAGTAAGTTATTTAGGAATATTGATGTGCTGTCTCAAATATTTATATAAGAGAACTCATGACAAAAAGTCTTCCCAAGTATAGTTTCAATTGGATTTTGATTAAAGATAGTCTAAAACAGATATTAAATTAAGATGCAGTTATATTAAGATTTGATTATTTATATTTAAGTTGAAATTCTGTGGCTTTCCTGAATGAAATGAAGCTATTTCTTGGCATAAATTTCTGTATACTTTACTTATCAGATATATTACCGTATAAAGTAAAATTTTAAAAAATACATAGACTTAACGGTCTTAAAATTCAAATAAAAGTAATAATTTTTTAAAGCTGGAGAAGGAACAAAATATCAGCTTTATTTCAACTATATATCTGAAAATGTCTCCCAATATGTTTTGCTCAATCATATTTCTACAATTACTAGTGAATACAATGTCAAACAGGTAAAATAATATGAGAAATATAAAGGAAAATGAGCCAAATTCAAGAGAAAGACTCAGTAAAGTGGAAATAAAGTATGTTTTATAAAACATAATTTAATCTCCTCTCTGGAATAGCTGCTGATTACGACTGCTTCCTGACATTATTTGTCCACAAATTCATCCTAGGCGGTAACTAACTTATCTTCTCACATTTAAACATATTGAATTTCTTACTGGAAATGGTTGTCCAATAAGTTTTTATCAATCATTTAATAACATAAAAATGTTCATGGAAAAGTAAATATTTGTAAACAGGAAACAACAAAATACCACTACTTTATTATAAATGTTTAAGATACATCTATTATAAAATTTCTAGTGTGTAGGTATATAATATATGCACACATATCTGCATATTTACATTCCTCTATCATACCGTTTATATATAGATGATATATAGATATATTTAAGGAAAAAGCAAATGCTCATAATATATATCTTTTTAATCTAATATTTATCTTTTTAAAGATAAATTTTGCAAAATGCAGAGCAAACAAAAAAGCTATCTAGTGTACCCAGAATTGAAAATGTCGTAACAGATTTATATAGTATTTTGTAAAAAGTTCAAGTTTCATATTGATTTACTTTTAGTTTAAAAAGATACACAGTGAAAAACTATGCTTTAATATGCTTTAAAATGTTACCAGTTTTGCTTTTCTTTTTTTTTAAGATTTTATTATTTATTTGACAGAGAGAGAGCACAAGCAGGGGGAGCCTGCTGTAGGGTTCCATCCCACGACCCTGGGATCATGACCTGAGCCGAAGGCAGAGGCTTAACCTACTGAGCCACCCAAACACCCCTCTAATTTTGCTTTTCTAATCGAAAGACTGGAAAACAGAGAAGAAAATTAATAGTTTCTTAGTATTAAAGAATCAGAATCACTCTTTTAGACTAATGTATTGAAGGAAAACAGATTCAATACCCTTTCATTTCTTTCAATTTAATAGGCTCTTCTATAGAATGAGTACTCTGAATCTCTCAAGAAACATGCTTCTCATCCATTCTATTCGTTTAAATCATAATCATTAAACAAACCAAACTGTTGGGTAAATTAATGGTTCAGTGACAGTGAGTAACATATCATTCAGTAGTTTATCAACTCAGATTTAAAGGAACTAGGTATCCAAATGACTGGATTAAGGAAGCTAGACTAGGATGAATAAGAAAATTTCCTATTCCATAAACTACATGCACATATTTGGTGCTTTGTGCTAGAATCATGAAACTAACATTAAAAAGTACATTATAATCAAAAAGGATAATTTAGGTATCTTTTTTCCTTTGTAGTTTCATTCACATATAATGTTTCAAATGATTAATTTGAATAAATTTTCCATAACAATTTGTCATGAACTAAGTAGTTATGTTGGTGTTTTGTAAGACTCCAAATCGTTGTTCAATTTCCCTTTGAATTCATAAAACTATCATTTTGTCAATCTATCAGACCTCATCAAAATGGAAAGATTACAGTTAAAATCTAATGTATGAGGCAACCTGTTTTTAAAACAAATTATTCTCTATAACATCATTTAAATCAAGTAGATGAATTTGGGCTAATTGGAATATATATGTAAACAAATGTTTATTTCTTCTTAATATATTTTTCTAGAAAATTGTGATTGTTACGTTACTATTCAGAATGCAGGATTTTTTTATCCTTCCATGGGGCTATTGATAACTTGATATCATAGTCATGTGGCATTATGAGTACACATTTATCATACACAAGGATGCATGAATGACTTATACTACAAGGTAGCCAAATTACAGTACAAAAGTTTAAAAATTCCAATAATAGTGAACACATTCTATGATGAAAATATTCCTCTTTAACTGAGTGAACACCAAATTCATGTTAAATGTATTTGTCAGAAATAGATTGATTCATAGATATAAAAATAGCTTTTTATCTTATGAACTACCTAATGGATTCTTATTAAGGATATTAAATAAAATTTTCTGAGCCTTTTGTAGGACCTTACCTCAAAGAATATTTAGGAGTCATTCATTAATTTTTAGTTAAACCGAAATTTTAAACTCCCGTATTGATGATCTTATAGAAAAAGAAAAGTGTTAAATTTACTTTAAAACAACATTATAAAGCTCCAGACAGAGGAATTCTAAACTGAGTTGGTTATTGTTGTCTTTCAAACATAAATATAATTGACACTGAAATACAAATATTTTTTATGATTTTTTAAAAGATATTTATTTATTTATGTTTGTTTATTTATTTATTTATTTGACAGAGAGAGATAGCAAGAGAGTATCACAAGCAGGGGAGAAGCCGGCCTCTGGCCCAGCAGGGAGCCTGATGTGGGGCTCTGTCCCACAACCCTGGGATCAGGACCTGAGCTAAAGGCAGAGTCTTAAAGACTGAGCCACCCAGGTGCCCAGAAAAGGACTTTCTGTACTTTTAAATTTTTAGAAAACCTGGAGAAATGTGTAGTAAGCGCTTTACCTTTCGAAGAGTTAGGCAATGTGAGCAAGACTTACCCAAACAGCAAAATCAGAGTAACCACTCTCCCCAGAATAGTCTGTGTAAGGGAAGACTCTCTAAAAATAAACCGGAGAAATTCTTTAAGAGATTAATCTCAGCAAAGAGAGGAGTGCTAATACCTATCTCCTCCCATGGGGGCAAGGGAATGTTCTTCTCAGCTTCAAGCTAAAGGGAGGTCAAGGGAAATCCTGCAGTGAAAACAGGGAGGAGTCTCAGAAGCGGATACTAACCTCACCTGGTTTTCTATGGGAGGTAGAACTCCCATACTAGAGAAGCCTAAGAGCATTGTGTCTGTTTTTGCTTTTTAAATCAAACAGGTCTTAAGGTGAGAGGCTAATTAGAATTGCTAGTGATTTCAGGGCTAAGGGAAAGGGCAGGAATCGCTTAACTTTCACGTCCATCCTTTGGGTTGGCAAGGATTCCTGATGCTACTTTTGAGCCTTGTGTGGACTCCACTGGGATTTGTAAATGGAAAGCTATTTTGAAAAGATTTGGCTGGTGGATATCTGCTTTGGTGAAGGAAACTTGGAAGCAAAACAGCTGCACGTGCACTATTTGGAGGATAGAAACAGGCACAACAGTAGTATCCGTGAATCAATCATATCTGTGGATGCAACAGAGAAAAAGGCAGCATTTTCACACTTACCATCAGGGAGTGGTTCTGATGTCAGATCAGGATGGCACCAGTCATTACTTGAATGACTCACCTCAATTCCGTTGCCCTGGAAGCTTTTGCTACAGAACAAGTTTGATAAAATAAAAGGGACAGGTAGAAACGTGCCAGATAAAACCAAATACAGGTCTCCAATCCAAAGGGTAAACAGAAACTAATGGCCTAAAGGACTTGAAATTGGATGTGAGGTTGCTGAATTGAACCTCACCATTTTTTTTCCCAAGATACTTAAAGTAATCAAACACCAACAGGATCTTCCTGGCCATCTCAATATACTATATTTGAAAAAAAAAAAAAATCTGATCACACTGCAACAAATTCTGCCCATTTAATAAAAACAACTTTACTCTTTGTTTGTATTATATTAATCTATGCTTTAATGCATATCTTCTGAGCTTTCTGTGTTTCCTATTTTTCCTGTGTGATTATTTCTTTAAGGCATGTAACCTGATCATTTGGAATTACTGCAATTCATTTGTAAATAGCTGATTTCTCCTTATGGAATACAACAAGCCACAGGAAAATGGAAAAGTGTGAAAACTTCCTCTTTTTAAGTTGTATTTATTCATTGGTCAGGGAGAGAGAGAGTACAAGCAGGGGGAGCTGCAGGCAGAGTGAGAAACAGGCTCCCTGCTGAGCAAGGAGCCCAATTCCAGACTCTATCCCAGGACCCCGGATTTATGACCGGAACCAAAGGCAGATGCTTAACTGACTGAGCCAACCAGGCATCCCCAAAACCTCCTCTATTTTGAAATAATTTCTTTGTAGTATATTAGGCACTTTGACATACACCACCTTTCTAGAATTACAAGATAGTACGATAAACTTTGTGCACTGAAAAATGTCCAAAATGGGAAGTATGCTCAGACCGATATTACAGCACTTCCATTGTTACTTCAAAGCCAAATTATGATGATAATTATGAAAATTATTGTAACTTCTATCAGTGTCATCTTTCTATGCACAGAAAATCACACAAATCATAGTTATGCCAACGGGCGCATTCTGGTAAGTTTCTTGCCCACGAATTACCACACTTATCAGGTGGTCATCTCTAATAAAGGCAACAAGAACTGGCATGACACAAGAAAAAGAAGTATTATTCACATTGGCTAGCACCCAGAAGGAAGGACCAGTGTGAAGAGAAGCACGTTTTCCAGTGGGGTGCTCTATAATCAGTGAGTACTAGCTCACCTGACAGGAAAGCAGAGCCACAAAACACAAAACTGACACAAAATGTTGAGTAGTAGAAAAAGTAGTAAAAAGCCAGGCAGCCAGATATCTTCCCAGGCTCCTTTGCTTCCGAATTTCCCTAAATGATTATATGGGCTACTTGCTTTTTCTGTTTCTGTGTTTTAAATTCCTATTCTCACTTTAGGATGCCTGGGTAGCTCAGTGAGTTAAGCATGTCTGCCTCGGCTCAGGTCATGATCCCAAAGTCCTGGGATCAAGCCCCGCATGGGGCTCCTTGCTCTGCGGGGAATCTTCTTCTCCCTCTGTTCCTCCCCTTCTCAAGCTTGCAAGTGCAAAAGTAAATAAATAAAATATTTTAAAAATAAAAAAAATAAATTCCTATTCTCATTTCAAATTCACCAATAATGAGTGAGCCTAAGAAATCCTAGGCCCCACCCCAGACCCTGATAAAAGCAGAACCCCAGGCCATGCATTCTCAGTTTCTGACTCTCCTGCCTACACCCAGACCTCACCATGTGCCACTAGATGTGCCTTGTGTGCCCCACAGCTTGTTAAGCAATAGACCTTTAGGTTCAGAGTTTCTTTCTTTTTTTTTTTTTTTTAGATTTTATTTATTTATTAGAGTGAGAGAGACTGAGAATGAGAGGGGAGAAGGTCAGAGGGAGAAGCAGACTTCCCGCAGAGCCGGGAGTCCGATATGGGACTCGATCCCGGCACTCCGGGATCATGACCCAAGCTGAAGGCAGTCGCCCAACCAACTGAGCCACCCAGGCGTCCCAAGTTCAAAGTTTCTTGATGGTTATTGCTGAAGGGCATTTTGCATTCATAGTAAGAACCTCAAGGGCTAATCCAGCCACAACACTGGTTACCAATGGGCCAAGACTATGTGTATATATATATATATATATATATTTCTATTTTCTATATTTTATTTCTATCTATATATTTCTCTCTATATATTCTGCTATATACATATATATATTCTTCTATTTTTAAATATTTTAAATATATTGATTTGATAAAATGTCTTGTAATGATAAAAAATTTTAACATTTTATTTCAAGTATAACCAATCACACTTCCCCTATAATTAGTCCTGTCCACATTATTTGGACAACTGTAGTTTCTTTGTAAGGCAAAAAAATAAAGGCATGAGATAAGGAAATATACTTTACAGAGAAATATTTATTTAAGAAACAAAAGCCATATATCTTTGTCTTGTTCCACTCATAGATCAGAGCTAAAATTCTATGCTGAGGCCCCTAGCATGCTTAATGAAAATATACATTTAAAATTATGACTGAAACTTTAGTTTTGTTTTCTAAAATGAATCGCTTTACTTTGCCAGCAAAATATGACTATATTCTGAAGAGTTAATTAATTACTCCTAGAATCCATGAGATTCTGAAGTGCCCATCAAATTAATAAGGGACATAAATAGTAATCCAAGAATTAGTCAAAGATGGCTTAATTCTTTAGGTCCTATTTTCCAAGAAACCCATCACAAAAAGAATGTTTCTTGAGAAGAAAACATGTTCCTTCTAACTTGACTAGTCTCATCTCCAGTTCTTTGGTTTAGTAATTATGTTCTCCATCACAGCTGATTAAAACCTGAAATAAAATGTTAAGCATTTTTATTATTAGCACATAATTATCAGGCCATGAGAAGAATATATAGAAGAATATATATATATATATATATATATATAATTTTCAATAAAATGAAAGAGAATGAGTTACTATTAGATAATTTGTTGTGAATTACGCAGCTTTGCTTTAGATTTACACAAAAGCTTTTTAATTAGTACTGAAGCCATATGGATGTAAATACTACCTGTTACTGAAATTAGAAATATAGTACCTATTCGTAATCAATGTGAAATCATATTAAGTGACTCTGTAACGCAGACATAGAAATTCAGTACCTTTTGCATTACAATATGTTCACTGATGTTTTAAAGAACAACAGTCACTACATAAAAATTACTGAGCCAGATCATGTCAA
>CM052809.1:118561653-118594481 GCA_028533885.1 Nasua narica
CAACATGGACAGGACTAGAAGAGATTATACGGAGTGAAATAAGTCAAGCGGAGAGAGGCAATTATCTTATGGTCTCACTTACGTGTGGAGTATAAAGAAAATCATGGAGGGCATCGTGAGAAGGAAGGGAAGGGCGAATGGGGGGAAATCGGAGGCGGTGTTGAACCAGGAGAGACTGTGGACTCTGAGCAACAAACTGAGGGTTTTGGAGGGGAGGGGGTGGGGGGGGTTAGCCTGGTGGTGGGTATCGAGAAGGGCACGTACTGCATGGAGCACTGGGTGTGGTGCATGAACAATCAATCTTGTAACACTGAAAAATTAAAATAAATTTGGGGATATTAAAAAAATAAAAAATAAAAAAAATAAATAATTATACTGTCCTAAAGCTTCTTGAATGAATATGAGGTAATTATTCTTAGAAAGAGCCCTGTGAAATATTAGAGGTAGATGCTATAAATCCCAGCCTCCCTCAAAGAAATCTATGGCAAATTGTTAGAATATTTACTCCAGGAGATGGGGAACTATTTAGAAAGATTATTCATTATTAGAAATTCTCTTTAGTTAACACCAATATAAAGGGACCAAAGCATGCCACTGTCAATCAGTCAATATAGAAACGGACTAGGGCCTAGGCATTAAGTTTTGGTTAAGTCCAACTCAAGGTGCGTCCACCTGAACTATGAATATTGTCTGTAGTTATCTGCCTACTTCCTGAATGTAGAGCTAGAATTATGTGCTCAGCAACTGACAGAAGCCCCGTATTTTATTCCCAATTCCTGATTAGGAAGAGTGAGGTGGAAGCCCTGCGATCTCTCTCTTTCTGTCAAAATAGTAAATCAAAACTCCTATTGCATTTCTCAGAAAATTGTAGAGATGAGTGCCACCGAAGACGTGAAAAATGCATGTCATTTGCTATTATTTTTCTTTTGTCTTTGCAAAAGACTGATTGAGATAATTTCAATGAATTTTCATAAACACATTTAGTTGCACCTCCAAATATATTTGAGTATATATATGTTTGAGTATGTTTAACTTGAGCAAATATATCTGGAACTAGTATACAGCTATTGATCTAGACATTTGGTTTTTTTCAACAGTCAAATAAAATACGAAAAATGATTTGATTTCATTTGGCTAGAACTTTGAGACTTTTTGAAACCTCATCATGGAAACATACAGATTCTAAAACACTGGACCAGTTTTGTCTATAAGAACGTAAATATTTTTTACATATAGATACCAAGGCACTGTGCTAGTTTTGTTGTGTTTTGTTTTGTTTTCATTTGATGCAATACCATGATGATCTATTACTATGATTGCATCTTGCTAATAAGAAAATGAACATGAGATGTAGCAGACACATTATATTTTGGAAAAGTTTATGTATGACAGAAAATGACAAATATACTACACTGTTAATTTTCTTGTTGTCCAAGCACTGGGGTTTTTAGGGTATTGTCTTCCCATGAAAGGTAACTGATTTCTTCTTATAATCCCTATCTCTAACAGATTAAGAAAAATGCTCTTGCCATTGACTACAATATGGATGAACTTAGAAGATATTATGCTAAGTGAATTATGCCAGACACAGAAGAAAAAATAGTTCATGATAATCACCTATATCAAGGAATCTAATAGAGTCAAACTTGCAGAAGCAGGGAGTAGAATGGTGGTTAACAAGGTTGGGCAATAAAGAATCAAGGAGGTGTGATCAAAAAGTGCATGGTTTCACTTATGCAAGATGACTAAGTCCTAGAAATGTACTGTATACAGCATAGCACATATAGTTAATATTATTGTACTGTACACTTAAATGTTTATTGAAGGTAGATCTTACATTAAATGTTCTTATTTTAAAAAGATGAGATAAAACTTCCAGAGGTGACAGATAAGTTTAGGACATTATATATGGTGACATCTTCATAGGTGTATACTTACCTTCAAGCTCATCAAGAAGTACATATTAAGGGGAGCCTGGGTGGCTCAGTTGGTTGAGCGACTGCCTTCGGTTCAGGTCATGAACCTTGAGTTCCGGGAGCGAGTCCCACATCGGGCGCCCAGCTCCACGGGGAGTCTGCTTCGTCCTCTGACTTTCTCTCCTCTAATGCTCTCTCTTACTTTCTCTGTCTCTCAAATAAATAAATAAAATCTTAAAAAAAAAAGAAGTACATATTAAATACATAAAGCATTTTTGTATGTCAATCATACCTTAGTAAAATAATAAAATAAAATATAAAATAAATAAAAATTTTAAAGTTCGTTCCTTGATGGACTTCTCTCAATATTGGAAATGATACAAACCACATAGGGATGTGCTGTTATGATTCATTTCCTAAGTGACTCAAAAGTTTATCACTTTTCAGGGGACTGTAAAACAGACAAAGTCAACCAAACAATCTCAGATAGTACACCATGCAAGCAACTCTGTGACCTGGCCCCAGAGACCCAGGAAGTTCAAGAAAACTTGACATTTCCATTGCAAATCATGCATGTTAATTGCCTTCATGGGGCTTATATTCTAATGGCCAGATAAAAATCACAATTTTATTTCTAACATAACATAAATTTTACATTTTTTTCCTGTGTATTTGTCTTCTTTTGGATACTAGAGTGTATATTTCATAAAGGTAGAGTTTTGTATTTTGATATGTAGCTTATTTGTTCATTGCTATATCTACAGAGCTTAAGATACTGCTTGGTGCACACTAATAACTAATAACTCAGTTATCCAAATCATGGTATTATAAGTGCTTTGAAGAAAATTAAAGCAGGTCAAGGCTCAAGGGGAAGGAGGGTGATACGTTCGAAAACAATGGCATCATTTAGTCTTTGGGTAATCTTTTGTCAAAAGTTAGTCTTTACCAGGCCCCTGGATAAAGTAAGGAAATGAGTAATGGAAAATTGGGGAGAAATTATTCTAGAGAGAAACAACATCACTTGAAAAGTTCTTGAAGTAAGTGAGCTTTTTGTAGGAAGCAGGAGATTACAGGTTTTACTTCTAAAAACGCAAGCAGAAGCTAGATCTTATAGAGTGCTGTGGGCACAGTAAAGAATTTGTGTTGCTACTAATAGAGAAGACATTAGAATTTTATTATTTTTTCCCCAAATATGTTTATTTTATTTTTTCAGTGTTAAAAGATTAATTGTTCATGCACCACACCCAGTGCTCCATGCAGTATGTGCCCTCCTCAATACCCACCACCAGGCTCACCCAACCCCCCACCCCCTCCCCTCCAAAACCCTCAGTTTGTTGCTCAGAGTAGACAGTCTCTCATGGTTCATCACCCCCTCCGATTTCCCCCCATTCACCCTTCCCTTCCTTCTTACAATGACACTAGAATTTTTTTTTATTTTTTTTTAATTTTTTATTAACATATAATGTATTATTTGCCCCAGGGTATATGAATCATCAGGCTTACACATTTACAATAATGTATTATTTGCCCCAGGGTCTGTGAATCATCCGGCTTACACATTTCACAGCATTTGCCATAGCACATACCCTCCCCCATGTCCATATCCCTACCCCCACCACCACCTCCCAGCAACCCTTAGTTTGTTTCATGAGTTTAGGAGTCTCTTATGGTTTGTCTCCTTCCCCATCCCATCTTGTTTCATTTCTCTTCCCCACCCCCCCACACTAGAATTTTAAATGAGGAAGTTACGTGGTCAGATTTATATTTTAAAAGATTTCTCTAACTTCTGCATAGCAGATAGACTTGTAGATGTGTGTTGGTAGCAGCGGAGGACAAATTAGGCTAAGGTTGCTATAACAAAATGAAGAGTTGTTGGCTTGGGTTGGACTCATAGCCATGGTGGGCCAGGGTGGTGGTGGGTGTCGCAGTGGTAATAGTATTAAACAGAGTAGTTTTGGACGTGTTTGTGGTGGTTGTGGTGGTGGGTGAGTGTAACAGTGGTAGTAGTGGGAGTAATGGTGCTTGTCTGTACTTTCTTCTTGTGAAATAGGGTTACTTCACAGAGGGTGGCGTAAGAATTCAAATAGCTGAAACAATAAAAGAATTAGAAATGTACTGACAAAGTGACCATCCAGTAAATGCTGACTGAATATATTATTTTGTTTCCTTAGCCATCAACCTAACTTACTGTTCTTCTTTCTAACTCTGTGTGGCATGCTGACTCATACCAAGTAAATCTCTCCTTCAGGAACAGTGGCTCATCTATCTTCCATTGATCGTGTTTTATATTCTTTTCTGAACGTCACACTTTAAATGAGTAATTGACCTTGCTGAGACATTCTAGTTCCTCATCTTCAACTATGTGATTAATATATGTCTTCTGAAGTACATTAAAAAGTTCTTATAACGTTTGAAGCTTTCTTCATCCTTCAAAAAAAAGAAAATTTGTTTGTAAATAAATGCTTACCCAATAGACTTTTTCAATCATTTAGCATTTGACCACTCAAGTTATGAAAATAAACAAAAAATATATTAAAAATACATCAGCCAATGCATGCACAATATAATATATTCACATAGGTAAATCTTACAATTTTGTGATAATAAAAAGTATGTAGAGTTTTATTCTTTCAAGTAACAAACTAAAGAGTCAAAAGAGTATTGCCATTCCATTGTCAATACTGTTACAAAGAAACCTCACAGATGTTTCATTTTTCCCCCCTTGGGGATTTCCGAAATGCTTACAATATTTAAGACACAGGGAATTGTTTTACTCTTTATGGTTTTTCAGCTGGGACAAAACTATAAAAGGGGAAAATAGAAAAAAGACACTGAGCATCTTTGTAGAATTTAAAGATTTCCATAATCTTAGACTAGGAAAATAATTACATTCATTATTGTTACATGTGTAATGTGTCTTTATTAAGATGAATAGGACCTTACTATGTATGTGTTGTTCTATCAAGGGCAAATGTGTTAATGTCAATTTCTTCTCTTTGAAAGAACATCATCAGATTCCTTCATTTTGACAGGTAGAACATTCTGGAATAAATACACAAAGTAGACATATATGTCAAGTACATCTCAAGTAAATTTAAAGTTGAAGGAATTAATAATGAGGTATTGGAATTTTAGATGAGTTGTGGGCTGATATAGATTTTGTCATGTTAATATCATCATGCATAACTGGAAACATCTACCATCTGCTTTATTCTGTATTGTAATGTGGAGCTTCATATATCTATATAATAACACAGTAAGTCTTGTTACTCAAAAGATCTTATCTACAGTCAAGTGAATACTCTAAGACAATGAATCATTGGTGAGCCTTAGTTAATCTTTGTAATATAATTTATAATACTGTCTAATATCATTAGACATAACATCCCTAGGAATGTAAGATGGAAGGAATATAGCAATATTTCATTTTAACTTTTTATTTATTTATTTATTAGAGAGAGAGACTGAGAATGAGAGGGGAGAAGGTCAGAGGGAGAAGCAGACTTCCCGCAGAGCTGGGAGTCCGACACGGGACTCGATCCCGGGACTCCAGGATCATGACCCGAGCCGAAGGCAGTCGCTCAACCAACTGAGCCACCCAGGCGCCCCCATTTTAACTTTTTGATACCTTTCTTGATTTGATATAAAAATTTTAAAGTATCATTCCACCTTTAAAAATTTTGTATGATTTCAAGTATATTATAATCCTACAGTAATGAAACAAGTTCTCATAGAAAAAAATGTATGTGAAAGACTTACAGCATCATTTCAAGGACAAGACTTGAAGTCATACAAATCTGAATTCAAACCCTGCCTTAGTAAATTACCAAACTCTTGACTTTAGATAAATTATATAATCTCAGACCCAGTGTCCTCAATCCAAAGAGGTGTTCTAAGGTTTTACTGAGAAAACATGGATAATGTGCTTAGTTTAGAAAACACGTAGTAAATAATTCAATAAACTCTAGGCACTATCATTACGTAAGTGCCCAAAACTAAAGACTGACTTCCTAACTGAGGGAAATGTATGTGCTTTCTCTATTAAAAAATGAGAATATTCTTACATAAAAGTCACATTTACTTTTTTATGAGGTATTATATAATCTAAATATCAAATCTTTAGAAATGTCTAATCAGTGTTTATTTCAAACAGAAATACAAAAAAGTGGAAAAATTATTTTGATGCTTAATTACATATGTTTAATAAACATTAATTTGTTCTACCACTCTTGAGAGGATCATATATATCCTAAGCCTTTCAAGTTATTTCTTGGTAGGATAATCCAGTTGCTCAAACCTCTAACCCTCAACCTTTGTGACAGTGGTTGCCTGTATAGTCATTGAAAATTGTTATTTTGGTTTGAGGCAATTCTCTTTAAAGCCTCTTTCTGTTAAGATTTTAACTTACTTAGAGGAAAAAACATTCTTCATGATTTGTATCTCTCTAACACTTACTCATAATAGAGCTTACACTAATGGCCAGTAAAGAACACCAACATATTTTCTTTTTATCATTCCATTAAAATGGAAAAAGTAAATTGGGAAGATTGTTTCAAATGTTTTGATAGTTAAAAATCCCTAATTTTCTCAAATTATCTTAATTATTTTTGTTCAATTCTGAGCCCTAAATACCTGTGATGATGTAAATTTCATTCATTTTAATCAAATAACTTAGAAAAGGGGCCAGAACTTGACTCTGTTACTCAGTTTGACATTAAAAAAAATAACAACACACACACACACACACACACACACACACACACACACACACACACAAAACCCAAGTGTTGAAAACTTTAGAACCCTCAGTCTGGACAAGTGCAGTTCACCTGTGTTCTGTCACCACCTGAGCTGTGGGAATGCGCTCACTTGAGTGACACAAAATTCAGTCACTCAATCAATGAAGAGGTTGAATCAAGAGAATAAACAAGTTACACTAAAATATTAGCTCTTTAGAAATGAAAATGCTCTTCAGTAGATTCATTGAGTAAATGCAGAAACCCAGAAGGCCAGTACTCACTTTTTTTATGTTTGCTTGAACAGTGTTCTAATCGCTCTCCTCTTTTTTTTGTTAAATATAAAAGTAAATCATTATCATTTTTGTTTTCAAATTCAAATACAAAATTAAATATATTTAATATTATTTGATTTTATTTCTTAATTTTATCAACATTTCACAAATTATATAGATAGTTGGAGTTTATGATTTTATCATAAACACATTAGTGGGGAATAGAGGAACAAGTAACCATATTTTATTAATTTTACTTACTTAGCATTTATAGATATGTATATTTGGGTTTTTTCAAGATTTTATTTATTTATTTGACGAGAAAGAGAGAGACACTGTGAGAGAGAGAACACCAGCAGGGGGAGGGGGAAAGGGAAAAGTAGGCTTCCCACTGAGCAGGGAGCCCAGTGTGGGACTGAACCATCCAGGAGCCCCTGAATATTTGAATATTATAGTATGTTAACCTTAATCTTAGTAGGGGACTCATTTCTGAATTGTAATATCAACTAAGAAATTGTTCCATTATTATGAAAAAACTAATGATGATGATGATGACAGTGAAGTGAAGGAGAGAGAGGAGAAAGAGGAGGATAAAGGAACACTGTTTTGGCTGTTGAGTTATTCAAACTAGTGAACAAGATGATTATCCCCAGTAGAAACATAAAAACATTTATGTTTTTGTTATGATTATCAATAGAAAAACATATTCATTAAGAAATGTAAAATAAAATAGTAATCCAAGATAAGAAGTATCTACATTCTAGATCTTTGTCTCCAACTAAATACAAATCATAAAACAAAGACTGAAGGAAGAACAGAGAATTTATTTTTTTTTTAAGATTTTATTTATTTGTTTGAGAGAGAGAGTGTGTGAGAGAAAGAGCACACAGGAACAAAGGGAAGGGGCAAAGGAAGAGGAGAAGCAGACTCCCTGCTGAGAAGGGAGACCAATGTGGGATTGGATCCCAGGACCCTGGGATCATGATCTGAGCCACAGGCAGAGGCTTAACAGGTGCCCAAGAACAGATAATTTAAAAAGACAGCTCATCAAGACATGTATGTTTCTGCAAGAACAACATTTATGAATAGATTTTCCTTTAAGTTTTATTTTGTTTTTGTTTTTACGTTTTCTATAGTAGTATTAAATCATGTGAAAAATCAAATGGGAAGTGTAACCATATTATTTTAATGAAGTAACTATTATGTTAACAGATTTTTTTTCCTACATATTTTAAAGAAATAATCTCAGAGATGGTCAAAATATGGGCCTGGGAATTATTTTTAAATACTTTATTTGAATAATATATTTCTTTAAAGATTTATTTATTTATTTATTTATTTATTTATTTATTTATTTATTTGAGAGAGAGACAGAGAGAGTAAGCAGAAGGAGATGGAGACAAGCAGACTCCTCGATGAGCGCAGGGCCTGAAGGTAGCTCTATTCTACGACCCTGAGATCATGACCTGAAGCGAAATGAAGAGTTGGATGCTCATCCAACTGAGCCACTCAGGCTCCCCTTGAATGATATTTTTAAAATTATTACATATATGTTATTTTAACCAATCATGCATTTTGTTTCTTGGATGTTGGACAGCTAATATTGGCAAGAGCTATATGTAAAAATGTTATTTAGTTTCTTACATTATTATGACATTAATCACTCTTTTTTCTATATTGTGGAGTATCTAGGATGGCAGTTAAAAATTATATATATATATGTGTCTGTTAATTTATCAACATATTTAGAGAACACTTTTACTCTTCATACACTATTTTAATATGATTCAACAACAAATATTTTATTATTAAAATATCAAATCACTTCTAATTTCAGCCATATAAATTTGAATCTAAATATGATTAATTTGACTTTCTAGAGATATGCCAAAGCAAAAAGTTTCTTCCTATTAATTTATCAGAGTAGTGTTTAAACATGGAGAAGGATTAATTGAGCAAGCTAAATGATTTGAATTAATTTTTAACACTGTTTATCAAAAGTCTGAGATAAAGATAAAAAAAGAAATACCTCATACTTAAATCTATTAGTGGCATATTTTAATGCTATATAAACCCACAAAAATAAACGCTGAATCAAAGGGACGTTTAGTAATCAAACACAATTCAGAAGGTATAAAATAACATAACATAGGAAAAAATAAAAAAATTCTGCATGTCCAAATAAATCATTCTATAATTCTATAATTGAATATAATACAATTAAGCGATCTTTAAATATAATCAACATATGAGAATGATTAGGAAGAATGTAAAAGCATGATGCCAACTTATACTTTTCTAATTTTGTTTAAAAAGTGTGTGTGCATGTGTATGTGTGTATAAGCAAAGTAGATATAAATACATATGTATTCTATGTACATTACCTTTTTATACATATCTATGCATACATACATGCAACCTATATATATATGTGTATATATATATGATATGTATAATATATTCACACTGTACATACACCATATAGAGATATGGGGGAGAGGGAGACAGAGAAAATATACTTTGAAATATTGACTATTATTAAATTTAGTTTGTACATTTGTCAAAATAATTTTGACATAATGTTACATCATCAATAAGGTGCAGAGAAAATAAAGTAAAAAAAGTTCCCTGGCTAAAACAAATGAACATTATTTATGGTGTCAAGGTCAATTGTAGTTTTATAGAATTCAAATATTTGATCTGTGTTTTATTCATTCATTATTCATGTATTTATTTAGCACTAAACTCAATTTGACTATTTGTCATAGCTATAGTTTAATAGTACACAATGAACAAGAGGAGAAAGATGTATAAGAAATACAACAAGGTTCATCAAATATATGAGTTAAAGGGTAAAATATGGGAGTGCCTGGGTGGCGCAATTGGTTAAGTGTCTCTCTTGATTTTGGCTCAGTTTATCATCTCAGTGTCAGGAGATCAAGCCCCACATTGGGCTCCGTGCCGCCCCTCCACCCCCGCTTGCTCTCTCTCTCTCTCTCAAACAAAAACAAAACAAAACATGTACAAAATGGTGGCAAGTATATATTTACATGCATATATTTTTTTCCTGGAGATGCAATAGGCAGAAAGTAAAAAAATAAATAAATAGGTGGTTTTCTTTTTTTTTTTTAAAGATTTTATCTATTTATTTGATAGAGAGATCACAAGTCGGCAGAGAGGCAGACAGAGAGAGGGAGAACCAGGCTCCGCACTGAGCAGAGAGCCAGATGCTGTGCTCCATCCCAGGACCCTGAGATCATGACCTGAGCTGAAGGGAGGGGCTTTAACCCACTGAGCCACCCAGGTGCCCCTAAATAGGTGGTTTTCTTGAAAGAACTTTTCAATAAACATTTCACAGAAGTTGGTGGTGTAGTGGAAATGGCATTTATCAAAATCACTCTGTGCAAGGCATAATATCTCAAAGTGGAAATGGAATTTATCAAAATCACTCTGTACAAGGCATAATATCTCAAAGCTTCTTTTATATTTAACTTGCTTTCTTTTTGAAATTTAATCTTTAAATTTACATACAGTGAAGTCAGGTTTTTCTTTCCATTTTTATAATTTTGGTATGTTCTCTGATACTATATTTTTGTAATTTTTCAGAATGTCTTATAAATGCAATTATGCAGCATATAACCTTGATAAGTAAGACTTGCTTTTTTCACTCAAAACAAGGATTTTGTGATTCATTCAAGTTGTTGCCTGTATTTGAGTTGATTATTACTTTTTCTGAGTATCTTTCCGTTGTGCAAATATGTCATATTTTGTATAATTAATTTACTCAACAGCAATAAATTCACAACAGAACATTTGGGCTATTTCCACTGTTTGGCCATTATGAATAAAACCGCTATCAATACTTTTGTACACATTTTAGTGTGAACATGAGTTTTAATTTCTCTAGGGAGAATGCCTAGGGAGAGATCACTGGTTATAAGGTAATGTATGTTTAACTTTACAAGGAATTGCCAAACCATTTTTTCAAAGTGGCTGCACCATTTTGCATTCCTGCTAGAAATATAGGACAGTTTTAGTTTCTCCACATATTTGTCAAGATTTGGTATTGTCAGTTTATTTTTAATTCTATTCATTCTAATAGGTATATAATGATGTCTTTTTTTCACATCATGTTTTTATTTGTATTCAGTTATAAGCAAATGGTAGAATTAACACAATATTCTGAAACTCCAGATCTATCATATTTCGTACATAGACGAAGAGTGATCGGTTCAACAGGCACAGACTTAGGATTTTCTGACAACCCCTCACTCAGCCCTGCAGCTCATCTAAATGGCTGTGTCTTTACTGCAAAATGACTTTCCCCATTGCTTTTTCCAGTACCGTTCTGTTTTATTTTATTTTATTTTATTTTATTTTATTATTTTTACTAATTTTTTAATTAACATATAATGTATTATTTGCCCCAGGGTACATGTCTGAATCATCAGGCTTACACATTTCACAACACTTACCTCACATACCCTCCCCAATGTCCATAACCCAGCCACCCTATCCCTACCTGCCAGCCCCCCAGCCACCCTCAGTCTGTTTCATGAGTTTAGGAGTCTCTTATGGTCTGTCTCCTTCCTGATCCCATCTTGTTTCATTTCCCTCCTCCACCCCCCCAAGGCTCCCTGCCCTGCCTCTCAAATTCTTCATATCAGAGAGATCATATGATAATTGTCTTTCTCTGATTGACTTATTTCACTTAGCATAATACCCTCTAGTTCTACCCATGTCATTGCAAATGGCATGATTTCATTTCTCTTGATGGCTACATAGTATCCCATTGTATATATATACCATATCTTCTTTATCCACTCATCTGTTGATGGACATCTAGATTCTTTCCATAGTTTGGCTATTGTGGACATTGCTGCTATAAACATTCAGGTGCATGTGCCCCTTTGGATCACTACATTTGTGTCTTTAGGGTAAATAACAAGTAGTGCGATTCCTGGGTCATAGGTTAGTTTTAATTTCAACTTTTTGAGGAACCTCCATACTGTTTACCAGAGTGGCTGTACCAGCTTGCATTCCCACCAACAGTATAGGAGGGTTCCCCTTTCTCTGCATCTTCGCCAACATCTGTCATTTCCTGACTTGCTAATTTTAGCCATTCTGAATGGTGTGAGGTGATATCTCACTGTGGTTTTGATTTGTATTTCTCTGATGCCGAGTGATGTTAAGCACTTTTTCATGTGTCTGTTGGCTATTTGGATGTCCTCTTTCCTGAAATGACTGTTCATATCTTCTGCCCATTTCTTGATCAGATTATTTGTTCTTTGGGTGTTGAGTTTGAGAAATTCTTTACAGATTTTGGATACTAGCTTTTTATCTGATATGTCATTTGCGAATATCTTCTCCCATTCTGTCAGTTGTCTTTTGGTTTTGTTGACTGTTTTCTTTGCTGTGCTAAAGCTTTTGATCTTGATGAAATCACAATAGTTCATTTTTGCCCTTGCTTCTCTTGCCTTTAGTGATGTTTCTGGGAAGAAGTTGCTGCGGATGAGGTTGAAGAGGTTGCTGCCTGTGTTCTCCTCAAGGATTTTGATGGATTCCTATCTCACATCGAGGTCTTTCATCCATTTTGAGTCTATTTTTGTGTATGGTGAAAGGAAATGGTCCAGTTTCATTCTTCTGCATGTGGCTGTACAATTTTTCCCAACATCATTTGTTGAAGAGACTGTCTTTGTTCCATTGAAAATTCTTTCCTGCTTTGTCAAAGATTAGTTGACCATAGAGTTGGGCATCCATTTCTGGGCTCTCTATTCTGTTCCATTGATATATGTATCTATTTTTGTGCCAGTACCACACCATCTTGATGATTATCACTTTGTAATAGAGCTTGAAGTCTGGAATTGTGATGTCGCCAACTTTGTAATAGAGCTTGAAGTCTGGAATTGTGATGTCGCCAACTTTGATTTTCTTTTTCAACATTTCTCTGGCTATTCACAGTCTTTTCTGGTTCCATATACATTTTAGGATTATTTGTTCCATTTCTTTGAAATAAATTGATGATATTTTGATAAGAATTGCATTAAATGTCTAGATTGCTCTAGGTAGCATAGACATTTTCACAATATTTGTTCTTCCAATTCATGAGCATGGAACGTTTTTCCATTTCTTTGTGTCTTCCTCAATTTCTTTCATGAGCACTTTATAGTTTTCTGAATACAGATTCTTTGCCTCTTTGGTTAGGTCAGTACTGATCTTTAAAGGAGCCAGAGCATGACACTGACCTCTAATAACCAATCTGAGGTGTATCATGTTAGGGATTAATGGGCATACCAGCCTCTGGCTGTCTTGGTGAGAGACACGGCTATGTTTAGCAGAACTCGTATAATATGTAGATTAGCATATTATATTTTTTCCATAAACAGAGTCATCTAGTTCCAGTAAGACTCCTTGTCACAAATCACGTACATGAGAAACTGATAAGGATTTGTGATTACCCTGAGGGACTAATAAAAGCAGAAGCAAAGAAGAGCAAAGCATCTTTGCCTCTGAGCATTGACCCCCTTCCCTTCTCCTTCACAGAAAAGTTTGGAGTAATCTTTCATCTGTCGGTACAGGGATTGCCAGCCGTTCCTGGCATAGATGGGTTCACAAAAGCAGAAGCAATGAATCTTTCAATTTCTCTCTCTCTCTTTTTTTTGGTAAATCTCCCTTAAAGATTATTTGATGCTGTGCTCTATTATTGTAGACCGGGTCTTTCATCTGAATTCTTTCTTCCTTAAATTCTAGGTTGTTATATTAACAACTTGATGACCCCACCATACTACCAAAATATCCCTCCCAATAGAGTTTAAATTTGATCAAAATGTAAACTGGGACATGACCCTCTAGAATTACAGAGGATGAGAAGAAGGAAAATTCACCCTAAACCACTATCTGATTGCTCAGGCTCCACCTGTGAGAATGGGAATGGGGAAGCAAGAGAAATCTATAGGCACCACTGAACTCCAGAGCACTGCTGGAGACCTCTAGTTGGTTTCCCTTACTTCTCAGGAGGCTGCTCCTAGCGTTTGGGCACATAGTCAGTCCATTCTGCCTGGTAACATGTGCTGGCCACTGAGGGGCCTGAGCTGTACTTTAGCAGAAAGATGCTAATTTGAATTGGCCACGGTGGTCTCCAGATCAGTTGCTGAGAATGAGCTCATCACCTTTCAGTGTCCCATTCTGGTCCTAAACCAGCCATATGTCATGGTAAAGGTTGTCCCTTTAGGAGGCCGAAATTCAATGTAATCAAAGAAGACTGTGCCACTGCTGATGGCATTGACCTTCATGTTGACCATCAGGAAATGGTGCCATTCCCTGTTTCCTCAATCCTTCCTGTGAGCATCTGGATCTGCCAAGGCCAAGGTGTAGAATTTACCTGGATCAAGGCCATCCCAAGCAATACCAGTGGGCTGGTTCTTAACCTGGTGGGGCATCAGCACTTTGCCCAGCTGGTTGACTTCCGACCCAGTGTGTTTGACCTGCAGTGGATGCTGTAGCACTTGTCTGCTTCTTGTAGGATCAAAGTCCTGGGCAACGTGCTGAGGTCCACTGGCATCACGCACCCCAGTTGGACAGACACCTGGGAAGAGTCGCAGGAGGCAAGGACACAAGCCTGCAGCACCAACTCCCAGTGGGACCACTAACGGTGTCTTAGTGCGTGTGTGTGTGTGTTTTAAAGATTTATTGATTTGAGAGAGAGAGAAAGGGAGTAGGGGGAGGGGCAGAGAAAGAGAGAGGGGGAAACACCCAAGTGGATTCCATGCGAAGAGCAGTGCCCCATGCAGTGGGGGTCTCCATCCAGACACCCATGAAATCAGGACATGAGAGGAAACCAAGAGTGGTAGGCTCAACTGACTGTGTCATCCAGGTGCCCCCTTATTGTGGTTTTAATCTGAATTTCTTTAATGGTAATGACAATTCAGCATTTTTTTTCTTATTCTCATTGCCAGCTATATATCTTCTTTGCTGAAATATATGCTCAAGACATTAATAATTTTAAAAAATGAATTTGTATGTTTTCTTATTTTTGATCTTGACAGGCCTTTACATATTCTATATACCTGTCCTTGGCTAGATATGTAGTTTCTCTGAATATGTAGCTTATTTCATTCGCTTTACGGTGTCTTTCACAAAGAAAAAATTTAATTTTGATTAAATCCAAATTATCAGATTTTTTTGTGTGTATTTTAATAATATGCCTTTGATGTTATGTCTAAAAATTCTTTGTCTAAGCCAACATCATGGAGATTTATATACGACTGTTTTCTTCTAAATTTTTATTTTACATTTTACATTTAGATCTATAATCAAATTTCAGTGAATTTTTTGTAAGTTTTGAAGTTTTAGTTAAGGTTTTTTTTCTTTTGGCTATTGATATTCAATTGTTCCAGCAGCATTTGCTGAATAAAGACCATGCATTCTTTATTGAATTATGTCTGTTAATTTGTCAAAATTAATTATCTATAATTGTATAAATATATTTCTAGACTCTATTTTGCTTTACTAATGTATTGGGGAATATCCTTGTCTATTTCTACAATAAAGTCTCTAGAATTTGATTAAAATTTTGTTAAATCTATAGATCAATTTGTGGAGAAATTATAGCTTAATAACATTGAGATTTCCAACTGTGAATGTGCTACATCTTCCTAATTATTTATGTTAAATTTTTATTACATTTTTTGCATTTTCAGAATACATATCATGTATATGTTTTGCTTGGTTTATACTTAAGTATTTCATTTGATATATGTTTTTATTCTCTCTCTCTATATATATAACAAATATTTCATTTTTAAATTATTTATTGTTGGCATATAGGAACATGGTTGATTTTTGTGCAAAATTTTATGTCACATGTCCTTACTAATTTTATGAGCTAAGTCTAGAAGTTTCTTTTGTGGATTCCTTACAACTTTTATTTTTTTTCACTTTTTTAAAGATTTTATTTATTTATTTGACAGAGAGAGAGATCACAAGTAGGCAGAGAGGCAGACAGAGAGAGAGGAGGGAAGCAGGCTCCCCGCCAAGCAGAGAGCCCGATGCCCTGCTCGATCCCAGGACCCTGAGAACATGACCTGAGCCGAAGGCAGAGCCTTTAGCCCACTGAGCCACCCAGGTGCCCTCCTTACAACTTTTAGAATAGTAGTTACAAAATATTTTATACCGAGCTGGTATAAGAGGATTTTAATTTTTTTTTTTTTTGGTATAAGAAGTTTTACAATGTTTATTAAAGTTGAACATTTACATAACCTATACATTGTAACTCAAGCTCTGTGTATATATTTCAAAGAAAAATTGTAAAATGTAAAAAAAAAAAGCATGGAAAATACAGACTGAATTATTTATCACCATACTGTTTACAAAAATAGAGATTAGGAACAATCTAGTTTCAGGATTGCATTGTATGGATATAATAAATTATTATACAACATGAAGCAAATATAAGTGATGCTCATAAACATGGGTTCATGCAAACAAAGCAAGTGGGAGAAATTTATATACAGGATGAAAATATATCAAACATACAGAACATGTAATACTGTACCTTAGCTAATTAAGGACACATTTACTTAAAGTTTTGATGCCTGAAAATAAAGAGTAAATTTAACAGGATCACTTCTATGTATTGGAGAGAGGGTAGAAACAGCATGAGAGTGGTACAAAGCAAGTAGTGGTTTATAATTTCTATAATGTGTTATTTGATTATTTTTTAAGCTAGATAATAAGTAAAGGCTGTTCCTCACATCTTATATTGTATGCTGATGTTTGAAAAATAATTCTTAAAAACTCATAAATAGTATGTTCATAGTTCTGGGCTTCTGTTAAGCATCTATTTAAAACTAAGGAAGGAACTCTTCAACTTCACAGATGTCAGACGTGACTTTCATCGGTATTTCTACTTCTGCTCCTTCAGCATTGTCATTGCTTCATCAATGAATAATAGCCAATGGAGAAAGATTCTCATCAATAAAAAAAGTACAGAGAACACATATTTCTCTAACACAGAAACCCCAAATGCCACTATTTAGCTTTTCCATATTGGCCATATTTCAGGACAGATGACAGTAGTATTTATCAATTGTGGCTAAAAGGTTGGTTGAAGTGGTTCTCCTAAACAGGAAAGAAGAAGAAATGGTTTAAGAATTGATCAATGCATCACATAAAATACCATCAGTGACAAAGTATATAACTGTCAGTTGTCAGTGATTAGTAAATTTATTGGGAAAAAGCTGCTTCGATAAGAGGAAGAAAACAGTAACATCTGAACCCACTAATGAAAGAATTATGAGCACTGTGAGGAAACAGATGCGTCAATGATCTTTTGGAAGGACACTGGACCATATAGTAACTTCCTTCTCAAAAACTGGGACTGTTTGCTGTCAATGAACTGAAGCTTATTGTGTTACTTAGAGTTGAGTGAATAAATGGTTTGTGACACATTATTCATAGAATCTAAATGACAGAATATGATTTTTAAAGAAAGATACAAAAAATGTTAGAATATATACTCAATATTCTGTGGGAACTCAGGAACTTTAGGGAGGTTTTAGAGTAGTGATTTTTAACTTTAAGAGTGAATATGAATCTCATAAATGGTGAAAGAGAGGGGCAATGGACTAGACAGAAAACACGAGACACATATATCAATGTGGGAAAAACAACATGGAGAAATGTTATGTCGATGCAGCATAGAAGGTATAGAAATGGTAAGTGTTTCTTCTGGAAGATTAATCTAGTTCTTGTTAGAAAGACTTTCAGGCTGTACAAAGAAATCCCCTATATCCTATAGATAAGAAAAGAGAGATAAAAATGTATCAGCAATGGAAATACAGGATCGAATATATACTTAAAATTAATGTTGAAAGTGGGAATCAGGAGGGCAGTCACCAGACACAGGGAGAAAAATATAAAATTGATATCGTGATTAGAAAGAAAAGGGGCAAAATATTTATATTTATTATTAAAACCTAACTTTAAAAAACTGTAGTAGTGGCCTAGGCAACACAGGATGAAAACCTGAACAGGGGCAGGAGCAACGAGCTGCAGAGGAAGGCATACACTTGGAATATAAGACATAATAGTCAATCATCATCCCTTCCTTTTTTATTTAAGAAAAAAAGTTGAATAAAGAAAATGTTCATTTTCCATGTGTGGTCAAACTTTGGTATGTGCTGTGAAAATAAACTCCAATTCACAGAGATTGAATGGTAGGGCTACTATTATTGGCCAAATATCAAGAAATTCCCATGCGGATGTGCAGCCGTTAATTTGTTATGGTGTTTCCAAAATTTTGTTACAGAGCAAAAAAGTCCTTGCTTATTATCCATACATTGCTTTAATTTTATTGTATCTGACAGGGCTCACTTAATTGAGAAGGACAAGTAAGCTGTTTTCTCTCCCTTAAAACACATCTCCATCTGTCGTAGTGTCTAATATAGAGCTACTAGAATCACAGAGTTCAATCAATAGTTTACAATCTCTGGTTAAACTGTAAATACTCCTAGAGGGTATAAAACCCTAAACTATTTTACTTATAATGGGAATCAGATTACCATATATTTTTGAACAATGATAGTGAGGTTAGAAAAAACACTTGGAGAACGAAATGTAAAATAAGCACTCTGATCCTTCTGTTTATTGTCTTCAATAATTTCTCTGCTTACATAGATTTTGGCTTACTTAGTGTCATTCTCTCTATGTAAGGGTAGAGAGAAATTATGCAGTGTTATAATACAATTGCCCGAGTAAATAATCCTATCTGGACCCCTTAACCAACTAGCTGAAAAATATCAGATCTGTGGGTATCTCTGATATTGTCCTAGTGCTTCTAAAAAGGTGTACATACCCAAACCAAAGTTACAATAGTCACAGGCTCATCAATTTATAGAGACTACATTCATGCAGACAGACAGATAGATGATAGAAAGAATCATGGATATAGATACTTATACAGGATTTATCTGTCATCTACAAACACGTATTTACAGCAGCAGGTATGGGGAACCAGAAATGCTCTTTTCCCTTACCACTTTCATCTATTGTTCTTTGTGCTTATATTTTCAGTTAATGATACCGTGGAGCAGAGGGACTAAGTAACTTCCCTAGAATAAAAGTCTTTCAAATAATGGGTAGAATGAGAATTTGTGTCTAGGCATCTTGACTCCAAAGATATAATATCAATCTTTCTGGAGTATATGAAGAGGAAACTTTTTTTTTTTTTTTTGAAGAGGAAACATTTTGTGGGAAGTCAAATAGCATGCCATTTATTACAAAAGCTTTTTAAGTTTGTATGGTGAGGGGAATTCTTACAACCTTTTACAGAGCACTTGTATTTAAAAAACCCAAATAGGTAAATAATAAGTGAACATGACATTAGAATGAGATGAAGTGATTTTTCATGACAGGACTCACACACAGTAACATGTTGTAAGGGAAAAAACGAAGTCAACTCAAAACTGTCTCTTCTTTTGTCCTTAATTTTTTTTTTTATGTTTAAAACTGTGGCACAGAGAAAAGACAGGAGTTGGATAAATACATGTTGATAGACCCTCCTCAAGCTCAGCCAGTACATTTGAATAGAAAACATGTAAGTAAAATAAAATTTTTACAGCTCTGCTATGCCTAAGGCATTTTTATAGCAGATCTTTTTATTTTTACAATTTTATTCATATTTGGTTTTTATGAAACTATATTATTCCAACTTTTCCTTTTAGCTGTCTATACTCAGGTTCAATCAATCATAAATTTTTGTTGATATATTTAGAATCAATCTCTTTCCCTTCAAACTCACTTGCTTCAAGCCTCTTAACTTACCTTCATCACTGTAATAGTCTACTAGTTGGCTTTATTAGAAACTGGTAGTGGGATTGCTGGATTGTAGGTTAACTTTTTGAGGAACCCCCATACTGTTTTCCAGAGTGGGTGCATCAGCTTGCATTTCCACCAACAGTGCAATAGTGTTCCCATTTCTCCACATCCTCACTGACATCTGTTGTTTCCTATGTTGTTAATTTTATTCATTCTGACAGGTATGAGGTGTATCTCATTGTGGTTTTGATTTATATTTCCCTGATGATGAGTGATGAGCATCTTTCCATGTGTCTGTTAGTCATCTGGATGTCTTCTTTGGAAAAGTGTCTATTCATGTCTTTTGCCCATTTCTCAACTGAATTATTTGCTTTTTGGGTGTTGATTTTGATAAAGTCCTTATAGATTTTGGATACTAACCCTTTATTCTGGAAGTAAACTACAAGAAACTCTTAACTATAAAGAGTAAACTGATGATTGCTGGAGGGGAGAAGGGTGGGGGGATGGGTTAAATGGATGATGAGTATTAAGGAGAGCATCTGCTAGAATGAGCACTGGGTGTTGTATGTGGGTGATGATTCATTGGATTCTGCTCCTGAAACCAATGCTGCACTGTATGTTAACTAACTTGAATTTAAATAAATTTAAGAAAAGAACTAGTGACCCCCTACCCCTAACCCCTCCATGGTTTCTCTACCTCTACAGTAATGACATTTTAGGTGACATGATTTCTTATTATGATTGAGGGTGTCTGTCCTTTGCATTGTAGGAAGTTTGTGGCCTCTACTGATGAGATGTCAGTAACATCCCCTCTCCCCTGAGTTCTGACAAACACAAATGTCTGTAGACATTGCCAAATGTTCCCTGGGGAGCAGCTTTGTCCCCATTGAGAAATACCCTCCTAATCCAATATCCAAATCGCAACTGGGAATATCTTTAAGAAAGCCGAGTTGATTATATCTCTTCCTTAAGTTTTCCTACATTTTTAAATTAAATTTCCGAATCTGTGACGCTGAAATAAAAAACTTTTCAAAACTTTGTGTTATTGGACCGCCTGGGTGGCTCAGTGGGTTGAGGCCTCTGCCTGCCTCTCCGGTCGTGGTCTCGGGGTCCTAGGATCCAGCCCCGCATGGGGCTCTCTGCTCGGCAGGGGGCTTGCTTCCCCCTCTCTCTCTGCCTGCCTCTCTGCCTGCCTCTCTGCCTACTTGTGATCTCTCTCTCTCTCTCTCTCTCTGTGTCAAATGAATGAATAGGATCTTTAAAGAAAAAAAACAAAAAAAAAAACCTTTGTGTTATCTTTTCAGCCATATTTCTCTTTAAGGCTTATCTTACCCTCCATTTATGCGTTGCTGCAGAACGGAAACAGAGTGCCTAAAGCTCCCCAGTAGTCTTTTTCACTTCTTCCCTTAAACCTTTTATCTTGCTACTCCCTCTCCAGAAACTAATTTACCTACAACGCACTCCCCTTTTTTAAGTTTTTATTTTATTTTACGAGACTTGAACTTTCTGTTTTACAATGGGTTATTAAGAATTTTCAGGATTTTGCTGTGTAATGTTGATGGCACATATATAAGTATGATTATACATAGGAACAAGCTTTAAGGATAATTGCAATAAAATATTGATAGCAATTGAAAAAAGTTCCCAAGTAATGCCCAAGGCTAAAGACTAATAGAATCAACAAGTAATTGACAGTTATTCCATCCCAAGGATCTTAATTTCCAACACTTGCTTGAAGAAATTATTGTGTTTCCTTAATATCTCTTCCACATCTGTTGAATAAATGATAAATTCCAATTTTAGATTTTCTCAAAATTAAGTAAATATAAAATCATAATGGCAGAGAATACAAAAGGTACATTTTAATAAAACTCCTTGACAGGTTGAAATAAACATATACTTATTTTTAACAAGAAATGCAGTAGTCTACATATTTATTTTTAATATTTTAATATTATGTAAAATTGTATGTGTTGTATATATATGTATATATAATCATGTTGCATACACATATACATAATATACAACAAAATATGCACACATATGTAGATACATGTGAGTATGTGTAGAAAATTATGTAGGATATATATACGTGTATATAATATATATTCTGTATATGTATAAATAAAATTTACATATGCATTTCTGTTAAAAAATATTAAATATCTGCTTGAATAGAATATTTAAGGTATTATTTAACCATAGATAAAAAAATGTTTCTTTTAATTTCCACATGTTCAATACTATAAAATTTAATTAGAAAATCTTTAATTTTCATTAGCACAAAAAGCTTTTGTTTTCACTATACATTCTGCTTGTTTTTTTTCTTGTTGTTGCTAAATCATATTTTTTAATTAACATATAATGTATTATTTGCCCCAGGGTAAATGTCTGAATCATCAGGCTTACACATTTCACAACACTTACCATAGCACATACCCTCCCCAATGTCCATAACCCAGCCACCCTACCCCTACCCCCTACCTCCCAGCCACCCTTAGTTTGTTTCATGAGTTTAGGAGTCTCTTATGGTTTGTCTCCTTCCCGATCCCATCTTTTTTCATTTCCCTTCACTATTCCCCCACGACCCCCCCGCCCTGCCTCTCAAATTCTTTATATCAGAGAGATCATGTGATAATTGTCTTTCTCTGATTGACTTATTTCGCTTAGTATAATACCCTCTAGTTCTACCCACATCGTTGCAAATGGCAAGATTTCATTTCTCTTGATGGCTGCATAGTATCCCATTGTATATATATATACCACATCTTCTTTATCCATTCATCTGTTGATGGACATCTAGGTTCTTTCCATAGTTCGGCTATTGTGGACATTGCTGCTATAAACATTCGGGAGCATGTGCCCCTTCAGATCACTACATTTGTATCTTTAGGGTAAATACCCAGTAGTGCGATTGCTGAGTCATAGGGTAGTTTTATTTTCAACTTTTTGAAGAACCTCCATACTGTTTTCCAGAGTGGCTGTACCAGCTTGCATTCCCATCCTGCTTGTTTTTATTGTATTTTTGTTTACCTCTGAATATTCCGTTGACCATTTCAGTGAAGTGTATCTCTTTATTTTCTGGTTCTATTAGTAAAGTATCTAATAATATTTCAAACATTTTATAAATGATTCTCAATAGATATATTACTGTTCTTCTAGTTTTATGTATCTTTTAACAAAGAGCCCTTATCATATCACTCTAGAAAAATTGATTTTCCAGAGTGTACTGGGGCACTGAATCTACATATAAATCAAGTTCGGAAATCCATCATTATTTTGCCTTCTTAGAGATGATGAAAATTCTTCCTAATTCAACATTATTACTTTGGTATATTTGCAAACTCTTGCCTTAAGATCTGTATATTTTTTAATATGACCTTGAATTTAAGTGACACCTATGAAACATTGGATGGATAGTATGTTAATTTAGAAGAATATCTTAATTTCATAACTCCAACTAAGTTTGAGTGATATCCCCAGGCCCATTCTAAACAAATGAAATAAATAAAATAATTAAAGACTTGGATGAATTGAGAGACTGATGACTTCTCTGGGCATTGGCCTTAGAGTCAGAAGGAAGTATTTGGGGCAGATAAAAAAAAAAGAAAGAAAAAGAAAAGAAAGAAGGCTGAGGGTTGAGAGAAGTACAGAAAGAAAAGAAAAAGATAATAATTATATAGTAATTTACAGCAGATTCGGTACCTACTACCTAAATTTGTGAGAAAATCTGGACTTCTTGACTGTAAAGTTTGTATTTAGACTCTGATGCAAAATGGTCATTATTAAATATCTAGTGCAAAAGTTATAAACTTTTTCCCGGAATTAAACATACCCGAAAATTCCCCTTAACTATTTTTGCTGTTCTTTTCACTTCCAATCTCAGACATTGTCACTCTCTCACAGATTACATTGTATTTTATTATCAATACTTTCTCTGTAGTGGATAATTCTCAAAAATATGACTTAGTATTGTCCATTTTAATGTGTCCATTTTAATGTGTGTCCACATACATGCATACACGATATTTTATTTTTCCCTGATTCCTATTTCTTACAACCACTCGCTACTTTTTGTACTTCTCCACAAAACAACATCTCTGAGGAGTTTCCCCACCCCCTCTGCTGGACACCTAGTCACAGTTCAACACACTACAATATGAATTTCATTCTTTCCAGGTCACTCACTGAAAGTACTCTTAGTTGGCATCACCAGAGACTTCTAATGGCTATTTCCTTTTAAAATTTGGAATCAGATTATCTCCATCTACTATGTAAAACCTTTTTCTGATTGATCTTCATCCCACAATAAAGTCTAAGCTCCTCATCAGAACACTGAAGGAATCTGAGTTTGTGTCTGGCCTACTTTGGATCTCATCATATTCTTCCATTCATTCACCAAGAGCCACCCCACTGATATCCATTGTTTGGAAGTTAAAATATATTCACATTATTGCCAATTGTGTAATGACTTTCAGTTTACTCATCTTTATTCAATTATCTAAGCCTGGAAAGATTTGGAATTTTTTTTTTAATCTTCCAGTTCCTTACTACAATTTTAACTTAGAGGGAGGCCACTGGCATTTTATAGCCATGTGTCCCATCCACACTTGCAAAGGGATTCAGCAGAATAAACCCCATGAAAAATAATTGTGTTAGTAAGATTTTAACTACAACTGAGATATTTCAAGTTTGCCAAAATTCAGAGAACATAAATGATTTTAAAAGAAGAAAAACTAAATATTTCTCTATAAATTCCATTTAAAGAAATAAAGCTTGATGATGATGATGATATTTATATTCTGCCTTTTCCAGTTTTGAATAATAATTTATAAAGACTAAAATATTTCTATGAATAAACATTTACATGCCAAAGACAGTGAATTTCCTGATATTTGGAGGAGGGAAGATCTAAAGTTTCTACTAATGATTGGATTTTGATAATAACTGGTTGTGTCTTTAGGTATCTATAGTAAATGTAACCCCTTGGCAAGAGCATTTTAAGAAAAGAGAAAGTTTCTTCTCCTAATTAGAGGTCAATCAACACAATCCTGTACAACTGTGTTATACTTCTGGATGGGAGTATTTAATTGTAAGATTGATGTCCTTGAAACTAAGGGTCTCTTTTAGCCTTAACTCAGACAGTTTTTAGTTATGCCTTGTGACTTTGGGCATCAACTCTCTTGTCTTCTGATGTTTTATCTAAAAACTAGAAAAATAATGTATGTCTTAAGTCTCTTAATTGTTTAATAGTAAGATCAAAGCATCATCAAATTTACCAAGTAGTATAGGGCTTTTTAAAGGTAAATAATTTTATTTTAGGAACAGTGTATCAGGGATCAGTGTTCTTTTTCTTATAGGTTCAACAATATTTAACTATGTAGCATGCACTGGTTTGGCTCTGAAGGATGATAATTTCAGATATTTTCTGGAATTTTGGTGTGGAGACTGGTGAGCATATGAGCACTGAGATACTTCCCTTGGCTTTACTATCAGATCTAAGAAGAACAATGAAAAGACTTATCTGGGATCAAGAATCCTTTATGGTTTGGGTAGATGAGGTTTTCAATGTCTCTCCTGAAGACCAGAGGAGTCTTCAATTTCAGGCCTTTTTTCCATTTCAAGCTGACGTGAAGTCCACATGTGCATTAAGATTCTACCCTACAACTACAAATGAATAACTTCCTGTTTTATAGTTACAAAACCAAATTTTGAGTTTCATGTTGATGCAGCTAGCCAGGGCATAGTAATATGTAGTGAAGAAAGCAGAAAAGCACAAAATTATACTCTTGAATATAAAATATTAAATGTTATACTTCTTTTTCTCTTTCAGGTTTGTCGATCTGAGTAGAAAAGCACTGTAATAGAATTAAGTCATCAAGCCAAAGACTTACCACATCATTATCAATCCCTTTATTCCATTCTCCTATGCAATCTATTCTCAAATGCTCTTGGATATCACGTGAATCCATTGAATTTCTTCTTTCAACAATGTCATCATTCCTGCCCAAACCATCACAGTCTCTCATTAGACTAATATTATCCTAACAGTCTAACTATATGTCTTCTATCTATACAATTCATTATCTATTAATAGTCAGAATCCTATTTTTTAAAAACGTGAGTCCCATGGACTTTCTTCATAGAGACTCAACCATAACTGGCAAAAATATAAAAGTCAGGCAAATAAAAAAGCATTTAAGAGAAACCATTATGAAGTATTTAAAAGGAACTATTATTGATATACAAAGAGAAAATACAAAATCAATTCATGTAAAATGCTCATTCCAACCAGAGAAGGGAAAAATAAAAGGAAAATTAAAAAAAGAAAGAAAGAAAGAAAGAAAGAAATAAAGAACAAGTACAACTTTAGAAAGGAGTTACAAAGATAATAGAGATTAACCCAAGTATATGAATAATCACTTTAAAAATAAATGATAGCCGAGAGCTTCCTAAATTATTCTGTGGTATTACTACTGCCTTGGCATCCATTTTGTTTGGCTAAGGAGCCTGACTAATTCCTCTCTCACTAGCCTCCTCTTGTACGCACATGGCCTAGATAATACCCCAGAGAGTCACAAACAAGTGTAACTTCCTGCTATGGCTTCCCAAATGCCCTTGTGACAAGCATCTTCCTGTGTCCTCCAGGGGCTCCCTTTTACAACCTATGAGATTAAGACCCCACATTATTTACCAAACCCTCACTCTTTTGGGCTGAATTGAACCATCTGCCTTAGCCCAAGAATCCCAAAGCACTTCACCCACAAGAGCTAATAAAGATATATGCCCAGTTCCTATTGCTCCCTCTATCACTATTCTGCCTTGACCTTATAGAGACAATAAAAACATATATATATATGTAATCATGCATGTATTTCTTTGTTCTTTTCTTTTCTTCTTATTTTTTCCCCAAATACATTTATTTTATTTTTTCAGTGTTACAAGATTAATTGTTCATGCACCACACCCAGTGCTCCATGCAATACATGCCCTCCTCAATACCCACCACCAGGCTCACCCAACCCCCCACCCCCGCCCCTCCAAAACCCTCAGTTTGTTCTTTTAGATGAGAGTACTTAAAACAGACACATTCCCGGTAGAAATGAGCACATCTAGCATTCTGATATTGATATCTGATATCATTCAATTAAAAAAATACTTATCGGGCTTCCAAGTCCATTATCTTTTTTGTTTTCTTTAGTTAATATGTGCTTCATTTTTGGAATCATTCATAAATATATTATTACCTTATGCCTTAATTTACAACTTGAAAGATAATAACAGGTGGAGATGTATTTTACTGGGAATGAGGAAAAAGCACTTGTTTCCAGAATATGGTAATGTGGATCCTTCCCTAGGAAGGAAGGATTTATGGAGCTAGGATAATAGGCTTTTAGGAGGCCACAAGTGTGGGGGTAAAATTAAAAGTAAAGCCATGCTTGATGCGAAGTCTGCATTGATTTTGTTTGGAATGTTCCAGAAAAATCTAGTTTTTAGCACACTATAAAAAAGAATGCAGTTCCTTGTTAATAGGAAATTCATGTAGTTCACTTAACATATTCCTCATCTTACTCCCATGAAACACCATGTATGCAGAGGAAACATCTTACATTTTATTTTGCTTTACATCCTTTTATTTATCCTTTTGAAAAAAATATATCTGATTAGTATGTCTGATTTTCACTCTGGGTTTGGATATCATAATTTGGCAATAGTATTTCTGAATCTTATTCATAAGTTTTATAAAGAACATATATTAAAGTTTAGTCCAACTATATTTAGATCTTTTAATCATACATCTTCATTAAACAAAAAGATAACAGCAATTTATGTGGGGTTGTAAGAATCATGAAAAATCCACACATCAAACAACATTCAGTGAGTATTAAATTTTCCAATAAACAATTTTCTTAATTTGAAAAAAAGAATTTTTGTTATTTTTTAATGAATAAGCTATATAATAAAAGTATAAAATTTGTATTGATAGTAGTTAATACAAAGCTTTAGATTTAAACAAAATATTATGACAAAAGAGAATATGTGAACTATTGTTAATTCCCAATTGTTAGGTTTTTTTTACAATAACTTTATTCCTTAAAATTGTGGGTAAACCATAAAGTGAAATTGACTTAGGAAATCTTATAGCTTTGATTGCTTAAAAACAATAATTATTTCTTTTTTTTGTAAAGTTGATTTTGAGAAATATCAATGAATAAGAACCCCTCTTGTTAAGTGGCAGACCCATCTGAATTCTTCTTGGGCATAGATTTGCAATGCTACAACTGGATACAAAGGGAAAAATAATGAATCCTACATATGTGCATTTCAATGTTCCCTAAGAGATGGAGAATTTAATTATCTTGATCTAATTATGCCCAAATCTAGTTTGTCTGATTTGATTACAACAGAATCTAAGTTTTGTGTAAGGTTACTGCTGAATCGGGACTACTCTAATTTCTGCCAAATCTAGTTTACTTGCTCTTTTCATGACCAAAATTATCCAGCTTATAGCTACAACAAAATTAACATTTTGTTACACAAGGTATTTATCTGCATAATTCTTCTACCCCAAAAGCAAGAAAATATAATTTAAAAACTTAAAGGGATAACTGGGATAAGCAGAAATTGTACTGAATTTATAGAGGACAAAATAAGAATTTGCATCTCTCACAGATATGAAAAGTGTCTTAGCTATTTCAAATGTAACTAACTTCCTAGTAACACTATGTACATTTACATCATTCATAGACCCAGAGAGCCTCCCCATTTGGAGAAAAGTATATTGTTATTAGAAACAAGTGATGGTATATTGGGAAAGATAAACACAGTGATTTGCAAAGCAGGCTTAATTTCTCCAGATCCTTAGAATTTATTATTAGCCTGGGGACATAGAAGCACATTTAGTGGTCTCACAGCTTCTTGAACTGCTGTCTGCTTTCTCTTGGGAGAAAGTACAAGCAGTGCAAAGCATCTCCAGATTGTAAATTTTCTCAAGGAAACAATTGCTGCAGTTGATTTAAGAAGGATCTGGAAAAATCCCTAGCATATGTGTCACTTCAGCTTTCAGAAAGGGGCAAGAAGGATGGGCCGTGTGGGTTCAGTTTATGGCACCAGGTGAGTATTAATTATCCCTCAAATGGGTGTAAGGCTTTTGGGGAAAGCTAAGTAGCATTGCAGAGGTAGTGATTTATAAATAGTATATAAGAAGGGCTTAGAAAAAAATAGTTTTCTACTAAATGGACCATTTTTTCCCTTCTTTGGACTAGAAGCTAATATTTTATATTTGCTTCTGTAATATTTAATAAACTATTCTCAAAACAAACAGTGATATAAAATGTGGTATTATGGCCACCCACTATCATAGGGAAAAAATGAACAGTTACATGACCTTTACTGGTATTAGTTTTATAGGATATAGTACAATTAATGCAAAAATAAAATAAAAGCAAAAGTCAGGGAAAAGGAAGGGAGGAAGGGAGGGAGGGAGGGCAGGAAGGAGGGAGGAAGTGAGGAAGGAAGGAAGGAAGAAGAAAAAGAAAGAAAGAAAGAGAAGAAAGAAAAAGAAAGAAGGAAAGAAAGAAAGAAAGAAAGAAAGAGTCTCTTTAATATAGAATAAAAGTTATATCATGTTTACCTTGCCACAAATATAAGTGAACATTATTAAAGAAAATTTCCAAACATCACAATTAAATCTCCACACTAAACAGCTTAACAGTGCTCACAAATAAGAGTATGTTCATATGTGTAATTGGTCATTTTACTTGATATACAAAAATTGCCCATATCATGCTAGGGAAGTAGATTGGAATACAAAAGAAATACCATGTAGAATTTCCTCTCAACTAGGTAGTGCCTTATCTGTGATCCTCAAGAAAGCATGGCCAGAGTGAAAGGGAGTAACTGAACAAATAATTCTGTCTACCTTAGAGCCCATCTTGTGGTGATATAAGTTGAAAAGCCATTCAACAGCTCTCTGAAAATTTCGATATAAACCTCTGACCTTGAGACACTGGATTACTTTAGCTTTTTTAAAAAAAAAAGGAAAGAAAAGAAAAGAAGAAGAAGGCATTAACCTCCTGACCTCAAAGAGCATCCCATTTATGCATTCATATCAAGTTTGGAGCTAGACAAACCAAAGTTTTGTAAAGATATTCTTTTTAAAGTCATCCAAAATGAAAACTCATTAAGGTACATTCAAAATAAATATAGTATGTTGCAATCTGTTAGAAAAAAAGTTATTTTATGCTATGAGTTTAAATGTGTCTACAGTTCAGCTTCATTGTTCAGGTGATATATTTTTAGATCTGAAATGAGTAGAAGGCCAAAGGTGGTTTTGGAGCCATTCCTCTCACATAAAATTTATGAGCAATTGCTATTTATAGTAAGTGATAAAAATAGTTTAACTTTTTTTATATCAAAGCGTTCTGGTAAGCACTTTGCCTTTGTCATGTGATTTAACCCTTACAGTAATTCTCCAGGCAGAGCTATCCCCTACACAGGTGTATAAAGCAACAAACTATTTCAGGGAGGCTACTTAACTGGACCAAGATGAATTTGTTTGATTCCAAATTTACCCCTTTTAAATATTATGTTATTTTATAATGTTATTATAGGTCAAGTTATTTGGAAATGTCAAGTATATTGCTTAAAATGGTGAATCAGTCTTTTAATAAAAAGCTAATGGATGAAATAAAAATTTACAAAAGGAAATATGTAAGAACCAGAGGACATTTGGAAGTTCCCAAATGGAGGTGCCTTTTTTTGTTTGTTGTTCGAAATGTCAAAAAAGAAATCCCCCAAAGCAGAGATATCCAATGCAAATAGAGACAAAATCAATTTTTAAGTAAGAGCTGCTGATAACAGTGTCTCTCCATGAAATAGCATGAGAAGGTACAATTTTGAGGCTGTTTCACCGTTTGAGTGCTTCTGGAAATAAAGGCACTGTGAAGATAATAATCAACAGACATGATTTTAGTGTATGAGCATTACAAAAGCCAAGTAAGTCTGACTTTGGTTACATTCTTCTCCCTGGGACAGTAAAACCTTGTTTTGGAAGAATATGGATAAAGTTGGAATGCACAAAGAAGTGATTGGCTCATGCTCTAAGAAACTATTTTCACGTGAACTTTTTTTTAAAGATATTATTTATTTATTTATTTATTTAGTTAGTTAGTTAGTTAGTTATTTGACAGAGAGAGATCACAAGCAGGCAGAGAGGCAGGCAGAGAGAGAGGGGGAAGCAGGCTCCCTGCTGAGCAGAGAGCCCGACCTGGGGCTTGATCCCAGGACTATGAGATCATGACCTGAGCAGAAGGCAGAGGCTTTAACCCACTGAGCTACCCAGGTGTCCCTATGTGAACTTTTCAACTAAATTGTGATACCAATTTTTCAACTTCTTCATTCATAAAATTTTGTGGAAATAATTGTGGAGCAGACTTTTCATTGTGAGTTTTGGTTTTCATACTTTGTTCGTCATTATGAATGTTCAAGGATATATGTCAGTGTGGTATCCACAGCTTTCTTTTCTTCTTTGCCAGACTAAGCAAACAAACTACATTATATACTACTCAACTATCTATACCAGTAGTCTTGCATTATATGAAAGTTTTTTTATTTTTTTATAGAACATGTTAACTACTCAAGGCAATATCAACTACAACAATAAATGGAATAAAATGTTAATTTCTCAAAGATGAAACTTATTTATCATTAATGACAGTTATATATGTATATATAAGACTATATTTATAGAGTTAATATAATTAAGAATATTGTGTGACCCAGGATTTATAAAAATGGGAAATATAGAGAAGGCATAAGAGGATCCTCATACTGAGAATACTTCTGGGGATATGCCCATTTTATTTTCATTGCACAACCATTTATTTTCATTTGCATAACAAAGAAAGGTTGTCATTGCACAACCTTTCTTTGCCTTTACATAAAAAGCAATTTTCTTGAGAACAGTTAATAAACACAAGAAAAGTAATGTTTTTGAAATTCATGAATCAGGTGAAAATGCTTCCTTTCTCAGGTAATATTTTCTTTTGTTATTTCTATTGGTTGGCTATCTGCTAAACAGTAAGGAATCAAGACATGATTATTTGATAAATCCTCAAGGTAAGAGGATTGACATCACCATACACACAGAAAGGGATCTGTTAATATAATAGCTCTCAGGAGCACTCTCTCTGAAGCAATTCTTTGCTTCACATATTTCTAGTTGGCTTTCTTACATGAAGTCAGATTATATTAGACAACATTTGATAGTGTTTTAATGACAAGAGTTTTTATGTTTACAATTTTTAGATGAGCATTACTATCTTCTTGAGAAAGTCCGGGAATTAAAGAGCATTTTTGGTACAAACAAATAAGAAGAAAATTATGATGAATTATATTACAATTTATACCATTATTATATTTCTATTTTAATTATATCTTCCATAAAGGGCCAATTCTTTAAATAATTTAAATGTATTATATAAAATGATGAGGAAAAATGATAGAATTATGTATATAAGCTTTACTTCCCTCTAATCCTTCTTAATCACTTTTAGAAAAACAATTTCTAAAAATCAAAAGAAGAAGAGAGAGGGAAGGAGGGAAGGATTAAAGGGAGAAAGAAAGAGAAGAGAAAAGAAGAAAGGAAGATAGGAACGAAGGACGGAGGGAAGGAAGGAAGGAAAGAGAAACCTAACTCATCTAAATTGTTGAGAATATCATTCAGTTTTCTAAAACTGAAATGTTCCATGATAATTGCAGGCTCGGGATATTCCAGACAGATGAATTCCCAAATCAGCATCTTCACTATGAGTCTCATAATGGATCTTGCCATTTTGTTACATATGAAAGCATAGATAGGTTATTGGAATTTCATATAAACCATTTAGAACTGAATCAACATTAACATAATAAAGAGAATTTTTATGTAACTAGAAAAGTAGTAGTAAATGGTGTCATAGAAGTTTCCTCAATCACACATTTTGAAAAAATATCTGAGAGTATCTTTAAGACTCAACAAAAGTAGTGATTTTAGACATAAACATTAATTATAAATTTAAGATCTACTTGTGAAGACTTTTTCC